>JARLTB010000316.1:2400000-3600000 GCA_030141615.1 Unio pictorum
CATAAATAAAAGGATCCAGTGATTAAATGGAATATACAAATGTAATTTAACTCGAAATCCAGGAATAAAAATGCATTAAATTGTTTAAAAAAATTAAATATCTATGAATTTTATATACAGTGTGGGCAAAGAACTGTGCCCATTTAACAATCACAAGATTAACACAACCCCTAAGGTGGCTGTGAGATACACAACAATTATAAGATTCATCCTCTGATACAGGTAAGCTGTCTTGACTGTCCTTAAATATGTTTTCATCATATTCTACACAATATGCAGAATGACCAGGTTGAGGAGAAGAAGGGATTGTAATCATAGGTGATGTTTTAAAAAACGTTTTGGCTGTAGTACAAGATTTCTTTGAGAAAGTATTCTGATATTCATTATTCTGATATTCATTATTTCTTTACTTGCTGACTTCACAGTTGAGAGAGATGATTACCTGACAGTGAAACTTGTGGAATATTTTAAAATAATTTAGTTGGTGCTTCTTTGAAAGGTTTCCAAGCTGATGAGTGTTGCATGATGTTGACATTCTTCTTTGCAAGGCTAACAGTAAGGAACAGTGTAACAATTTTTTCTTTTGAGGCTTTTGGGCAATTTTTATAGTTTTTCTCTTCTTAAAACATTAATGTATGTCTTCATCATTTTCTGATATGGCATTCATAACACCATCTTTATCGTAATCCTGAGTTGCTGCTTGAGAGGTTACTGTAATTTGTTCTTCATTGTTACTGGCATTATTCTCCACATGGTAAATGGTTGATGGCGCTAACTGGGAATCCAAAATTTTCTTATTTGAGAAAGGATAAAGTCCCGACTTACATAAAGCATAAATTAAATTTTCAGGAGACATTGCCTTCAAGTAAGGTTTGCAAATAAGTTTTGAAACGTCATACCCTGTTACCTTTTGTCCTGGGTTATTCTGCAGGAATAGCTGACAATCACTGTTGTACATTGAGGTGGTACTACAAAAAGAATGACATTGTCTTTATTCGCTTACTCTAGAAGTGTTAAAGATATATGTGATTTATGACCATCATACAATAGGAGGGTCGACTGTGAGTTTTTCCCAACAGCTATTCCACTATGCTTTGCAAAGTGTTTGGTGATGTCATTATGCAATATGGTTCCGTTTGACCAACATTTCACCAACAGATCCTGGAGGAGCACCGTCTAACAAATGAGTATGCAGGGAAGACAAAGTGGTTTCCAAGCGCATTGACGATGGTTACATTTTGTGATCTTGTTAATGCCAATCCTTGTGCCTGAGTTGTGCCACATACAACTCTTGGAGTTCATCAATATTAAATATTTTAATCCTTGACTGTAAGGAAGGATGGTTGATAGATCATTATAATAGAAGTACATTTCTGGAAGTACATTTTGCTAGCATTATAGACAGCTTCTGTGGCTTGGCAAGTTTTAAATCTGGCCACCTGCACATAAAACCAGCAATCACTCAATCTTTTCTCCCACAAGACACTGCATAGTCTGTTGCAAGGTACTGCACATTTGATATTGGATATCCATATCCGCCATATACTTGAGATGATCTAACAGTTTATGCTCTTCATTCTCACTGAAAATTCTCTCTGGACCTGGTTTGGCATCAAGGAATACATGTCCTCTACTCCAATCTCTCAAGGTTGACTCTGGAACATCAAACTGCCTAGTTGCATGATTAACATACATGCCTGCAAGAGTTGCATTAAATGCTTCATACGTTTTAATTAATATTATTAATTAAAAATAACAAATGGAAACAGTTAAGTATGAATAATTTCTTATTTATGTATGTTGCGCATGATCATTGTTTACGTTTTGTCTGTTTTGCTACCATAGAATCTAATTCCATGTGCAGCGTTGACATGGCTTGTACATTAGCACCGGCATGTAACCTATAATTATTAAAGTGTAGACGACACATTTGGTATATTCAGTACTCAAGACCGATGTAGATATTACAATTTTGATGGTACTTTTGTATATAGTGATCAATGAAATCGCATGCACCTTAACAGATAGTGCGTTTCCAGGTTTTTCAAAGTATAATTACCAAATATACTTGGCAAAGAACAAATTGGTCGTTTTGTGATACAGTAGCATTTTTACGATGTGTCAGACCAGAGCGAAATGTCATATAAAGGTTTTATATTGCATTATTGTCATAAATATCAAAGATGTTACTTTTACTGACAACATGGTGTTTGTGTTGAGCGAAATGTCGTATAAAATTGACCTTCCGAGCTGTGTGAGCAAAGGGCCTTCTACACACTTATCATTGGTGAATACTTAAGTGTTTTTTTTTCATTAGTAAATGCTTTATATATACTTTTCAGCAAAGAGAACATATAATTCGGGCTTGTGTTTCATTGAGGAAACAACTATATTTATTTCTCATACTGGATGATACCAAATATACTCGGCAAAGAATAAATTGGTCGTTTTGTGATACAGTAGCATTTTTCTGATGTGTCAGCTCAGTGCGAAATGTCGTATAAATATTTTATATTTCATCATTTTGAAAAAAAGCCAAGATCTTCATACAAAAATGCTTTCTATCAAATTATCAATACCAAAGATTGTTACTTTTACTGACAACATGGTGTTTGTGTTGCGTGCTTTATTCCTCGAAATATGGGAGTAACGAAGTCTCCTGTTGCCATGCTTGGCAATATAATATATACCTATCTATGCTTGCTCATGTCAAAATCCATGATACCTAATAAATGTCTTCTTATCACTTTGTGTAAATGTAGCACGTGACATTTTGTCTAAATCGATATATTTACCTAATATGCTGATTCATTTTTCGGTCCACAACCATGGTGGACATAGACCACAATTAATTTTACTATATGTTCTCTACATATATTTCTCATTACTGACCTTTCCACAGTGTGACAATCAATGCAAATCATATGTTAATCTAAAATACCTCTAAAGGTGACTTCACTGTGAAATTCTTGTCAAGGGTTGATCGGCATTTTTTTGAGCTGCTGCACTGTAAACAGAGCAGCATGTAAACAGAACACATATTTCACTTCCGGATCATCACCAAGGCCTTATTACTCCATGTGCACTGTCGCCAAAGTACACACTGACAACCACTCTCTCTGCTCATATTCTCAAGAATAAACGATTACGTTTAAATCCTTCCAAATATGCATCAATATAACTCTTCTATCACCACCAAAATGAGAGAGGAAAAAAGGTTCTAAAAATAGACTGGAACTACATTCGTGGGTACTGAACTGGAAGTATTAATTGTGGTGTGATTCCTGGTGACTTTTATTGTCATGCGGTCTGCTTCGGTGACATTCAATCATTGTTCGACTTAATACATGCATCGAACGTTTGCTCTGAACAAACGTCTATAAACACGGTATCTGCAACAAAAGAAGAAAAAAATATTTTCTAATACTATCTGAGATATAATGTTATGGTTACATTTAAATTTACCGTCAAATTGTACTCTCTGCGATGCTCTTATTTTTTACACCTCACATCACAATTTATTTATTTATTTTTGTATTTATTTATTTATTTATTTATTTATTTATTTATTTATTTATTTATTTATTTATTTATTTATTTATTTATTAAAATCGTCTTGTTCCTTAATTATCCTGTTCTTCTTATGGAATATTCAGCAATATATTTTTAAATTTTTGTTTCAAGTTTATTTAAAGCAAAAAATAGTCCTAAATATTTATTTTCAGAAATTGTGTTGACCCATGAGTCATGGTTTGAAGAAATGATGACATAAGCTATATAGACAGTAATGGTTTTAATTGTATCGTTAAAGCGCAACCTCATATGCATCCTAATGAAAGAATTTGTGTATTGTTAGTTTATCAAATGTATTTGGTCTGGGATCATTGACATCGTATGTATGTATACTAATATAAACATGATAATCCTCCTTCGTTGAAACATAGTCGGATTTTTGTGGTTATTTTGGTATATTAACGGTTCCTTGTCGAGGTGGTATTTGAGGCCATCCTAGTATTGTTCTGATTGAGCTGTTATAGATATCTACGACATACCCAGGGTAGTATATCTCAATGGCGGATGATAACGTCGGTTCATGAACTATTATAGCGAACTCGTTGACTCTAGTGCTAATCGATAAATACCCTTGACGGTCGCGCCGATATCTAATTTGTTGTTTGCAGGTGTCCACGCAAATTATCCGGGTTGGATCGTATATACCGAGTTTACATTTTTCTCATGAGGAATTTTTACTTTTTCAAGTACTTGTATCATCCTCGGTAAATCATCTCTGATGACATCGCTGGTCGTTTTAATACCAGCGTTGATAACTTCTATTTGCCGATTAATCGTGGGTATTTCAATGCTAGTCGCTTTAAGATCATCGATGAATTTCTTTATTTCTGATAGTTATATATCGAGTTTATCCAATGTGATGACAAAGAATTTCTCAATGATATTTTTACGAAAAGTTGTAAACTTCTCGACATGATCTGTATACCTAGATTGTAATGATGCTAGTTCTAACATAGCGGATTTTATCTCTTTTAGCTTCGGTGTGGTCACTGGTGGATCTCCAAGGAAATCTAATGAAGGTTTGTCAATATTGTGAACTATACTTTTTTGTAAACTAGTAAATTTATTAAATGTAGTTATATAATAGTCATACATATCACTGAGTGATTTCAATGAATTCGCCGTGTTATCGAGTGTTGACATTTTATCCACAATAGTCTAAACAAGTACACCCGGTCTGAGTTTACCCGCCTTGGAAAACAACGCGATAGTATCTTCTATTGCGTCGCGTCGTTTAACTAAAATATCATCCAGAGAAACATTACTCGTTTTCAATTTTCCCTGACGATCTTGAAATAAACCTATTTCATTGGGATCTACACTTGCGAGGTTTAACATCTCAGCTATTTCATATTCGATTATTTTTTTTACATCACCGGTTGCAGATATTCGCGCAGTGCCATCGACACCGGGTTTTTAACATTGAGAGGGGTCTTCCCTAAATATCAATCATGCTTTTGTTACATATAAATCTTTAAGTAATACATTATCGTGTACTCGTGGAAGACTTTATGAGGTAATTTAGATGATGTCGAAATTGCCGTTAATACGTCAAGAACATCTTGACCACGTAACGTAGGCTCAAATATTTTATACATGGATAACGTTGAATACCGACATGGAATATTTGAATCCAACAGAGACACACATTTAAGAAATTCGTCTGGCGGGTGAAACCCATACGGGTCAAAATAAAGTATAAATTGTGGATGTATCACGTAAACCGCCCAATATTGTTGTTTTCTCATCTTTCACTCAACCAAAGTTCTCCATTTAACCAACGTGTTATATGTTTAGTGTTATTATAAATGAGATTAATTATACCGGTTTCAGATTTATTTGGTTGTGCTGGTAATTGATCTTTCGCGAAAATAGCTCTAAAATGTTTTATTGGGAGGTCTTTTATTGCGTCAGCGATTTTAAAATTGAAATTTTCAACCAGAGGTTTTGGTGACATTATAGCTGCCTCGCTAGTTAGAACGGGCTTATAAAACCACTGTTATTGATGAGATAAGTCTTTTCACTTAACCGATAATACCTCCTTCTTCAAATTAACTTCCACCAAATATCAATAATGTTTATATTATATAATTTCTCTCTAAAATGCGATTACTCGTATATTCGTGTACGGTTCGATGAGATGGTTTTCTAGATGATGAAATAGCGTCAAGGACATTAAATATGTCGCATATTGGTGGATTATTTAGTTGTTGTGTCGGTAGCTTGGAATACCAGCGAGATGTTTTTAAGTGGTTTATATAGTGCATAGATTCCTTTGGCGGAGCTAGTCCATATGAATCAAAATAAAAAATTGCACGCGGATCAATCGCGTATGCAACCCAGTGAGTTCCAGGTCCGCTGCTGTTATCAAGATTACTTATACACTTTTCTGTGTTGCTTGGTTGTTGTGGTAATTGATCGTTCATAAATACACCTCTAAAGCTTTTTATTGCTAGTTTTTTAGGGCATAGTAATTTGACATTGGAACCATAGGCTCTGGAACTATTAAATTGTTCCTGGTATTCTCACACCGTTTTCTTTGTACTATGAATACGGAGTTCCTGGTAGTCTTAGGCCCTTTCCTCATTTCTTTTTTCATACCCGCTTCCAGTCGCTTTCTTTAGAGCCATCCTTGCCGCGGTACCAATGGCTCTGAGGGCTGCTGCCTTAGCTACCGCTGGGGCCGCTGCCGCAATCAAGGCTGGAATCGCAGTTAACAACGGGAATATATCACCTGATTTAATCATGTTTGTTTATCGCGGCTGCAGAAAGAGAGCGACCTAAGGAATTTTTATTCTTGATAGCATCATCTTACTGGGTTTTCTTTGACGAGCTGTCAATGATAGTTTATTCTGACCACCATACATCTGATTGGGCTTCAGCGAGATTGTGGTTCAACATTTATTAGATGATTCCGATTGCAATTTTTTAAGTTGACCAGGAGTCAACGCAACACTAACAACAGTATACGACATTTTATTTAGTAACATATTGATCTAATTGCTACATGTTTTCCACTGGTGCATCAATTACCTTCATTCTTCCACCAGCTCCTTCGAGTACCATTGATTTATCACTGTTACGAAATACCCGATATGGCATAGAGGGTACACCATATTCCTCTAATCTATATTTTAAGCATATCAGTCCTGTTAATTTTGTTATATAATTTGTCTGTCGTTATCTTGTATTTAATGAATTGTTATTTTGAAACTCGTAGTTATGACACTGTTACGCAATACCCGATATGGCATAGTGGGTACACCATACTCCTCTAAGTGAGTTGTCCTGAACAGCGAGTCGCACGTGCCGCGCGTATAATGAAGGTTTCACGCAGATCACTTTTTATATAGGTATAGTGCAGGGTCATTTTAAGACGCAGTGGACATTAGAGCAGACCTCTAAACGTTTCATTTGTCGGGAATTAGAACCAAAAAGTTGGGTGAGTCAAATACATTCTTTTTGGTCAATATTTCAGTTGAATGTTCAGTTTCGTAATAGCACGTTCGTTTCATTATGTATTGAGTAAATTCATTTTATTATTTGGAAAACTGTCCATTTTTATATTCAGCTCGCCGGTCGAGTGAATAGATGAGTATTCAAGACCAATGTTAACCGGTGGAGTGGAGACGGACAATGAACTACTGTCGCACCGGAGGGAAGTGCAATGTCAACGTCCGTAGTTTTGTTTTATTGACTACTTTATGTAAGACACGAATAGCGTGTTTACAGTCAATTGAACCCTATGTTTGTTTATTGACTATTTATGTAAAACAAGAATAGCGTGTTTAGTCAACTGAATGGTATGTTTGGTTTCATTGATTATTTTTGTGTGTGACACGAATAGCGTGTTTATAGTCAATTGAACCTTAATGATTTGATTTATTGACTATTTTGTGTGAGATACGAATATCTTGTCAATAGTCAATGTTATAGTACAGTAGTGTATGACTGCAGATATATAGTACAGTAGTGTATGACTACAGATATATAGTACAGTAGTGTATGACTACATATATATATATAGTACAGTAGTGTATGACTACAGATATATAGTACAGTAGTGTATGATTACATATATATAGTACAGTAGTGTATGACTACAGATATATAGTACAGTAGTGTATGACTACAGATATATAGTACAGTAGTGTATGACTACAGATATATAGTACAGTAGTGTATAACTACACAGATATATAGTACAGTAGTGGATGACTACAGGTATTTAGTAGGGTAGTATATTCATTTGTATATTGTGATCATCATATATGTATACCTATCATGTTGATTTTTTTTAATATTAGTTTTATTTGACCGAACGTGTTTATTTCTTTAAAACCCAGCCTAGTCTCAATGGGTCAGCTCGACAACGTTACAATCACTGAGAATGACAGCAACTTCTCCGTACTCTGGGATAGCACCAGCACCACCAACAGGGCGGTCTACACGAGCTCTGAAGTGTATGTCAACGGCGGATTATCTGGTTAAGTCAAGATGTTCCAGCTAAAAATAGTAAATCGGATATAGGTTTCTAAAGTCCAACTGTGATATTTGCAGACCGGTATTTACATTATTATCGAGTCCCATATACGACAACAGAAGATGATACACGCGTGCTATTTTGGTTGTTTTCGTAATTAAGTAGTATATCCTCATTTGGTTCCTGTTGGCCGTTTTCTTCAATGATCCTTCATGAACACCTAATTGATCAAATATCATCTAGCTGCGTGTTTGTGACCCAACTCGCGTCTTATTCTGTAACGCAATAAATATATGCAGCAACGCGCTGTTCTGATGCCAGGTGCCAAGTAAATACGCCATTAACAGTAGAATCCATGGTATCCGTGGTAGTTGTTAACCAACTTAGCAATGATTTTCATCCACGATCCATAAATGATAGTAATCTTTCTTCTGCGGTGATTGATGGAGTCATTACTGGCATCCACAGAGAGTTTGGTTATATTTCCTTTACCATCATGGAGGAGAGCTCCAGCAGGTCCTGCTTCTCGCCAGATTGCATCATTATCATCTTATTTTCGCTCCATAGATAACATTACTAACATTTCTGCAGAATCCGAAAATATGATGCAGTGGAATCGCGCATGAAAATAACCTACGACCTCCTTTCAACATTGATGCGTGTGTTGCAAACCCTAGGTTGTAACGATTACTAACACCTTTTATAATATCAAAGGGATTAGCTGGTCTAGCTTCATGTTCAAGAGTATCATCTGGTTGATCAGCAACTTCAGTAGCTACTGGTGTCCGTAATTTAAGATACTTATTCTTATCAGCGTAATCAGAGAGATCTTTAGCCAACACCATAGACGGACCTGCCGATCTTGTATAATCATCGGAATATCTTGCAAAACCCACTATTGTTGTGGCAACATGAACATCATGCTCTATGGATTCATTCTCTCTTTCTTCAATCATAAATCTAGCGATATTAAATAATGCCATGATACCATTATTGGCAAAGCCAACTTTGGCACCATCTGCGTATGGTGTATTAGCTGCAACATGTGTTACAAGTTCTCCTTCTATTTCGATAAACGTTTCAGCGGGTAGAAAGTATTTACTGGTATCCTGGGCTTGAAGTTCTATATTTGATCGAATATTCGGTTGTACTGCATGATAGGGATAGAATTGATAATCGCGTACAGAATCATCTTTGCGCACTGGGGCATCTAAATCGAACGCTGGATCAGGTAACCGTTTGAACATCTTATAATATATTCTTTGATCTAAATCGTGATCTCGCTCGCGATTTTAAACCACTTCCCGCTATCATATTGGCAGTAATATTGTTCTGGGAGATGCTCATTGAGCTATTTTTTTGATCCACAGCTTTGCTTATTATTTTGCTAATACTCGCAGGCATAATTTCCGTAGATGGTAGTGGTCCCAATGACGAAGTCATTGGTGACTGTGCTATTGGTTTCTTTTTTCGCCGAACTAACGATATTAGTTTTTCTTTAGCGACGGAAAACGCTTTCCCGGCAACATCACCAACAGCGCTAATTCCTTTATCACGAATAACCTCAATGGCTTTCATTGATAATTGTTTTGCTATTGGTGCTACTTTTGGAGCCATTCTAGTAAACAACCGTGCAATGGTATTGCCGAGACCATCTCCATAGTACACTCTATAAATATGTAATGGTCAGTTTACTACGTTGACGTTAATTGGTTTATTGTGGTTGTAGTGTATGATCATCTTATTTAAATGACATTTATCAAATCGAATGACGAAGTCATCAAATCAGTCACTATGGTAACCGTCTACTAACTCGTCAATAAACTCTCGATATACACCAATATCCATGATACCACCCACAAATAGTCGTCTGCAGATATCAGCTGCCTCATTTTTTATTTCCGGTGAGTTATTTTCGGCTCTTTTCCCACCTACGAGAACTTCTAATCGTGATATATCCCCGAGAATATTACCGGAGCAACGAATTAGACCACTACCTGAAACGTAGTTTTTAACTCCACTTGAATATCCACTTGCAAATTTTTCGGTTGTACCAGTTGCACTTTGCAAAGAGGATTTTTGTATATCAAAAAATTGATTGATCTGGTAATCTAAGAAATCCAGGATCTGATTGCGTTTTTAGATGATTCAGCTTTTTCTATTAATTTCATAAGTTATTTACATGTTTCATCATCAGGTGATACCTTAGATACACTGGTATACGCACGATATAATCCATTATGCCATGATTTTTTTGTCTGGGAGTTTTTATAATCTCCGTGGATATACTTTCTTCTCTGAAAACTCCTAATAAAAATGTCAGCCATTTTTTCAATTCTATCAAATTTTTTATTTGTTATTTCATCTAATTTACCCAGAAGGAATTTATTATTGAATGCAACTCTTTTTTTTTACCCCTCTTTTGTTGTTGTTGTTGTTGTTGTTGTTCTACTTCTTCTTCTTCTTCTTCTTCTTCTTCTTCTTCTTCTTCTTCTTCTTCTTCTTCTTCTTCTTCTTCTTTTTCAATATCACCCTCTTGTTCTTGTTCAGGTGGTTCAAGTGGTTCAGGTGGTGGGTAGGTAATATAAATATCACCTAGTCGTTCAATTTCGTTCTGAAGTCGTGTAGCAGTTACTATATCACCAGGAATTTTTTGTTAAAGATTCCTTTGTTTGCTTGGATCTCTTTGCTTTTTTTTCAAGTACAGGAAGAAGAGGTGTTTCTTTTTTTTCTCTAATAGCCGATACGACTCTACCGGTTGCTGTAGTTATTGGTTTAAAAAATTGTTCAGTGTCCGTTGTGAGATCGGTCTAAAGTTCTTGTCTCGTTTGTAGATTTTCGCGGACAGAGTCCCGAAGCGGAATAATTTTTATTATTGAGGCTAATCGCTCGCGTGCTAATCTAGTCGTTAGTGCTTCTCCAACCATTATAAATTAATACTCGATTTAAATATCAGTTAAAAATCCGTAGATTGCTCACCCACCCCAACTCACTACGTTACTTTCGCGTAGTGACAGTCACCATTGACAAAGTCAGCATTGATTAAATTTCCATGCACAAAAAACAATCGTCTATACAAATTCGTTCCATGCGAATAAGCGCATGGCTGCCCATATAATTTGTTCCAGGTGAGTAAGCATACTTACAAACAAGTATGGGTATTATACACGTCAATCAATGGAGGCGATCAAGGGAGAATTCTCAGTTTGGCGGACAATCGTTTTTATAGATTTGATCTTTGAATTAAATGTGCGTTTGATTTCATATTGATGCCCCAATTCCTTTCTGATTTTGTCGACAACAGTGAATAACGGGACGAACTTGTTTATGTCATTTTCATATGCGAATGAGTCATAAATCGCGTGCTGAATTCGTTTTATAAAGGAGTACGATTTTGGCAGCACGTATTTATTACTCCGAGCACTGTCATCTATAAATTGAAAATCAGAAAGAATCCTATCCCAATCTAATTCATCTGACAATTGAATTCCTTGATTTTTTTAATTTGAAATCTCTGTTATAATTTCGTTGATATTTTCAGAATTTCATTTATATAATATATTGTATTTCTAATATATTATATTTTCAAAAACAAAAAATAAACAGTAGCTATGGTGAGCGGTTATCATTCACTGGGTCCCTTATTGGCCTTTGTGTCTTTCATGGGGGTTTTTTCTTTGAGATTTTTTCTCTTCTTTTTATTCTTTGAGATTTTCTTTCTTTTTTTTTCTTTGAGATTTTCTCTTTATTTTCTTTGAGATTTTCTCTCTTCTTTTTGACCTTATGACCGTTTTTTAAGCCGATAATTCATTCGGAACTATCCTGTGGGTTTACCCTAGTGTGAGATAGAGCTTTTTGCATCCATGCTACTGTTTATTTTTGACGTCCATAGTCATATGTATCACGAAGCATAGTCTCCAAGAGGGAAATCTAACTCGTCAAATAATGGATTAGAAAACCCATGAAGGTATGCTTAGAGAATGGACGTCATATGTATCACGAAGCATAGTCTCCAAGAGGGAAATCTAACTCGTCAAATAATGGATTAGAAAACCCATGAAGGTGTGCTTAGGGAATGGACGTCATATAAACATATATACAAATATTTACATATATACATGACATGTTTATGGCATTTACAATGATACATGAAATATGACGATACAACATATAACAGTGGATTATAGAGGACAGCACAAGAGAATACAACATATAACAATGGATTATAGAATGACAATGATATGATGGTATGACGGGGCGGTTCTACACTCAAACTGAAACAACCATAGACCCACAAAAACACCCCGGGCTGTGAAAGCAAAAGACATTCACACCGTGTGACGGTGTGTGACGTATGGTGATTTCAATTGAGTTTCGAATGGCTTAAAGCCCCATAATATAGAGAGACTGTATGGTATATAAGCTAACTAATACATGAAAACCAATGACAAAGGTGTGTGATTTGTATTCTTTCGTGTACTTAATAATGATTATTGAAAATATCTAAAGAAGACCGAATACTTGAAAAAATATCAAAATAAAAAGAATACTACTGTTTGTAAATAACGGCTATTTGATTCGTTTACTTACAAAATAAATACTCGATTATCTCCATTGAGATCCAGTGACAGTTAACTCTTTCAAAAGCCGTTGAGATCCAATGACAGTGTTTCGAAAACCGTACACATACCCACACGAGTTATTCCCCTTAAACTCCGTAATGGTACTTAAGATTTTCATCGTAAAAAGGATTTTTAACCCCATAGCAGCAGAGGGAGGCGCGACAACGACTTTGGCGTCCTTTTTTCGATTTCGAGAAAGCATTGGTTAGCCAAAATGACGCTCCACCAAGTTATAGGGTTCGCATCCTCTGCTGTTCTGGAACATGTGGCAACAGAACTTGATAATAATGTGGAAAATATTAAAATGCGAATATCAGAGAATATGGAATTAGGCACGGACGACGAGAAAGCTCTGAACAAAGCTATCGAACACGTGTTTCCTTCTGCTAGAAGACAATATTAAATTTTATCTACAAAACAAGGTAAGAATTGACACGGTAGAAAGCGATACAGTCATAAGGTCTCTGTTTGGTAGCGAAGGTATCGTGAACGCCAATACTACCATCGAGTCTGAAAACCGTTCTGAAAAACTTGAGCAATTAATAAAAGAAAAGTTTGACAGCTTCGAACATTACTATGTCAAGAATTTTTACCAAGACTTCGAAAATTTGTGTTTGAACCAAATCGACAGAACAATGAAAACAAACACTGGACCAACAACAACGCAGAGTCCATCAACAACATTATAAAAATGTCCGTTGACTGGAAGCCTAAACATACTAAAGATTTAATACACAAACTTTGCGGCGCTACAGACTTGCATTTTATGGATTATAGAAGTTCTCTACATGACACAGGAAATTATCAACTGACTAATGAAGAATGAATCTACCGTGTTCATAATGCAGTCTGGCGTTGCAAGTCTGAAGAAGAAGAAAACGAACTTTTCCAAAATTTTCCCGTAGATTCAAAATGCAAGCAAAATACAGAATTCTTAAAATCAAAAGATAGAAAATTTTCCGTCATTAATAAGGCGAAGGAATTGCACGTAAACCAGGAAAACGACGGCGTCCCGTGTACGAAAGAAATAAAAAACGATGATTAAAAATGGGCCATGGAAAATTTAATAAACAGCAACCGAGAGGATAAAATGGTACTCAATATCTAATAGAATTAGTTTTTTTAAATTATCAAATAAAAACATTTAATAAAACAAAAATAATGCAAACATCAATAAAAATGGGCCATGGAAAGAGCGCCTCCTCGTGGTGTGGCCTGGATACATAGGGATGAATGGTAATAAAAAGAGCATTCAATTACTTTGCAGAGCATTTATTATTCATTTATACTTATGTAACATAACGCTCTTGGTCAGTACTAAGAATCAGATGCACGAACGATAACTCTTCGCCATTGTGGTGGACTGGACTTTATTTCTTGGGTTTGTAATTTTCAGTTTTGGGGGTAATTAAGATTAAATTAAAATATTTTTCTGGTCACGTGATAAAGAATTTCAAATGTAAAACATTATTTTAGGTGTCTTGTGATGTTTTAAAGAGTATTTGAGTGTCCTGGGGTCTTTTCTTTGGCGATGACAGACAAGGGTAAGAATTATACTGATATTAAACGATAATTAAGCAATGCATAATTATAATTTTTACTTTTTTACTTTTTTACTTTTTATTTGACTTTATTTAATTGTATAAATGTATAATGGGTAGGTGAGATTGTTTTGGGACAGTCTTGGGGTAGTCTTGGGGTGTCTTGGGGTGTTTAGTCGGACCTGTAAACTTACTATCGCAGTATAAACACATATTTTATGGACGATTATCTTATTAAATCCATTTAAATTAAATAAAGAAATGCATAGAAATATTCATAAAAGTTTGGAAAAGCAAGCAAAACAATACTTATCAATGTGCTATTACAATTTCTCACAAACGAGACCCAAATCGGGGTCATTTGTCGATGTGACGTCAGCCATTGAATTCGGGATTATCTCACAGCATGAGAATCGAAATATTTGAATGTCATCTTGCGGTTTACACGCTTGCGATTGACTGCCTTTAACGCGATCTCGAAACAATGCATATCATTAGATTCAGCGAAACTGGGCAATCCAGCGCATACAGGTGTCATATCTTTATTTTTAAAAATGGCCGAGATATTTAGCCGGAAGCATTAATCTTTTTTTTTTGATTGCTTACCAAGAACATTGAATTTAAACATATACATTTCAAATTTATATGAAAATAAAGACCGTCCACCGCTCTAAAGTGCGGTGGTATATTTAGGTCTTTACCCGGTGACGTCGGAGTTAAAATGGAATTTCCCTAGCGAATGCAAATTTCTTGCTTTTCTGTGAGGTGTTAAGCGGACCGAATCGTTCCCAACTCTGAAACTGTTGCTTTTTTATATGCAAATTACTATTCATTCACTTATTGTCATCAACAAACCAAACAAACAGTTAAAAAGAGAAAGAAATGAAATTTACTTCAACATCAATTATAATATTGCTGGTTCATCTGATAATGAAAATATGGCTGGTAGAAAATGATCGTTTATACGGAGTTCTGTCGAAAGTGCTACACGTCTAATGGGAGACTGCCAGTACATATGTCATACACCTGGATCGGACTGCCCTTGGGATAAGCCCTGGTAATGTGCCCCGGACGCTTGCAGTTGAAACACGTCGGATGCTCTCGCCGACCTGCAAGTCCGGTTTTAGTAAGTAATGCCTGTCCTGGTCAATAGGTAGCATCCTTTCCTGAGGATCCTCTTCCGGCCTTCCCGTCGCCCTAACGGTTACGGACAGACAACTCTCCCTCCCCCACACCGCGCGACTCAGTGGGTCATGGTCTTAACGCGCCCCAGACCCTCCACTCTTCGAGTATGCCTGCTCGTACCTCTCCGCCATGCTAGAGATTTATTCGAGCGTCCGGAGTTCTCTCTCTGCTAGGAAGACTGTCAACTCGCGAAGGTACGAACTCAGGGCATGCTTCTTGAGTATGATCTCGTGTAGGATCTCGTGTAGCCCATCGTACGATCGCTCGAATATGTCCATCTTCATCCACTTTTCAAATAACCCTCGCACGCGGGTGTGGAATTGAGAGTGGAACTCCGTTGTCTTTTTCGTCGAGTCCCGAAAACGTTTATTTTACGTTTCGACAGTAAGCCGAGAATGGCAAAGAAGTGCCTTTTTGACCGCATCGTAGTCATCAGCCTCGTCGGCAGCTAAGTTGTGGTAAACGTTACTAACTGTACCTTGAAATAAGGCTGAGACGTTGTTCGCCCAATGTTGCGGTAATCTTTTGTGAGCGGCCGCGGGTTTTTCAACTTGCACGAGGAAATCGTTATTGGACTCGCTTTGTCATTAAATCGCGGCATACTTATCTGCACCATTTGGTGGTCGATGAGAGTTCGTACGCTGCTCGCAGGGATCGTATTGGAGTATTCCCTATCGTTAGCCCTATCCTTAACTTTTCCATTTCGACAGCGTGAGCGAGCTCTCGTTCTTTTTTGGTGGCGGATATCCGCGCCTGCTCCATCTGGTTTTCTCTTTCGGCGGATATCCGGGCCAGCTTTAACTCTTTCTGAGTCTCTCTTTTGGTGGATATCCAGGCCTGCTCGGCGGATACACGGGCCAGCTGTAATTCTTTCTCTGCGGTCTCTCCTGCTTTCCATTCTTTAATGCGTTCTTCTATAAACCCTGTCACGCGATCTCTCTCGTAGCCAAAATAGTCCACGCCCATAGCACGGTACTCCTTAACCATCTGTCGTATAGTAGTCATTATTATACTAACAATAAGTGATACCTTGTTTTTCGCTTGCTGAACAATTGACAGATTTTAACGTTTCTAACTAAATACTCACCTCCTGACCCTGAACTTGGTTCAGGTAATGTATTTGCTCAATATTTGCTTTACACTTATTGCTAATAATAAACAATCTACCAAGCATGCAATTACCAAAATATGACAAACACAAAAGGAAACAATCAACAAATTCAAATACACAGGATGGAATATCTCACACGGTTCACTACTACTTCCTGACATGTAACTTTATATCCTAAATTCGCCGAATCATTACTAAATCTACTTGAAAAGAGATTTGTTTTTTTATTTAAAAAAATATGAAAAGAATTTGATCAATTTATATATATAAATTAAGTAGAGGGTATAGTCTTTTTCCGCGTTTTGTCAATTGTTTGGTTTGTATTAAGTTTTGCAAAGTTCAGATAGGAATAGTAGGAGTAGTATAGATAGGAATATTAGGAGTGGTATCGTGGTAATCGTAAAAGTAGAGAAGTACCATTACAGGGGAAGAAATTATAGTAGTAATAGGTTGAGAAGAAATATATCTACCAGTGTACAGACATTTGAATACATAGATCCAACAAATGATGTGTACTGAATTTGCATGTTCATCAAGGAATATTAAATATTTAACAATTTTTTATTTGTAAAATATTACAATAGAAATAAGCACGATTGAAACATTCAAATATTGTCTCATTAAATTAATTGAGCATTATTAATTTAATAATCGATGTCATGCAAATAAGACAAAAACAATAGTTTCATTTGACAATTAATCATTAATTACCCAAATTAAATTCAAATAACAATTATGAAAACCTTTGGACACCATATGTGCTACAAACGTTTTATTTCTTTCATTCGGTTTTTCTGGAGTGAGAAAATATTCCTTATTTACTGTATAGGTACATAAATGTTAAGTTTTAAATTTCTAGTTTCACCTTATGATATTGATTTTTCACCAATCTTCTAAATAATATAATTGCTTAATTATTTTTTGTGTAAGAAAATATTCCTTATTTACCTTATAGGTGCATAACATAATATTGATTTAGTAATCATTTACCACCATGAATGATCAAACTTTTATATATTATATTAATATTGTGTTTCATTTTATATGGTTACAATAATATTCTCAATTTAGGTATGAAGTTCAGAGTATAATCTTAAAATTACCTTTCTCCTCTTTCCTGTGTATAGTTTTCCAATATTGTCAGTAAGCAAAAGGATACGATATATATAAAATGGTGTGAATGTCCATGAATTGAGAGTCAATTATTGTTTGCACCTTCAAAAAAACCTCAACTATCTATTTCTCCAAAAGACATTTATCACATGATCTAACATGATTAGATTTCCGGTTTTTAAGTTTTATGTCAATTGGTAAATGTGTAGCTGTTCAGAAGCATTTGTTTTATGTCAATTGGTAAATGTGTAGCATTGGCTTCTCAGAATTGTGTGTAATGATAAAATTATCTCTACTGTTGTCAAAACTGATTGCCCATGGACGCTGTGGGACTCCTGTAGTTATGACCTGTAACATGTATCCTTCTGGTGATAACTGATGAATGTTACTAGAATTACTTCCAACAACATAGATGTTGTCATCTCTGTCCACAGCTACTCCTATAGGAGTTATGAGGTTGTCTGGATTGTACGTATATTGCTTCTTGCCTTCCATATTGAAACACTGAAGGGAATTTGCACCAGGCACAGTAACATAGACTCTTGTTTTAGAATTATTTATTGCTATGTAGTTTAAGTATCCAGATGCAAAGTCATACTTATCAGAATAATTGACCTCTCTCCCATCTCTGATCAGACTCCAGCAATACTTGCAATTACCACAGTTTCCAAACACAACCATATCTCCCTTCCCAGCTGCTGAAATTCCAAAGCAATTATAAATAGTTGTTATTATTTTGACTGGACTGATGACATCATCCCTGACTGATAGAATGTGAATGTTTTTTGCATTACACAGAGACACAGCCACTTCCTCATCACCTATCACACAAATGTCACAAGGCGCAGCTGTGAGTTTGTATGTTGTAACTACTTGATGTGAATTCTTAAGAAGAATGCACTGCCTATTGTTGAAATCAACAAGCATCACCCTGTCTCTAGGGAGAATAGTAATGCCACAATAAAATGGATTCCTGTCACTAATGTTAACATCAACTGTTTCAACTTTCTCAATCTGGCATTTGTTTGTTGGTTTCCTCAAACCAGGTAGACAAAGAGAAGAACCATTCATGGTCACAAGTTTTCCAATATCGTATGATGAGAGCGAAAGAACAGATTCTAACTGTGGGGTGAATTTCACCTGCACTGTCAGTGTGTCTGTCCTCTCATATTTTTCTTTGACTTGAGAGTAATAAAAAGGTAGTTGTGACTTTATTTTTTCTGCAGTCAGAAATTTTTGTATATCATTTCCATAATTGTAGACTGATTCACACAGAAGTTGAGAGTTTTTTATGGCATGAATCAGTGACAAGCATTGATGGTTCTCTTCCTGTGTCCTAATAGCAACTTCTTTGTGAATTCTCCTTCCCTCAGTCTTCACTTTCATCTCTAATTGGTCCAACGCTGTGTTGATTTTCTTTCTCATTTCTCTGATTTGATCAGTCAGGCCATTAACTTGGGACTCGAGATCATTCATATCAGACTCCTTTACATCAATAAACTTTTGCAATTGAGTTTCCAGTTTCTTCAACTCTTCAATGATTTCACTTGGTTTGGTTTCTCGAAGTAGAACAGGGAGTTCTTCCTTCAATTTTCTCACATCAGAACAAGTTTTATGGTTTTCTAAAAAGCACATTCCACAACATGCAATCTTGTGATCATTGCAGTAAAATTTTAAATCTTCATCGTCGTGATCAAAACACGTAAAACCTTCAGCAAATTTCATAGCATTTTGTGGATTGTTCAATAACGCCTCCATTGCAAGAATAGAGTGAGCTTTTGTCATTTTCTGTTTTCTGTGGAACTTTAGACAGTCATCACACATTGTTTCCTCACATACTACACAGAAGCCTGTAGCCGTGACAGAGGAGCCTTCAGCGGTACAAGTATCACATACACGTTCTACTTTCGATCTAGTGGGTAACATGGATTGTATCACAGTGTCGACTGGAAAGAGTGACGCCCATTCACTTGATTTATTCACTTTAAAATGACCTGCCGTTTTTCTACATACCGGACACTCGATGCATCTCTTTTTCTCATGTTCTATAGCCTTGCTTGTGATGTATGACTGTAGACAACTCTGACAGAATGTGTGGGCACACGGCAGCTGTCTTGGTACGTTAAATAATCCCAAACAAATCGGACACGTTGGTTCATCTGCACTATGTGTTATAGCAGTCGCCATTATGAAGTATCTCCCTTTATTTTCTAATTTAATATTGAGGTATAACGTTTTGTTTACTTTCATAAACCTTAAACTAATCAAGGTGGTATTTCTTCCCGGTCATGTGTGGGCGTGTTTCAAGCTTGACTGGTACACGAAATTGTTTCACATGTAATACTAGATCTCAATCTGTGCTTAATAAAGATAGCACTTAAATTATATAGGTCAGGCCGAGATAGTCCATGATAAATGAAATATGTGTTGCACTGTGTAAGTGAATAACGTTGAACTAAACTGATATCTTACAATCTGGATTATCTTGTACTGGATTGAATTATATCCAACCAACGATGTAGTTTGTTTCTCGCATCCAGTTTACTTTGGTAAGGAGATATAGTACTCTAGACATAAAGAAGTCTTTATGTAACGCTTCTGTGTAACGTGTTCTGCATCAGACTGAAATCTTACGACTGGATTAGGAATATGTTCTTACTCATGTATTTTCATTGTAATGAATAAATAGTGATTTAGCTTTTTTATCTTTGTTGATTGTGACATTAAATGTATCATTTTTATTTTTGTCCATGCATATTGCAAACGGCCATGCAGGAACTCCTACAGTTATGATCATTGTAACAAGATAGGCGGGAGTAATTTTCCGATTCACAAACAGTTTTAACGATGATATAAAAATAAACTTTAGTAATGAATGACTTAAAAGAGGACATCAATTTTGACGTGCGTGTGTAATTAATCCAAAATATTGGATTATTAACATAATATAACGTACAGATGTAAGGAACAAAAATATAACAAATTACTCTACAAAAGACAAACAGAAGGCGTGAATGATTCACAGTGACTAAACAATGGAAGGATGGATATAGTTTACTCAGCTAGCAAACAATGTAGATTGTTTTTATTCATAGTGAAATTGTGCAAAGGAAAAAGGACAGATATGTAACTTATCTTTACAGTCCCTAAAGATACAATGGGTTTTACGAACCCTAAAATTACAGCTGCTACCATTCATGTGACTGACTTTACAGCTTGCACCACGTAGACATCGATTCTTCCGATACGTGGAAAAATCGGGTCCTTCTAGTCACTCTGGAAAACACCGGACACTCCAAATACTGAACATTCCAGACACTCGACAACACCGGACATTCTGGACATTTCCAGACACTGGGCAGCTCTGTAGCTGAAGATGTGCGAATCCTTATAGTAGATCGTCGACTGAAAATATTTTTCGTAATGTAAAGAGCTTTACATGCGATGAGGTATTATTACACAAGTATTGTCTGTGCATCGAAGTCATTCGGTTCGTCTCATCAAAAGCACTTCGCACGTGCGGAATAGGATGAAAGGAGCTCACTATTTTGAAATAGGAAATAATATACATTAATCACCCTCGAGTATCGTCGTATGCCATAAATAAAACTCGACATAACGAATTTAACGAAATAAATATAAAAGGGTTTATGCAAGTCCGTGACAATCATCTCTGTCAACAAGAACTCCTAATGGCCAGTCAAGAGTACTCAAATTGTAGGCTTCTTGCCTTCCATGTCAAAAAACAGCAATATATAGATAGGGTGACCTACAATAGTGTCTTAGCTCTATTAATAGCTATGTAGCTGAAGTACCCGGATAGAGTTTCACAGTAATGAAAGACTTTTCATTTCATTCCATGCTGATTACACTCCAGTTATATTTGTTATTATCAGCATCTAACAGTCACAGCCATTTCCTCCTTCCCATCATTTGCTATTCCACAGTACGTTTGCTGATATGTAAGCATTCTGACTGGACTAATGACGTCATCGCTTTTAGAGCCTGAACTGTAGTAGCCCTCAGAGTTACAAGCGTCATATACACGGTCAACTTTTAATTTTGTTGCAAACATTGATTGTAAAACTGTGTCGATAGGACAGAGTGATGACAATTTCGAGATTGCTTCATTTCGTTTAAAAGGAGTAGCTGTTTGTCTAAATATAGGACATTGGATGTGTTCGAGTTTCTGATGCTTTCTAGCTTCACTTATTATGTAGGACTGTAGAAACATGTGACCGAATGTATGGGCGCATGTTATCTGTCGTGGTAGGCTACAGTCTCCCAAACAAATCGAATATGTTGACTCACCTTCACATTATTCATTAGCTGTCGCCATTGTGAACAATTAAAAATAGTATGTCATATCCATGATGTAGGCATATTTCATTATGCTTTTACCGGTCGAAATCAGAAGCTTCTCGTAATGACATTCATGTTATTTCCTTGGGTAATTTTGTAAGGATATATACCTTGTATGCATCAATAAAAGCACCATTCATTTTCATTCATATAAAATTAATGCTTGCACGATATTTTACATTTATTGTGCTAATTTCAAGGTTCGGAAGACCATAATTGGTTAGTGTGCGCCCCTGAAGGCTAAGATCCCGGGTTCAAATCCGATTGGAGTGATACCAATGACTTATAATACTGGTATTGTCAGTTGCTTAGTTTGGAACTCAGCATTAAGAGGTAAATGGTATGGTTGGCCTAGTGTCAGGATAATAAGACATCTTCCTACACTGGATGGGACATCTTGCTTTATGTCTGCATGATAATGTTCCAGTGCTAGACATCACTTTAAACTGCCACAGACATCATAGCGATATGACTAAAATTGTTAAAGGTACTTTAAAATCCAAGAACACCCGCATACACACACGTTCCTTTGACTCCGAACGTTTTTACTAGTTCATTTGCATGCTACATTTACTAAACGGTTTGATGATGCCTCTACTTGTCATTATTCATCTCCATCTCATAGTTAGTCACACGTATCTCTTGAATATTCCAATCTCATTGCCATCTTTTTTCTTAACTATTCATGCGTATCTCTTGAAGGTATAACGGTACCAATTGCGCAAGTCCAGGTGGGTGGAGTTTAAGGTGTAGGGAACCTTGCACTCAGAAATAAACAACAACACTAGCTATGATTGGTGTATTATATAAGAGTTGTACTTTCTGTTTTGCTTTAAAAAAAGTTTAGCCTCTTGGCAACATGTGACTTAATGCTAATTCCTATAAAGGTCATATTTTGTATTTTTTTTATGATTTTTTGAAAATGTGATACACATGACTGAAAATAAGTATGTTATGACTAGTAAACTCATACCCCTGTCTAGTTCCAGCAGATTTATCTCTCTTAAATGCAATGGAGTACCTGGTTCTGTTATTGTCAAATTGACAATCTAACATTGTTCTCTATGACAGTGTGTGACATGCATGCTGAAGTAGGATAGAAAGTATATTTATTTCACAAAACATTAACATTGAGGTCTATGGAAAAACAATTGGTACCGCGATAAATTGAATATTCGTATCTCATCGCCATCTTTTTTCGTAACTAGTCGTGCGTATCTCTTGAATATTCGTATCTCATCGCCATCTATTTTCGTAATTAGTCATGCGTATCTCTTGAATATTCGTATCTCATGGTCATCTTTTCTCGTAACTAGTCATGCCTATCTCTTGAAAATTCACACTATCTATAATTCATTTTCATGTGCTGCTTAATCATCTGGTTGATTCACCCAAGTATTTAGTCTAGTTCCCTGCTTAGTATGCTCCCATGCGTTGCACTCCGCTATACTAAGTCAGGCGAATGCCGACGCCATATTGTCACGTGATCAAAACAAATGGCCTCACATGGAGAGATATCGGTAATCTAACTGTGGCACATTTATTGCTTTAATATTCTGTTTGTTAGTGACACAATGCGAATTTTACTAATATTTTCGATATGAAATATAACAGGCGCTATCTTGTGTTAAAGCTTAACCAGCAAATCGGCTACGTAGGTATTTTTTACAAATATTTATACAATTAGGCCACGATGAAATATAGGGATACACACAACAATTTTTGTAAAATATTGCACTTTTTCCACTGGATCATCTCAGAAATTATATTTCCAATTGATTCCTTGAAAAATTTTACATCAAAATTGATATGAGGGTATGTGCGGCAGCTTTATTTTTTCCCAAGATAAAGATGAAAATATCTTCCTTATTTTACCAGGGGTGAGGGTGACGATTGTTTTGCAAATTATGCACATTTTACACTGCGTCATCTAAAATATTTAAGTTGCAATGAATTCCTTGACCAAATTTATATAAATATGTATATATCATTTTCCATGACAGCCCAAATTTTGTAAATTATTAGGATCAATATAACAACCCTCTTCTACGAAGGGTCGAAAGTGACATTTTGTCAAATATTGCATATTTTGACTGCATCAAGTACGACATTTCATTTACTATCGATTACTTGATAATTATTATGTCGGACTTTGTATAAGGTGGTAGATGACATCCTTAATTGGCCAAAGGTTGAAATCAAAATCTCTCCAATGAAGTGGTGGTGGTGGGGGGCAAATATTGTCAAAAATGGAATATTTTAGACATCATCATCTCAATGTTCCTTTTTAAATCAATTGCTTGATTAATTTTACATTGATATTGATGTATCATTGAACATGACAACCCACATTTTGTAAAAGATTAAGACCAAAATACCAACATTTCTGTCAGTTCCATTTCAAATTGATTTCATGAAAAGAAAGTGTCATAGCATCCCCTACAACCTGGGGTGGAGGTGAAATGGTCTAAAATACCATAATACCATCAGACAGACTTTACTGGGAGTGTTCCCTATCAATAAATCTTTGGGAGAGTATGAGCCAAATGTATTGCCACATTACTTACATTGATACATTGATATACAGTAAAACCTGTCTTGAGGGACCACTGCTATGAGAGACCACAATCACCATGCACAGATTTATTCATTATATCGTGTTATGAAAGACCACATGTCTTGAGGAACAATTATTGTTTGGCAGAAGGGGTGGTCTTTCAAGACAGTTTCTACATTATTGCTGTAAATATATTCTATTCATTAAAGGCACATTAATTGCCTCCACATGATAAAAATTTAATGTGCCACTGTGTTGCAAGATTTCTAAAATAAATGATGAACTGAATTCAGGTTTCATTTACATGCTTGGTAAAATTCTTCAAAAGTCACTCAATATATCATCATAACTGAAAGGCAATGTTAGTACATTTAATGATAAGCACTGTACACTTGGTTAAGTATTAATCAGTGAAGTTTACATCTTATCATCACTAATTTTATTTGCTTCTATAATGAATGCTATTTTCATTATTTAGTTAATAAAATTCCAAAACTTAGTGTAAACTTAATTTTAAGTATCAATATAATGGAGATGCATTATTAAGGCTAACATTGTAGACAAGTTGAGACAAATGTTTCATATTTATTTTGTACTTTTCATCCTTACTGAAGTATGACATGAAATTGAACAGTATTTTCATTTCTTATACTGTCACAATCATTCATCCAATATATGTCCTAACATTAATTTATCAATTTAACCAAATGTGTTGTTATATTTAAATATAAAAAACCAATAAATCACACTGACACATTCATTAAAGGAATCATTGAGCTTTGTATGATTAAATATGAAAAGCAATAACTCTTGAGTTACTTTGATTTAAATGGAAAGGTATCAAATAAACACATGCACATGTGACTCTCCTAGTTTCTCCTTTTCATCTGTCATTGTAATGTTCTGATAACTGCAAATGTGATACATATTTCAATTTATGCCATTGTGCATATATATATATATATGAAAAGAAAATAACTTGAACATGGCAGCATGTCTTAAGATTGTTTTGTGTGTGAAATAAGTTGTGTAACTTTCCTATCACCTGATTCAAAAGAATTCAATAAGAAATATTAATTATACTTGTGTTACAATGAACACACATTCTGCATACACTTTGTACAGTATCAGTACTGAAACACATGTCAGCCTATCATGATGCATGTAGTTTTCATGATAATTTTTAAATATGCATCAACAGAATATTACTCAAACTTGGTTAAGTGTTAATCAGTCAAGTATTCGTCAAGTATATGTATGAGATACATGAATGTGCAGTCCTTTTGAAGCATAGAGGGTTTCTACTTAAGATGTGCTACAGAAAGAAAAACTAAAAAGGTAGTAAGCATGAACATTTTCTAAGGATTTTTTCCCAACATCAACATATTTCAACTAAATTGGATGACACAAAATACATTGTATGGTCTTTAATATCCTTTATCATTCAGATAGTAATTGTATCTACCAAAACACACACACACACACACACAAACCTCTAAACAAACTTACTTCAAATAAATTGAGATAGATTTTACTGACAGTAAAAATCACAATATTTTAATGACATTTTTTTTCTAAAAAGTTTCAGAAGACACAGTGGATAAATAATAATAATATGATTGCTTTGCTGACTGAAAAAATTAATTTAATCACATGTACACTTATTTATATATTGCAACCTTCATAAACATGGTTGTTTGCCATTACATAATCACATGTACACTTATTGATATATTGCAACCTTCATAAACATGGTTGTTTGCCATTACATAAATACATGTACACTTAATGATATATATCAACCTTCATAAACATGGTTGTTTGCCAGTGTTATATTATCAAAGATTTCTCATTTTCATCCAATTTGCAGATGTCTTACTTAGATTGGATGTGTTATCTCAAACGAGCTGTCATTAAATATAACCAGACAACTCTTGCTTCAGAGACACCAATTACTGGGCTCAGACCCAGACAAAAAGATGCTTTTTACAACCTGAGAGAATCTATAGACTTAGTTGTTGTATTACCCACAGGATATAGAAAGACTTTGATTTTGGAACTGATTCCTTTCTACCTTCAGTGCAAAATCATAGTACCGGAACCTCTCAATATCATTCTTAATCAGCGTTGCTCAACACTTGATTGGCATGTGATACATGTCACTGAACATTTTCAAGATCACAGTACCTTACACATGGGTGAATTTTCGTATATGGTTGGACACACAGAAGACATACTGGATAAGAATGTTCTTGAATGCCTACTTGAGGCTGAATGGACAAAGCAACAGGTATGCTTGATTACTGATGAAGCCCACTGCATTTTGCATTGGCAGGATGAAGTTAGACCTGCATACAAAAAGATTAAACATCTTTGGGCTCTTTTCCCAGTTTGTACAATCTTTGCTATGACAGAACTTATTAATAAATTAAATCAATCAAGAAAGAGTTGAAACTTTCCAGATGCAGGATAATTAATTGTACACCTCTTCTAAGAATAAGCATCAGTTAGCTGGTAAGACAACGACCACCATATTCAAGTGACACAACACCAACTTCACCTTATGACTGTGGTCTCAAATCACTGTTTGAGGACCTTATTCGAACAAAGGAGAATGGGTCAAGCTTTCCTGTCACAATAGTCTACACAACACTTGTATGGTGTAGTAAAGCTATTGAGCAAGCTAAGCTACTTCTAGGTGATCAACTGTACAATAATGCCTACCTATCGCAAGTGGATAAAAATGCCTGACCTATGGCATGTGGCTGATAATGCTTACAAGTGGCTAATAATGCCAAACATGATTCAAAGCAAAGGAAATATATTAAATGGGGTATTGCCACAAACATATTCTTTTAACTATCAACCTTTGGATTTTTGATGAGATGGCATATACTTTTTGCCACACAAACTCACGAAAATGAATCAATGCCCATTATGATACACTAAACTAAGACTATTCACCAGTTAGAAATTAGAAATTCATGGGCCTTTAAAACAAAAGACCTGGACAAAGCGTGAAATATACAACCAAACCAGCTGACAATAAAAGCTAATATTCCCTAATCAAAGACCATTAATAAAATATTATAAACTCACAATCTGTATCATAATTATCTGTCATGCTAGTTAATGGAATGCATTCAATTTAAGTATACTGCTTTAGAGTTTGTGCTGGTACAGTTAACAGGCAGGTAGTGTTAAGATCCAAAGAGATTCATATTCTGTATATATTTTACTAAATGTAATCTGATTTCACAAGGCCAGAGGTTAGGAAAATGTAGTGTGCAAACTCCTCCCAGAATCTGTTAACATTTGCTGAAGGTAACCCATTCTCCTTCACAAACTCCATCATTGCTAACTTCTCTTCTTTGCTCCATTTCTTGTACGATCTATTTTGGTCTGGGAACTGGAATCAATAAACAGTTATGAGCTATAATGTTTGAAATTAACTGTAAGTACAAGTTGGTACTTGTCATATAAATCTCAGACTTCGTAACAAATACTTTTATCAAGAATTTGGAAAGACTGTTAGTTAAATACCTATGGCTACTTAATAATGCAAGTATTTACCTATCGTCTTCATTTTCAATCCTTAATGTTTCAAAGCTGCTAATTGAATAATAATGTAAGAAAATTACCTGCTAAACAACTATTATACGAAACAAAACAAAACACCAGGGTATATAATGAAAATGATACTAGATGACAAGCTAATAGCTAATGAAATGTGTGCTTATATGTCATTTATATATCAATGTAAAAACACACATCATAAAATACAATACATTGGTCCTGCAATAAGTAAATGTAAGTGTCACACTGTCTTTAATGTATGCCAATAATAATGGTAAACATTCATATATAATCAGTATTATATAATTATATTATTTTTAATTAGAGTACTTCATTATGATAATAAATACTTTTTGTATTCCCATGTGTACCTTACAAATGCATAAATAAAGATAAACAAATGATTTTAATTAATACTTATTTACTTGTCTTACTGATGAGTTAAATACAAAAAAGTCATGTATAGTTTTAAGAGAATTTCTGTTTTACTTTTGTTTGTTTGTTTTGTTTTTATGGTTTAACGCCATTTTTCAACACAATAAAGGCTATACATGGCGGCCAGTATTTATGATGGAGGAAGAAACCGGACAAACCGCAGAAAGAACCACATACCCACTTGAAGCTACTGGCAAGCTTTCTCACATAACTACATTTGCCGAACCTTAGACTCGAACACACGCAGACAGAGGTGAGATGGCAGTGGTCCGTAACGGACAGCGCTTTAGACCACTCGGACACTCGGGGCCCCCGTTTTACTTTTGTAACATATCTGATTCAAGGTATCAACATAAAATGAGCAACTCTTTATACAAGGTCTTGAATGTAAATCTTGAGGATATACATTCAGAATGTTTGCAAAGTTAATCAGTTCTGAATGTTGCCAACTGCAAATGTAAATAGATATTATAATATACCTCTATCTGCGCTTCTCTATCTGCACAGGAGTCTTTCCTGTTGGTGATGACCTGTCTTTTACAATAGGTGTGGAAGCTAGGATGACGCTCCATTCTATAAAAAATTTGAACATTTCAAGAAACATGTTTTTTATTTTGTATTCTCATTAGGTATCAAAGAATCAAGTCAGTGTCTTTTCAAATGACACAATAATTATTACTGGCATTAATTTTGTAACAATTTTGTATTGTAAACGAAATATAGATTTAATAAAGATATTTTTGAAAGCATCTTTTTATGATAAATGCTTCACATATCTTGTATTATTGTCAGTCATTAAACATACTATGTTAAATTTAAGTTGCCTTAAAAAGGATATTTTTCAACTTAATACCATGAAGACTGCATCATAAACTTTGGCAGGTATGAATGGTTTAATTTAATAATTGATTTTTTTTTTAAAATATGCTCATGTAAACACAGAACACCAGAGTAAATAAGATTTTACCAATTTAGTACATTTTGGTTGAATCAGTCAAAATGAGATTCTTCATTCCATACTCAATCTCAATCCTAGCCTCCAGCAAGCACTCATAAGTGAAGGCTAGTGTTTTGGTTTTAATAAATGCTAGCTACACATGAACAGAGGGATCCTTTACCCCTCCCTATGCCCTTCTAAATGTCTCCACTGTGTCTCTCAACACAAGTCTTAAACAATTCCTTTAAACTGTGTTGTTTTATATTGACTCCTCCTATTTTTAATGTTTATATAATCTAACATGAATGATTTATTGTCTCTATTGCCTAAAAAGATGATATCCAAAACTGATAAAGATGCACCAAGTCATGTTATTGCAAAAAATGTACAAACCTCTTTGAGGAAATCCTAGATAAATCATGATTAACCTTTGGCAAAATGGCAAAACCTGTGCTGTTACATGTACCAATATATTAATGTCAATGTAAAGTTGATCAAG
Organism: Unio pictorum; assembly: GCA_030141615.1. NCBI lineage: Eukaryota > Metazoa > Mollusca > Bivalvia > Unionida > Unionidae > Unio > Unio pictorum. The sequence continues at coordinate 2,429,995 of JARLTB010000316.1, forward strand.
CAATTGATTTAAAATGGAACATTCAGATGATGATGTCTAAAATATTCCATCTTTGACAATATTTGCCCCCCCCCACCACCACCACCAGTTCATTGAAGGGATTTTGATTTCAACCTTTGGCCAATTAAGGATGTCATCTACCACCTTATACAAAGTCCGACATAATAATTATCAAGTAATCAGTAGAAAATGAAATGTCGTACTTGATGCAGTCGAAATATGCAACATTTGACAAAATGTCACTTTCAACCCTTCGTAGAAGAGGGTTGTTATATTGATCCTAATATTTTACAAAATTTAGGCTGTCATGGAAAATGATATATACATATTTATATAAATTTGGTCAAGGAATTCATTGCAACTTAAATATTTTAGATGACGCAGTGTAAAATGTGCATTATTTGCGAAACAATCGTTACCCTCACGCCTGGTAAAATGAGGAAGATATTGTCGTCTTAATCTTGGGAAAAAATAAAGCTGCCGTAAATAACCTCATATCAATTTTGACGTAAAATTTATCAAGGAATCGATTTGAAATAAAATTTTTGAGATGATCCAGTGGGAAAGGTACAAAATTTTACAAAATTGTTGTGTGTATCCCTATACTTCGTCGTCGCCTAATTGAATAAATATTTGTAAAAATACCTACGTAGCCGATTTGCTGGTTAAGCTTTAACACAAGATAGTGCCTGTTATATTTCAAATCGAAAGTATTAGTAAAATTCGCATTGTGTCACTAACAAACAGAATATTAAAGCAATACATTTGCCATGGTTTTATTACCGATATCTCTCCATGTGAGGCCATTTGTTTTGATCACGTGACAATATGGCGTCGGCGTTCACCTGACTTAGTATCTTCACCATCTTCAGTATCTTGACCTAGTGTGGTCGTTGATGCACTGTGCTGCTGAACATCTGACCAGTTCCCTCCACTTGACATGATCATGTGCAAATGCCTGTGTCTCTGCAAAACTTTTCCTGGTCCATTCTGTGATGTTGTCACTCCACTTTTTTCTCTGTCTACCTCTCCTTCTACCACCTTGGACACTACCCTGCAGTACTGTTGTGGAAAGACTGTTGGCTCTAGTGATATGGCCATACCATTTCAGCTTTCTCTTTTTGACAATGGTGAGGAGGTCTTCATAATGGCCTACTTTGTGCCTGATGGTGATGCACACTTCTTCATTTGTGATGTGATCCATGTTAAGAGATGCCAAGGATGGTTCTATAGCATCTCATTTCAAGTGCCTGAATTCTTCATTGTAATTCTGCTGTCAGGGTCCAGGCCTCACATGAATACAAAAAGATTGAGATGACTAGTGCTCTCAATAGTCTGATTTTAGTTTTCAGACAGATGTTCTTGCATCTCCAGATGGGTCTTAGCTTTGACATAGCTGCCGTTGTTTGTGCTGCTCGTGACAAAATTTCTGCTCTTGATCCCTCTTCCGGGATTATGGAACCAAGATATTTGAATTGTCCCACTGTTTCAAGTTCCTGTCCTCTGACTTTAATCTTGGTTGAGATTTGTTTGCCACTGTTTGTCATCAGCTTTGTCTTCTCGGCATTTATCTCAATGTCAAATCTGTATGATATTTCATCCAGGTTCTTCACTAAGGTGGCAAGCCCATCTACACACTGCCTGCCAGTCCATCAATGTCATCTGCAAAGCGGAGGTTGGTGATGTTATGCCCTCCAATGCTGACTGTCCCACAGTGGTTTTCCAGGGCTTCGCTGATGATGCACTCTAAGTGGATGTTGAAAAGCGTGGGCGACAGGAGACAGCCTTGCCGAACTCCAACTGTAGTATTGAACCAGTCCGCCACAGAACCTTGAGCAATTACTGCACTGTTAGCCTTGGCATACAAATGTTTGATGGTGTTGGTCAACTTTTGACCCATGTTGTACTTCTTCATTGTGGCCCACAATGCCTCATGCCACATTCTATCTAAAGCCTTTTTGAAATCTATGAACACATGATACATGTCTTGTTGATGTTGTGAGTACTTATCACACAGAAGCCTAAGATTGAAAATTTGTTCTGTTGTGCTTCTTCCACTACGGAACCCTGCCTGTTCTTCAGCGATTATTTCTTCTGCTTGTGGGTTCAGTCTGTTCAGAGATCATCTTGGCTTAGTATAGCGGAGTGCAACGCATAGGAGCATACTAAGCAGGGAACAAGACTAGATTCCGCTCTGAAATCACGCTGAATTCCCTTCTCACGAAGTCTGCTTCGGTGACGTTCTAACGGTGCATGACCTAATATGCGTTTCGAACTCTTGCTCTTAACAAAAGGCAGAAAACACGGTATCTGCAGCAAATAAAAAATAAAAAAATTGGTGCCATTATGAGAAAAATCGCAGTGATTACAATATGTAAAAAATGTTGACTTTGAATTTATTACAGCAATTTTTTTACAACTTCGTTAAATTTGATGACGCCATTGCAGATTGTGCTTGTTGGAATTTTCTAAGCAACAGCGTGACAAATGAATTTTATTGGAGGTATATAAGATGATGCAGGTTTCTTGACGGGATTCGACTCAAAAGTTTCTAAACATTTAAATTCACAATTAAATTGTACTTTCTTTGGTATTCTTTTGTTGTAATACTTAGCATCACAGTTAATTTTATTTGTTTATTTGTTTATTTTTTTTAATTAAAATTGTTAAGTTTATTAATTGGCTATATAGGTTTTAATGGAACTTTTAGCAATATTTTTATTTTTACTTTTTACTTTTAAATTGATTTAAAGCAAAATATAATCCCTACCTTTTATTTCAGAAATCGTTTCGTCCAACAAGCCATGGATTGAAAGAACATTGACTAGATTTTTAAATGCTGAAAAAATTAACCTAAATAGACGGTAATGGTTTGAATAGCACCAATAGAGAGCGACCGCAGATAAACCCTAGTGAAAGAATTTACTTATTAAAACAACATAGTGTTAAAGTGTTTCATGAGATTAAAGCGGGACCAGATTGATGGTGGTTAAATCCCTGAAGTGTGTCGGGCAAGGATTGTAGTTTGATGTGTATCTAGCAAGCCACTTTACTGCAGAGGAAAATAATATGAGGTCGGTTGCTTCACGTGATTCTATTCAGTGTGTTCAAAAAACACTTTAAAAAACTAAAAAAAATGCATAAATCATGTACACATGAAAAGCACTTTGTGGAGTTATGGTAGAGCCATTCAATAGTTATTAAAACATTTGAAGGATTTCATTACTTTTCTTTCCTTCAGACTTTTTTAAGATTAATTGTAGTTTTCTAATGTCAAAATGAAATATTAGATTTTTCAAGGATTTCAATGTCCTCTTCTAACCATGTTTATTCTGCTCACTTTAATCCAGGCTAGAAATTAAGTCACACCAACTTTAAAAATATTTTCCCATCTTAGTCTGCTATAAAAACATCAGATGCTGAGTCAGTTGCTGATGCAGATCAAAATGCAGTCAGTTTATGTGATAAGCCGGTGATGATCATAAAATCAAGGAAACTGAATATGTCAGTTTATGTGTAAAGCCGGTGATTATCAGAAAATCAAAGGAAACTGAATTTGTCAGTTTGTGAGAAGCCTGTGATGATGAGAAAATCAAAGGAAACTGAATATGTCAGTTTATGTGAGAAGCCTGTGATATTCAGAAAATCAAATACTGAATGACTGATGAACCTAATAAAACGGGATTTAACTTGTATCTCTTTCATACAAAACGTTTGTCAATATTGTAACACATCCTCTAAATGGTCTTGAAGAACAGTGTCCCGGTCTGAGTTCTATATGACAGATTTTAAAATTATCAAGTCTGATAAACAACACCTTCAATAACTGCACCCAAACATCTTGCAAACATTTTTACAATGCATGTCATTTGCAGAAAAGGGGATTAAAGTGCTTGTATCTCTTTCCAAAGACAAATATCTTCTCTAGAGATAGCCTTAATTTACATGTATGAAATGAAGATATTTTACCATACCTGTCAGAATGTCACAAAAGGTGCATTTCTACTGTGTTACCACAATTACTTGTTCCCACCACCAACCCTTTACCCAGTGATATAAACAACCTTGCTTCTGAAGTTAAAATATTGGCACCTTTGAGTTACATTATCAACATGACTGGAGTTAGGAGTATATGCAATATAAGAAATGTTTCCACATTGATTCACATGATGATGCCTTCACAGGCATGATATTAAAATTAAGTGACCTTGACCCCCATGAAAATGAATGTAATTTGTATATTTTCTCAAAGATGAACATGTTTTATCTTTAGAGATGAAGATCACATTATACTGTCACAGAAACGATGACTTCCATTTCTGCTGCAATAACACAAGAACCTTTTCCCCACCATCCAGCAAACAAATTGTTTTGACCCTCTACATTAATCATATAAACTGCCTTGCTTTTAACAAGGCACATCTTGCCACCCTTGTGTTCTGTTGTCAATATGACTTGAATTACGAGTTTAAGCAAAATAAGAAATGTTTTCACATTGATTTACCTGATAATCCTTTTTCTAAACAATGCCCTAGCAAAGATTCACTTTGCTTAGACTGAATGGTCAATGTAGATATACTCTAATGCCCATGTAAGGCAGGGAGAAACCATTGTCTAGTCAGGACACATGTAGCTATTGACCACTGAAGGCAGGCAGCCAATACATACTTAATAAGCCAACTTAAAATAATAGGGATATTAGAAGTTGTCAAGACCCAACATAAATAAAAGGGATATAAGGAGTTCTGATCTGAGACATCAACACAGGGTTCATACAGGTCTATGTGAAGCGAAAATTCTAGAACAGACACAGATTTTCAAGTAACACAGAATCAAGATATAAGCTAAACTGAGCCTAAAATAGGTAAAGTCAAAGAATAAGACAAAATAAATGTACATGAAAGAAAGCTGTACCTGCCATTAATTCATAAAAACTACAGATCATACGAAATAACAAGGGCCATAATCCAAACTGACAAGATGAATAATACTGGCACCACAGAAAAAAATCCAACTAAAAACTGCACAGCGTTAATAAAGGGTGAATTACATCAGGCAGGTGTGGGAGAGAAATTTCTTACACGGAAAGCGGTATAATTTATATAGTGCCTTTTGTTACCTTTTTGAAGCCAATATCTACAAAACATTCCTATGCAATCATTAGATGACCGGTTCATGTGCTGTCCACTTAAAACTTTGGACACCGATCTTTCATTTTAAAATGAAATGAATGAAAGCTAGATCTGCCATTCATTTAAAAAAAACTAGAGGTCATAAAAAATAACAAGGGCCATAATCAAAACTGACGAGATGAATAATACTGGCACCACAGAAAGAAAGACAAAAAAACTAAAAAAATGCATAAAGCTATTAAAGGATGAAAGAAAGTGAGCATGTTGGGTTAAGAAACTTCTCACATGGAAAGCGGTGCCTTTTGTCACCTTTTTGAAGTCAATCTCTACATCCATCTTTTTCATGCCATATTTCCTTAGAGCAACAAGAACCAAGTTTATAGTGAAAGCTCATGACTGATTAGTTGCTGTGTTTTTCTTCTTCTTTAAAAACCATCTGTCTGCCAGTAACATACAGCAAAACACTTTATAAAGTATAAAAAAAAATCCTGTTTTCATTTTCAGATTTCAAGTATATTCAAGGACATGAAAAGGTAATAGAAAATCCAATATCATTTTCAAGGTGTGTACAGCCATGCTAAATAATTGGGATATAAGGACATGTGATGTTGGTGTGGACTGATGCCTTAAAGCACAGCAAAAAGAATTAGGTTATTTAGCCCCAAGGAAATTGGTGAAAAGTACTGTACACAGGATTACATTATGATAACTGACCTGGATGAATCCAATGGTAGAATCTGAACCTGCTCTCTTTTGGTTATGAATCAATTAAGCACACTGTACATCTGGTGTAACGTGAGGTTGCACTGGCGGGTGATCAAAGTGTTATTAAGACAATATTGCACAAGGCCTGGTCAGAGGTATTGCGCAACTTGGAAATAACACTTGAAGACCGCCTCCCACTAATTGGCGTTATCTAAGAGATGATCGCTACGGTGTGATATGCCCGGTCAGTGAGTATAGTAATCTGAGATGGTACGTTGAACAAGACAATACACGAGCCCCCGTAAAGATAAAATATGAATTTAATCAAAAATACAATTAAGAAAAGAATGACACTGTGAATTATACTTTCTCTCTTTCTGAATACAATTAGTTCAGAAAAATACAAATATTGAAGCTTTAAAATAATGGATACATTCAAAGAATCCAAACACTAATGAAAATAAATGAAGTTAGCCGTTAATACTGAGAGTAACTTTCATCAAGGAATCGAATGTTCATTTAACATTTGCCTGTTGGTGAGTCAACATGACCTTTTCCGTCGATTGGTTTCCTTTCTATTCCCTGCGTGCGTCCGTCTCCAGCTTGCCCTTTTATTGAACGGGAATTCCACACTGACTTCTTCCCTTTGACTTTCCGCTGGTTCTCACTCTTGCCCAAAATAAACTATTGCTTTTGACTTCTCGCTGATGCTTACTCTTGCCAAAGTAAACTATTTTTCCTTGCAAAAAGAAAAGGGTAAAACGCCCTGAGTATCTCGCTACTTTCAGAGTTGCGATTGTTCGTCCGTCTTCATGTTCGAACACTCAGATCTTACTATCAGTGTTATCATTCATACGGCTAACAATTTCTATACATGTTTTCAGATCAATAGAGCTATACTGTTAATTATCGACATCAGAATTCGGGAAAGTCATATATTCCCGTAAATCATTACGTAAAGTGAGGCAATATAACATAACACACAATTCATATTTACTTAATATGATAAATTCAAATTAATGTAACCTTTCCAATCATACATGTACACGGCGGGTTTTCTACCTAACCCATTTGCCTAACTAAGTAATAAGGTAAAAAATGCTAATTCAGAATTCAAAATACATTATTAAATCACTGTAAAACCGACTATCCATACAAAATATGAACACGTCATGCATCTGTAACAAAGAAACATATCAAAGTACGTTATTAAATCAATGTAATACTGAACTAGTTATATGTAGTATCGATACATTATTCATCTAAGACAAAGATAAACAGCATATACATTACATCATAATAAAGGTGAATTTGAGTTAGATACCTTTTGTGTTTTGGCGTCCTACAATCGTTCCACATTCAGTTCCCTGGAACCCAATTAATTTACGAACGTCTTTCTTTCAAAGACGTACGGAGTCTTCTCCTGGTTGGAATCAATTATTCTGACCGTCTCTTCCAGACGTCTTGTTAGACTGCCTAACATCGTTTGATACGAACTATATATTTCCCGATTCTGGGTTTCGACCCCACCCTCTGTCCTGTACATTTGACCAATCGGCATAAACGCTATTCTTACTGACCTTATGGAAACCGTCTCTCACGATGTCAAAAATGACACTTAGGATCGAGATGTCACATTATCGTTTGTCTTAATCATTTTTGAAAGCTCTACGTGAGTATTCCCATAATTTTACGTGTCAATACTGAGTCCGTTTTCACTTTAATTATTGTACCAAGCCTGATCAGGTTAAAAAAACATTTTTCCCGTTCCAACTCTGCCCCAAGACAGTCGATTGTCGGTTAGCCTACGAATTAATTACTGGATGTCACTGACGAAAAATTTGGCACTTGACATCTGGTATGTAAATCAATGGGCCGCTGTGACTCTTGCCATCATGAATAATTTAAGCACACTGTACCTCTGGTATGTAAATCAATGGGCAAATCCAGCTCTTGCCTTCATTAGTAAGGCCATTATGGTATTTTGGTTGTTCCAAAACCTATGTCATGAGTGTGTTGCATTGGAAATAAATACCAACCTGCCATTCGTTAGTCACATTTCAAGTGCTTCTTTTGCCCAAACTTGCCAGACAAGACAAGTCTTATCAGCTTCAAACGTCTGTCAGTGTCTATATCCATGATGGGGACACCTGTAATAAAAATGAAGAATTTTATATTTTCCATCGATTGTTTTTTTTTAAATTTTTATTGCAGCAACACATGTCAGCTATTTTATGTATTGGCAACACAACACACATACTTATCCAATCCTATTAAAATTAACACCCTTAGAGTCATGAATATTTGACGCATCCATAGCACTTGCCTTAGTAGTAGTGTTAGAAACAAAATGAAATGTTAAGAAAGATAACTCTTGCAACATAAGCAATGAACCATGATTTTAACTGGCTAAATATATTTTTATATCTTCTATGAACACTGTCACTGTTTGCACACTTGGCAATGGTCAAATTATTTGTATCATTGACTATGTCATTATTGTTTGCATACTCGGTTATTGTTAATTTCCTTGTATCATGGACCATGTCATTTGTGCCAATGTGGGAATTGTCAAGTTGCTTTTATCATAGGCCATGTAAAATTAAATTCCTTTCTTTTTAGTGTTAATGAGAAAACCTTAAACTAAATCTCTACATTAATCCTCACAATATTGCACTCCCACAAATCCAGAAAAATTTGTGAAGCGAGCCATAATGACCTGGAACAGTGACCTGTTGCGCCATAGCTACCACTGGTCCCACCAAACTGACTTGAGGTTGTTTGGGATGAAAGATCTTTTGAGATAATAACTGGGATATGTGAACTCAAGTCTCCATCCCATGGCATGGATAATATCAGAGAACAGTTCTGTACAGGTCTCCATCCCATGGCATGGATAATATCAGAGAACAGTTCTGTATAGGTCTCCATCCCATGGCATGGATAATAACAGAGAACAGTTCTGTACAGGTCTCCATCCCATGGCATGGATAATAACAGAGAACAGTTCTGTACAGGTCTCCATCCCATGGCATGGATAATATCAGAGAACAGTTAAGCAATGCTTCTAGCAACCACTCTTAACCTTTGAGCCAAAATACTTAACACATTAACCCTTGGTGCCGTGTTAATGGTGCAGGAGGTAGTAACCTACTTCCAAGGTCTGTAGCATCAAGGTCATGTATGACACACTAAATTAGGAGGTATTATCGAACGGTAGACAGATTTAGCTCTACATTGATGCCAAATAAACTGGACCTTTTAGCTGCACTACAAAATACAGAGGGAAAACTCAAGTTTTTTGGGATCTGTTTACCAAAAATTGATTAAGTTCTGAAACAATTTAGATTAATGCTTATATAACATGAGAAAATTATCTTTTAAAGATTTTAATTTTAATAAGAGTTTTACAGTGGAACAGGAAGAAAGACAAATATCTAAGAGTTATATAAATACTGAACTAGAGCCGTTTTCTTTTCTGCCTAACTTTTGTTCTATTCCCTATTAATTTTGTGAGATGGAGGTAAATCTCACCTTATGATAAAATCCAGGGTGAAGCTCTCCAGTCATTTCCACAACACCTTCTAAAAACAGCTACATGTCCATGAAAACTATAGCTGTTTCCTCTTCTGCCTAACTTTTTGTTCTATTCCCCAATAATTTTGTGAGATAGAGGGAAATCTTATCTTATGATAGAATCCTGGGTGAAACTCTCCAGTCATTTCCACATGACCTTCTTAAAACTGCTATATGCCCATGAAAACTAAAATTTTGATAACTGTTGTTGTTCCGTACTAAACCTCGGGCCAAAGATGCACATCAAAACTAACTCTTCCATGACCCTGAGGTCACATATTAAAGCTAATTCCATGTCTCCATCCATTACATATCCTTACAAAGCCATGATGATCGACTTGGATGTCAGCAGTCAAGAAGGATCTGAAATCAAAGAATGATTACTTTTACTTCATGCTGTGGAATTAAGATGTTAGAAATTGAGAGTGAATTCATTTTTTTATATACTGTAATATACAGAGAAAAAAATAACTTAAAATTCAGTCATACAATTATTTATTATGACCCTGAATCCTTTATATCTAATTAACAGGGAACTCTTTCAAAAATGTATAAAATATTTCAGAGAAATATCTACACAATTACCTTTCATGAATATTTATTAATGAAAAAAAAATCTACAAAAGTGATGGGCAAAATATATCCATGATAGGAGATCACGCTGACTTATTCTTTCCTCTCAGGATTATGAGTAATGAGACCCCCCCCCCCGTATCCTGATAAGTTATTTCATGGCCAAGAGCAGCAGAGGGGGTGAGCCGGACAACATTTTTAAACAAGTTTTCAATGAATTACGGCTTACAACAATGAAATCAGGCGAATCGGATAGCAAGTTTTCATAGATCAGGATGAAATCAGGCCAAAAAAAAATAATGAAAAAATCAATGAAATCCTGAATGAGTAAAAACTTTTCAACCAAGTCCGGTCCTAGCTACGGGGGGCGAGCCGGACAACATTTTTAAACAAGTTTTCAATGAAATCAGGCTTCTACGGCCAAGATGTGGTGAATCAGAAACAAGTTTTCAATGAAATCAGGCAAATAAATCAATGAAAAATCAATGAAATCAGGCAAAAAATAATAATGAAAAATCAATGAAATCAAAAAAATCTTCGATTTTCAACCGAATATTTGATCCAGTCCGATACGATATCGTGTCTTAGGGTCATGTAAATTTATTGTTACAAATCCGTGTGAGGCAGACTGAGCATGACTAAAGAAATTTCGAAATTGATTGAAGTCCATATCAGAACACCATGTCTGCCAAATATTTCGTAGCGTATGTGTATCAACTCCATTAAACACACACAACACATTACAGTTATCTCTGATCACTTTTGGAATCTGAGTGTATCGTTGAGTGACATAGATCACGTCCGTGTTTTTGTGCCTGCCTCTGGAAAAAATCCTTGCAGGATTTTTTTGTTTATCTAACATGACATCGTCGTATACGACTAAATTGTTGATACTTCCATCGAGGTCTTCTACTGATGGTGCTTCGTCAATATCGGTTATAAAATCAATAATATCCTCGCCGGCAATCTCTGAAGCGTTTTCATTAAAATCTTTTAGCACTTCATAGCATCGTTGGTCATCTACGCTAGGGGCAATTAAATACAACTGATCCCACTTCATTCATCTCATTATTAAATTGAGCAACAATTGCGTCTTGCCGGATCCAGATGGTCCGATTATAATTGCGCGGATAGAGTTTGGTAGCGCTGCATGATGCTTAACTGGTTCTCTTGTTTTAGTCGCTGAAAAATCAATTATATTCATATCTCTATACATAAATTATGGATCTATATTGTGTGAAATGTAAAAAACGTACTGGCACAGATGACTTGACGACGATTACAACAAAAAATAACCGATCAGCGCTTTCTGGTAAATGCATACAATGTAGTACAAAGAAATTTAGATTTGTTTCCCTTGGTGAAATCAAGAAACCCAAGGAACCTTTAAAAAAAAACGAGGAGGTGATATCGCTGCCAAATTAGCAAAACTCCCTGGAACCCCATGGGCAAAATACCCTGGAGAAAAACACCTTCCAGGATATAGCTACTGTGGACCGGGAACCAGACTTGATATCAGACTCAATGATCAAAATCAGCCCCGACCCGGTGAGGAACCAATAAACGCTATTGATAAGGCCTGTCACCTTCATGATGTGGCTTATAAAAGCAGTAATCTGCAGCACAGGCATCTAGCAGATGTGAAATTAATTCATGCGTTAAATGCTATTCCTGATAAATCCTTCAAAGAAAAATTGGCTTCATTTTTGATAAAATCGGCGATGAAAAGCAAATTGATGTTAGGTGCTGGTAATTAATAACAACATGGAATCTATTTATTATTCCCCAAGAGGATACTGGAAGGGTAAATCAGCAATCCATAAACTCGCTAGCGCTGCAAAAGTGAAAAAAACCACTGCGGCTCATTGGTTATCCAAACAGGCACTATGGCAAATTTACTTACCACCGCCTAAACAAATTAATGTCTCGCATTTTGATGTAACCGGACCCAATGAAGTTCATCAGGCTGATCTATTATTTCTGCCACATGACCACGGTTACAAATACGCATTAACCGTAGTTGATATTGCAAGTCGATACAAGGAAGCAGAACCGTTAAAAACAAAATCGGACACTGAAGTGGCTTCTGCATTTGAAAAGATTTATCGACGAGGTCCTCTGCACTGGCCAAATCTATTACAAATTGATCCTGGCAAGGAATTTCAGGGTGCTGTTTTAACAACGATGAAAAATCACAATGTCACTATCAGACGGGGGCATACTGCACTGCATCGTGATCAGGCAATTGTAGAACGGTTTAATAAAACCCTTGCTGAGCGGTTATTTGGATATCAACACGCAAAAGAATTCATCCAAGAAAAAAGATCCCGTGAATGGGTTAAAAGGTTACCAGCTGTTATTACTGCACTGAATAACGAGATTACTAGAACAATCAACATGAAACCTATCAATGCGATTAAAAAGAAGTCAATACCTGAAAAACCACAAAAAGATTTCAAAGAACCAATTCTTGGTAGTAATGTCATTGTGAGGTATTTATATGAACCAGGAGAGCTTGAGGGTGGCAGAAAAAGGGCTACTGATCCTATTTGGAGTGTTACTGCACACAAGATATCTAGTATAACACGATCTACGGGTAGACCTCCAGTCTATAAACTGGATTCAACTGCCCCTCAGCAGGTTTTTACTAGACAACAATTACAAGTGATTCCTGACGATACTCAATTGCCGCCGCATGGTCTTAACTAGCACCAAGGGTGCTGGCACCCCGGCGTCTATTGCACTCAAGACAAGTCAACATCACATTATTTCTGACATGACCGAGATTGTTATTTTTTCTATCTACGGTGAATTGGCGAGGATCCTTATCCGAATACTGCCAATTCATTATACAATTGCAACTTGCGCAGTGATTATTCTGTTGTTTCTTCAAAGTGATTATTAATTCAGCATCAATATCAAATTCTCGTTGGTTTTTTTTGTCCTGTTGTTTGTAACCGGAGAGTTTTTTATCAATCATTTTAACATCAATATCATCTATTGTGGTGTCATTATCATCAAAAACAATTCTTCGAAGTTGATTTATTTTTCGTACTCTGGATACTGAAAGATAGACTAAATTTGACCATTCTATGCGATTATCTACCATTCAAACAATTGTATCCGATATAGTCAATCCCTGTGAAGAGTGTATTGTTGCTGCGTATCCTAGCGTCCACGGGGATTTGTTAGCACGCAATGCATCTTCAACGACATTGATATCAACCAGCACAATATCATTTAATACTAAATTCTGTTTTTCACTTTGTCCTGGAATATCAACTTCAATGTTCTGTTTTCGTGTATCCGATGGCCTATAACAAAGAGGCACTGGAAGTGTTGCAAATTTTTCTTTATGCAATTCAAATAACTTCATCTGAAGTGTGTCTCTGACTATTTTTCTACTTGCAATGATCAAATCGTTTGGTCTCCACATTTCCCAGAAATCATTCATTGGAGTTTCCGTAATTATTTCACGGGCTATTTCACACTGGATTCTATCCGGTTGTAATCTAATTAGTTTCTTAAATTCTTTTAATTTTTTATCAAGTGATCTATGATCGGTATCAATTTCTTCATAATAGTCTACAAAACCCTTTAGCCATTCATGTGGGGATGCACCGACAAATGGTGGTGGTTGCCCGTGATCACCGCACATGACGATTTTTGTATTTTTCAATAACAACCACTCAAGAAATATTTTTAATACATCTTCTGACACTGTGTCTATTTCATCCCAAATGATAATTTCAGGAATAAATTTCTCTCCCATGCGCTCAGGAGTCCATTTATCTCCTTTCCATCTAAAGAAACTATGATAGGTACAGGCATTTACCCCTCTCTGTATCATTTCTCTTGCAAGTCTGTGAGTCGGTGTTAGTACAATCATATTTGATTTCCCACGAAATAACTCAATTGCCCGGGTTGTTTTTCCTGACCCACCACAGCCGTTTAAATAAACTGTTTTATACAGGCATATTGGATCAGATATCGGTGGTGCATTAGAAAATTCTGATTGAATCTCTTTGAGATTCCGATAATTATTTTCAATGGTAACATCTGCTGATTGAATATAATCATGAAGCATTTCTTTCTTAATTCTCCATGAACCCCAATTCTCGTTGCCAGTAGCCTTAAAATCAGCCATTTTGCTATTTATGTAAAATGAATCAGTGGCAACTCTAACTGCAGTGTTAGGAAATTTATTGATCATTGAAAACAGATTAATAGAAATTTACCGATTATTCTTCTACTGAGATTTTTTGCTTCATTGTTTCTGATTTCAAATAACTGTTTGGACCAATCCATGATTTGTTGTTCATTAAAATCAGGAAACAGTTTTCGCTCTTCGCTAATTATTTTTTCTAGATCAGGTTGTGGTAACCACACTGATTTCTGTGCTCGATAGGATATAATTGTTTCACTGACAATTAATGATTTTAACATCTTACAATCAAGCATATACCGTAATAACACTATTGGCATCCAGTGTTTTTCAGACATGTGTTTACCAATCCAAAGATAACTACACGGATGAAGTCCTTCAGCCATATCAAATGATACCACACAAGCGAATCCGGTTAAATCAAAATCAGGCAGTGGTCCATTAATAGCAACACGGGTCATTTCGTGTGTGGGGTGACCAAATCGTTTGAAATATTTCTCGCATTCTCCATACCCAAGAAAACTTCCTGGATAACATGCAATCATATCAACTGAAATAACGGTATCAGGGTCGTATTTTGTATTCCATAATCCTCCATGGCTGTATTCAAGACAAGACAATTTGACATCTGATAAGAACTCACTTCGTGTTGGTTTCCACGCGTTTTTCTTTCTAGCAAAATGTGCTGCAATGGATGGTACTGTAAAACAGTTTGCTAATAATTGATCGTTGTCTCCCCCGTCCCCAGAAAACTCACTAGCTAGTTGTTTCATTTGATTATGCAGTTCTTCAGTACGGTACAATTCTCCGTTGGGCCTTACAAACTGATCAAATCTACATTCTTCGTCTGAAGTACTATGAAATAGCCACATTGACACAGGATCGTTTTTACTCAAATGGTAAATAAAATCAAATAATTTCTGCTCTGAAAAAAACTCTTCGGTTTGGGATAGATATTTTACGGTTCTATCCCGTGGGAATATTGTTACTGCAGATGACCACGCGTGTTCGTTATGATCAATAATTTCAATTGGGTTTCCTTTTTTTGATTGATATTTCGGTTCTTTTAATACTTCTCCGGTGATTGTTCTTACCGATATTGGAAATCTCAATGATGTTTCTAATTTAATTATATCCTGAATTGTTGCCCCATGCTCTTTTACCGTTAATTCCCACTCGGTTATTTTTTTTTCGTCTTAGATCAGTTAGTTTATTTCCCCGGGACGCATTTGTGAAGTGTTCCATTATTCGTTCTGCTACACAATTGAGCCCTGTCGAATATTTCATGGGTGCTAGTTTTGCAATATCAGGTTTTTCATTGAGCGGGTATATCCCGTAAACAACTGCTGTGACAGGATAAAATCTTTCGTAGTAGGGTTTATCAATTCCAGTCAAAATTCCTGGTTTGGAATCCTGATTCACGGTGATAGTTTTTTTGCCCTTCAAGATAGGTTCAAATTTGTCCCTAATAATCCATTTTCCATCCTCACGGATAAGGAATTTTATTCGGAAAAAATGACTTTTTTCCGCAAGACGTGAAATTATCACTGCTGCTTTTTCATCATTCATGGTAGCGTCAACAACACCATCAATTCGAAATGTTGACCAACAATAAGATGCTCCATCACGCTTGAATTCATTAAAACAGTCTCTGATGGCTTTATCAAGAATTTTATTATTGGGTGTATTAGAAACTATATCAAGATTGAATTGAGCATCTTTCCAGGGTAATCTCTTGTTACGTTATTTGGGTTTATCGAGATTAAATTTAGGATTAATTTTCAATAATCTCTTAAACTCTTTCATGTTTCTGTCTACTAAACGTTTTTTGGGTCTATCGCGATTAAATTTAGGATTAATTTTCAATAATCTCTTAAACTCTTTCATGTTTCCGTCTCTTGGACGTTTGGTACTTTTTTTGGGTTTATCGATATTAAATTTAGGATTAATTTTCAATAATCTCTTAAACTCCTTCATGTTTCCTTCTCTTGGACGTCTTGGACGTTTTGGACGTTTGG
Source organism: Unio pictorum (assembly GCA_030141615.1). Classification (NCBI taxonomy): domain Eukaryota; kingdom Metazoa; phylum Mollusca; class Bivalvia; order Unionida; family Unionidae; genus Unio; species Unio pictorum. Next base: position 2,446,164 of record JARLTB010000316.1, read on the forward strand.
GTTTATCGATATTAAATTTAGGATTAATTTTCAATAATCTCTTAAACTCATTCATGTTTCCGTCTACTACACGTTTTTTGGGTCTATCGATATTAAATTTAGGATTAATTTTCAATAATCTCTTAAACTCTCTATCAGCATTGAATTTAGCATTTTTCGAAGTCAATCTCTTGAACTCCATCATGCTATAATTAAAACAAGCATTTAAATGAAAGATTTATGTATAATGAATCACTGCAAATGGCTTATGATTGGATCAGTAATCCCGTGTAACAAATCATGCAGAAATGAGTTCTGTGGGTATCATATGCAAAGCTTTCGTCGTGGAAGCCTTGGTCCGTTACCCTGTATTCGATGTGGGGTTGGGGTCAGGGGAAAATCACGATTATGTCTGAATTGCGGTGGTAAGCGATACAGGGAATTGAAGCGTTATTATGATAAAAGAATAAAAAATGGACAATCAATCAGAAATTTTGACCCTGAAAAAGTCTCTGACCCTGACAACGTCCTTGATAAAATCATAAAAACCCCTCAAGACTACATTGAAAGATTCATTATTGAACCAAACAATGAATTAGACAAACAACAGTATTATGTATACGAATGAACCAAGAATTCAGACAGCATCCCTTGATTACAAATTATGAGGCATCCAGTGATGGTGTTGTAAGAAACCGTAGACTAAAGAAATCAGTTGGTGTTGTGAATAATCAAGGGTACTTGATGTTTACTGTTGGCGGGAAGAAGAAATATCTCAATCATCGTTTCGCATTTGAATGTTTCAATGGATTGATCGAGGATGATTTTGTTATTGATCACAAGGATTCTAATCCAAAGAACAATTCCTTATCAAATCTGCAAGCTATCACACAGAGTGAGAATTCCAAACGAGGATAGACTGGCACTTGCAAAACGGTTGGGAAGAGACCTGTGAAATCTTTGAATACAACAACTAACGAAGAGAAAATATTTTCATCTATGAATGAAGCCGGTAGGCATTTCGATATTTGTTCATCTTCTGTTCATTTCGTTGCAGAGGGGATTTATCGATCGGCGATTTCAAAAAAGAGCGGACAGAAAATTCAATTTAGTTATGTCTGATGCGTCATATTTTTCAATTAGAGATATGTCATTGTTATAGAATAATGAATTCTGAAAACATGAATAGCATCATAGTTGAAATTTTAAAATTGAAAAATCAGGATATTGAACTATCAGATGGGTTAAATCCTGATCAAATCAAGTCGGATTTTCAGGATATAGAATACGGGGTTAGCACTAACAAATATATGCTACCAAAGAAATATGCACTCATCAAAAGAATTCAGAATTCTATTAGAGACTCTCTTTCATTTTCCAGTGACATCAGTGTATTCGTTCCGTTGTATACTATCGTAGAACGAATACGAAAAGAATTAGGTAACGAATACGAATTGAAAAAAGAAGTCAACTCTAAAATTAGAAACCTACGAGCATTAATTCAAGAAAATTGATTACCCGACCATTGATTGCCCGATCATTATCATTTTTTGATTGTGACCGACCCTCATTTTTTTTTAGCCGACCCTCAAGGGGGATGTCAAAAATCGATGGACGATCAAAAATAGAAATGTGGAAACTATCAGTATTATTTATTTTATATACAATTATGATACTTTCCACATTACTGATAGAGCTGTTAAAACAATTAAATAACACTTCCATGACTGTGTTAAAAATCATCCGACATGTCAAAAAAGTGGGGAAAGTGTCAGTATTAATTATTTTATATACAATTATGACACTTTCCCCATCAATGATAGAGCCGTTAAAACAATCAAATAACACTTCCATGACCGTATCAAAAATCATCCGACATGTCAAAAAATCGAATGAGGAAAGTGTCAGTATTAATTATTTTATATACAATTATGACACTTTCCTCATCAATGATAGGATAAAATAACACTTCCATGACTGTGTTAAAAAATCATCCGACATGTCAAAAAAGTGGGAAAGTGTTTTACAATTGAAAAATTGTTTGCGATTTCAAATAATGGTCAATGAAGCATTAACAACCCGATTGGCTCGTGAACGATTAGATGCAATTAAGAGATTTGTACCAGTTCGTGACTCTGTCAGGAATAAACTGCAACAACGACAGAGTTTACAAACTGATTTTGCTGCGGAGTCTGAAGAATTGTTTAAACCAGTAACCACAGCAACGAAAGGGGTAGAGCGTGCTATACTGGGAGATGATCCTGACGGTAAAAGAAAAGAAGAGGGTCTTATTTCTGTACTTGAAAAACTAGCAGCGAAAACTGAACAAACTGATCCGAAAAAAACGACTGTTTCTCTGTTGAATAAATTTACTGATAATGCTAAAACAACAATAAAAAAACCTAGTTTATTGAAACCAAAGGATTATCAAGCCTTTGGTAATTTTGCTGCTCAAAGCTATAATTCAAAAAAAGATTTTTTAAAGGACGAGTATAAGGATGATAGAATATCAAGTAATGATTGGTCCGATTATTTGTATAAACTAAATAAAGGGATTGGTCGTTTGAATAGGGGTGAGATGGGATACAAGGAATTTCAAAGGGGAATTAGAAATTATAAAAGAGAACAAATAGAAGAGCGACAACGAGAAATAGAAGAACGACGTCAAACACCAACACGTAGACAAACAAGAAGACAAAAAAAACAAGAAGAACCTAATGATGATTATTTACAAAACACGGATTTAGAAAAACTAGATGAAGCAACTGGTTATAGCGGAAGTGGATTAGGGACATGTCCTGATAGTGTTATCAATGATATATCACGATTAGAAGTTCTTGTAGGAGGATTCCGAGCTTGAAATAATTCACCGGAAATAATTAATGAAGCAGCTGATATCTGTAGACGATTATTTGCCGGCGGTATCATGGATATCAAAACATATCGAGATTTCATTGACGAGTTAGCAAATGGGTATCACAGCGATTGACAAATTGTTTTACAATTGAAAAATTGTTTCTGATTTCAAATAATGATCATACATTACAATCATGATAAACCAACCCCCGTCTATGTAGTTAATTCACGGTTTCCAGTTTATAAAGCATATTACGGAGATGGCCTCGGCAATACCATTGCAGGGTTATTTGCAAGAATGGCTCCAAAAGTGATGCCGTTAGCTAAACAATTATCAATGAAAGCCATTGCTGTTATTCGTGATAAGGGTATTGGTGCTGTTGGAGATCTTGCCGGAAAGGCATTTTCAACTGCGAAGAATAAAATAACATCATTAGTGAGGCGAAAAAAGAAACCGTTACCGTCTACAGCAGAAATGCCTGCAAGTGTTAGTAAAATAATAAATAACGCAGTAGATGAAAAACTAGCGTCGATGGCTTTAACCCCCGACCCAAATATGATAGCGGGAAGTGGCCTTAAAAAACTAAGTAGAAAACGCTAGCGTTTTTCACGATTTAGACTCTGATAAATAGAATAAAATGTTCAAAAAGTCACGTGATCCAGCATTTGATATAGATGCCCCAGTTGGCAAGGATGATTCTGTACGCGATTATCAATATTACGCCTATCATGCCATAGACTCAAATAGTCGAGCAAGAATTGATCTTCAAGTCCATGATACCAGTAAATAATTTTTGCCCTGTGAAGCGTTTATTGAAATCGAAGGAGAAATTGTAACAACTGCTGATACTACTGCTGTACCAGCACCGTATCCAGCTGGTACTCAAGTCGGTTTTGTCAATAATGGTATTATGGCGTTATTTGAGAGTACTAAATATCTCATTGATGGAAAAGAAATTGAGTCCATAGATCGCGATGTTGATGTGGCTACAACAATAATCGGGTTAGCGAGATATTCTGATGATTATACAAGATCAGCAGGACCTTCTATGATGTTTGCAAAAGATGTTACAAATACCGCTGGAGGAAATCAATTTATTATAAGACGACCAAAAAAACGTGATAATAGTGATGCTGATGTCGAGAATATGATTATAAACAAAGATGATAATTTCAATCTAGGAGCTTCAACACGTATTTTAATGTTGCAAGGAGCGCGTAAATCATTTTCATGCGCGATTCCACTGCATCACATATTTGGATTCTGTAGAAACGTCAGAAAAGTTATCTACGGGGCGAAGCATACAGTATCGCTTGTACGAAAGAGTGATGATAACGACGCAATTTGGAGGATTCCAGCGGATGCTGCAGCCCCCAATGATGATGCCGGTAAAGTCAAATTAACAAAAATATCATTGTGGATGCCAGTGTTGACTCCAGCAATCACCGCAGAAGAACGATTACTATCATTTATGGACCAAGGAGGAAAGTCGTTGTTGAGTTGGTTATCAGTGAGTACAGATGTGAAGCAATCAAATATCAACGGGTTATTCACATGGAATCTAGCATCAAAACAAGGTGTTTCTGCGCCACGCCATATATTTATTGCGTTACAGGATAACACAAGAGTTGGCAATCAACTCTCCAGCCATATGATATTTGATCAGTTAGGTGTGAAAGACGTCTCACTGAGAATAAACGGCCAGCAGGAACCATCCGAGGATATACAACTTAATTACACAGAAAATCATATTGCACGAGTTTATCATAGATTGTTGTCATTTATGGCACGTGATCAAAATGTGGATACCGGTCTACAAATATCACAATTGGATTTTAAAAATCTGTATCCAATCTATTACTTCTCACTGGAACATCTTGATTTAACAAGACAATCTGTCGTTGATATACATTTTAGAGCTAATGTGACTCGTGGTGGTATTGCTAATTATAGAGCGGTTGCTGTCATTCTCAGTGATAAATCAATGATACTTGAAGGTGTTGGAGGAAGAATGAGAGTGGTAGATGCGCCTGTAGAAAATCTTTGATTGAAATCGTAACGATTTTTCATTGAAATTGTAAACGATTTAGAATCAATCTATTATGTATAATGTCATATAGTAATATCAATGTGTCCTTGACACCCGGTCAAATCAAAAAATTGCAATCAGAATCGGCTAAAAAATGTGGAACCACAATCACGTTGAAACCTAATCAAATGAATGGTGGTGCAAATAAATTATCGCTGACAACTCGTCAAATAAAACATTTCAATGATGCACTTGTAGCAAAAAAAGGTGTCCAGATTACTCTTTCTGCGGCTGCTATAAAAAATATGATGAAAACAGGCGGTATATTTCCATTGTTAGCGGCAATACCAGCATTGATTGCAGCAGCAGCCCCAGCGGTGGATAAAGCAGCGGAGTTAGGAGCCGTTGGTACTGCAGCAGGAATGGCACTAAAAAAGGCAACTGGACAAGGATATAAAAAAAGGGACGATCCGTTCACGGATTGGGTCTAAGACTACCAGGAACCCCGTATTCATGGTACAGCGGAAAAGGTCTAAGACTACCAGGAACCCCGTATTCATGGTACAGTGGAAGGGGTCTAAGACTACCAGGAACGGTTTATTAATTGAGGAATCTTTGATGGTTCCCATGTCCAATTTTGATTTAATGGATGCTGCTAAAAAACTAGCGATTAAAAATTTCAGAGGTGTTTTTATGAAAGATCAATTACCACATCAACCAAACAAAACTGAAACCGGTATCATTAATCTCGATAACAGCACCGGACCTGGAACTCACTGGGTTGCATACGCTATTGATCCACGTGGGATTGTCTATTTTGATTCATATGGATTAGCCCCGCCAAAAGAGTTTATGCGTTATATAAAAACTTTTCCAATGAAGACTTGGTATTCTACGCTACCAACACAACAAATGAATGATCCACCAATATGTGGCAGCGAAGTATTAAATGTCCTTAACGCTATTTCAGCATCTAGAAAACCACCACATATTGTCGTAAATGAATACACTAGTAGTCGCTGGAAATCAAAAGATTTCAAATCGAAACGATTTTAGAGATAGATGTATAAAATATCATGATTGATATTTGGGGGAGATCTTTGAAACCCAAACCCGATGACACTGCAACGGGTGATATTAAAAAAAAATCCAAAGATGAAATCGCTGAGACGTTAAATTTAACAAGTGTTGATCCTAATGAGATAGTTGTATTTCAAGATCGTCAGGGTAAATTGAAAACCAGTGATATGTCGTTGAATGATATTTTAGTTAAACAACGAAACGCAATCGAGAATACTATCGCGTTATTTTCCGATCAGGGTAAATTGAAAACCAGTGATGTGTCGTTGGATGATATTTTAGTTAAACAACAAAACGCAATCGAGAATACTATCGCGTTATTTTCCGATCAGGGTAAATTGAAACCAGGTGTACTCTTCTCGACTATTACAGATAGATTCACCGAATACAATAAAGAATTTGAAGATCATTTGAAAAATTATAATCAATTTCGTAGAAATGTCATTCATAAGTTCTTTGGGTCTGCAATGGTAGTTACACCATCTATCGCTGAAATTAAAACGTTTATTGATGAGACGAAAACTTTCATAGAAGCCATCAAAACTGATTTTCCGAGGATGATAACAATCATTGAAAAAACAAAAATCCCTCATGAGAAAACCAATAACGTAGTATACACGATCCAACACGGATCATTTGCGTGGACACCTACAAACAACAAATTAGATATCACTGCAAACGTTAAGGGTATTTATCGATTAACACTAGTGACAACGACTCAATTTAATATTTCATCGTCCAGTTCATCTGGGGTCAATAATACGATTTCAACGATCATCGACAAGAATACAACTGAAAAGTTCACGATAACATCTACTGATAAAAATTTGGTTAGGGTTTCAACAACATGGTATGTGGAATTCGTAGCGGATTTAAGTTGAAAATTGAAAGGATTTCACAATTGAAAACGCTAGCGTTTTTAAAATAAAAATGATTTCATCATCGCAATATCGTTATGATCAGGTCAGAGAATTTCAAACTAGACTCAAAACCCTGTCTGAGGAGTATGCAATGAAAATTAAAAAATATCGCAGGAGAATTACCGCAATTGATGTTACCGTGTATTCAGTGAGTGGTGTAATCACCGGAGCTGGAATTATACTGTCTTCAGTGACAATGATGGCCCCGATAGCAGTTCCAATTTGCATTTCTGCGGCAGCAACAATCGCTGGCATAATTTCAATAATCACAAAAAAAATATCATCATGCAGCCAACGAAAACTACAAGACTACATAATTCAATTTCATGTTGTGTCCACTGCATGCTCGCAATTATCCTCATTGATATCGTCATCTCTCGATGATACAATTATATCAGAGAGTGAGTTTTCAGCGATGGTAGATATATATGATTCTGCGATGTCAAAATTAGAAATACAAAAGCATGAGTATAATAACAATGACAACACCGATGGAATTGGAGAAAACCAGCATGATCTCAATAACCTCAACGATATCAGATAGTGAGTTCTCAGTGATGGTACGTGTCTATGATTCCGCAGTATCAAAATTAGAAATACATCATGAGTATAGCAACGATGACAACACAGATGGAATTACTTCAACAAATAGTGGAGAACACGAACCCAGTACAAACCAGCATGATCTCAATAACATCAACGAATCCAGAATTCAGTGTGAATTTCCCCTCTCCGGTCCCAGTGAAGGAGATAGCGCTAGCAAAATTACGAGTATACCATAGTTGGCCTAATATCAGATCAAAATCATTTGGTGGTCAACAACCCAATAATTCCCTGGTATTTGCAAATAAGAATAAAGACGACGGTACCCCAGACTGGAATGTTGTTTCCATACCAACCGGATCATACCAAATTGAACAAATCAATAATGAATTCGCGCGTAGAATAAAATCGATTACTGGAAAAGAATCAAAAATAGCTATAACAGTTCATGAGCCAACACTATCGTCTGCCATTGAAATAAGCACAGAAGGATACGTCGTAGATATCTTTCAAAGCTCAATAAGGACCGTACTATGATGGCCTGAATTACCACCCCCGGGGGAAACCGTTGATTTACCACCTGAACCACAAAAAACTGATTATATCACAGACAGGATAAAATCTGATAATCCAGTAAAAAGCTATAGTGATTACAATAAATTGAATTTTTTCACTGAATTGTTTGATCCTTCCACTAGAGAGAGAAAATCCCTATTTATTCGACAGAAGAAAATCGTTGAAAATTTCACAGCGTTCAATAATGATTTTTCACTGTTGTTAAAATCCCTTAAATCCGGCTCTCTCACCCGAGATGAATTTATCAGCGTTGTAGAAACATGTAACAAAATCATCAATGACATGGAAACATTTCATTCACAAATTATTCAAGAGGTATTAGGTGACAGTAGTCCTGGAACAAAAGATATATTTGCAAGTGAATATAATATTCCCGTCAAAGATATTCCAGCATTCAAACTACCGGGATATAACGTACCAGAACTAAAAAAAATTCTCAATGATGCCATCGATGTCGGTTTTAAAATAATTCATGATACGTGGAAAAAAACAACATCACCGGAAATAAAAACCCTCAAACACAATAATGACCCAGATGGTGGTGGCAGGCATATCGCTCCTGAAAATGTGAATATTTCATCGGTGATAGCAATCAATTTAGTATATGATGTTATTGAGGGAAGTTATCAAATAAATCTCGAACGATCAAATCAAGCTCAGCAGGGATATATTCTATATTCATTTGCACCAACAGCTCCTCCAGGGTTTCTAATTATTGAGTCTCCGGTGAATCCAGTCTATATGCGATGTCATAATAATTCATTAACCAGAATTAATTTCAAACTCACTGACCAGTCCAATAATCTGATTGATCTACAAGGTGAGGTTTTACAAATAAGTCTGTTTGTGAAATCCTGAAAGGATTTTCGTCGTAGTGATTTTCGTCCTTAGGACTGGATCAAATATTCGGTTGAAAATCGAAGATTTTTTTTATTTCATTGATTTTTCATTATTATTTTTTGCCTGATTTCATTGATTTTTCATTGATTTATTTGCCTGATTTCATTGAAAACTTGTTTCTGATTCACCACATCTCGGCCGTAGAAGCCTGATTTCATTGAAAACTTGTTTAAAAATGTTGTCTGGCTCGCCCCCCGTACCTAGGACCGGACTTGGTTGAAACGTTTTTACTCATTCAGGATTTCATTGATTTTTTCATTATTTTTTTTTGGCCTGATTTCATCCTGATCTATGAAAACTTGCTATCCGATTCGCCTGATTTCATTGTTGTAAGCCGTAATTCATTGAAAACTTGTTTAAAAATGTTATCCGGCTCACCCCCTCTGCTGCTCCAAGACATATAAATAGAGAAAGTAAGTACAAACACCTTTTGCTAACAGACATTAGACTATATACCTATGGCTTCTAATGAGGAAATCTTAAAATTGGTTGCCACGGTTTCAGATATAACATTTGGCTTCTAATGAGGAAATCTTAAAATTGGTTGCCACGGTTTCAGATATAACATTTTGGCTGATGCCTGAAAATTTGCAGTCATTAATCTAGCTTAAAAAAAAATTATTTTCCAAAATGTGATATCACAATATCCAAAGACTAAAAAGAGACAAAAGCAAAACACATTCAGGAGAAGCTAATAAAAATAATCTTTATTTTCATGCAAATGTCAATCATCATGAAATAACTAACTTGAAAACCAACTAATAAAACAAACATCAAAGGACATGTCATTTTCTTGTACATGTAATGGAAATTTTTCCAGTTCAGTCAGATTGTTAAGAAATGTCAAACATTCCATGGACCTGATATAAAAAAGACAATAAATGATAAAACTGTATTATAAGATATTTGATTACAGTTATCTAGGTATGTAAAGTACACATGTGCTCTATGGATTGCCCAAATCAATATGGTGGATTAGGACAGAGGGGCAGGGAATTAAGTGTCCACTATGAGTAATGGAAATCCACACAATCTGGTTGATCATTTCCTGCTATCATCTGATTTAAACAGGAAATTAAATGCAATTTAAATGTCACTTGTACAAAAGATGCAATAAATGTCATTTAGCATCAGGACAGAAGTCTGATTTAAAGTATATAAAACATTAGCTTTCTACAGGCCATTTTATTTTGTATCAACTGAAAGTCATTTAAGATAGGTTACTTTATTCTCAGCTTCTGTTAATTAGCTTCTGCTAAGTCATTTATTGGTTATTCAAGTTTTGGTAATAGTGGCAATATTTTCATGAGCCTGAGGGGATTGGTATAATTTATTTAAATTGGAAAACCTATTCAGGGTGCTTCTCTCAAATCTGGACAAATTATGTTACGTGGTAATCTGTGTGATGGAGGTTTAGTGTTGATATCACGTGATTATTGGGCCTTTGATGTCATGTACATGTACGTAGTTTACAAGATATGTGTTGTCATGTCACATGTGACTAGCTTTGCAAATGGCAAGTACCATGTACAATTTCATAAATGCTACAGTATCGTCTCGTGTATCAGTGGATTAAAAAAAATCATTATTATAATACTCAACATTTTTGAGAAAATAAATAAAAAATGGGCGTTTGTGACTTTAGCATCATTCCTCGAAAACTGGTGAGTATCGTAGTCGGCTGTAATGGTGCTTAAGATACACCCTCTTTGCTTAATCATTTCAAACTGCCTGATATCTAATCAATGTCCACATATCACTGTGTTCATATGACGTGTGTTATTTTGTTTAAATCGAATTATTTACCTATTGTGATGATTCCGCTCTGTAATCACGCTGAATTCTCTTATCTCTGCTTCGGTGACTTTCTAACGGTGCATGACCTAATATGCGCTTCGAACTCTTGCTCTTAACGAACGTCAATAAACACGGTATCTGCAGCAAATAAAGAAAAATATTGTTATACCATATGAGAAAAATCGCAATGAATACCATATGTAAAAATATTGATTTTGAATTTATTACAGCAGTTTTTGTACAAGTTCGTTAAATCTGATGTCATCATTGCAGATGGTGTTTGTTTTAATTTTCTAAACAACGTCATAAAAAAGGGGTTTTATTGGAGGTAAAGCGGGTTGATTGACAGGATTGGACTCAAAAGTTTCCAAACACTTAAATTCACAATTAAATTGTACTTTTTTGGTACTATTTCGATGCTACACTTCACATCAGAGTTAATTTAATTTTTTTATTTATGTATTTATTTATTAACAGTGTTGAGTTTATTAATTGGCTCTATTTGTTTATTTATGTATTTATTTATTAACAGTGTTGAATTTATTAATTGGCTCTATTTGTTTATTTATGTATTTATTTATTAACTGTGTAGAGTGTTATTAATTGGCTCTATTTGTTTTCATAGAACTTTAAGCACTATGTTTATTATTACAGTTTCCTTTTAAATTTAATTAAAGCAAAAAATAGTCACTAATATTTATTTCAGAAATTGTTTCCTCCAATGAACGTTGACTACATTTTTTTAATGCAGACATAATTAATCTAAATAGACGGAAATAGTTTTAACGGCATCAATAGAGAGTGACCGCAGGTAAATCCTAGTGAAAGAATTTACTTATTAATACAACGTAGTGTTAAAATGTTTAGTGAGACGGAATCGGGACCAGAATGATGTTGGTTAAATCCATGAAGTGTGTTTGACATGGATTGTAGTTTGAATTGTATCTGGCAAACACTTTACTGCAGAATAAAATAAGATGAGGTCGGTTGCTTCAAGGGATTCTACTCAGCATGTTCAAAACGCTTAAATTCACAAATAAATTGTACATTTCTATATGCTTTTTTATTATCAATTTACACTTATCATCACAATTAAATTATAGGATAATTGATTTATTTAAAATTGTTTTGTTTATTAATTGTCTTTATAGGTTCTGTGGAACTTTTAGAAATATTTTATAAATACATTTTCGTTTTAAGTTTGTTTAAAGCAAACGATTATTTATAATATTTTTGAGAGATTGTTATTTCCAATGAACCAATGCTTATAGAAACGACAACGACACTTATTTTTTAAAAACAGGAAAAGAGAAGCTATATATTGAGTCATAGTATTAAGGTCATCGAACGAGAGAGGCAGGAGAAGAAACAAAATCCAAGTGTAAAAACTTACTTACGTAAATAAAATGCATTGAAAAATCGGTTATCAGGACATAAGTTATCAAGTATAGTCCCTTGATAAGATATCAAGGGGCTATAACCAGAAGTATGATACTTTGATCCCTACCTTGTATATAAGTTATCAAGTATAGCCCCGTGATAAGTTATCAAGTATAGTCCCTTGATAAGATATCAAGTATAGTCCCGTGATAAGTTATCAAGTATAGTCCCGTGATAAGATATCAAGTATAGCCCCGTGATAAGTTATCAAGTATAGCCCCGTGATAAGTTATCAAGTATAGTCCCGTGATAAGTTATTAAGGGGTTATAACCAGAAGTATGGTACTTTGATCCCTACCTTGTATATAAGTTATCAAGTATAGTCCCTTGATAAGATATCAAGTATAGTCCCGTGATAAGTTATCAAGTATAGTCCCGTGATAAGATATCAAGTATAGTCCCGTGATAAGTTATCAAGTATAGTCCCTTGATAAGTTATCAAGTATAGTCCCTTGATAAGTTATCAAGTATAGTCCCTTGATAAGATATCAAGTATAGTCCCTTGATAAGATATCAAGGGGTTATAACCAGAAGTATGGTACTTTGATCCCTACCTTGTATATAAGTTATCAAGTATAGTCCCTTGATAAGTTATCAAGTATAGTCCCTTGATAAGATATCAAGTATAGCCCCGTGATAAGTTATCAAGTATAGTCCCGTGATAAGATATCAAGGGGTTATAACCAGAAGTATGGTACTTTGATCCCTACCTTGTATATAAGTTACCAAGTATAGCCCCGTGATAAGTTATCAAGTATAGTCCCTTGATAAGATATCAAGTATAGTCCCTTGATAAGATATCAAGTATAGCCCCGTGATAAGTTATCAAGTATAGTCCCGTGATAAGATATCAAGGGGTTATAACCAGAAGTATGGTACTTTGATCCCTACCTTGTATATAAGTTACCAAGTATAGCCCCGTGATAAGTTATCAAGTATAGTCCCTTGATAAGATATCAAGTATAGTCCCGTGATAAGTTATCAAGTATAGTCCCGTGATAAGTTATCAAGTATAGTCCCGTGATAAGTTATCAAGTATAGTCCCGTGATAAGTTATCAAGTATAGCCCCGTGATAAGTTATCAAGTATAGTCCCGTGATAAGTTATCAAGTATAGCCCCTTGATAAGTTATCAAGTATAGTCCCTTGATAAGATATCAAGGGGTTATAACCAGAAGTATGGTACTTTGATCCCTACCTTGTATATAAGTTATCAAGTATAGTCCCGTGATAAGATATCAAGTATAGTCCCGTGATAAGTTATCAAGTATAGTCCCGTGATAAGTTATCAAGTATAGTCCCTTGATAAGATATCAAGTATAGTCCCTTGATTAGATATCAAGTATAGTCCCTTGATAAGTTATCAAGTATAGTCCCTTGATAAGTTATCAAGTATAGTCCCTTGATAAGATATCAAGTATAGTCCCTTGATAAGATATCAAGGGGTTATAACCAGAAGGATGGTACTTTGATCCCTACCTTGTATATAAGTTATCAAGTATAGTCCCGTGATAAGTTACCAAGTATAGTCCCTTGATAAGTTATCAAGTATAGTCCCTTGATAAGTTATCAAGTATAGTCCCGTGATAAGTTATCAAGTATAGCCCCTTGATAAGATATCAAGTATAGTCCCTTGATAAGATATCAAGGGGTTATAACCAGAAGTATGGTACTTTGATCCCTACCTTGTATATAAGTTATCAAGTATAGTCCCTTGATAAGTTATCAAGTATAGTCCCTTGATAAGATATCAAGTATAGCCCCGTGATAAGTTATCAAGTATAGTCCCGTGATAAGATATCAAGGGGTTATAACCAGAAGTATGGTACTTTGATCCCTACCTTGTATATAAGTTACCAAGTATAGCCCCGTGATAAGTTATCAAGTATAGTCCATTGATAAGATATCAAGTATAGTCCCGTGATAAGTTATCAAGTATAGTCCCGTGATAAGTTATCAAGTATAGCCCCGTGATAAGTTATCAAAGGGCTATAACCAGAAGTATGGTACTTTGATCCCTACCTTGTATATAAGTTATCAAGTATAGTCCCGTGATAAGTTATCAAGTATAGTCCCGTGATAAGTTATCAAGTATAGTCCCGTGATAAGTTATCAAGTATAGTCCCGTGATAAGTTATCAAGTATAGCCCCGTGATAAGTTATCAAGTATAGTCCCGTGATAAGTTATCAAGTATAGCCCCTTGATAAGATATCAAGTATAGTCCCTTGATAAGATATCAAAGGGCTGTAACCAGAAGTATGGTACTTTGATCCCTACCTTGTATATAAGTTATCAAGTATAGTCCCTTGATAAGTTATCAAGTATAGCCCCTTGATAAGATATCAAGTATAGTCCCTTGATAAGATATCAAGTATAGTCCCTTGATAAGATATCAAGGGGTTATAACCAGAAGGATGGTACTTTGATCCCTACCTTGTATATAAGTTATCAAGTATAGTCCCGTGATAAGTTACCAAGTATAGTCCCTTGATAAGTTATCAAGTATAGTCCCTTGATAAGTTATCAAGTATAGTCCCGTGATAAGTTATCAAGTATAGCCCCTTGATAAGATATCAAGTATAGTCCCTTGATAAGATATCAAGGGGTTATAACCAGAAGTATGGTACTTTGATCCCTACCTTGTATATAAGTTATCAAGTATAGTCCCTTGATAAGTTATCAAGTATAGTCCCTTGATAAGATATCAAGTATAGCCCCGTGATAAGTTATCAAGTATAGTCCCGTGATAAGATATCAAGGGGTTATAACCAGAAGTATGGTACTTTGATCCCTACCTTGTATATAAGTTACCAAGTATAGCCCCGTGATAAGTTATCAAGTATAGTCCCTTGATAAGATATCAAGTATAGTCCCGTGATAAGTTATCAAGTATAGTCCCGTGATAAGTTATCAAGTATAGCCCCGTGATAAGTTATCAAAGGGCTATAACCAGAAGTATGGTACTTTGATCCCTACCTTGTATATAAGTTATCAAGTATAGTCCCGTGATAAGTTATCAAGTATAGTCCCGTGATAAGTTATCAAGTATAGTCCCGTGATAAGTTATCAAGTATAGCCCCGTGATAAGTTATCAAGTATAGTCCCGTGATAAGTTATCAAGTATAGCCCCTTGATAAGTTATCAAGTATAGTCCCTTGATAAGTTATTAAGGGGCTATAACCAGAAGTATGGTACTTTGATCCCTACCTTGTATATAAGTTATCAAGTATAGTCCCTTGATAAGTTATCAAGTATAGCCCCTTGATAAGTTATCAAGTATAGTCCCTTGATAAGATATCAAGTATAGTCCCTTGATAAGTTATCAAGTATAGTCCCGTGATAAGATATCAAGGGGTTATAACCAGAAGGATGGTACTTTGATCCCTACCTTGTATATAAGTTATCAAGTATAGTCCCTTGATAAGTTATCAAGTATAGTCCCTTGATAAGTTATCAAGTATAGTCCCGTGATAAGTTATCAAGGGGTTATAACCAGAAGTATGGTACTTTGATCCCTACCTTGTATATAAGTTATCAAGTATAGTCCCGTGATAAGATATCAAGTATAGTCCCGTGATAAGTTATCAAGTATAGTCCCTTGATAAGATATCAAGGGGTTATAACCAGAAGTATGGTACTTTGATCCCTACCTTGTATATATGACAAAGTACTTTAACACAAATGATACTGCAAGATACATTCTCTCAAATACCTTCTCAGACTATTTAGAAAACAAATGGCTCTCTTCTGAAATTAGAATAAGACCACATTCATGCAAAGCTTATTAAACTTAACGCTATAGTTTTATAAAGTATGTATTGGCAACTTGAATAAAAACGTATAATTTTATAAAGTTTTTATTGGCAGGGAAACTTTGAATGAGATGCCATCTCCCGGGCAAGATAGTTTTCAGAAATACCAGTAAACATAAAACACTTAGAAAACGTTTAGTGCGAATTAGAATTACGTAAAGTTAGGACAGAAAACGGACGCGCTCCTGAAGATCGTTGGATGATTCTCAGTCCTACCAAGGCACATATGTGCTAACACATTAATGTTTGCTAATTAAAAACTACAAAATTAAACTTTTAATTTTTTTTAATCCGAATGTTTTCTAGAAAGTTGGATTTTACTCGAGTATATTTCACATCTTTTGTTTTATTTTGGCCTCTACATTGACATATGTGACACATTTCAAGCATGTAATTGAAGTTTCATAAATATAAATATATTTGTAATACTCAATATTATTGTCGTCTTTTGCGTAATTTAAGACTATTTTGACACGAATAATGAAGAGAAAAAAACGGTGTTGATATGTTAGGATAGATTTTTTAGTAAAATTAATAAGATTGCCATTTTCTTGAAATTGTATTAAAGTAATGTTTTATTCATTTATATTAAAGTAAGTTCTAAAATATATTAAGATTAATTTCATTTATTTCAAAAGCACAACTATATATGTTAATGGAATGAAAATCGTTGCTGCGCAAGCGAATAAACGGCAATGTATATCGCCGTATTGTATAAAACCAGTAGAATAACTAAAGCTATACGAATGTACAATGCTGTGTGAAATAAGCGTATTATGTTACTAAAACATTTCGCTGATTCAGCGAGAGCTCCTATGTTTGCTCAGTAAAGAATATATAATTCTGTAAACTAAACAGATTTCAAGATTATGCATTGGCGAATTTCCAACTCTGTGACTAAAAGTGGGTTAACTTCTCTCTAGTGACGCTAGTCTCTGCTTGGTATACTAAAAGATAACCATATTTGGTTTGACGGCGCCAAACGAATATAAATAAACCACAAGATTGAGTCTTACCTTATGTCATATGACGTAAAACAAAATGGTTTCTGCCTGCCTGATGATGAGAAGACACCTTTTGCTGGCCGGTATACTAAGGGGATGATCATATTTGGTCCTGTCTTGAGCCAAATACGTATAAAAAGGGTGCACAGCTCGCCCAAGTCAGTTCTTTATACCGACAAGATAGCAATATTTTCGTCACTTCATTACAGGAAAGAATTGTATATGTCGTAAACTTCTTTTAGAAATAAGTATTTTTAATGTTTGAGATTTTAATGGTAAAATTGATATGTTAGCAACATTGTTCACTTAATTCTTTTATGTATAATATATTGTAATGGAATGTTTAAATGTTTTAAAGAATTTATATTTAATTATATTTATGTAATTTTTATTTGTAAAAGTTGAATTCGCTACCAACTTCTTGTTTAGATTTAATGTTGAAATAAAGTATTCTTTAAGCAAGAAAGAATAATATCTAATAACATATTTTAAATCAATAATCTATTTTAAAATGAGTAAAATGCATTTCTTGAAATTAACTGTGGCATTAATTACAGTTATTACATTTTAAACTTTTTGCTATTTTGAAATTGATCGAGAATTTACTATTTGTATAATATTCTAAAATGCAGAAATTATCCGAATGAATGAAGTTGGAAAGCTTAAAAAGGAAAGTGTAATTTTATATGTATTTCATGAATTTTGATTATAAAGTTAATAGATGTATTTCTAGAATGTAGTAATATATATGTGTTAATTATTTAAATAAAGTGATTTATACCGACAAGATAGCAATATGTTCGTCTCTTCATTATAGATCTGATTCAGTACCTAAATTTCCCGAAGGCATTTCCATCATCATGTGACATCCTTTATCTAGGAACTCGTTCTTCTCTTCTTTCTATCGTCCTGAGTTCCCAGTATGTGTTTATGGGAACAAGCCGTAAACCTTCACTTAAAAGTTCTCATAAAAGATATAATTAAAGTCGTAAGAAGTTTCTACTAAAGTGTCTTCACTAATGGAAACTTGCAACGTACCAGTTCAGTGAAAAATTGCCTTTTTACGTGTCACCGGGAACACATCCCGCATTACTCTGGCATGTAGGAAATCGATAGCACCTTTGATATTGAAACAAGTAATCAAGGCATGGAGAGGAATAATCAAAGTATAAACGATGAATAATCAAGAAATGGAAATAAATAATCAAGATATGGAGACGAATAATTAAGATAAGGCAATGAATATAATCAAGTTTAGGAGACATGAGATGAAAAATAATCAAGGTATGGAGATGAATAACCAAGGTATGGAGATGAATAATCAAGGCATGGAGATGAATAATCAAGGCATGGAGATGAATAATCAAGGTATGGAGATGAATAACCAAGGTATGGAGATGAATAATCAAGGCATGGAGATGAATAATCAAGGTATGAGGATGAATAACCAAGGTATGGAGATGAATAACCAAGGTATGGATATGAATAATCCCTTGATTAATATTGAAAAATAATCAAGGTATGGATATGAATAATCAAGGCATGGAGATGAATAATGAAGGCATGGAGATGAATAATCAAGGCATGGAGATGAATAATCAAGGCATGGAGATGAATAATGAAGGCATGGAGATGAATAATCAAGGCATGGAGATGAATAATCAAGGTATGGAGATGAATAATCAAGGCATGGAGATGAATAATCAAGGCATGGAGATAAATAATCAAGGTATGGAGATGAATAATCAAGGCATGGAGATCAATAATCAAGGCATGGAGATGAATAATCAAGGTATGGAGATGAATAATCAAGGTATGAGGATGAATAACCAAGGTATGGAGATGAATAACCAAGGTATGGATATGAATAATCCCTTGATTAATATTGAAAAATAATCAAGGTATGGATATGAATAACTGAGTGAATCAACCAGATGAATCGATATGAATAATCAAGGTATGGAGATGAATAATCAAGGTATGGATAAGGTATGGATATGAATAATCAAGGTATGGATATGAATAATCAAGGTATTGATATGAATAACCAAGGTATGGTTATGAGGTATGGATATGAAAAATGACTAATCAGAACCTGGAAATGAATTAAAGAAATTAGTATAAATCCTCAAGAGATACGCATAACTAGTTACGAAAATAAGTGGTAATGAGCTATGAAGATTCAAGGGATACGCATGAATAGTTAAGAAAAGAGAACGATGAGATATGAATATTCAAGAAATATGCATGACTAGTTAAGGAAAGAGTGGCTGTGAGATACGAATATTCAAGAGATACGTATGGCTAACTACAAGATGGAGATGAATAATGAGAAGAAGAATCATCAGAAAATCGTTTGGTAAAAGTAGCATGCAACTGAACTAGTAAAAACGATGGGAGACAAAAGAACGTGTGTGTGTGTGTGTGTGTGTGTGTTCTTGAATTTTAAAGTACCTTTAACAATTTTAATCATGTTGCTATGATGTCGGTGCAGTTTAACGTGATGTCTAGCACTGGGGCATCATCATGCAAACATACCAAGATGTCCCACCCAGTGTAGCAAGATGTCACATCATCCTGACACTAGGCCATCCATACCATTAGCCTCTTAATGCTGAGTTCCAAACGAAGCAGCTGACAATACCATTATTATAAGTCGTTGTTATCACTCCGATCGGATTCGATAACGATGAGATATGAATATTCAAGAGATATGTATGGCTAACTACGAGATGGAGATGAATAATGAGGAGAAGAATCATCAGCAAACCGTTTGGTAAAAGCAGCATGCAACTGAGAAAGATTGCGAGTAGCTTTTCGTGGGTCGGTGGTTCTTTCCGGGCTTTTGCTGGGTTCTCCCGTCACAAATAATACTGGCCGCCATGTATAGCAGTAGTATATGGGGGCACTATAGGGTCAATGGAAAATCCAGTCAAAAACAGCGTGGGGCACTATAGGGTCAAGATTTATAGCGTCAAGGGAAAATCCAGTCAAAAACAGCTTGGGGCACTATAGGGTCAAAACAGCTTGGGGTACTATAGGGTCAAGGGAAATGGAACAGGGTGGGACTATATAGCGTCAAGGGGAATTTAACAGGGTGGGCCTATATAGCGTCAAGGGAAATGGAACAGGGTGGGTCTATATAGGGACAAGGGAAAATGGCGACAAAGAAAGCTACTATCTTTTCGAGGCAAATGAGTGGCCCTGAAAAGGACAGTTATGTGTAATGTTAACGTTGTCTTGTTAACACAGAGGACATGTGACAGATCTTCTTCTCTTCCTTAAACTTCTCCTTACTATGGGTCCATAGAAGAGAACTCTCTTCAAACAACCTTGTCTTTCCACATAGACTCTTCTTTTCCAAAAAGATGTCTCCGTCATATGAATGACACTCCACGCTGATCTGACATACATGGGTATGTAAGTCCTAAACAGCATACTTGACACAAGGGTAGATGATTCAACGTTAGTCCACATCTTCTGATGAGAACAGGTGAAGTGAATGCTGTGTACTGCGGTTATTTATAGGGGAAGAGCGGATCGAAACGGATTGAGTGTATCGACCAATCCAAACACGCGTTACAAAAGTCAGTCACAGTCATCCAATCGGAAGAGAGCAGTCTGTGACGTCACCTTTTCTATATAGAGGCACTAGCGCCTGTGCACAGTCAATCGATTCGACAGAGTTATCAATCATGGCGGACAGTAAGAAGACGATGAATTGGAGTGAGACAGGAGTAGAGACAGCAAATCATGGGACAGTAGTGACTACTAAAGTCATGACAAATCTACATCCAGAAGAAGTGGATTTTAACTGGGATATTGTGGATTTTTTAACATCGCAAGAATTTATTCCGGAACCTTCGTTGCCTTCTGTATCTTCTTCTTATGGACACGTCGATGATTTTAAACAAAGACAAAAAGAAGCATTGGAGCAATTTTTACAACAACAGAAAGTAGAAGAACAAGCTTTTCTTATTCAACAGCATGAAGAAGAAGAAGCAAGAAGAAAACACCAGGAAGAAACAGTAGCAGCAACAGAGAAGAAAGAAGACCAAGGACAGAAAGAAAATAGTGAAAATCAAACGGTCACGATGGTACTTTTAGATATTTTAGCTGAGTTAAGGAGTCTGAAACAAATGTATCAGACTTCTTTATCACGACCGAAGAGAAAAAGACCTTCTCGAGCAAAACAACCCAATCTCTCTGTGACTACGTCTGCCATACCACCGTTAGTGATTTCTACTAAAGCATTGACAGGAACCACCAGTCCCGAAGTAGGCCTTGGCCGTGGCAAAGGCTTAAGACAGCTCAAGAGGATTTCATCCCGTTTCTGAGTTTGTTTTAATTTAAATAATTAAAACACCAAAGGTCCTTTTCAGGACCACTCCAATTATTTCGAAAAGAAATACTATGTCAATTGCCTAATTCAATGAAAACTCAAAAGTCCTTTTTATTATATTTTTTTAAAAACCCATAATGCACGTGTGAGTGAAGGAATGTGTGAGTGTAGGTTCTTATTCTATCAAATCAAAACCAAGAGACACTTACTTTTTTTCTCTTTGGTGTATTCTAGTACAAACGTTACAATTCAATATCACAACATAACATAACACAATACCACTTTAAAAAAGTTCAAGGGTTTTCTTCTGTTTCACTCTTTCTTTTTTTTCATTTTCTTTACTGTCACAGCTTTTTCTTCTTCTTCTTCCTCTTCACTTTCGTTTCGTCTTTTTTTCTTGTTTTTGTGAACGTGTCGGGGTTCTTCCTTGGGGGAGGGTACCTCTTCCTCCTCCTCCTCCTCCTGTTCAGAATTTCTTTCCTCCTCCTCCTCCTCCTTCTGTTTCTGTTGTTTCTTAGGACAGTTTGGAGACCAATGTCCTTTCTCTTTACAATAATAACAGGTATCTTTACTTTGGTCTCTATTGTAGCCTTTTCTGTTTTTGTCACGGTCTGATCATTCTGTAGCCCAATGTCCTTTCTTCTTACAGATATAGCAAGTATCTTGACTTTTATCTCGAAAGGAGGGAGAGTAGATCGTCGGCTGGTCTGAAGAAAACTTTCGTATGACCCCACGTAAAGCTCTGATGAGAAGTTCTACTTGTGTAGGTTCTTCCATCGTTCTGGTCAATGTGAGAGTGAAATGAATACTGAAAGGTTAGACACTAACCCTTTATATATATATGCACGGATCGGACATGAATATATAGGTTTATGGACTTTAAAAGGTAGTCATTTGACTTTGTGCAGACAAGATGAAAAGACCGCATCATGTTGTGGAGAAAGGAAAAGACAGTAAGAGACAGAAACGTAATGTATCGCCTAGCACAGTAGCTGAAGTTTTGGCTCAAATTCATGCCAGTGATTTTGAAGATGACATGAGTGAGCCCGAATCTACACCCATGCAATCGACGTCCAAGCAAAGTGCACCACCCTTAGTAAACCCTGAAAATTACTATCACATTCGAGAGATGGAAAAGCGTTCCTCTCGAAAATTTAGAACAACGGCTTACACGTATGCCGTAAAGTTTAAAGATTTCAAGTCCAAGGTACCTTTGGAGAATACAGAAGGGTTCATTACCGAGGTGTGGGATTCTGTGTTAACTGCATTGAAACAGCAATGTCAAGCCAAAGAAGACGATCGCTTGAGACTTTCTATTCATCACGACGGTTTGAAGTCTCCCGTTTGGATCGAGTTTACTAGTCCATCACAATTAATACCTTCCAAAGTCATCGACAAAATTCAACATGTGCAACAATCCAACGACAAGTTTCACATTGACGATGGAAAAACCACACTGTTTATGACCCACGTGTCTCTTCCTCAGGGGATCGGACGCAAAAAAGTGTTATTGGTGGACAGCCTTCGCAGCATGAAGCGAAGCCTCGTCCAAATTAACAATCCTCAAGACCAGATGTGTTTAGCCCGTGCTGTCGTCGTGGGACGAACGTATGCCAACAAGAACGAGACGATAGAATGGAAAAGAGCCTGGGAAACTATTCGACAATCGGACCGAGCCAAACAACGAAGTGAAGCAGAACTCCTGTTACAGCAAGCGGGGATATCCAAAGACACCTCTTGTGGCATTCCAGAAATGCAAAAATTGCAAGACGTCTTGGCTCCACGTTACACCTTGAACGTACACCCTCAAGAAGTGCGTGGTCCACTTTTGTTTCGAGGCCACGATTTCAAAGACGGAAAATACATTCACGTCTATCATCACGATGGTCATTTTGATACCATTACCAGTATCACTGGATTTCTGAAATTCAGTTACTACTGTGAAAAATGTGACTATGGTTATAACAATCGAGAACAACACAAGTATTGTGGATCAAAATGTGAGGGATGTTTGGCCTCACAACCTTGTCTGGACCAAGGACAAGAAAGAGTGCATTGCCCTGCTTGTCAGCGCACTTTTGTCAGTCTTACCTGTTACCAACAACATTTGAAGATGCAAGGTTCACAGCAGAAAAATACTTGTCAACTCCTGAGATTGTGTCTTACTTGTGGACAAGGCATACGTACCAATAGTGCCAAGTTTCACGTTTGTCGAGGGAAGAAACGATGTCACATTTGTCGCCAAATCGTGGACTTGGATCACGAATGCTTCATTCAAAAATATCAACCCCAACCAGAAGATACAAAGAAGAAAGGAAATTTTATCTTTTTTGATTTCGAATGCATGCAAGAAACTGGTATTCACATTCCTAATTTCTGCGTGGCTCACCGTGCGTGCGAGCAGTGCATCCAAGAACCTATCTTTAGTCATTGCCCTCACTGCAGCAAGATTCCTGGAGGACGTGAAAAAATCTTTCGAGGGTCAAACACGCTAGCCGATTTTGCCCAATGGATCCTAAACCCCATCGACGAAACGTGGAGTCCAGAAGACATCGAACGTTACGGCGATTGTCATCGCCATGCCACGGTCATGGCTCATAATTTCTCGGGATACGATGGGCAATTTCTGCTCAGATACTATGCGGAACAAAGCACCGAACGACCTCAAGTGACTTTAAACGGAGCCAAAATCATTTACATGCAAGTAGGACAAGTGCAGTTTAAAGATTCGATGTGTTACTTGGCCATGCCTTTGAGTCGTATGCCTAAAACGTTTGGAATGACAGAATTGGCTAAAGGTTATTTTCCACACTTTTTCAATAACGAAGCCAATCAACATGCCGTTCTACCCCATTTGCCTGAGGCTGACGACTACGACCCCGATAACATGCGCACCGAACAACGAGAAGCTTTCCATGCTTGGTACCAGACTCACGCCTCGGGCCCTTTTGACTTTCAAGAAGAAATGTTAAAGTATTGTCGATCTGACGTGGACATTTTACGACGTTGTTGTGGAAAATTTCGAGAATTGTTCATGGAGTCATGGATCGATCCTTTGAAAGAAGCTTGTACCATTGCCAAAGCGTGTTCTTTAGTGTACCGAAAACGCTTCATGCCTGAAAATACTCTTGCTGTCATCAGTCCTCAAACGACAAATTTTGTCAAACGTCAATACTCGGTCAAAGCCCTACGCTGGCTCCATTATTTGTGCGACAAGGAAGACAAATGGATCCAACACGCTCGCAACGGAGGAGGCGAAAAGACCATCGGAACGTATTCGGTAGATGGATGGGACTTAGAAAACTCTCAGATCGTGTACGAGTTTAACGGATGCTTATTTCACGGATGTCCTATATGCTACCCTCAGCGTAACACCAAAAATCAGTTTTTACAACGAACCATGGAAGACTTGTACCAGACTACGTGTCAGCGACGTTTGAAGTTAGAACAGCAAGGATACCAGGTAGTGGAAATGTGGGAACACGAGTACGATCAGTGTTTGAAAACCGATCCCGAGTTTAAACGCATCGTAGAAAGTTACAAGGGGGTGGACCCCCTGAACCCCCGGAATAGTTTGTACGGAGGACGAACGAATGCTACCTGTTTGCTGTACCAAGCGGACGAGGAGAAGGGAGAAGAAATCAAATACTTGGACGTGTGTTCGTTGTATCCTTACGTGTGCAAATATTGTCACTTTCCCGTAGGGCATCCAGAATTGATGACAGAACACACTGACTTGGACCACATTCGTCAGTACGAAGGATTAATCAAGTGCAAAGTCTTGCCTCCCACAGACTTGTACCATCCCGTTTTACCTTACCATTGCCAAGGAAAACTGATGTTTCCTTTGTGTCGCACATGTGCCGAAACGTGCAACCAAGATCAACCTTGTCAGCACAGCCAGGAAGAACGTGCCTTGACAGGAACGTGGGTGAGCGTGGAATTGTTTAAAGCACTGGACCTGGGATACCAACTGTTAGAAGTGTACGAAATTTACCATTTTCCCAAGACACAACAATACCGCAAGGGCGACGAGACACAAAAAGGTATTTTTGCAGACTACATGGATGCCTTTTTAAAACTAAAACAAGAAGCTAACGGCTATCCTTCCTGGTGTCACACTCCCGAAGACCAAAAGATATTCAAAGAAAAATATCGGGAGCGAGAAGGCATCACTTTAGACCACATCGAGAAAAACGAAGGAAGGCGATCGTTTGCCAAAGTCATGCTCAATTGTTTGTGGGGTAAAATGGCACAACGGCCATATTTGTCCGAACCGTCTCGCTACTTCCAAATGATTCACGACAAAACCAAAGTCATCAAACACGTGGACGTCATTCGTGAGGACTTGATCTTAGTCAATTACGAAGAAGAACTAGACTTTATAGAAGCCGACACATTTGGCAATGTCATCATTGCGGCTTACGTGACAGCCCACGCTCGCTTAAAATTGTACGAAGTGTTAGAACTGTTAGGAGATCGTGTGTTGTATTTTGACACGGACAGTTGCATCTACATTCACCGGCCGGACCAGTGTAACCCTGTCATCGAAGGAGACCGATTAGGAGCCTGGACCGATGAACATCCCGACGACAAGATTCTAAGTTTTGCAAGTGGTGGTCCTAAAAATTACGGCTACGAATACCGAGACCCTCAAGGAGAAATGCACACCGAATGTAAAGTGAAAGGATTGACTCTCAATTATCGCACCAGTCGAGTGGTGAACTTTAACGTGCTTCAAGAAGCCTTACAGTTGAGACAGGATGAAACGTTTCAAGTGACTACCCACGATCCGCACAAGATTGTCCGTTTACCCACGCACCAAATCGTTAGCCGACCTTTGGAAAAAGTCTATCAAATCGTGTACCAAAAAAGAGTACGACTTCCCAATCACTTCACTCTCCCGTATGGTCACATCGACATTGGGCAGCATATAAAAAGGGACATCGTCCAAGACCAATAGTTCAGTTGTGACTAACACTGACCAAGCGAAAAGAAGATGAATCCATTTAAACAGACATCATTCAAATTTGGGAATTCTCAACTGGAGTGCGATGCTAAACCTTGCGATTGTAGTGATGCCAGGCGCTGTGACCTCAGCGATTCAGCAGGATATCGTGGAAATTTTGCTATGACTACTACCCCTATATCTATCCAGGAAAGTGATGCTGTGCGTGTCAAACCTGAGGAATGCGAAAGCGGTGCCACACGTTATCGTGGACTCCTAGGAATTTCACCGTACCTACATCGAACTGAAGTGAGGAGAGTCGAATATTCGTTCCCGACAAGTTTGCCTGAATACTGTCACTTTAAAAGTCGACTCCAAACCTTCAAAGATAAATGGCCAAAATATCTGCCTGGACCAACTCCTGAAGAATTAGCCAGAGCTGGATTTTTCTACTTGGGCGAAGGGGATAAAGTCAAGTGCTTCAGTTGTGGTGTGTCCATTTACGAGTGGGAACATAAAGATTCCGCTTACCTGGAACATGCTCGATGGTCTCCGAATTGTCAATACCTACCTTTAGTAGGACCAAGTGATTAGAAGTGACACTACTGCTTCATGGCGTGTAACAAACCTAGACCAGTATATAATATAAACCATAATATTCAAGGATTACCACAAGAATTGCAAGAGAAGATCTACAAGGACGTTTGGCAAAGCCTTGCTAAAGAAAAATCTCAAGGGGTGACTGTAGAACATTTGTGTCGTGAAATTCACAAAAGGAAAGTAACAAAAATTAACCAACGTGTTAGATTTCTCTGGATCAAGGGTGTTTTTTTGCTCTGTTTCCAATTTACGTCTAGTACGTTTACATCTGAAGATGCTTTGATCCTTCTTAATCGTTACCCTGAATGGCAGTGGGACGAAATTACAGGTTATATTAATCACTTTCGCTTTTGGAGGAATTTTGATTCTGTGCAGAATATACACTGATGGTTTTCGACCTAAAGCAGTATAAAAGAGAACAACCATGCCACAACCTTTATCATTAGTGATCCAACAGATTCCGTGGAAGGATATCAATGAGAAGATTCACACAGTGAAGGATTACGAACACTTATTGCAAGAACTGTGCCCTATGAATTGGGGTCGACGTGTAGTGTGTGTTTTAGTGACTTGCTTTCTGGGATTTCGTTTACCTGCCGATTCCTTGTGGACACTTTACGAACACTACCTACCAAAATAAGACAGTATGGTGGTTCCTTTAAATGCCCACGAGAGACTTATTCTGTTCAAAGCCTTACGCTTTCATCTGGATACGTCTCGACCTCTACAGGAAAAAAAGATTCGTCAACTTTTACGTACAGAAGTAGTGTATGAAGATGTGTGTGTAGCTTGTGATTTGCACCCTGATTGGACAGATGTACGTGACTGGAAAAGTTGGGATTTTGAGGCTTGGACAAACGAAGTATCCCATTATGCCCAAGCGTTGTGTTCCTAAAATTCATCGTCGAGTGAAAAAAGTCACTTTTAAACCTGTGTTAGTGTCAGTACCAGAAGAAGAAGAAGAAAAAGAATCTGTCACCCAGGACAATCCCTCTGTTCAAGACAGAACTGTCATGGACATTCCCCCACAAAGACCCTTTCGAGAAGACACGTATGTGACTATACCTCATGTAGAGGAGACTATAAGAACATTACACACTTCCTCTAGGACACCTTCGTTACCCAAACCACGTTGTACAGTGACTTGTTTATATTCCACTTTGATCGTTTGCCTATGTATTGTATTCCTGTATTTATCCATTTGGCTTTTATGTTTTCGTATTGTTCGAATTTAAACATGCATTGAAATAAACGTGTCTTGAAAAAAAGTATAAAAACCTCTTGTCTTGTCTGTTTTTGTGCCAATACTGTCATACCACTACACGACTATGGCTCACTCTGCTATTTCTACTACTCCTTCCTCCTCCACATTCAAAGTCATTGACGAACACTTAGATCAGGCTAGTTGGGAAGCCTTGTATCTTCGTCATCCTTTTAACATGTTAATTGCTGGACCGAGCGGTTCAGGCAAAACCGAATTTGTCAAACGTTTGATCGAACATAAACATCATTTGATCGATCGTCCACCTCAACGCATCGTGTGGTGTTACAAAGAGTGGCAATCGTCATACAGCCTCTTGCAAGAAAGTCAAGGTGATTCCATTGTGTTTGTAGAAGGCATTCCTAAAGAAGACGAGGGGATCGTGTCTGACCCTAGTCAAACTCATTGGGTTATTTTTGACGACATGTTAGGAGAAGACGAAGAAGAAATTAAACTGTGGTTTACACGTAAAGGGCATCATCGTAATGCCAGTGTCATTTACATTACACAAAATTTATTTCAACAAAGTAAAGCCCATCGTACCATTAGTCTCAATGCTCATTACGTGGTCTTGTTTAAAAGTCCTTGAGATAAATCACAAGTGCAAGTCTTAGCCAAACAGTTAGGAACACCTTGGCTGACTCATGCGTACGATGATGCCACTCAAGTGCCACACGCCTATTTACTCGTGGATTTAAAACCCACCACCCCTGATTATTTGCGATTTCGTACCGATTTGTTTCACGACTGGTGTCAAGACGGAGGCCCTGTTGTGTACACGTCCTCGTCGTCGACATAACCATACGAAGCACTAAAAACAATCTATAAAAACCTTGGTTCACTTTGACCTGATCTCATACATTGTCAACATGACGTCCCTTCAAGCTCATCTTCCCATCAAATTGATTCGTGCCTTGTACGGTATCAGTCGCGAAAAAAATCCACAAAGACGTGCTCACGTCTTAGAAGCCAGTCTCAAAAAAGTCTTACGATGGTTTACGGTGACAGCACGACAAATACTGCAAGGCATCATTCACATTCCACATCAAACCATTCGCTTTTTTGACAGAAACAAAGTAGCCTTGACACAACTGGCCAATTCTCGCATCGACACTCAAACCAAAAAGCAAATCATATTGAAACCTGGAGGTAGTGGTTCTCTAGGAGGTGTCATCATTCGTTCCCTTTTAAAATGGGATCCCAATACTCCCAAAGTTCACCCCAAGAAGAAAACAAAAAAAGCCAAACGAATCCCTAAGAAAAAGAACAAGGGTGACAAGACCAAAACACAGAAAAAGAAAAGTCCACAGAAAAAAGCGGTCCCACGCAAAAGAGGCACTTCGGCCAGGACACAACCTTACCTTCGTCAACCACGACCTGTAAGAAAAGATCTACAAGGACGTTTGGTAGGGACTACGTTGCCAGTAGCCTCAGGTGCTTCCACTTCTCCGTTACGGGTGATGCCAGCCAAACCCAATTTGACATCCGTTTTTCCTAATTTGATGAAACATTGGAAATCTGCGTCTTCCAAAACGTCTCCTCCACCGGTGACACCCTCGTCCACGTTAGCGGCCGTAGCAGCTGCTCACAAAGTACCTGCCCCCAAAGTCAAAGTCCAAGAAAGATCTGGCATGTTAAAGAGTTTACTAGATTTGTCCAAACAAGAACTGTCCCGATTGAATCCGTTACGAACTCCTTCACGACGTGTGTTACCTGCCATGAAGTTGATACGACGCAAAGATAATCAGTGGCGACGCATTCCAGTATAAAAATGACTTGAGAACAACAACGGGAATCAATATTTTTCTGTACCACTGCTGAACACTCAAGAATGTCTCCTCAAAAACGTACACACCATAACCCTCGACGTTCTGCTACCCAAAAAGGAAAAGGAAAAAGGCAATCTCGTCATCGTACCAAAGGCTTAAAAACCAAACATCGACGTCCTTCCCTCCAAAGACGTAGTCCTTTAAAGAAAAAGAAGAGTCACCAAAAAGGAGGATCCTTTCACAATTTTGGGAAACACATCGTTACCTTTTTGACGAAGCGGTAGTTCCCAAAAAAATAAATAAAAAAGAGTGTGTACCAAGTCATTGACGTCAGTGGTATTGTGGAACTAACAAGCAAACATGGCACCTCGCAGAAAACATTCATATTCACTCCCCAAGGGAAAGAAAAGGAAAGGACTACCTCCTCGTCTAGTCAAACATGGAGACGTGTTGTCTGTCCTGTCCAAAGCCTCTCCCCCATGCGAAAACAAATCATTAAAAAGGGCTTCAAAAATGTCATCGATACCGTGTGCGAATGTTGTTTGAATGTTTTGAAAGGCACGATTCCTTTGTCTCCACACCAGAAAAAATGCTTAGTCAAACATCGTCACGTTCTTCGTCAAATGGTCCAAAAGAAAATATCCGTCCCTCAAAAGAAAAAGATGTTGGTGCAACTAGGAGGATTTTTACCCATTCTTGCTCCTTTGTTGGGAGGTCTAATACCAGGTTTGCTACAAGGATTGATGCCACAAGGGATGCCACAAGGGATAACCCAAGGGATGTCACAAGGGCTTTACCATGCATTGGGTAGAAGATAAAAGGACACTATGGAGCACCACAATCTCAGACGTAACCTTTGGAAGCCCATGGAAGGACGAAAACTGACTTTAGTTCCTTACAAACGATGGATGGAATACCATCGTTGGCAAGAACAACGTACCCCTCATTTACCACCTAATCCTGATTTGAACGAGATGTCCCAATTACAACACGAATTGCAATCTTTGATGCATCGCCACGATTTGTCCGAAACCGAAAAATCGCAAAAGTACGGTCAACTCTTGCAACGACTGCAACTCTTTCATCGAAAAGCTGTGGAACAAACAGCTCTACCTACTCTGTCCGATTTTAAGGCTCTAATGAATAACCCGTCACCCTTACCCTCTACAGTGGTTAAAACAGACGTCACCCCACCAGTACCCAAGGGAGAAGAAGAACCCCATGATCTCTTTCAAACACCCACTACCACTCCCATTCCGAGTAAGATTGCCGCTTCCTTGTTAACCCCTTCCCCCACTCCCCCACGAGAAGAACTCAAAACTTGGGTTAAAAAGATGATGGCCACTCCTTCTTCGACAGAAGTGAAAAGAAAGAAAGGAAAGCAGAAGTGAAAAAATAAAAGAAGACCAAAGAAGCTATCTCATTACCTCCACTACCACCACCAGTACCCTCGACATCAACTCCTGTGGCACATCGGACACGTAACACCGTTTCCAAACAACCGCCATTTCGTCCCACCCAAAGCAATATCCTCGAAGAGTGGGTCCCTTATTAACCAAACCATGGAGAAGGTCTTAGCTAGCATTTACTACGATCCAGCTCACCCTGCAGGTTACGGCATTCAGAAATTGTATCGTGCTGCCAAAACTCGCCTGAAAAAGCTCCGTTTACCTGCAGTACAACGATGGTTACAAGAACAAGCGACTTACACTTTACACAAACCCATTCGACGAAAATTTCACAGAAGTCGCACTCAAGTGGAAGGCATCGATCATCAATGGCAAGCCGATTTAGCCGATGTCTCTCATTTAGCCACTTACAATCGCGGCTACAAATATTTGTTTTGTGTCATCGACGTCTTTTCTAAATTTGCCTGAGTCGTACCATTGACATCCAAATCGAGCGGAGAGTTAGTACGAGCTTTGCAACTGGTGTTGAAACAAAGTGGTCGTCACCCTCTTCGATGGCAAACCGACAAAGGCACCGAATTTCTGAACCAAGCTTTCCAACGAGAATTAAAAAAACGTGACATTCATTTTTTCACCACCGAAAATCCTGAAACGAAAGTCAGTATCGTGGAACGTTTTCAACGTACCTTGAAAGAACGCATGTGGAAATATTTTACGCATCAACACACTCTCAAGTACATCGACGTCTTAACGCACTTAGTTCAAGCCTACAATCAATCTTACCATAGAAGCATTGGACGTGCCCCACAAGAGGTGACACCCGACAACGAAGTAACTGTTTTTGAGCGTCTGTTTGGTACGTCCCGGACGAGGGCTGTCCCTAAGAAAGGTGGAGAAGTGTTAACCCCAGGAGATTGGGTACTCATTGGCAAAACCAAACGCACTTTCGACAAAGGTTACTTACCCAACTGGACCACCGAATTGTTTCGTGTGACTGGACGAGTGCGCGATCGTCATCCTACCGTCTATAAATTGGAAGACATGAACGGAGAAGTATTAAAAGGAACGTTTTACTTGCCTGAGTTACAACGTGTCACCAAAAAAGAAGACGACGTCTACGACATTGAAAGCATTCTCGAACGAATAACTCGTAAAGTAGGAAAACGTCGTGTCAAAGAAGTCAAAGTACGTTGGAAAGGATATCCTCCTAGTTTTGATTCTTGGATTGACGCATCGCAAGTCATCGACTATAAAAAGAAGTGACCATCATGCCCTTCAATACAGCTTCAGCGACCACAGTGACTAGTCCTTCGCCCACTTCCTCTCTACAAA
The DNA here is from genome assembly GCA_030141615.1 of Unio pictorum. Taxonomy (NCBI): domain Eukaryota; kingdom Metazoa; phylum Mollusca; class Bivalvia; order Unionida; family Unionidae; genus Unio; species Unio pictorum. The sequence goes on from JARLTB010000316.1 coordinate 2,478,762, forward strand.
AGCAACCCTTGTGGGTGTGGTGTGGAGAACGTGTCCCTAAAACCCAAATCGTCTTTTTCTGTCAAATCTTTGTGGTGTATTGTGTCATCGGTGCAGGCATTGCTAATTTGAGTTTGCAACAAGGAGACAAACAATTGTGGACTATTTTACTCAGCAGTTGCATCGGATATCTTCTTCCTAATCCTTCCCTGAAATACTCTTACAACGGGAACAACAGTAACAATATTGGGAGCCTTGCGTCCAACGTGAGTCATTCTCCTGACAGTCACCCTTCCAATCACAATTCTCTTTTAGACACTCCTTTAACCATGAGTGACTCCTCGGACAGAACAACATTGGAATTATGAACAACACCATTAACCAATTTTACTTAACGTTACCTAGTGACAGTTCCATGGAGGTGTTTCCTAACAACACGTTGTGTTGTTACACGGCTTAATTACCTCAAGCCATGCATTTGAATGAAGATGCTCATTGGGAAGTGGCTTTAGTGGAAATGATACACCCGACACAAATCAAAAACATCGTCGAAAATCAAAACTTTTTTACAGTAGAAGTGTTTGACGAGCAATTGCAACAAGCCTTAGACGCACGAGCCATCACTGGCATTGACACCAAGAAATCAGATGGATTCAGAACTAAAGCCCTGTCCACTCATGTGATCAGCATTCCTCCAGGCTATTATTTTAGTGGTCAACATTTAGTGACTACACTTGCTACCAGGTTCAATGCTGTGTTTGGTAAAGCCATGGACAAACTATCCCCCAGAAAAAGTGTTACCTTTGAGTACTATCAAGTGGCTCGTCGTCTCATGATCAAATTTTCAGAGGATAAAATGATAGGCATTACTTTTTGTCCTGAATTGTATGCTATATTAGGTGGAGACACCGAGTTGATCAAGAAGAGAAATGAAAAAACACAACTCATAGACGGTAACTCAGATGTTGAGAAATATTTTAAATTCCCTGTAGAAATGAACCAAGGACTCAACTTGATGTTTGTGTACTCCAATGTGGTGGAGTACAACGTGGTAGGACACACCTCTGTACCGTTACTGCGTGTCATTCCTTTCAAAGTGGATTCTGTCGTCGCCGCTGACGAGGAAGGTGGAAATACCTATCACGTTCACCGCGAATTTGTACATCCTCATTATTTGCCTGTCAGTAAGTCGTATTTCGACAGTGTCAACATTACTATAAAAGGAGAACTAGGACAAAATATTCCATTTACCAAAGGGAAAGTCACAGTGAAACTCCATTTTCAAAAACGATTCTCCAACAACTGAAAAAGTGATGGATCCTGTGTACCAAGGAGTCACTCGACAACGAGGACATGGTTTAGGAGATATGTTTAAATCAGCCTTTCGTTCCGTGGTCCCTGTTTTGAAACCGATGGTGACACGAGGATTGCACGCCTTGAAAGATGCCGCATTGACTCACCGCAAAGATTTTCTTCAAAATGTTCTCATTGACAAACAAAACCTTAAAGAAGCTTTTTTGAGAGCAGGCAAAAATGTCTTGCTTCAAACGGGTAAAGAAATTTTGGGTCGACGAGAAAGTCCTATAAATGCCCTGAACGGTACCGAGTCTGACATTCCTGCTTCCCTGAGGACACAGCAAGGACAAGGCAGAAAGCGACGACGAAGGCACCCTTTCAAAAGTCTCCGTACCTCTAAAGTGAGAAAGACGAAGAAAAAAAAGAACCGTTAGAGACTTAGACGTTTTTGATTATTAAACGTGAAGAAAAAATCATAAAGAAAAAATGATGCACCAAGAATCTTGTGCCTGTTCCAAGTCGGAACTAGATCTCTTTGCCATGCCACCCACGATGATGACCATGCAAGAAGCCCAATGGGTTGAATTTCATCCCGTCTCCTCTTTGACGGATTCAGCTCCCATCGAGTTTGAAATCAAAGGACAACCCGAAGATTACATCGATCTCAATAACAGTTACTTGTATTTGAAAGCGAAAGTGATTAAAACGGACAACTCCAATCCAGGAGCCGATGCCCGAGTAGCTCCCGTCAACAATTTCATGCATTCCTTGTTCAGCGAAGTGGACTTGTACATGAATAACAAACTGGTCAGCAGTAGCATGGATACTTACCCTTACCGAGCGTACCTCGAAAATCTCTTGACGTACGGAAAAGAAGCCAAGAACACTCATTTAGATGCTTGTGTGGTATGGAAACCTGACACCGCAGAAAAGTTTAACGACACAGCCTTGCCCGTAGCAGCCGACAATGACAATCCTGCCGATCCTCACAATGTAGGTTTTAACGACCGTCGAAAGAAAATTTTGCAAGGACGTAGTTTAGAACTGTTCGATCGTTTGCATTTGGACATGTGGTTTCAAGAAAAGTATTTGCTGAACGGAGTAGATATTCGCTTGAGACTGAATCGTAGTAGTACTGCTTTCCATTTGATGGCTCATGCCAACGAATACAAAACCATCATCCAAGAAGCCAGGTTATACGTGCGTCGTGTGGAAGTGTTACCTAAAGTGGGAAATGATATCAGTCACACTTTGAGCAGAACGACAGCCAAATATCCGATACGACGTGTGGAAGTCAAAACTTTCACCATTGCCACTGGACTCCGATCTAAGATCGAAGATCATCTGTTCCAAGGACAGTTACCCAAACGTTTATTCATTGGTATCGTTAGCAATGCAGCCCTCAACGGTGTCAACGATCAAAATCCTTTCCAGTTTAAACACTGCGATGTATCCAAAATCGAAGTCAGTCGCGATGGCAAAACTTTGTGTACCCGACCCTTCGAACCCAACTTTGACCAGAAGAATTACTTGAGGTCGTACTTGTCGCTGTACGAAGCCACAGGACAGTTAGGAACCAACACCAGCCACGGTATTTCCTACGACGATTATGCAGGAGGTTACACGTTGTGGGCTTTTGATTTCACTCCAGACCAAGGCAGTGACGAGGGACATTTTCACCCTATAAAATCGGGACAACTGCGTGTGGAACTTCAGTTTGCAAGGCCTCTTGAAGAAACGGTGAATGTCATTCTGTATGCTGAATTCGATAATACCATAGAAATTAACAGTTTGAGAGAAGTCATTCTAGACTATTAGACACTATGGAAGACCCTTGTCCTTCTTTGAATAGTGGAGAATCCATGGAATGGGAGGTTACAGAAAAAACAGATCCCCAAGACCAAAAAGAAGAAATAGTGATCATGCAATCCAGATGGCCAGAACAGGAACAACAGTTAGTGGCTTGTTTTGCACAACACTTGGAAGATAAAATGAGAGACATGATTAAAAAAGATTGTTATGGATGCCAAATTGATCATCCCAGTCAACTTCAACACGATAAATGTATGATGATGAGTCAAGAAGAAAAATTGGACGATTATCTGAACGAAGCTTGGAGTCTCATCTCAGAAGAAGCCGTGTTACAGCAGTGGTATAAAGGCTTACGTGATCATTCCTCTCCTCCATTGTTTGCTCAAGAAATTGATCGCATCGAAGCTCTCTTGACCAAGAGTAAAGAGACGAAGCAAACCATCAGTTACTTGTCAGACCGTTTCAAACAAAAAGTCTGGATCGAATTGATGACTTATCATCACCTGTGAAGAAAGGGGAAAAAAACAAGGCTACACAACAAACAAATGGATACCTGGGAACTTTATTATCTTTTGAACCGTAGTTCGTACACTGCTTCTTGGAATCCTGTCGTGTGTGCTAAAAATGAACTACCTCATCGCAAACCTCAAGAGAATCAAGCTTATGTCATCAACACAGATGACAGTCATCTTCCAGGAACTCACTGGGTAGCTGTCTACTTTCCTCAAAAGGGTTGTGTGGAGTATTTTGATTCGTATGGATTACCCCCTTTCGAAGATGGTTTGACTTTATGAGAAGAAATGCCCAGACGACACGATTCAATAATGTGAAATTACAAAGCACAGATTCTATGGTGTGTGGACAATATTGTGTCTATTATCTGCATCATCGCAGTCTTGGATATTCTTTAGAACACTTAGTGACTTATTTTGATCGTCATTCGTCTCGAAACGATGACAAAGTTGATCGATGGTTTTGTGACCATTATGGCTATCTGTTGTCTTTAGCTAGGAAACGTAGTGTAAATCAATGGCCCAATGACTTCCAACAGTGGAAATCTCACTTTAATTCGCAACGTTGTCAACCATGTCAAAGATAATGTATTAGTGATATGGAAGAAAAAAACATGTTTGTTATTTGAAAAAATGTTTGTTATTTGGAAAAAAATGTTTGTTATTTGAAAAAATGTTTGTTAGTTGAATAAAAATGTTGTGTTTTGAAACCAAATAGTCTGTCGTTTGTTTTACATTTGTATTCCTATAAATGCTCTTTGATTTTTCTTTCTATCCCTCACATCAAACTATCCCAACGTTTCAAAACCCTAAACCGCAGAGGGGTGTTTTCCATCACGTCCGCGATTGAACCATATAAAGCAGGGGTAGTCTCCAGTCTGGCCATCCATTGTTTGACTCATCCTCCTACGAAGATGTGCTCAAGACTAGCTAAGCTGAACGAAGCATACGTCACTCTACATCGTATCAGACACAATCTGATGCCAAAGCCTGAAGAGATAGAGAATGTGAGGATGCTACAAGAAACGGAAAACCTCATAGAAGAACTCTTTAGAGAGGAAATTAAAAAAGACAAAGAAGAATGGACTGAGAAGTATAGACTTCAGAAGCAGCAGAGAGAGCAGAGAGAACAGCAGCAGCAACAACAACAACAGCAGGAACCAGACAGAAGTTTTGTCGACTGCCGTGTGGACACGAAAGAGTTCTCTTTCTCTTTCCGAAGAAACAGGCCCTATCATGTTGCCAAACGAGGACGCAATCTTAGACGATAAAAGATTGCCATCCTTCCTCGTACACACAAAAAAAACAGCCCTTTTCAGGGCTCCCCAATATTCTCGAAAAGAATTAATCATTCAATTTGCTCATGGTATGAAAGGAAGTTAGAAACAAACAGAAGTGAGTCTATAATCACTATCTCTTTTTAGTTTTGTTTGAAGTGCGTCTATAAGCACAACGTATTTTTCAAAAATAACTTGTTCAATTTATAATTAATATGAGTCAAGTATAAAAGTGAGGGGTGTTTTCTTTTAAGTCCGCGTGTTGTTTTTTTTTTTGGTAATGATAGGGATAATGTAAGTTTTTTGGATCTAGGGGGTGTTTTCCATCACGTCCACGCTTGTGCTATATATCAAGAATCACTCGTCAGTCTGGTTACCCATCGTTGACACATCAACACCAAAGATGAATAGAGTACAGAAATTGATTGAACTTCAGATGCACCTGGAGAATGCTAGGCGTCTCCTGGACGAACTGGCTATGGAAGCCAAAGAAGAAGAGACAAGAATGAAAGAAGAGGAGGAGAGGAAAAAGAAAGAAGAGGAGAAGGAAATGAAAAGGTCAATTTTGCCTCACCGCATGATGAGGCAAACTAGTCAAGTTAAGCCTATGGTGAGGACACCTTCACCACCAGAACCAGTTCGTCCACTACAGACACAAGCCCCACCGCAACAACCACAACCTCAACTGCAGTTGCAAAATAGAAGAGTAGAGAGGGAAGTTTTCACTATCCCACAAAGTGAAGACTGGGATAGTGAAGCCAATCATTCTCCCTCTATACCCCAAATCACAAGAGTGAATTGGGCTACGCTCCCAATCACAAGAGTAAATTGGGAGAATGATTGGAGTAGGAGATGTGTGTGTGGGGCTAGACCTGGGAGATGCCAGCATTAACCAGGTGCAATTTGAAGTTTTAAAAACAGCCCTTCTCAGGGCTACCCAAATAACTAGAAAAGAAATACTATGTCAATTGCAAAAGGGTATGAGAGAGGAGTAGTGTGATTATAAACACTAACTCTATTTAGATGGTATATGGTGTGATTTTGGATAGTAAATAATTGGGTGTGTTTTGGCTGCTTCCCCGTGTGTTTGGTTAGTATAGGGTGTGATTTTGGATAGTAAATAATTGGGTGTGTTTTGGCTGCTTCCCCGTGTGTTTGGTTAGTATAGGGTGTGATTTTGGATAGTAAATGATAGGGTGTGTTTTGGCTACTTCCCCGTGTGTGTGTGTGTGTGGATAGTATATAGTGTGATTTGGGATAGTAAATGATAGGGTGGGTTTTGGCTGCTTCCCCGTGTGTGGTTAGTATATGGTGTGATTTTGGATAGTAAATAATTGGGTGTGTTTTGGCTGCTTCCCATGTGTGTGATAGTATATAGTGTAATTTGGGATAGTAAATGATATGGTTTGTGGATAGTATATAATATGAAAAGTGAATGTAGGGGGTGTTTACTTTCATGTCCGTGCTTAAGATATATATACGCAATCGTCGGTCGTTGGAGCCATTCAATTTTGGAACACATCAAGATGAATTTCGACTTGTTCATCCAACTCCGAGACAGCTGGTTTGGGATCCTTGATGCAGAATATGAAGTGGAAAGACTTGAGGAAGAATTTCAGAGTAACCATGGCTTTGTAAGCCAACTGAAATTAGCAAGAGATTTATTAGAAGGTATGATAGAGGAGGAAGACCAGAAATTAAGAAGGCGTATTAAAAGAAAATATATAAGAATAGGGGACTTGAAGCAGGCACTTGATCATGTCATCAAAGTCAGGTGTTTTTTAGCAGAAACATTACATCTGATAGAGTGGGAATATGTGCAGTGGGGTCTAGACAGACTAAAGAAAGCCGAAGCAATGATGAGAAAGGTAATGGAAGAACAGGTGATCCAGATTAAAGAAAACTGGTCCAAGGAGAGAAAGGAAAAAAAGAACAAAAAGACGAAAGAGGACTTTGATCTACTCAATCTAAGATGGATGAGAGTTCAGGAAAAGTTTAGAGCTATGGGACATCCTGACTGGATTCCCGAGGAAGAAAAGAAGAAAACGGGAATCATTGGTAAAATGAAAAGGTGGTGGAACAACGGCAGAAAATAAAAGAAGAAGTATCCAAAGGTCCTTTTCAGGACCGCTCATTTGCCTCGAAAAGATAGTAGCTTTCATTGCCACCCTTATTTCCCTTGTCCCTATATAAACCCACCCTGTTCCATTTCCCTTGACGCTATATAGGCCCACCCTGTTAAATTCCCCTTGACGCTATATAGTCCCACCCTGTTCCATTTCCCTTGACCCTATAGTACCCCAAGCTGTTTTGACCCTATAGTGCCCCAAGCTGTTTTTGACTGGATTTTCCCTTGACGCTATAAATCTTGACCCTATAGTGCCCCACGCTGTTTTTGACTGGATTTTCCATTGACCCTATAGTGCCCCCATATACTACTTATAGCCTATCCTGTGCTGAAAATGGCGTTAAACCTTACAACAACAACAATACACTGAGAAAGAATTTTATTTCTACATAAATGTTATTTAATAGAAACCATCACTGGTTCTAAATCTAGACCAGGAACTAAATCAGCATAAGATACACACTTTCAATTATGAGTTGTCAATAACTGAATTAAATTTCTGAACGATGTCAAATCCAGTAAATAAAATTACATTACAATGCCATGTAATGGGATCAGAAGAATTAAAACTAACAATCCAAACAATTAAATCGAATATAAATTAACTCAAATATACATAACAACAACGACAACAACAAATGATTCCCAATGATTAAAATTAATTTTTGGAATATTGGAATCCTTCGTCATTCTTCTTTAGCGTCTGCTTTGTTAAACATTTAAGAATTGAGCATTATCTTGTAACTGAGAAACACAATTCAATAAATTAAATTCTGGTATTACTTAATCCTAATCGTATCTTAATTTGATTCTGACAAAGTATTTCAAAATTTTAAATTTAATTATTTTTAATTACTCTTTCACTCGCAATTTTCATTTACATAAATAACGAACGATAAAGTGATTCATAGAAATTAGCGACCAAAGGTAAAAGTGGATGCAACAACAGCAATTAATTACTCTTACAAATTACTGGTTTGTTTTCATCGGCAAAAAAGTTATGATATCAATAAAGAGCGAAAAAGGGATTCATAGTAATTAGTAACAAATTTTGTTTTCGATTCTCTATCGAATTGATGGCCAGTATAGGGTATAGAGGTGTGGTGAGGTGTGCTCTGATTGAAGTACTCTAAAGATGATCCGTGCAGCTGTGTTTTGAACTTTTTGAATTTTTTGGAGTAAATATTGTGACGAACCAGACAGAATTGAGTTACAATAGTCCAGTCTTGAAAGTACTAATGAACACACAAGTGTTTTAGTGGCATCAACTGAAAGATATTTACGAATGGAACTAATGCGTCGCAATTCAAGATATCAAGCCTTGCATATGTTCATGACGTGTTGGTGCAATGTGAGAGTACTGTCTAGAGTAACACCTAGGTTTGGTACTGACTGTGAGAATTTAATGTTGGTGTTGCTGATATTTATTGTCTGAGGTAAAGGATGTGATGAGAAAGTCTTTGTGTTGTGTTCCAAATAGCCTCAGTTTTATCATCATTCATCTGTAGCTTATTACATATCATCCACGAATTCACATCAGAAATGCACCTCTCTACTCCATGGATGGTAGCATCAACTTCAGTTGGGTGGCTGGACTTGTATATTTGGGTGTCATCAGCGTACAATTGGTGCGACACTGGTGATGAACTGTGACACTTCAATGCGGCTGAGTGTAAACCGCTAATTTGAAACTTGTGTTATGGTGGATTCTTGAAGAGTGTGAGCGGCAGATGAGTTTTGAATCTTATTTTAAACACAGAAGATTATTTTTAAAAAAAAATAAATTCCATGAAGTTATCTGAATCTCACTTTCATTGTATGAAATTGCATAAGATTATTTTAATCTAACTCTCATTAAGTGAGATTATAGAAATATTGCCGTCATAAATTATATATGAACCATTTTTTGTTTTCCTATTTGTGAATGTTTGGATAGAGTAATTGAATGAGACGTATGTTTAAGAGCGTGAAAGAATCACTGCTTTCGTAGAAAAAATATTTTTTTCTTAATCAAATTCATAAAATTCCATCTTTCATCACATTTGTGTCGTGTCATTTGATTCAAGCATCCATTCAGATGTATCCTGTTAATTCAGTCAATACAAAACCTCGGATTACTCGGGGCAGTACGCTCACATTGCACTCTGCATGTCATGAACATATTATGCAAGGCTGTACATCTTGATCTGGACGCATCAGCTCCATTCATTCGCAAATATCTTTTAGCTGATGCCACTACAACACTTTTGCGCTCATCAGCACTTTCAAGACTGGATAATTGTAACTCATTTCTGTCTCGTTCGTCTCAATATCTACTCCAGAAAATGTTTAAAAACACATCTGATATGATCATTCAGAGAATCCCACGATCAGAGCACACTTCCCCGCTGATCTGCACTGGCTATCCATTCGATTCAGGATGAAGCACAACATTTGTTCTGTGCTACCTTTCAGTAACGGACTTCAGTCCAACATACCTATATGACCTTCCCCATGTGTACACAAACAAGATACGTACGCTCCTCTTCTGAATATCGGACACGTATTATTCCCACAATAAATACGAAGTGATATGGACAACAGTTTGTATGCATACCAGAGCACAGCAACATGAAACGAATTGTCCACTGAACTTGAGACATAAAAAAAGAGATCTCATTCATGAGTATTCTTAAAACTTCCAATTTCTAATGCGAATGCAAGAACAAACTAATAATAATAAATACCAAACGTTTCATACCTTAAATATTTTTAGTATGTTTTATTTACTTTTTTAGGCGCTATACCAGACGCGTAGCAATGATATTTTGCGCCCGGGGACAAACAATCAAATTGGCGCCCCAGCGATCTTGTGACAGATTTATTACCCTTGTTTTCTTATTATAATGTAACGTTGCAAGCCTCATTTTGGCACCCCTGTACCGTGGCGCCCGGGGACATATGTACCACCCTGCCCCTCCCCCTTAGCTACGCCTCTGCGCTATACAAATTCCTCATTATTTTACATATGAATTTATATTAAAAGTGACAACGCCTAATCGATTCTATCGTGACAATATATGTCAATGGAAACATAGTAAACAACACACAATCATAACGAAGCCCTATCGCCGCCCCTACATGCAGTTTTGTGATGAAACGAGACACCCGAGAGCGTGCTTTCGTAATATCAAAACCCACGTTGATATCCATAGTGCAACGTATTTGTATTTTACCAAGGACTATCTCGACCTCACCTATATAATTTTAGAGCTATTTATATCCGGCAGAGATTGAGAATATAGAATCAATTCTGTCAAACAATTTCGTGTACCAGTCGTAAACATGCCCACACATGACCAGTAAGAAATACCAGCGTGGTCAGTTTAAGGCTTATTAGAGTACATACAAAGTTAGTTATACCTCAATATTAATTAAAAAAGGGAGATACTTCATAATGGCGGCTGCAATTACACATACTGAAGAAGAACCAACATGTCCCATTTGTATGGGATTATTCAATGTACCAAGACAGCTGCCATGTGCCCACACATTCTGTCAGAGTTGTCTACAGTCATACATCACAAGCAAGGCTATAGAACATGAGAAAAATAGAAGCATCAGGTGTCCGGTATGTAGAAAAACAGCAGGTCATTTTAAAGAGAATAACTCAACTAGTGAATGGGCGTCGCTCTTTCCAGTCGACACTGTGATTCAATCCATGATACCCACGAAATCGAAAGTAGATCGTGTATGTGATGCTTGTACTTCTGACGGTTCCTCTGTCACAGCTACAGGGTTCTGTGTAGTATGCACGGAAGCAATGTGCGATAACTGCCTAAGCGTACACAGGAAACAGAAAATGTCCAAAGCTCACTCTATTCTTACAATGGAAGCGTTATTGAACAATCCACAAAATGTGATGAAATTTGTTGAAGGTTTTACATGTTTTGATCACGAAGATGAAGATATAAAATTTTACTGCAAAAATCACAAGATTGCCTGTTGTGGAATTTGCTTTTTAGAAAGCCATAAAACTTGTTCTGATGTGAGAAAGTTGAAGGAGGAACTTCCTGCTCTGTTAAGTGAAATGAAACAAAGTGAAATCATTGAAGAGTTGAAGAAACTAGAAACTCACTTAAAACGGTTTATTGATGTAAAGGAGTCTTATATGAATGATCTCGAGTCCCAAGTTAGTGGACTGACTGATCAAATCAGAAAAATGAGAACGAAAATCAACACAGCTTTCGACAAATTAGAGATGAAAGTAAAGATGGAGGGAAGTAGAATCCACAAAGAAGTTGCTATTAGGACACAAGAAGAGAACCATCAATGTTTGTCACTGATTCATGCCATAAGAAATTCTCAACTTCTGTATGAAACAGTCAACAAATATGGAATTGATATACAAAGATTTCTGACTGCAGAAAAGATAAAGTTACAACTACCTTTATATTACTCTCAGGTCAGAGAAAAGTATGAGAGGACTGACACATTGACAATGCAGGTGAAATTCACTCCACGGTTAAATTCTTTTCTATCGCACGCTTCATCCGATATTGGAAAACTTGTGACCAAGACTGTCTCAACTTATACTACACCTGGTGTGAGGAAACCAACAAAGGAATGCCAGGTTGAGAAAGTTGAAACATCTGATGTAAATATCAGTGGATATGAACCATACTATACTGGCATTACTATTCTGCATAGAAACAGGGTGATGCTTGTTGATTTTAACAATAGTCAGTGCATTCTTCTAAACAAGTCACATCAAGTAGTTACATCATACAAACTCACAGGAAATTCTTATGACATTTGTGTGATAGGTGATGAGGAAGTGGCTGTGTCTGTGTATGATCAAAATAAAATTCAGATTCTATCAGTCAGGGATGATGTCATCAGTCCAGTCAGAACAATAACAACTAAATATAAGTGCTATGGAATTACAGCAGCTGGGAATGGAGAGATGGCTGTGGTTGGGGACTGTGGTAATAACAAGTATTGCTGGAGTCTGATCAAAGACGGGAGAGAGGTCAATTATTCTGATCAGTATGACTCATTATCTGGATGCTACATAGCACTGAATAACTCCAAAACACAAGTCTATGTAACTGTGTGTCATAAAAATTCCCTTCTGTGTTTTAATATGGAAGGCAAGAAGCTGTATATCTACAGTCCAAACAACCTCGAACGTCCTTTAGGAGTAGCTGTGGACAAGTATGACAACATCTATGTTGTTGGACATACTTCTGATAACATTCATCAGTTATCATCAGAAGGGTGCATCTTACAAGTCATAACTAAAGAAGTGCCACATTATCCAAGGGCAATCAGTTTTGACAACAGTAGAGATACTTTTATCATTACAAACTATTCAGAAAAGCCAAAGCTACACATTTACCAACTGAAATAAAACTTTAAAAAAAAGAGGAAATCTAAATCATTAGAGATCATATGATACATTTCTTTTGCTGAAATAGATAGATAATAAAGGAAATAGTTACAATGAGTTTTCATAATTTCCTACTTTGATTTACATCAGAATTTGAAATCTACTTTATTTGTAACTACAATTACAACCCTTTTTGATATATAACAATGAACTTTGAAATGAAACTTTTGTTTTTGTCTTACCTTTATTGCATGATATTTATTATTAGTCAAATAATGCTCAATTAATTCCTTGAGAAAAAGAATATTTGCATGTATTCTACATATTTCTATTTATCATTTCCATATCATCCCTTGTTAAATATTAAATATTCCTCGATGATCATGCAAATTTAGTACACATCAATTGTTGGATCTATGTATCTGACAGCCTGTATACCAGTAGCATTCCATAATTTCTTCTGAACCTATTGCTATAATTTCTTCCCCTCTAATGGTACTGCTCCTATTGTTACTGCTTTGTTGTCCCTTCTAATGGTACAACTAGGATTACCACTTCTACTATTACTTTCTGAATTTTGCAAACATAGAAAAATCAAAACTTAAAATATTAAAAAAAGTTTAAACAGTCTTGTGTACCATCTATTTCGTAAATTATTTTCTCTCTTGTTTCATGTAGAATCAGTACTGCTTCAACACTGCATATTTCTTCCTTTGGTACATTTATTTTATATTTTGATACAATAGTTTCATACATTTGTGCTCAGATCTACGTGACAATGCTGGATGAGCCAATGTCTGAGGACTGTCTAACTTTATATGCCCCATAAAACTATTAGTAAATTACTGACTGGCTCTACGCATAGGACATATCTAATATTTTATAGGCAGGGTCCTCTATTCCTGGTAAGTACTTGTGAAAAACTGTATGGCCCTATATCTAAGAATAAGAAAGTCTTATAAGGGTCCCACGTCTTCTGAGAACTAGTTGTCTAAGCATGTTGACTCTATACCTGAATCCGGTGTAAATCTTGTATGGACATTTCTTCCAATGAAAGATACAGGTCAAAACTGTTTCATGGCCCTATGGCTTAATCCTGTCTAAATCTTGCATGGAAATTTTTTCTACTGAAACATACTAGTTAAAAATGAACGGCCCTATGCCTGAATCCTGTTGAAATCTTGCATGGACCTTTTGTCTAATGAAACATACAAGTCAAATCTGGATGGCTCTGTGTCTGAGGCATGTTAGCAACTTATATGGGTCCCTCTCTCAGAATAAAATGCTTGAGGCCCAGCTAAGTTTTATATGGGTCCCTCTCCCAGAATAAAATGCATGAGGCCTAGCTAAGAGTTATATGGGTCCCTCATTATTCTGAGAATTATTTGTAAACATTCGATGCCTCTATGCCCAATGCCTGTCTTAATCACTTCCACTGATAATTAGCTGTCAAGATGGATGACTATGCCTACAACCTGTAATACCATTTCACTCCATGCATACTTGTCAAACATTTTTACTTAATGTGTTGCAGTTATAGTTGCATGTTACCAATGTTATCTACTGAAAGATTAATGTTGATTGGGTCCTATATTTCCTCCACAAAGAGCCTTGTTGATTGGGTCCCATGTTTCCTACTGAAAGATCATTGTTGATTGGGTCCTATATTTCCTATTGAAAAAGCCTGGTTGATTGGGTCGTATGCTTCCTACAAAAACATCTTTGTTAACCAAGCCCTGTGTTTTCCACAGAAAGAAATCCATCAGCATGTGACAAAAAGTTTAAAATGCTTTCTGAAAAACTACCTAGTGCAGTTCACTATATAATGTCATCTTTGATACACAATTTAATGTATGTGCTAAAGCATTGATTCTATGGAAACTACAACCCAGTGACATTCGTCTTTTCCTGAAACTATTACTGGTAAACCATGTTCAAATGCAAACTAGCACCCAACTGTTTTCATCAATCACTAGTTGTCTTTGGAGATATTAAGGTGCACAAATATTGGGAAAACAAAATAACTACAACACTATAGAGATATTAGATAATATGCAACATTTTATTGATTTTTAAATATAAACATTTAACAAGACCAAAAGTCTACAATTTTGATGGCTTATTTATGTTGAATGATCCATGCTTCTCAATACCTTTCACAAATGATGCTGCACCTAAAAAAAAGGAAAAACGTGATGTTAAAATGGCATATTATATAATTTACAGTATGTATGCTGGAATACTGCAGTAATCCAAACCAAATATGTTATATTTGTTCAAGTATAACAATTTCTCCATGTAAATTAGTAAATCTTAAACATTTTTTTTTTTTTGCATCAGTGATTTCAAGCTACATCTGGATTTGGTGGTTCATTGTATATCTGCAGATCTGGGTCTATTTTATTTTTAAGTTGAAGCTATCAGTGTACAGCTGGATCTGCAAGTTTTCTATGCACCATATAGTCTAAATCTAAATTATTTTAGGTCTAGTTATGCAAGCTGACTAGGTATCAGCAGATCAGAGTGAATGGTATTTGTTGCATTTACGACTTCAAGCTAACAGTCAGTCATGGGCCATTTCATGATAATTGAATATCATGGATGTTTCCTAGTTAGAATTAATAGTTATTCCCTAGATGTTAGACTTGGGACATTTCATGATAATTGAATATCATGATTGTTTCCTAGTGAGAATTAATTGTTATTCCCTAGATGTTAGACTTGGGACATTTCATGATAATTGAATATCATGAATGTTTCATAGTTAGAATTAATACGTATTCCCTAGATGTTAGACATGGGACATTTTATGATAATTAAGTGAGGAATGCATATCACGATGCTGCTAGGTCAAGATAGATGGCAAGTGAAAAAAACAAGATAACAAGAAAAAGATGCAACTATACCATTTATCAATAAGTATTACAACACATACAATGCATTAATATGTATATAAAAGCTTAAAGTGTATCCATATGTATTATGACACTTGAAATCTATCCCTAAGTATCTATCATGACACTTGAAATCTATCGCTAAGTATCTACCGTGACACTTGAAATCTAGCACTAAGTGTCTATCGTGACACTTGAAATCTATCGCTAAGTATCTACCATGACACTTAAAATCTATCGCTAAGTATCTACCGTAACACTTGAAATCTATCGCTAAGTATCTATCATGACACTTGAAATCTATTGCTAAGTATCTATCGTGACACTTGAAATCTATCGCTAAGTATCTTCTGTGACACTTGAAATCTATTGCTAAGTATCTATTGTGACACTTGAAATCTATCGCTAAGTATCTACCGTGACACTTGAAATCTATCGCTAAGTGTCTATCGTGACACTTGAAATCTATTGCAAAGTATCTACCGTGACACTTGAAATCTATCGCTAAGTATCTATCGTGACACTTGAAATCTATCGCTAAGTATCTATTGTGACACTTGAAATCTATCGCTAAGTATCTATCGGGACACTTGAAATCTATCGCTAAGTATCTATCGGGACACTTGAAATCTATCGCTAAGTATCTACCGTGATAATTGAAATCTATGGCTAAGTATCTACCGTGACACTTGAAATCTATTGCTAAGTGTCTATCGTGACACTTGAAATCTAGCGCTAAGTATCTACCATGACACTTGAAATCTATCGCTAAGTATCTATCGTGACACTTGAAATCTATCGCTAAGTATCTACCGTGACACTTTAAATCTATCGCTAAGTATCTATTGTGACACTTGAAATCTATCGCTAAGTATCTATCGGGACACTTGAAATCTATTGCTAAGTATCTATCATGACACTTGAAATCTATCGCTAAGTATCTACCGTGACACTTGAAATCTATCGCTAAGTGTCTAGCATGACACTTGAAATCTATCGCTAAGTATCTACCGTGACAATTGAAATCTATCGCTAAGTATCTACCGTGACACTTGAAATCTATCGCTAAGTATCTATTGTGACACTTGAAATCTATCGCTAAGTATCTTTTGGGACACTTGAAATCTATCGCTAAGAATCTATTGGGACACTTGAAATCTATCACTAAGTATCTATCATGACACTTGAAATCTATCGCTAAGTATCTATCCTGACCCTTGAAATCTATCGCTAAGTATCTACCGTGACACTTGAAATCTATCACTAAGGATCTACCGTGACACTTGAAATCTATAGCTAAGTATCTATCGTGACACTTGAAATCTATTGCTAAGTATCTACCGTGACACTTGAAATCTATCGCTAAGGATCTATCGTGACACTTGAAATCTATAGCTAAGTATCTATCGTGACACTTGAAATCTATTGCTAAGTATCTACCATGACACTTGAAATCTATCGCTAAGGATCTATCGTGACACTTGAAATCTATAGCTAAGTATCTATCGTGACACTTGAAATCTATTGCTAAGTATCTACCGTGACACTTGAAATCTATCGCTAAGGATCTATCGTGACACTTGAAATCTATAGCTAAGTATCTATCGTGACACTTGAAATCTATTGCTAAGTATCTACCGTGACACTTGAAATCTATCGCTAAGGATCTATCGTGACACTTAAAATCTATAGCTAAGTATCTATCGTGACACTTGAAATCTATTGCTAAGTATCTACCGTGACACTTGAAATCTATCGCTAAGGATCTATCGTGACACTTGAAATCTATCGCTAAGTATCTATTGTGACACTTGAAATCTATCGCTAAGTATCTTTCGGGACACTTGAAATCTATCGCTAAGAATCTATCGGGACACTTGAAATCTATCACTAAGTATCTATCATGACACTTGAAATCTATCGCTAAGTATCTATCCTGACCCTTGAAATCTATCGCTAAGTATCTACCGTGACACTTGAAATCTATCGCTAAGTATCTACCGTAACACTTGAAATCTATCGCTAAGAATCTATCGTGACACTTTAAATCTATTGCTAAGTATCTATCGTGACACTTGAAATCTATCGTTAAGTATCTATCGTGACACTTGAAATCTATCGCTAAGAATCTAGCGTGACATTTAAAATCTATTATGTCTTATAACATTTCACATCCATGATATATCTCTGTTGATGTGGCTCATCACATTACATCCATTTGGGCTAAAATCCATTGTCAGATTTTGGTCATTGATACTCTAATCTGGGTGGAAATATTATACAGGCAATTATTCTGTACTGTACTTTTTGTAATTTTATTTTTGTATCATACATATATATAATTTTATACACTACCTGGCACGGCTTCATCTTGGATCACTTTCATGCCATTTTTAAATTCATATTGCATAGCTTCATCCCATGACGCTGCATCAAAGGTTGAATAGTAGGCCGACCTCCTGTCTACATTCATGCACTGCTGTGGAAATTTAGCTATCTCTTGTGCCAGCTTAAGGGACTGTCCTAGAGCTGTGATTAAAAAGGGACAGTGAAAATAAAATAGTACTCAACTAATATCTGAATATTTCATACAGTTTAAAAATCATATGGGAAAATTAGTAACCGATGGGTATTATGGCTATAACTATTATGAACTCATAAATGAGTGAACTTTCTGAAAACTCAAACAACACATTTATATATGTATGCAAATTCATTTCATAGATATGGTCTGGCATTAGAGTTGCAATCATTGTATATCTGTTAAAGAAAGCCGAAAGGAAATAAACTGTTTCTAAATTAAAATAAAAAAGGGACAAACGTTTGCCGACAAGATATTTAGATAGCAAAAATGTACAAAGGACACAAGAGAGAAATTTATAGGAATAGATTTTGTTGGGCCAAGGAAGATAATTGAAATATGGCATTAAACTTTTCGAATTCACATGTACCAACATATATAATTATTTTCGTAGTCAAGACCCTATTCTGGTTAATCTGAATGTATGATTAAGCATTGCACATTATGTAAAACTAAATTAGTGTGAAACAAATACGAGAAATGTACAACTTCTGCAAAGAAATATTGCCTTATGAAGTTTAATGCATAAGAATACAGTGACCTATAGAGACCTGAATATGGTAACTTTATTGGGACATCAAGATAGTGTGGACACCAATATGAATACAGGCAAATCTATCAGTAGTGATCACTCATGGGGAAATGGTACTGTGAAGGACTACCACATACTACAGTGTTCGGTAAGGTCCTTTATAAGGAGAATATTATTCCTACTTAAATGTTTATTTATACGGCAGCCAGAAGGTCAAGCTGACCCGACTTTGGCGCCTCTTGATATTTGATTCTGATGTGAGAAAGTTACGCTAGTTAAGGGGGTGTGTTCACACAAAAATTTCCTAGATTTTATATCGTCTCATTGAGAATTATAATGAGTCTAAACTTTTATATTCATTTAAAAGTGAGAAAATAGCTTCCGGGGACATATGATGTGATGTTACCCTGAGACATATGCTGAGAAAAGTAGAGGGAAGTGCAGTGAGATGTATAATCCTGTGACGCAATTCTGCTTCGTACTAATTTCTAAACTTATTAGTTATTTAAATCTATTTGCTTTTTCTTCGGTGAAACTTTTATTTCCAAAAGCAGAGTATATTCCTAATATAAAGAATTTTCAGTTGTTTTATGTAATTGATTAAATTGTTTATTCATCTGTACGGGGGCTCAGATCTCTATATATATATATTTCCATCTATAACTTTCACCACTTATATTTACTCGAACCGGGGTAATTATATTGATGGTGGTCATCTAGATATTGAGTACCAAAAGGGGTGGATATATAATCGTATTTATTATTTTATACCCCTAACCACCCCGTAAAAGATACAACATGCTATTGCACATACCAGTAATGGCTGAATCCTAGCTCAATATCAATACATGTTAACCAACAGCAATCACTCTTGGGGAAATGGTAGAACTGGCTGTTGCACATAGGTGACTGCTGAATTTAGACTCTTGAAACAAATACCACACATCAAATATCAGTCATTACTATTATTATTTTATTATCAACATTTATTTATTTCTGCTGTGAAACAAAATCATAATTACAGCTTTATATTGTTCTCTGATTTATTTATCCCGCGCACTATTATTTTACCTTTCTCACTTTAATCCAATGCTAGAAATGAAATCCCACCAATTTAAAGATATATACCCATCTTAGTTTCTTCACTGTATACAAACAATATCTCCATTAGTCATAAGATAAAAACTTGCTTGTTTTAGTAATTCACATATTGATATGTTGAATAACAGGGTCAACATGACTGGAGCATCAGCAGGGTAAGAACTCTTAGCAGATTATTTAACATTTAATCATTTATCTAAACAATACCCTTCTCATGAAGCACAAATTAAGTTTGGGTAGAACGAATAGTGAATGTAGATATACTCTTACTGACCACTAAAGGAGGCAAGGAGAAACCATTGTTTGATTAGAAAACACCTTGAAACTCACCACACAAGGCAGATGACTGGTAAATACATAACATTTATACAGGAAATTTGACTTGCTGAAAATTAAAATGGCCATTGTGAACATGTGACTGTTGGGTATGGGTGACCACTTGGACAGGTTTTACAATAATAGGGATATAAGGAGTTGTGGAGACACCAACATAACTAATTGGGATTTAAAGAGTTGTGGAGACATCAAGAAAAACAAAAGGGACATAAGGAGTTGTGGAGACTCCAACATAAACAATAGAGATATAAGGAGCTGTGGAAATGTCAAAACAATTTTGGCGGCACTTTATGTTTTACAGCACAGCAACACTAAGCTATGTGGACTGAAGGCAATTGGTGTAAACAGTAGTCACATCTATTAGACGTACCCAAACCATTAGAGGGTCATGAATAACTCAATCATATAGTGTGACTGGTATCATTACAGACTCAAGAGTCACTCAATAATATAGTGAGACTAGTACCATTACATGGTCATAAGCTGCTCAATCATATAGGGAGACTCTTACCATTACAGAGTCATGAATCACTCAATCATACAGTGAGACTGTACTTTATAGTGAGACTGGTACTATTGGGGGAGAGGGGGTCGTGAATCACAAAGGCATTTAGCGAATATGATGCACTAAAATATGAGCTGCATCACTAGTGACTCCATTACTGAAATCCCTTTCTACATCTCCAATCCCACAGAGAGGGAATTTTGTTGTCCCAACAACTTTGATAAGTGTTTTATTGCCTTTTAAATATATGCCAACCTCTTCCTGTAACAACAACTGTATTGGCTAGTACCATTTCAAGTGCTTCTTTTGCTCCAACTGGCCTGCCAGTCAGGATTAGGTCCAGGGCACGAGACAGTCCTATCAGCTTGGAAAGTCTGACGGTTCCTCCATCTATGAGAGGCACACCTGTAACAAAAACAAAAATAACAGTATATTTTCCATTGATTGGCTTGGTGTTTTGATTTATAATACATAACACAATAAACTATTTATGCCTAGGCAACTGGAATAAAGTCCCCTTCCAAAGGACACACATCACAGGCTGATGTAATCATAAAATCAATTCTACACCCTTTTGATGATGAATCTGTTAGCAATTTAAAAATATTAATAATTACCATTCGTGTAACTTAAGCAATTAACCATTTATTTTAATTGGCTCTAGATATTTTCTGTATTTTTTATCAACAAAATAATTTTTGCATACTTGGAAATGGTCAAGCTGTTAACTTGCTTGTTTACATTGACAACTTTTCTGTGGAGGCTTTAGAAAGATGGAATGATTTGTTAACGTTATCAGAGGTCTCAGAAACGTTTAATCACATGTACTTGGACGCCAATGTTTATCGATGATGCCGAAGATTATTTAGGCTGGAGTCTTAATAATCTTAATCTTATGGCCCAAAATGTATTGTTGCATTTTTCACATACATTATCTGTAAGCAAGCCACATGTCATGCACATAAACACCATGGACCCACTATGGCAACCAACTAAAGAATTCATGCACATAAATGATGCACCATGGATGCACTAAGACAGTCAAATACAGAATTCATGCACATAAATAATAGACCATGGATCCACTAAGGTAGCCAACTACTTAATTCATGCAAAAAATGTCACACCATAGACCCACAATGGCGGCCAACTACAGAATTCATGCACATAAATGATATACCATGGATGCACTAAGCCAGGTAACTACAGATTGCATGCACATAAATGATAGACCATGGAGCCACTAAGCACAACTAACTAAAAAATTCATGCACATAAATGATACACCATGGACCCACTAAGGTAGCCAACTACAGAATTCATGCACATAAATATAGCAGTCAGGCCAGAAAATGTCCACACATACTGATTACTATCTGAATTTGGGATATACACTTTTAACAGAATGACCATTGAGAATGGTTAGGATATACACACTTTTAACAGAGTGACCATTGAGACTGGTTAGGATATACACACTTTTAATAGTGACCATTGAGAATGGTGCTTCATCATTATGGTCGATATACTTTTATAGTCTGAAATATAAATACTAAATTATTTGTATCCATCAGGGTCTCAGTCTAATAGATATTAATTACAATAAATGTCTGTGTATAAATTCTATATTGTTATAATGGATACGCAATTCTTATAATACCTAATTTACACAATGTCAATTTATGCACAAAATATTTGTAAATTCCATTTTCATATTACATGATTAGATTCTCATTTTCAAAATCAAAATTCAAAAAATTAATGCTAAAATATGTACAAACCCTGACTTGTTTCTCATACACAACAATACCAGAAAACAAATTTAAATGTTTTTATTTATTTTTTTTAAATAAAGAAAGACTATTGTTTAATTATAGTTAATTACCATTTCAGATTTAACTATTCTTCAACTTACAAAAGGGAAATAAAGTCATAATGGATGTCCTTGTGATATTTCAATGATTATTTTTCTAGAATACTTTGGAACTAGCATCCTTAGCGTAACTACATGCTACCAAGGTGAATGGATGACCTTGGAACAAGCATCCTTACAGTAAGTACATGCTACAAAGGTGAATGGATGACCTTGGACCGAGCATCCATACAGTAAGTACATGCTACCAAGGTGAATGGATGACCATGGAACTAGCATCCTTACAGTAACTACATGCTACCAAGGTGAATGGATGACCATGGAACTAGCATCCTTACAATAAGTACATGCTACCAAGGTGAATGGATGACCATTGAACTAGCATCCTTACAATAAGTACTTGCTACCAAGGTGAATGGATGACCATGGAACTAGCATCCTTACAGTAACTACATGCTACCAAGGTGAATGGATGACCATGGAACTAGCATCCTTACAATAAGTACATGCTACCAAGGTGAATGGATGACCATTGAACTAGCATCCTTACAATAAGTACTTGCTACCAAGGTGAATGGATGACCATGGAACTAGCATCCTTACAGTAAGTACATGCTACCAAGGTGAATGGATGACCTTGGAATTAGTATCCTTATAGTACATGCTTTCTTGCTTGAGTAGGATTATTAAAACTATTTTAAATAGCATGGACAAAAGATGACAAATTTTCTTTTGTAACTCAATTCAATCAAGAAAAAATAGTTGCCAGCGTTTACATAGTGTGTGTGTGTTTGTGTGTGTGACCTTAATTGCAAGTGTCAAATCATTTTCCTGGTGATAATACTAAGAGATTTTTATGAGTAACATTTGTAACAGCTTGTAGATGGATATACAGGGTTTCATTTTCTTTAAATATGAAAACCATTCATGAGTCTTAATATCACAATACTAATATATAATCTATCCACAATTACTAATACATAATCAAATAATAAATCATAATAAATAATCTCTCAATATATGTAATTTTATTAGCCAGTAAGCAATACCACACAATATCATATCTGACAAAACTGGATGTTATGTTAAATGGAAAGTCTTGTCAAGATACAAGTACATGTTATGATACATTTCATGAGACACAAATACTTATCATAATAAAACTACATACTAAGACTTGTCATGGTATAATTATATACTGAGTTGGGTACAAGCACTTGTCATAATAATACTACATACCAAGACATGTCATGATAAATCAGATAATGGCTACCTGTATTGTTTTGGAATTTTTTTATAGAAATGCACAGACACATGCACAGACACAATAAATGAAAATTCAGTCAACTGTATTATGCAATTCTTTCCTATAACCTTGACCTTTAACTTTTATTGCATAGCCATATTTTTTTCAAGCTGCTAATGACCCTATGAAAATGCACAAATATTCATAAAGTAGACGTAAAGTAATTGTTGATTGCAAATCAATAAATGATACAGGTACAACTGCATGACATGTCATGTAGGAAGATATTGTGGTCAAGCATTATTTTGAATTCTGCAAAGGGTTACTACATCTAATAACTCAAGAATAAATTGAGGCAGAAGATCCCAAATTTTTCAAACAATAATCCCACCTTACATACTGACTCTTTACTGACCTTGCCAACCACATCACAAATTGGTGGGATACTTATAAAGTCATTTTCGTATCTCCTTCCATATTCTTTTTCAATGTAGAGTTTGAAATCAAGTCATAATTCATTAGTATACATACAAAAGGCCTGAATTCCATCCTTTTCATTTAGGTTCGGCTATTTAAGGTCATCAGATGGTTATACATAGAGCAGGCCTGAATTTCATCCTTTTCATTTAGGTTCGGGTATTTAAGGTGATATGATGGTTGAATGATACTAACATGAACCCTTACCCTTCAGTGATACTCATGTCATGCTAACCACTGAACCACTGCAACCATTATGTATACAGGGTTAATACAGAATTAAAAATGGTAAATTCAAAGACTTTTCCAAAATTTTCAAGGACCATTAGCATAGATTTACAAGACCTATTTTCACAAACATTTTGTATCAAAGTTATGTTATATTCAAAAACAATGCAATCCAAAATACTAAAATATGTTTTATGATGAAATTCAAAGCTATAATTAATTTCCTAATTTCAATGTTAGAAATACATCATCCGCATTAGTCATATGATATATTCCTACTTTGTTTTAGAAATTCACATACTGATGCCTTGAGTAACAGTGTCAACATGACTGGAGCATAAGCAATATAAGAACTGTTAGCACATAGATTTACAGTTACCTGTTACCACTAAACATCTTGATACTTACCACACAAGGCAGATGACTGTTAAATACAGGACATTTATGTAAGAAATTGCCTTACTGAAAATTGGAATGGCCATTGTGAACATGTGACTGATGATTACAGTAACCCCTCTCTTGAACGGCCCCCCTGACCAGCGGCCACCAGCTTCTTACGGCCAGAATCCCTTGGCACCGACGAGTTTGTATTCAAAAGTACCCCTCACAAGCAACCACCCGACTAACGCGACCAGCTGCCAGCATTTTAGTACAAAAAATGAAATATGTCCCCCTTGTGAACGGCCACTTTTGTTTCTTTAAATGTATCCAGAACCAATAATTAATTCAAATCTTGACGTAAGCCTACGGTAAGGTAAGCAATTTTGATTATCTCTATCGTAGATACACGTCTCCGAGTGTCAAGTCGCCGTTAAAGTGTCGACTAAAGGATTTATAGTATATAATTATCTATAAAAGTCGATGTTTACTGGAAATTGGCTCAATAATGTTATGACAGAGTTTGGGGTATAACGCCTATGTTGAGTTCTTCTCTTTGATGATTATAACCAGACGTAATTGTTATAATCATAACAGGGTCAGCATAGGCTAAAAATAGATTTTTTACATTGGCACACAGAGAACCTTAAAAAATCAACAGGATACCAGACAAAGACCGGAAAAATCACGTGACCACACATGGCTTCCTTTAAGAAGACTATGTCGTACACTCAACACAAGTTTTGTCTCATATTTAAATCGCATACAGTCAGCAATAACCGAATAAATCATTACCAAACATTAAAATATCATCAAGTTAACGGATACATTATTTTAGACTAAAGTCGGTTCTGCTACTCGAGGACATCGGGGAAGGGGGGGGGGGATGCCGAACAATTTTATGTAGAAAAGACTCGGGGGGGGTGGGTGGGGGGGGGAAAAACAAGTTTATGTTGAAACAATTTGAAAATACAAATTCATAACCGATAAGAAGGTTATTCAGCAGCAGTGGGAAAATGGAGCAAATGGAAAGATAATTATGTATCTACCAAGATATAAATGACATTTTTGAATCCATTTGCAATGTGCATGACAACAATACCCGCTCGCATATTATCACACTTACGCCAAGAAAGAAAACATAGTAACGTATATTCATTTGAAATAGATTTGTTATTATAACAAAACAAAAAAAACTTTTATTGATTAATGTTTCATTTAGACGAATATATTTAATGTTTTGAAGTATGTAGCTTTCTTACTACGTACATTACATATACATGTACTTCTCATAATAAATTTAGCCCTCCTCTGGAACGGCCACCCGCCTTATAAGGCCACTTTCCCGGTGCAGCAGGGGTGGCCATATAAGAGGGGGACTACTGTATTGGTGACTGTTAGGACAGGATTCAATAGTGATATTAGGATTTGTGGAGACACCTACATACCAGCAATATAAAGAGTTGTGAAGATTCCAAAATCAAGAAGAGGGAACTAAGGAGTTGTGTCGACTCCAACATAAACATAAGTGATATAAGGAGTTGTGGAGATATCAACATAAATAGTAGAGATGTAAGGAGTTGTGAAGATGCCAAAATAATTGTGTGGTTTGTTGTCTTAAAGCAGAGCAACATGTGTATGGTATTTAGCCTCAATGCCTAAAGACCTCAAGACAGCTGCCCTTAGGCACAGCAATTCTATGTTCCTGGAAGCATATAATTAGAGTAGTACCATTAGAGAAGCATAAATCACTGAAGCATATAATTAGTGAGTAGTATCATTAGAGAAGCAAGAATCAATGAAGCATATAATTAGAGAGTAATACCATTAGAGAAGCAAGAATCAATGAAGCATATAATTAGAGAGTAGTACCATTAGAGAAGCAAGAATCAATGAAGCATATACTTAGAGTAGTACCATTAGAGAAGCATAAATCACTGAAGCATATAATTAGAGAGTAGTACCATTAGAGAAGCAAGAATCAATGAAGCATATACTTAGAGTAGTACCATTACCATCCCCAAGCCCAGAGAGGGCATTTTTTTTGTCTCAACAACTTTTTTTTAAAATAAAAGTGTTTTATTGTATTACAAATTTATGCCTACCTATTCCTTTACTAATAACTATATTGGCTATTCCCATTTCAAGTGCTTACATTGCCACAAATGGCCAGACAATCAGGATTAGGTCCAGGGTATGAGACAGTCCCATCAGCTTGGGAAGCTTGACAGTGCCTCCATCAATGTGGGAACACCTGAAACAAAAAAAACAACAAAACACTGATATATTTTCCATTGTTTAACTTGGTGTGTTATGTTTCATAGCAAAGAGAGATAGACTGACTTGTTAAGATTATTTACTAATTGTTTTAGTGGGGGCTTTCAGGCAGACTGACTGGTACTTAGTTTTTGTTAATCACTATGATTTGTGAGCAGATGCCATGTACGCTAATCCACACAATATATGATTTTAGACTGGTTAGATAAACTCACTTCTGATTCACTGAATCATTACCTTCTGACCAATACTGCAATAGCAATGTGACTGGGTGGGACATAATGCTTCATCTGTGTGACATAATACCACAGTGATAGACATTACTATAAACTGCCATACTGCAGACAATGTTCCAAAATGACTGAAATATTTTTAAAACTACATTGAAAATCCAGACCAGATGAACATAGGATTTGCATGCCTTTTAACTTTTCTTTTATTTCACCTCTTTTATTTGATATAAAAGTTGAATTTATTAGGATTGCACTGAAACCAAACTAAAAGATATTAAAACACAAATTTCACTGAATGAAAAACTTATTTACTTGGTATTTATTTATAAAGTATTGACTCCACTAGGTATAAGTGAAAATTCATTCATTGTAAGAATACTCTTTATTGTACAGTTACCTGACAGTTGTCTTATTCCTTATGTAAACACTACAAGCACACTATTATATTCCATTGGCAATCAAAACCTGAATAAATACATCATTTGGTTGTAATTATGAGATCCATTGTCCAAGTAATATACATGCTAATTAAATACTCTTGACCTTTAGCTTGGTCATTTCTAGCTACAGTGTTGTACTCATTATTGTAGCTTTAACTTATTTATTGTGGTTGAGGCTATGATCTGATCATGTAATGGATAAAAATCACTTAAGTCAGAAAAACAAATAATATAGAAATCTACTACATAAGTATAATTGTGTTGTGAAAGAAGTTCAGCTTATTATAAAATAATATATTAAAATAAACGTTGATGGTTACATAACTCAAGACTCTCTTATTTTTACTTTTATTTGTTTATGTTTCCAAATAATGGTCTTATAAGGCACACAAACAAATGAGGCTGAGAACAGAATTAATCATTATTTGAAAAAATATGACGGACGATTGAAAATATCTAATAAGAAAGGTAAACGAGATTTTCCAACTCTTTCTACAATGACATGCAATACTTATGAATTTACATAAGAGGGTTAGTCAACTTATTTCATTATATGCAAGGAACATGTTAATAATAGGCTAAAAATGTGAATCTCACACACGTTTCATTGACACATAGAAAGAGTAGGGATACTAATATTAGTACTAGGTCTTTTCCAGTAAATACTGCATTGAAGACCAGATTCACCTCTACAGATGGAATCGCATCACACTTATTATTTTCAGTTCAGTACCACAAATGTAGTTCTAGTCTATTTTTAGGAGTCGCTCAAAAAAATACCGGTGAACCCTTGACAAGAACTTCACCGTGAAGCCATCTTTGGATGTATTTTAGATAGACATATAATTTGTATTGATTGTCACACAGCTGAAAGGTCAGTACTGAGAAATATTTGTAGAGAACATATAGTAAAATTAATTCTGATGCATGTCCAGTTCACATTAAGGAGGCTCTATGTAGGGAAATGAGGCTACCCATGGGGTACTGAAATGTCAATGACATGCCCAGCTCAAGAACAATATTAATCTAGTGATACTTTCTATGAAGCCGGTTGGAAAAGAAAATGGCAAATGAGAGAGACAGAGAGAGAGCAAGAGAGAGAGAGGAACTAAGCAATGTGCATACAAAATAATTTTTTGTAACATAAACACAAGTTATTTTCAAGGATATAATCTGTGATCCAATGTTGGATGAATGCACAAAACAAATGCAAAAACTTGCATAATTTTCAAGAGTTTTACAAGTCTTCAAGCTCAAAACACTCAAAGCATTCACATTCTTAGCCACCAGAAAGACTTTCCAATGGCGCTGATTGTCACTCCTGGTTCTCTCTACCGTTTATTTTTACATTTAAAAGTAACTTTGAAGCTACTGATTATCTTGTCCTTTTCCTTCTTTAATTCTTCATTGGCTTCAAAGATCCAGTCAATCATCTGCTGCTTTAAAGGTGATGTAACTTGTTCTCTTGCCTCCTGAAACACTTCACTGGTTTAAATATTTTGGAAGTCTGGTCCTTCATGTATGTTGACCATTTTTTCCACAGCAGTCTCATGAAAGACTTATTAGATAAACATCCAGTTTATTTGTTTACTGCATCAGTCAAATGGCCATGGAATGAATCCAACACTAGGAAAGAAGGTGCTCACTTCATGTGTACTTTCCAAACTTCATCAATATAAACCAACATTAGGTGTTCATCCATGCTTTTTCTTGAACTTTCAATACAATTCCCTTTGGGATTTTTAAAGATTTAAGTTTTTTATTCCCCTGAAAAGATTACCATGGGTGGCAACAAGTCGCCAGATGCCAGGCATGTCAATACACAAGTTAAATGGAGCTTGTCACTGCAGGTACCTCTAATATGCAACATTCTCATTCCAACACTATTATCAATTATCTTCCCTGGAACCAAGTCAAAATACACTGGTGTTTCATCCATATTTCCAGTTAAATGTTCATCAATCTCCTCATCCTCCCACAGCGCTAACATATATCAGGTAAAGCAGTCTATTTTTTCCCCTAGGTATTGAGGTCATTTTAGAAACAATGAAGTTCTGCATCTCAGACTCAGTGCAAGTCCATTTCACTTGAAAATCCATCAATCCATCCTCTTGAGCCCTGACAATGATTTTTCCTCCTGAATAACTGCAGTAGCATAATTTTGTAAAATCTCAATTGTGATGGGCTAAAAGTCTTTCCATTTGGAAGGGGTTTCAAGAAACTTAATAATGAAGACATGCCAAAGCACAAATAGTCAAAGATCATTGATGATATTAACTATATATAAATCAAACACATGTAGTCAAAGACTTTTTTGCCTTTATGACTAAACCTCACTGGAATTTGAAAGTTTTTATTACATTATTATATCGAGACAATAAGATTAATTGCCCAATGGTCTGTGGTCTTCGCATCTTCCTGTAACAAGATATTAATTTTACTGGATAAATTAATTCAAATGCACGTGTTTATTTGTTACACTGACTGACATAATCAAGAGTGCTCATTTAAGATGTTGTCCAGCTGTTAATGTATTGTGGTATAAATTGTAATGACAACAGAACAAATACACCAATCATTACATTTTCTCACTGATATAAAAGACGAAGAAGGGTAATATGATGAATGTTAATAGATTCTTAGTTAACAAAACAGCTGAACTTTCCGAGCTAACTGAGCAATGGGCTTTCTACACGATTATAATTGGTGAATATTTCTTTATTTTAATTCTTTTTCATTATACATTGCTTCAGATACAAATTTCGCTAAGAGAATATATAATTCGGGTTTGTGTTTCATTGAGGAAAGCACTATTTATATTTCTCATATTGGATTATACCAAATATACTTGGCAAAAAATAAATTGGTCATTTAGTAATACATTCGCATTTTCCTGATGTGTCAGGCCAGTGCGAAATGTCGTACAAAGGTTTTATATGGCATCATTGTCATAAATATCAAAGATCTTCATGCAGAAATGCTTTCTATCAAATTCTCAATACCAAAGTTGGTTATTTTTACTGACAACATTGTGTTTGTGTCGTGTGCATCATTCCTCGAAATATGGGAGCAACGAAGTCTCCTGTTGCCATGCTTGGCAATTTAACATACACCTATCTATGCTTGCCCATGTCGAATTCCATGATGCCTAATAAATGTCTTCTTATCACCCTGTGTAAATGTAGCATGTGTCATTTTGTGTAAATCGATATATTTACCTAAAATGCTGATTTTTCGGTCCACACTCGCGCTGACTTTTCTTTAGTCTGGTTCCCTGACGCTCTCCACTCCGTTACTCTTCGTTATGAGGGTCAGGTAACAGCCTCCGCCATATTGGAATTGCGCAATGTTCATGGAAGGTAAACACGCATTTTTATCAGCATGGCTCACAACATGAAATATTCTCGCATGGAAGTGTTAAAAAGTGTGTCCTATGTGTGGAAATGATGCACTACGATGAGTTCTACTAGTTAGTATTCTTTAAAATCTGTGTCAAGTCGTCGTAGAACTTTGTGCAGCGTTTTAAATTACGAATCACGCGTATGTGGGGTGGGGTGTAAATACCATTTTACTCGATCCTGTACATAACTAGGCGCGGCTTAGTCTTTTTATACTGATCTTTTCTTTGCAACATTACAGTTCTATTGTTTGCAATAGGTATTGGCCTCAGTACATCCTTGATTCTTAAATTATCATCATGGTTTTGACAAACAACACTAATACGTCCAGGACAAGTTTTGACAAATGCATGATTAATATGTCGTGTTGTTATGTAGAATGACGTTGAGCTTTCAAGTTCTATAAGTAGAATACCTGTTAAAATATATTTTTGACCTCATCTTTAATATTTACAGCATATTTCCTGCAAACTGCATTTCACTGATTCCATTCTTGGCCCCCCCCCCCAAGTTTCTTGTACAGATATATTTCGCATTTTCTATACTTGTTATATATATATATATATATATATATATATATATATATATATATATATATATATATATATATATATAAAAATATATATATATATATATATATATTAAAAGCTGCAATTATCTGCTTCCAAATTTGGCTACACTGGTGTACATTTCATACATGTACTGGTATTTCTCGTGGCTGTGCAGCTACCATTGGCTGAAGGGTTCTGTTGATGACATGTACATTATATTTCCAGAGTTAATCCTATGTTTGGTCACTTGTAAATCCACATGAAATAACACAGCCATCTGTCCTGTGGCCAGTTTCTATTTCACACTTGATATGGCTGTTACCAATTACTGGTATGTGTCTAAAGTGTACACGGTTTAGTTCCATAAAGATTTGCACAGCAAAATTGCACATTTTAATGATCAGATCACATCAGACACACATATCAGCCATCATGATCGAAACAGACTTTGCTGGGTTAATTTATAAGAGATACTCGGGTCATGCTCTACTGTTTCATATTTTGCATAGGGTTCGCATTTTAAATAAAAAGAAATTCCTCAGCTTTCCTCACTGGTTATACTGGCTATTTAAAACAAGACCTTGTGTATCTTAGGTATAATTCAAAGAACCTTTAAATCCTTTTATTTTGGTGTATGATTGATGGGTGTAATGTGGGTTATAGAGTATACAGCTTGCACCAGATGTGCACCTTTCAAAAAAGTACTAGCTCCACTTTGTCATTTTTACTTCCTGAACTTTAGAGGTAAATTGTATATTAAAAAAAGAGCTATTGTCCGGTAACTTTTTTTCACATTTTATATATTTGGTTTCATTTTCAGAGGCTGGTATCGTCTAGTCTGGCAAAATTCATTTTCCCTTTTATAAATGCTGCTATGGATATTGTACTTTAGACTAATTCATGGTGATTTTTTTAGTACAAGGGAGTAGTCATTTTAGTTGACTGTGCTTAGATCATGTACAATTTCCAAAAGTAGAATATCCAAAGAAAATTTCAGCCACATTACATTAAAGTAGCATAGTGGTATGCCAACATTCTCTCCACTGTGCCTGTTTTAAATACAAACATTACCAACTTCACCTTACATATGTCACTCTCTCAAAAGTATATAATAACTGGTGAGCACTGCACCACCTCATGTGTAAATGCAGGTGGCCTGAAGATGGAGAGAATACCAACATTCTACCACACTTCTTCAAAGATACCTAATGTTCCAAAGGGAAAAAGAGGAAGAGATTCCACATCGCCAACTGGAAAGACCCCTCAACACAAGTCGAAGAAACAATTACTCAAGGTACCCAGTTCTTAAGATCATGAAATAAGTATCTTTTAAAATCAGGTATATACATAAAATAGTTGTAATCTTAAACTTGACTTGAAAACTTTTACATTCATAACAAGAATAAGAAGAGGAAGATGAAATTAAGAATAAAGATATAATTTTCTTTGTTACTGATAGCATTTGTTAAAAAAAAAATTGATTTTGGCTTTTGGAGGATGCCTCTTGAATGGTGTAATAAATCTGATGATCATTGTACAACAGAAAGATGGTTGGTAAAATTTGGAAAATCAGTGTTACACTTTATTTTGTACTTTTCCAGCTGATATTAATACTATTATGTACACATGCTGGTAATTGATTTTATTCAGGATCCTACCTTGTCGAGAATACATTGGTCAGAGGAAGAAAAAGATTTTCTGAACACGTATGTTTTAGAAGCAGGAGGAGTACCAGCCACTAGAGTGAATCCATTTTGGAATGATTGTGCTAACAAGCTAAACAAACACTGGTTCTTCACGCACTGGTAGTCTTAATGTTGTTTCCTTATTGTCAGATAACTATTGAATATTCTGAATTCCTATTTTGAGACGACTGCTTACTTTTAGATTATCATTTGTTTAGTTTGATTGCCATCTTATTTATACATTTATTGGTTTGTATGTTCTTTGCTTCTTTGCTTATGCAGATATCCATTTCCGTTAACTATGCTGAAAATCCTAATGACTTTCCTTTTGTTCTTTTGTCATGATGACAATGTGGGTGTAGTATTCTAACATACATATTAAATAATTTTAAATAGATATGAGTGAAGTATGATTATGGTTCTATATGATAAAACATGTAGATATATAGTATTATAATATTCACCTCATCATAAAAAACAGGTATCTGAATAATGGTTCATTTTAACATAGTTTGGTTTTTGTGGTGATGAAATAATTTTGGAAATCAGTGATTGCCTAAAGTATGTTATTTTTAATAACCGGTTTGAATGAAAATAATCATTACAGCTTGTACATGCAAATTATTGAACAGTAGTAGTTTATTATTAAAATTCATTACCATAATTCAGGTGTGATGTGTCGCAGCAGATACCAAAAGGTAAAGAAACTTTTTCCAGTTGGAACCACACAAGGAATACAGACAGAGACTTTTTCCTTGACAAAAGAGACACAAACTGATCCTGCTCTCCCAGTTATTGAAAAGCAGTGAGTTTTCAGTCAAAGCACTTTTAAAAAATAACTATTGTAGCTCTAATTTTGGTGGAAAATGGCATAATTTATGTTTTTAAGAAAAAAGATTCGATTATTTAATAGTTTCCTCCTTTGTTATGTAAAATAATTTAAATGCATGTGTTTACTATTTCAACCTGCATAAAGCAACCTCAAACTGCCATTAACAAACATACCGCTTTGTACAATGTTTGCTATACACAGGTAAACATCATGATGGGTTTAATCCGTACTAAATGTACTTGTTAATGTCTCAAACTATTTCGGTTTGTGACTGCATACACCATCTCTTGTTTGCCCATGAAAAATTTCTATTGTCCACTGTTCAAATTGTATTTGGCAAACTGTAATCAATCTTTATAAATATCTGGATGGCATGAAGTTCTCTCAGATTTGTGTAAGTGACCATTATGAATCAAAATACATGGTTACTGTTATCAAAAATATAAACACAAATATCTTTATTATACTGATTGTACTCAAAATATGAACAGACTCTGAAGCTTTATGACTACAAGCACTTTACAATTTACTCAAAGGTCCACTCTCAGCCTTCACCAATGACTGTTATTATTAACATAAGCTTTCAAGCAACTCATTGCATTAATGAATATAATTTGGTCCCTATTTTGAATTAAAATGCCTAACCTGCATTAGCAGGGGATATATATGTAACTTGTTTTGTCTGTCAGCGATTGCACCACTATCAGCATTTTGCTGAAGGTTTTAGTGTCAGTTTTTCTGCATGATTATGAGTTCAGAAAACACTGAGGGATAGTTACAATATTTGGTCAGTAACATCATTAAGTGTCATTTCATTGTCTACACATCAAGTCACCTACCACCCTTGGTCAAGGTCACAGACACTTTTAATAAAGGGATCATTCCGGTGGCTTAGAGGTTAAAGCATCCACGTTGGATGCAGGAGGTTGTGGGTTCAAAGCCTGGCAGAGTCATACCAAAAACTTATAACAATGGTGCTAACAGCTGTCTCACTTGGTGCACAGTATTAAGGTTTTAGTGTTAGAACTGGTTGGCCTGGTGTCAGGATATTGTGACATGGTGGGACATGATGCTGCATGTCTGCAGCATGATGCCCCAGTGCTAGACATCATTATAAAATTCCACACTGCAGACATCATAGCTAAATTAATAAAGCTGCTTTAAAAATCCAAACACACAAACACTTTTAAAATGGATATTTCTGACAAGCATATTGCAGGTGATATACAATTCCTTAGAAACTTTTGTGAAACAAACACAATTCATTTTCAGGACTGTAATCCAATTTTTGTTTTAGGTCTTCTTCTCACTACTGGAGTTTTATTAATATCCCACACAGTACCATAGAGCAGCAGACAGGTGCAGAAAAATTTATTGATGATGTTTTAAGACAAAGGTTTGTTGCTGGGGATATTTCAAACCAAGACAGAGCAGAATTATTGCACTGTGTGCTATATACTGATGCAGCTACAATTGCTGAAACAATATTGCAAATCAAAAATATCCAAATGGCAGTAAAGAATTCCATCTTAATGGATATTGAAAAAAGTGCATCAGAAAAGTGTGTTAGATCAGACAACAGTTACCTATTTCAAAAGGACTATCCAAATTTAAAAGAGTTTGATTTTCAAAAATTAGTGGCCGAAATAGCAACATGTCAGCCATTTCTTTTGGAGAGCCTTCTGGCTGTTTCAGTGCCAACAAGCAGAGTTGGTAGTATTAAAATAATACAAGACCTGATTCCACGCCTTGGACTTGTTTACAGCCTTCTAATGTCCTACAGATTTCATGAACTCTCTAGACTTCAGAAATTACTGACAGTTGCCTTATTGGATGAATGTGTTCATGAAAAAGTGATTATCATTTTGGTATATTCTCGTTTCTTTGTTCTAATTTTTATAAAAAGTTGTGTTACATGTTGCATTCCTTTTTGCAATTCCTTTTGTTTGCGCTTATTGATTCTGCCAGTGTTATACATTAACATGTGTATTAACAAAGCATTTCTTGATCAGTCAAAAAGAAGTATTATTTGGTACCATTTTAACATTTACTACATGTATATCTTTATAATATTAGAGAAAACAAAACATAATTATTTCAAAAGTAATTAAAACACTTGAGTGAAAATTAATTTTTTTCAATTGGTCTGAATTTATCACTTTGATTAACTTTATCTTCAATGTGCCATTTAATCTTGATTATTTCTTTTTTCTATTAGTAATGCTTGTAACTGTAAATATGTAACAAATAGTACTATTGAGTTTTTTCTTTTCACAGAAAATTAGAAAAAATAAAACTGAATACTTATTGGACCAGAGTTCCATTTTTTCTTTGTCATACTTGCAATATATGTGACTCAAATTGGGACTGGCTTATGTATTATGATGAATTTAAGAAGTGGCTTTAAGAACATTTGCATTTAAGTGTTGAAGTTTCTCTTAGTATCTGGTAATTTAAGTATATATTAAAACAGCATCTGTTTGGAATTTTTTGCAGTAAAATTATGAGATCATTATTTCTATACTTGTTTTCATTGTTTTGTTGTGTTAGGGGCAATGCATTTAGTATGTACGCAAAGATCTGGGAAAGCATTACCCCTCCTCCCCTCCCTGTACACATGCATACCTTTTTTTACACACGCCCCACCTGCATATGTACGCTTGATGTGTACCCCTCCCCAATTCTATAGAATGGCCTATATTTAATCCACAAAGCAGTTATCAAGGATATTAATGTGTTTTACACATTGAATGTCTGGATGCATCAAAGAAATAAGCTGCGTAACTTTAATAAGTTTGTCTAGTGTCCACTTAAATTAAAATGCTGACTGAACAATGTTGAACAGGTTATGTATTAGACAAATTATTATCGTGGTTTCACCAACCCACCCATTTCCTATGCGTACCTACATTATCAATTGACCCCACCCCCATATGCAAGTGTATGCATTTGGGTTACCCCTTCCCCATGCATATGTACTAATTGGCTAGCCCCTTATCATTTAAGTCTGCCTATTAAAAGACAGGAAGTGTTGAAATGACTGCATGTGAAAACATTTTTATTTATATTTTATTTAATGTTTCTGTTGATTCTTTTCTTCTTTTTAGTTTTCTTCAATATCGCAGACATTCCATTTGCCCTGTATGACAAGAGTATTATGCCTTTGGAAAGTGCTGGTCTAAATTTCCACATTTCATTGGCATACTAATTTTGTACAAAGATGTCACAATTTTGTTGTCACTGGATGGAAAGTCCTGCTTATCATTACAAAGTGATGTTTGCCTTACAACAGCAGGTTTTTGTAAAGCAACACTTCATTATTTTTACAGAGGAAATAACAATTACAGGTTGAGGAAACACAACAGGTCATTATAAATAATAGTTTGTTTGGTAAAATATGCAAAATGAATGGATGTTTCTTACCCTTGAGTAACTGAGTGACATTTATTATTTAGCATGTCAACATATTTTTTCATATATGATTGATAACAGTGACATGATGTAATGCAACTATTATTTTTGACACTGAGTATTTTTTCTTTCTTATTACAGATCAAAACACTGCATACTTTACTAACTTATTTTACTCCTTTCGCAGAGATATAACATTGTTTTACTTATTGTTTGATAAATGTTAAAGATTTATTCTTTGAACTGTCAATGTTCATTATAACTTTATATTATAAGAGTTTTTTGGAAGTATGCTTTGTCTTCGATGAACCTGTATGAGTCAAATTTATTGTTAAGGAATAAACCCATATTGACACATTGATCTTATACTGTCTATACTCACGTGGAAGTCTATTCCATCTGCAAACAACACAGAACCCTATTTTCCTTTGCAAAATGA
Source organism: Unio pictorum (assembly GCA_030141615.1). NCBI lineage: Eukaryota > Metazoa > Mollusca > Bivalvia > Unionida > Unionidae > Unio > Unio pictorum. Next base: position 2,516,554 of record JARLTB010000316.1, read on the forward strand.
ACCTGTTGATCAAAGTATATTTTAATTCTACAGATAACTCATAAAGCCATATCTTTTGGCACATTATGCAACAGCAATTCTGAGTCTGTGCATTTGGACTTGACTTGTCATCAAGTAAATACAGAACATAATTTGTCAACAATATACTATGCATATGATGATCAGTGCAATAATTACTGTCATATTTTTTCAACCAGGTCTTTGACCGACTTCAGGTTGTAGGTGTGACTACATCCTATCAAACTGCCAACCGCATTATAGATGATATTGGGAAGCATTGTTACAATGATATTGTGGAAGGAGTCAGAAATGGCCAGCCTTTCAGGATTATTGGGGATAATATTAATGTTTCTGTAGGGGTCAAACATGAAAGAACTGATCACCATGGTGGAATGTTAAACTGGTTTGGGTCGGCTGCCATATTACAGACAAAGTCTTTTGATGAAATGCCACATGAAATTCAGGGAAAGACTAAAGATTTACAGTTTTATCACTTTATTCCTTCTGACATGGATGAAAGAAGATTAAAGAATGATTACAAAGCTCTCATATCAAGGATAGCTAAGGAGTTCCTTCCCCAGTTGGACTTTCTCTACAAAACCCAGCCGACTCATATAATGGGTACATACAGTGAGGAGCTGACAATGAAGAATGTAGTGGTGCCTTTAGAAGTTCTTCCACTTAATGAGCAAAAGTATGCAGATGTTGTTTCTATTTTGGACAAATATGAATCAGCAATGGAAGAAATATATATGGTTGGTGATCAGCTTACCAGAGAGCGGTTTACTGGTGGCAAAGGACTTAGATCTGGTTGCTTCACAGAAAAAGAGAAGTTGAATCACCTTTACCCTATCACATTTGAAACGTGGCATACTGCTATGAATTTTTTGACTAATGTTTAAGTGCTTGTACAAGGAGGAGTCATTCGACAAAGGCACAATGAATGCAGAAAGAATTCGTTTAAGTAGAAAAACAGTAAATGCAGATGTTAGAAATCATTATGATCATGACAAAGACTTCACTGTTTCTTTTATTAAAGGCTACATTGTTGAGGCTCTCTGTGATTATTTTGGTCTGGAGACTTTGACAGATACCCCGACCAATCACATTCCACCAGAAGAAGCATGCATAGTGGAGATGGAATCCTGGTTCAATGATACTATGGACAGATTCATTGATGAATATGTCATGGGTAGAAACACTGATGCTACCAATAGAATACAGGTGGATACTGAAGAAATGATTGTAACTCCGCTAAGACTTCTACTACCAAATGGATCAACATCAACAGTCTTCATCCCAAAAAAGCAAAAGATATTAGTGTTTTCTGAGGCTCAGCATGACAGAGTTAAGCATTATGCTCATAATGTGCTACAGCTAGGACTGCTGTATATGCAGTTCCTTGATGTGTGCCAAGTACCTGACAGGTCAAGGTTACTAACTACCCTCAAGTACATGATGGCAGTTTTTAAGGCAGTTAATTCACACAGTAAATATGCACTTGAAATTTTGCGTTTTCTTGCCCACCAACAAGCATCATATAGCCTGCATACTGCCAACAAGTCTTTGTATGGTTTATTTGTGAACACTGAGGGCAAAATAGATTCACATATTCCTGCAGACCTTCTAATGGAACATATTGTCAGGAAAATCAAGAAACTAGATAAAAATGTTGGGTCTAACAACATCATGGGAACAATTTCAAGAAAATCAAGAGCTCTAGCTGGTATGTCCCATGTTGCAGAACAGTATGACCATGCTGCTGGTGTTATTGTTCGAGCTCAGCTGCATAAGAAAAAAAAGTCCTTTGAAGAAGAGATGATGATTATCAAAGACCTGAGAGATGTTCGTCCATTTAAGACACAAATTGGGAGAGTTTTTCATCAATTTGAAAAGATACTTGCTCCTACAGATGGATCTTTATCCCGACAAGATTATGAAGCATGGATTCAGCACCATAAATTTATCTTTGATTATGAGACAGGAAAATAAATTATTTTTCTTAACACAATGATGAAGTATTTGTACAAGTTGATTTGTCAGTCACATGGATAAAACCATGCTTTGCATTGCATTTTGAGGAACAATGATAAAAGTGCATTACATTACAATGTGAGGAACATGGATAAAACCTTGCTTTATATTACTTTGTGAGGAACAGTGATAAAAATTCTTTACATTACATTATGGTGAATTTGGATAAAACCCTGCTTTACCTTATATTGTGAAAAACAGCAATAAAACTGAACATTACACTACAGTGTGTGGTACAAGGATAAAACTGCATTACATTATATTGTTCACAAGTCCAAATAGGTTTACATGGTGTTTTAACAGTAAGCATTTTATGATGGACCAAGTGGCTATACCTTTAACCCTTATGAATATTAAAGCTTAGTTATTTTGATTGCCCTTCTAAGTGTGATTCAAATTTATATTTCCTTTTCTCTAAAAGATGGCAGTCAGTCAGAACAAAAGTTCCTATTAAGTTAGAATAACCAGATCAGATTCATGTTGATAGTGTCTCCATAAAGATTTGGTCAAAAGGACTATAGATCTGTATGTTTTACATTTATTTAGTTAGGTCTGAACATTACTGGTGTATGCAATCATTTTAAATTACTGTATTATGGATAGATATATGGCATGCACATTAAGTTCTTTCCATGGATTGATTGATTCTAATCATGCAAATGAGTAGCATTGATTTTAATAATGATGTGTATTATTTGACACTTCATTCACACCAAAAATAGAATAAAAATACTCTTGTCCAATGGCTGTATTGTTTATTTTATACTTATTACTATTAAGGTGAATATTACGAGTACAATACTGGAATTTTACATGTCAACTGTATAAAAGATTACAACACAAGGACCATTCTGTAAATGGGTGCAACTGGGTACTTTAATGTACATACAAGGAGAAATCTGGTGGATAAAAATGTTAAAAAATTGGAAGTTATGATTGTAAAAAATTGTATTAATATAAAATTTCCTTTCTTTCATTACCCACGATTATACACTAAGAATGGTTTAGAGCATAGATACAATAATTGTCATTTGACAGAGATAAATAACATGCATCTTATTGAAGTACATGTGTGATGATACTTTGAATTGCTGATGCTACTAATGTCGGTAGGTGAAAGTTAAATTCAACTTCTTGAACAGTATTGCAGAACTCAAAAGTTTCTGAAATTAAATATGTGATGTGTTCATCCAAACATCCTGTACCATCTGCTGTCACATAGTCTTGAATTGCATGCATCACTTGGTTTCTTTGCTCCTGGGATGGAATGATAATGGGTCTCACAAACTGTTCATAATTGGCACATATGTCACAACATTCCTGAATAGAAGCTGGCTGGAAATTCACACTGAAGTACCCTGATTAAAACAATCTTCTGCACTTATTTGACTTGCAAAAATCTTTGATGGCCTTGTTAATATGTCTTTGTGCCAAATCTGTAGCATTATAGTACAAAATGGCTTGGGCTCTGGAACCATCTCTACCTGCTCTGCCAATCTCCTGTGTATAGGCATTGAAACAAAAATCAAAGAAAGGATGAGAGTATTTTTAAGTGGTGTGACTACACATTTTCTACACATGCTTACACCAGAGTTATAGTTGTGTTGTAATGAAAAAAATTCATATTAAATTTGTTTCGAAATACCTATGATTGAAAACAATTGATCCAGTAACTATTAAAGTAAGGAGCCGCTTTTTGGATTTAAATATTGATAAAGACAAATGCATAATGAAAGGTAACTTTGAATATAAACAATTAAACATGTATATTCAGATATGTTTATTATACATGGCTTTTATACACTTCCTCTTATTAGCTTGAAACATGGTACTATCCCCCCCCCCAAGCAAAAACAAATATAATTTCATAAATACAAAATTTTTGCTTTTCAGCCTTAAAAAATAAAAATAAAACCAAGCTATGATGTTGAATTGTCACATGAACTGACAGTAAGTCTGTATCTCCTCTGTCCTATGCCTTGAGTCACATTAGTTACAGGGGAAGAAATTAACAATAAAAATGTTTGGATCTTAATCACTACTATACCTTCAAGAGTTGATGGAGGACCTGCATGGATTACTCTCTTCACTTGCCTTAGGTCACATCCCATGCCAAGGGCTATAGTTGCAAACACCAGTCGAACTGTTGTCCCATCTTAGGATAATTGTTTCAGGATGTCCTGATTGACCTATGGGGGAATATATATATATATATTAAATATATATATATATATATATATATATATATATATATATATAGTGCAAAGCAATGTTTTCAGTCTCCAAGTCAATAATTTCTAATGTGCCTTTTTTCGTTGTTTAATTTCACTGATGAAAATCAAATGAATACTTAGTTTTAAAGTAAAAATAATATGATTTCTGATTTACTTCCACCAGAAACATTGAAATTTGGTAATTAAAATATCACCTAGAAAAAATCCAATATTTTAAACGAAATTTGCCATGGCGTCATGAAAAAGAAACTGATATAAAAACATGACCATCACAAGCAATAATTTAGTGTGTCTAACATGGAGCCATCTGAAACCAGTTTAGATCCTGATTTGTTGCCAAATCAGGATCAACTTATTTTTAAACTACTAGCATAATGCCTATTTTACAGAGTAGTCCATAACAAGCTTGGCTATAATTGCCACAGAGTTCACTGACAGTCAAATGTGAAACAAAATACAGCATATATCTAACTGGTTGAATGATATCTCATTATGTGGGTTTTAAACATGGAATAAGTAATTACATGTTCAGGTTGCTGGGAATGAAACTGTACAACACATGCAGTCTCCTCAGGTCTTTCACAATCCATCCAGAATGATGATCCAAGTAGTCTCTTGGCAAGTTCAATGCCATATGCGCACCATTGCAACTTGCAGTATACAATTGTCAATGGAAAATCATGCTTATTTCTGTGCAATTCTAATAGTAAAGGTTTGTACACATAGTCATAAGCACCTTCTACAGTGTGCCTTCCCCCAGTTGATGGTATACGAGACCTAATATTGATGGAAATATTTTCATTCAGAACTTGTGTGGTGCTTAAAATGGTAAACATTTTCATTCCAAGGCTTCTGTGAATGGCCTTCTGTGCTGTTTGACTTGCTGTTGCAGTAACTGCAAGGACTCTTAGGCAGTTTTGTATACTAGGTATTATATTGGCAAGTCTCTTGAATTCTGGCCTAAAGTCCTCCCCCCATTCCAAAATGCAGTGGGCCTCATCAACTACAAGATATGTGATGTCATATCTTGTTGATATTGTTCCGAGCTTTTCAGCATGATATATGGCATCTTCAGGATGACCAATAAAATAGGAAATATGACTTGTTTCTTCAAAGTCAATACCAGTTTTAAGATGCAAAACTCGAGGTTTTAACTTCTGGATCTCTTGTTTCAGAATTGAGTTTAATGGCACAACTATAATGACAATGCATGTTTTGGCAAGTACATATTGTGTGTAATAGGGCAGCATTTCAAATATAAGTGACTTTCCATATCCTGTTGGTAGTAGTAGTATAGCAACTGTGTCATGTTTTTCTAGTGCCTTGAGACAATTCAGCTGCTGAGGCTTTAAAAACTGAATTTCTGTGCAACATGCCTTGTTCAGCATTGCTAATGCCATTTTATGCTGTATGCAACTTCGTAGCATTTTACTGGATTATCTGAAATGAAAAATATTCTTTTAAGGTAAAGCAAACCTGAATATTCAACACCAAGTTGATAGATTTTTCAGCAATAAATTTCACATTCAATAAAACTGGTCAGCAAGTAAAATCTGAGTGTTTACTTTAATGCAAATGGAGCCAGGTAGATAAAACTGGGGAACCCCTGTATAAACTGGTTAATATCTTGTGTAAGAATGTTATCTAGCTCGATATAATAATGGTGCATTTCGAAGCTGTGAAACTAGCATGTTATATCCAAACTTGAATTATTATGAATAGTGTTATAAAAGTGCTTCACTATTGACACTTCAAATTTTCATCATAAGCTTCTCTATCAAATATATCCAAATAGTTTTAGATTCAAGCTATATTATCACATTTGGTTGAAAAGCAGGCTCAAGATGATATCTAACACAATAATAAATGAAAGACAAAATGTGCACAATTATTTCATGTTTACTGAACACATGGAATCTGTTTCCTCAATACATTTTTCAGACTTTCATGTACAAGTTATACCTTCATCTCCGATTTTCAATAATTACAAATCTGTAACTGTTAAGTGTGCAAATAACCTATATGTAATAAAGAAAATCTAATATTTTTTTAAACAAAATGTATCAAATGAACAAAAGAGTACAGTACCATTATATAGCCTCTACTACATAATACAAAATAGATACCCATACATTTTATACAGTTGCTTATATCAAGACATCAACATGTAAGTTATGAATGCTGATTTACATGATTTTAATGATCAGACATAGACAACCATTCTTAAAGAACATCATTGATAACCATCCTGTAATTGGCAGCTTTGGAGGAAAATGTGGATGCAGACATACATCCTGAGTGAGCATGCAACAGCTGACATGTCACAATTACACTCGAAATTTGAATTAAATTCGTGCTAGGAATGTGTGTGTGCGGGTGGGTGGGAAGCTTTTGTTGGGGGAGGGTGTGTTAGAGAATGAAATCAATGAAACGCAGTTTGCAGGAAATATGCTGTAAATATTAAAGATGAGGTCAAAAATATATTTTAACAGGTATTCTACTTATAGAACTTGAAAGCTCAACGTCATTCTACATAACAACACGACATATTAATCATGCATTTGTCAAAACTTGTCCTGGACGTATTAGTGTTGTTTGTCAAAACCATGGTGATAATTTAAGAATCAAGGATGTACTGAGGCCAATACCTATTGCAAACAATAGAACTGTAATGTTGCAAAGAAAAGATCAGTATAAAAAGACTAAGCCGCGCCTAGTTATGTACAGGATCGAGTAAAATGGTATTTACACCCCACCCCACATACGCGTGATTCGTAATTTAAAACGCTGCACAAAGTTCTACGACGACTTGACACAGATTTTAAAGAATACTAACTAGTAGAACTCATCGTAGTGCATCATTTCCACACATAGGACACACTTTTTAACACTTCCATGCGAGAATATTTCATGTTGTGAGCCATGCTGATAAAAATGCGTGTTTACCTTCCATGAACATTGCGCAATTCCAATATGGCGGAGGCTGTTACCTGACCCTCATAACGAAGAGTAACGGAGTGGAGAGCGTCAGGGAACCAGACTAACTTTTCTTATCATGCGGTAAGCTTCGGTGACATTCAATCAGTGTACGACTTAATACATGCATCGAACCTTTGCTCTAAACAAACGTCTATAAACACGGTATCTGAAGCAAAAGAAGAAAAATATTTTTTAATACGATCTGAGATATAATGTTATGATTACATCTAAATTGACAGTAAAATTGTACTCTTTTCGATACTCTTATTTTTTACACTTCACATCACAATTTATTTATTTTTTTTGTTTATTTATTTATTAAATTATCTATTTATTAAAATTGTCTCGTTTCTTAATTTTATCTATTGTTCTTATGGAACATTCTGCAATATATTTGTGCATTTTTGTTTCAAGTTTATTTAAAGCAAAAAATAGCCCTAAATATTTTTTTCAGAAATTGTTTTGTCCCATGAGTCATGGTTTGAAGGAATGATGACATGAGTTATATAGACGGTAATGGTTTTAATTGTATCGTTAGAGAGCAACCGCAGATGCATCATAGCGAAAGAATTTACGTTAAATTTTATTTCAAAAATAACTAGTGTTAAAGTGTTTAGTGAGATGGAATCAGGACCAGAAGGATGGTTGTTCGATCCTTGAAGTATGCTTGGCAAAGATGGTTGTTTGATCCTTGATGTGTATCTGACAAGTCACTTTACAGCAAATGACATTAGAGACCCTATTGATGGAAACTGGAATTATTGAAACTATCTTGCTATGATTTATAGCGCGAAATAAAACTTATATCCTGTATTATATCCATCCTAATAACATATGTATTTTATCCATTTTATATTACATACTATCCAGGATGTTATTTGAAGAAAAAAATAACTATCTTGAGATAGAAGAGAAGAAAATATTTCAGATCGAAGGAAACGCACACACATACACCCCTCAAAGCGAAAATTAAATGACTATCTTAAAGAAGACTAATTTTCTCTGGGTATGTGTAATTATTGTGTAAGCTGCAATCAAAACCCTGTACGTATAATGGGGCGTTTAAGCTTACACCACAGCTGTGAAAGATTTCGGGCTGACATTACATTCTGAAAATTGTAGGATGGTTCACAATCAAGCAGAGGAACACATATGCTATCAAACTCATATTTGCTAATAAATTACTAAACCATGATATATTTTAAATTTGATTTCATCCGAATGTTTGTCCGAAAGTTGAATTTGACCAGAATATGTTTCATAATGTTCCATATTAGCCACTCTATTGACATATGGGACACGTTTCCATTTTAGCCACTCCATTGACATATAAGACACGTTTCCATTTTAGCCACTCCATTGACATATGGGACACGTTTCCATTTTAGCCACTCCATTGACATATGGGACACGTTTCCATTTTAGCCATTCCATTGACATATGAGACACGTTTCCATTTTAACAACTCCATTGACATACGGGACATTTTTCAAACGTGTACTTAAAGGTTCATAAATTTAATTGTATTTTGTAAAATTACACTTAACATCTTTTTAAAGAACAATTTGAAAACTAATCTGTCATGAATACTTAAAATTCATTGTTGATATCATGCAAGTCGTAGCAAAAATCCTCGTAAATTTCCGGAAAAATACCACAGTAATCAGGTATACCAGTGATGATTTGTACCTCTGATGCTGAGACAAGTAATCAAGGTTTGGAGATCAATACTCGAGGTATGGAGATTACAAATCTAGGCAAGGAAATGAATAATCAAGGCATGGAAACGAATAATCAAGCTATAGAAAGGAATAATCAAGGTATTTAAACGAATAGTCAACGTATGGATTTTAATATTCAAGGTATGCAGATGACTAATCAATGTATGGAGATGAATAATCAAGGTATGGAAACGAATAATCAAGGTATGGAAACGAATAATAAATGTAAGAAAATAAATAATCAAGGTACGGTATGTAAAAGAACAATCAACGTATGGTATGGAAACAAATAATAAATGTAAGGAAACGAATAATAAATGTAAGAAAATGAATAATGAAGGTATGGTATGGAAACAAATAATCAAGGTATGTAAACGAATAATAAATGTAAGGAGATGAATAATAAATGTAAGGAGATGAATAATAAATGTAAGGAAATAAATAATAAAGATACTGATACGAATAATCAAGATATGGAAATGAAATATCAATATATGGAATGAATAAACAAAATAAATAACTAAGACAATGAATAATAAACAGATGATGGGATATGAAAACTAAATAACGAATAATTAAAACAGGAGAAGCATAATCAAGAGATAGGTATAGCTAATTAAGACTTGGAGATGAATAATCAAGGGATAGGTATGGCTAATTAAGACGTGGAAATGAATAATAAAAATATACGTATGGCTAATTAGGACGTGGACATGAATAATCAGGAGATAATTATGGCTAATAAAGACGTGAACATGAATAATCAAGAAATGCATATGGCTAATTAAGAGGTGGAGAGGAATAATCAAGAGATAAGCGTGACTAATTAGGAGGTGGAGATGAATATTACAAATCTACGTATTGCTAATTCGGAGGTGGAGAGGAATATTCAAGAGATAGGTATGGCTAATTAAGACTTGGAGAGGAATAATCAAGAGATATGTATGACTAATTAAGTATTGGAGAGGGTTAATCAAAAGATTAAAGAATAGCAAACAAGCTAATTAAAACGGTGTGAAACATCGGGACTAATATATATATATATATGTGTGTGTGTGTGTGTGTTTGTGTGTGTGTGTATGTGATTGAGATTTTTAACGTATTTTTAGTAATTTTAGTCAGTTTATAGTGACCTATATTACAAGAACTGATACTTCCGATACTAGGATGAGAGCAGTTTCATAGCAATAACAAGACAGGATTCAATGACTGAAGCCTATGCCAGTACGATGTTGCTGTCTAGGGAACAAAAATTCTCAGTGATTGAGAAAGACTGCTTAGCTGTAGGATGGGGGATTGGTAAGTTTCAGGACTATCTTTTTGGGAGAGACCATTGACCATTGCTGTACTTAAACAAAGTTAAGATCGTTAACACTGATGCGTTGGTTGCTAACCCTTCAATCCTATCTTTTTCGAGTTGAGTCAATCAGTGATGTCGAAAACGTAGGTGCGGATTATTTGAGTAGGATGTAATTAGAAAATCCGGATTACTGTATAACCACTGTAGATATTGTAAAGCAGCATCAATAGTAATATACTTCTATTCTGTGTAAGTTAAAAACATGAGTACATTTTTCTCGTTGTTGGTAGGGGATGGTATATTCATCGAGAAAGACAAGAAATGATTTGGTTACTCCTTAGAACATATCTCAAAATATATGCGTACAACGTCACCTAGGGTGAATATTTATTTTTCTAGTTAAGCAGCTGAAGTAGCGTGTATTTCGTCGTAGATCCCATGCGGAGAGAGACACTAGAAGCACGGTATGCACGGGTATTTCACCCTGACTAATACTCACTCTACTGTGTACTTAAGGCAAGTATTTTGCTTAACTGATACACTCGTCTTAGATCTTGTCAAGCAGTGAACGTTGTCCATTTTTGTAATCTAGCCATACGGGTAAGTGTTACATTTCTAATTTATGTGATATGTGAAGCATATTCAGTTCTATGTCGTATCGTGAAATGATGCCTTTACCAGATAAATTGTGAACTTTAAGTTACTAGCTGATTTTTATGGTTCTTTTTAGCAGCATGTATCTATATCTTGACGTCCGTACCTTTTATAATGACCAGTTGATATGGTGGAGCAATTAAAGATGGGCGTATCCAATAAAGTGTTCTAAGCCAATTCAGGACAACAGTGGTCACTACGTTTCTGTTTGTGGGTAGAAACTATCTGGTCGTCTATATTGATATGACAGATGACTGAACCATCAAGACCATACAAAGTCGGAACCGCTCATTTGTAAACTTGTAGGCATGGTGGATTCTTGAACAGCAGATACAAATGTTAGCGGCAGATACAAGTGTGGGCCGACCCAAGAATTCGGGATAACAGTGTGGTTTGTCCGTCGACACATTTGCAAGTTTTTACATATATTTATGAATCGCACGACTGTAAAAATGATTGTTGTTTGTTCCAATTGATTTATTTAAATAGAGTAACATTTGGATAATTATGGTTACAGGCGACTCGATGAATTTTATTTTGATTACATTAGATTATTTTAATCTTAAATCGATTACTGAAGATTCGATATTTGAATCTTATTTTGATTCCAAGAAGTTATCTGAATCTCGGTATTTGAATCTTACTCCCATTACGCGAGATTATATAAATATTACCGTGATGCATTGTAAATGAATCCATTTTTGTTTTCCTATTTGTGAATGTTTACATAGAGTAATTGAATGAGACGCATATTCTAGAGCGTGAAAGAAGCGCTTTATTCGTAAAATATATTTTGTCATAATCCAATCCATGTGTTATGACGTCATTCAAGCATCTATTCAGTGTTACAATAAGTATAAACTAAAGATGAATGACAATAAAACTGAGGCCAATTTTCATCTTTTACCTCAACAATTAACAACACCAACATTAAATTCAGTCGATACGAAACCTAGGTATTTCTCTAGACAGTACTCGCAATGCACCAACAGGTCATTAACATATGCAAGGCTTCATGTATTGAGCTTAGAAGCATCAGCTCCATTCGCAAATATATTTCCGTTGATGCCACTTGCATGTTCACTAGTACCTTAAGCTGTATTATTGTAACTCAATTCGGTCTGGTTTGTATCAATATCTACTCCTCAAACTTCAAAAATGTTCAAAATACATCCGACCTCACCCATGTGTATACACAATATACTTGCGCTCCTCTTCTTACAATCGTAAGACTTATTATTTCCACTATGAAAACGAAGCGATATGGACAACTTAACTTTGCATACAGGGCCCAGCAAAGTGGAACAAATTGCCCGTTGAAATTAAGAGTGCTCTAAAAAGCAATTTTCTCGAGTGCAATAACAAATTTTAAAAAAAAGATAATAATAATAAATACCTAAGGTTTCATTTTAAATATTGTCTGCATGTTTTTCTATATAAAGGTGTTACGGGTAATATGTATTGTAAAGCGCTTAGAGCTACTAAAGATCAGGCGATATACAACGTCCTCATTATTGTTATTCTACATATGAATAGAATATGGCTCCCCTCCTCCCCCATAGTGGTGTAAAATCGCTATTCGTTACGGATCATTGCCATCTCACCTCTGTCTCTGTGGATTCGAGTAGCCAGTTCGGCCAATTTGGTTAACTTGTATGAGAAAACTTGCCAGTAGCTTCTCGTGGGTCGGTGGCTCTTCCGGGGTTTTCCCAGGTTCTTCCTCCACCATTAATACTGGCCGCCATGTATAGCTTATAGCGTGCTGAAAAGTGGCTTTAAACCCTACATCAACAACATGTAAAGAATTATAAACGTTAGTAATTTCTGTTAAAAATTGAAAACGCTCAATGGATTCTGTCTAATGTATTTTCATGGAAACACAGTAGACCACGAAGCCCAGTCTCCCCTACAACAGAGAGCGTGCTTTCGCAATGTCTAACAAATTAATGAGATACTGCATATTTATTTATAGCTCATATATATAATGATGTGTTTGACGATATTCTCCCTATTTGAAAACCCACCTTGATATCAACATTGGAACGCATATTTCTTTTACCAATGATTATCTCGGCCTTATCTATATAATTTAAGAGCTGTTTATATCAGGCCCAGACTGAGATATAGCATATATTCTATCAAACAATTTCGCGAAGCAGTCAAGCTTTAAACACGCCCACACATGACCAGGAAGATATACCAGCGAGATCAGTTTAAGGCTTATTATAGTACATACAAAGTTATTCCTCAATATTACATTAGAAAATAAAGGGATATACTTCATAATGGCGACTGCTATAACACGTACTGAAGACGAACCAACATGTCCTATTTGTATGGGATTATTCAATGTACCAAGACAGCTGCCATGTGCCCACACATTCTGTCAGAGTTGTCTACAGTCATACATCACAAGCAAGGCTTTAGAACACGAGAAAAAGAGATCCATTGAGTGTCCGGTATGTAGAAAAACAGCAGGTCATTTTAAAGAGAATAAACCAACAAGTGAATGGGCGTCGCTCTTTCCAGTCGATACTGTCATACAATCCATATTACCGACGAAATCGAAAGTAGATCGTGTATGTGATGCTTGTTCGTCTGGCGGACTCTCTGTCGCAGCTACGGGATTCTGTGCAGTATGCGAGGAAGCTATGTGTGATATCTGCCTAAGCGTTCACAGAAAACAAAAATTATCCAAAGCTCACTCTATTCTTACAATGGAAGAGTTATTGAACAATCCACAAAATGTGATGAAATTTGCAGAAGGTTTTACATGTTTTGATCACGACGATGAAGATCTAAAATTTTACTGCAATAATCACAAGATTACGTGTTGTGGAATTTGCTTTTTAGAAAGCCATAAAACTTGTTCTGATGTGAGAAAGCTGAAGGAGGAACTCCCTGCTTTGCTTCATGAATCCAAACCATGTGAAATCATTGAAGAGTTGAAAAAACTGGAAACTCATTTAAAAAGATTTATCGATATAACGGAGTCTAATATGAATGATCTAAAGTCCCAAGTTAATGGACTGAATGATCAAATCAAAGAAATGAGAAAGAAAATCAACATAGCTTTGGACGAATTAGAGATAAAAGTGAACATGGAGGGAAGGAGAATCCACAAAGAAGTTGCTATTAGAACACAAGAAGAGAACGATCAATGCTTGTCACTCATTCATGCGATAAGAAATTCTCAACTTCTGTGTGAGCCAGTTCACAAATATGGAATTGATATACAGAAATTTCTGACTGCAGAAAAAATAGTCACAACTACCTTTATATTACTCTCAGGTCAGAGAAAAGTATCAGATGCCAGACACACTGACAGTGCAGGTGAAATTCACTTCACTGTTAGAATCTATTATATCACTCTCATCATCCGATATTGGAAAACTTGTGACCATGAATGGCTCAACCTTTTCTATACCTGGTGTAAGGAAACCAACAAAGGAACGCAAGGTTGAGAATGTTGAAACATTTAGTGTTAACATCAGTGGAGGTAGACCAGGTTATAATGCCATTACTATTCTCCCTCGAGACAGGGTGATGCTTGTTGACAAGAACAATACGCAGTGCATTCTTCTAAACAATTCACATCAAGTAGTTACAACATACAAACTCACAGGAGACCGTTCTGACATTTGTGTGGTGGGTGATGAGGAAGTGGCTGTATCTGTGTATAATGAAAAGAAAATTCAGATTCTATTAGTCAGGGATGATGTCATCAGTCCAGTCAGAACAATAACAACTAAATATAAGTGCTATGGAATTGCAACAGCTGGGAATGGAGAGATGGTTGCGGTTGGAGACTGTGGTAATAACAAGTATTGCTGGAGTCTGATCAGAGATGGGAAAGAGGTCAATTATTCTGATCAGTATGACTCAACATCTGGATACTTAAACTACATAGCACTGAATAACTCTAAAACACGTATCTTACTGTGCCTATTAAAAATTCCCTTCTGTGTTTCAATATGGAAGGAAAGAAGCAATACACCTACAGTCCAGACAACCTCAAAGGTCCTTCAGGAGTAGCTGCAGACAGGGATGACAACATCTATGTCGTTGGAAGTCATTCTCATAACATTCATCAGTTATCACCAGAAGGCTGCATAATACAAGTCATAACTACAGGAGTGCCACAGTCTCCATGGGCAATCAGTTTTGACAACAGTAAAGATACTTTTATTATTACAAATTT
The DNA here is from genome assembly GCA_030141615.1 of Unio pictorum. Classification (NCBI taxonomy): domain Eukaryota; kingdom Metazoa; phylum Mollusca; class Bivalvia; order Unionida; family Unionidae; genus Unio; species Unio pictorum. The sequence goes on from JARLTB010000316.1 coordinate 2,531,677, forward strand.
TTCTGAAAACCAAAAGCTACACATTTACCAACTGAAATAAAAGTTATAAACCGGAAATCATCATAGATCATATGATAAATGTCTTTTGCAGAAATAGTTTCATGGATGGTGCAAATAACTGAATCTTAAGCTATCTTTTATTGTGAGATCATTTATGCCACTTTTATAATAGTTGTATATGCATGAGCCTCATAGATGACTTTTTTTGTAAATAAGAGGATAATATCTGTCAGTATGGATACTCTGAAACTTCTTCCCATTTTTTATATTATATTCTTTTCCTTACCGGCAATACTAAATAACCATTCATTGAGTTATCATGTGAGATGATTTATATCACATATAATACAATATTATTTTGGGTAGTTTTTTGCATGAGCCGCATCGATGAGATTCTTTTGGTAAGTGATATGAGGATAACATCTGTCTGAATTTAAAGACACTCTGAAACTTCTCTCCATTTTGTATATTATTATATTCTTTTCCTTACCGGCAATACTAAATAACCATTCATGTAGTTACTAATATTGTGAGATGATGTATGTCACTTATATAACAGAATAATATTTTGGGTAGTTTTATGCATGAGTCTCATAGATTAGGTTCTTTTTGTTAATGATACCATCTGGCGGTATCCATGGACACTCTGAAACTTCTCCCCCTTTTGATATATTATATACTATTTCTTTACTGACAATATTAAATAACTATATACATGAAAAAGGATGGTATTTTTTAGATTATACACCATAGAAAATGATATAATCAAGTTTGGTCATTCATGGTGGACTGCTCAGGTGGCCTAGTGGTTAGAGCGTCCGCCCCGGAAGCGGGAGGTCGTCGGTTCGATCCCCGGCTGAGTCATATCAAAGACTTACAAAAGTGGTACTAACAGCTGCCTCGCTTGACGCTCAGCATTAAGAGGTTAGTGTTAGGACTGGTCGGCCTGGTGTCAGGATAATGTGACTGGGTGAGACATCATGCTACATGTCTGCGGCATGATGTCTCAGTGCTAGACATCACTATAAACTGCCTCAATGCAGAAATCGTAGCGATATGACTGAAAAATTGTTAAAAGATACGTTAAAAATCCTAATCAAACAAACAAATCATTCATGGTGGTGAATAATTACCAAATCAATATTATAAAGTGAAAAGAGAAATTAAAATCTTTAATTTCATGCACATATAAGGTAAATAAGAATTATTTTCCTACTCCTAAAACAACTAATGAAACAAATAAAAGGTTTGTATTATTTAGATGATAAACTGATGTAGCATATATGGTGATCAAATAGATTGGTGGAGAAACAAACATAAAATTGCACAGAAAGTGGATTATAATACAGGGAATAGTTACAATAGGTTTTCATAATATGTTACTTGGATTTACCTCAGACTTTGAAATCTACCTAATTTGTAGGTACATTTTTTGGCAGTTAACAATGAATTTGAAATGAAACTTTTGTTCTTTGTCTTTTACTGCATGATATGTATTATTAGATTAATAATACTCAATTAATTCCATTATCATTTACATATCATCCCTTGTTTAATATTAAATATTCCTTGATGAGCATGCATATTCAGTACACATCATTTGTTGGATGCATCTATCTGACAACCTGTACACTGGTAGCATTCCTCCATTTCTTCTCAACCTATTGCTATAATTTCTTCCCCTTTAATGGTACTGCTAGAATTACCAATCCTACTATTTCTATTTCTTCTAATTGTAAAACAAGGATTACTACTCCTACTAATACTATCTGGACCTTGCATAAACTAAAAGCAAAACAATTCAGATTGAAAAATACATTTATCAAATTCTTACATATTTTTTAATTCTCTTTTAAGTAAATTTAGTAATGATTCATTTCTCAAATAGTCTTCCACTGGCAAATCAATTTTATATTTGATTGCTTGGCTAATTTATTTTATATTTTGATTGCTACAACAGTATGTGTTCTAAAATCAGACTTGTCAAGAAGCCTCACTTCATGTCCTCGAAAAACAGAAGAATGACCATACGAGGTCTGTCTAAATATTTCATTAGTACACTAGTGTGCTGAGATGTACGTGACAATGATGGATAGGCCAAAGTCTTATGCCTGTCTAACCTTATATGACCCCAAAGAACTGCTAGTAAATAATTGAATGGCTTTATGCGTTGGACATCTCTAATTTATGTGTGGGAGGTGTCCCCTCTTCCTCGTAAATACTTGTGAACAAGTGTATGGCCTTTTATGTGTGAGCTTTCAAAGTCTTATAATGGTTCTTCTGAGAACTAGTTGTCTCAGCAAGTTGGCCCTATGCCAGAATCCTGTTTAAATTTTGCATAGATCTTTCTAATGAAACATACATGTAAAATGACAACTGGCGACTGTCTTGTTTTCCACAGCAAGATCATTTTGGGTTGAGTCCTGTGGTTCATGTTCACTGGGTTGTAATTGTATGTAACCACAAAATCTATGAAAATTTGTACAGAAAATGGTGAATGTACAGCAGTATACAGTAAATGGTGAATGTAAAGCAGTATACAGAAACATTTTCAAGAAAATGATTCCTACTATCAGCATGTGATAAATTTTAAATGGAAAAATTACCTGGCATCATTCCCAATATAATGTCATATTTGATACACAATTTATGTCAAAATACACATGCAAGCTAACACCTAATCATTTTCACCAGGAATTTGTTATGTTTGTGGGAATTAAGTGACACAATTGTAGGATAACAAAATAATTACAAATTATAGGGGTATTAAATACTTTAATATGTTACACTGTGAATTTTAAGCAAAAACAATTGTCAAGACGAAACGTTACAATTTTGATAGTTTATTGTCACTTGAGCCATGTTTTCCAATGCCTTTCACAAACAATGCTGCACCTACAAGAAGGAAACAAAAATGATGTTAAAATGGCATATTATATAATTTATTCCTACAAATTCTGACTTTCTGTCAATGAGAAAGGAATATTATTATTTTTTCAAGTATAACAATTTCTCATTGTAAATTAGAAAATGTGGATCAATTATATTTGCTGTACTGATGATTTCAATCTGTCAATGTAGACCAGGATTCAAAGTTGTAAATGTACATCTGGATCTTGTGGTTCCTTGAACATCATAAAACTTAAAATGTATTGTGTATCGTAACACATGAAATCTATCAACATGTACTGTACTGTTTGTAATTTTTTCTTTCCAAAATCTCACGTATATTATGGCAATTTCAACATTATAATATTTCTTTTAATATTATTCATTTTACTGAGAATATTTTGCAAATGTAAAACTTAACTCATTTTGACACAGAGCATCAAGTTGAAAATCATACATTTTTTATATTAAGTTTTTATACCTTAAATAATACATATCACAAAGTTTAAAAACAACTGCATGCATTACTGGATTCTTAGAAAATTGGTACAATACCTGGCACAGTTTCATCTTGGATCACTTTCTTGCCATTTTTGAATTCAAGTCCAGAGCTGCAGTCCACAACTCTGCATCGAAGGCTAGATAGTAGACCTACCTCCTGTCTACATTCATACACTGCTCTGGAAATTTGGTTCTCTTGTGCCAGCTGAAGGGATTGTCCTAGAGCTGTCAATGAAAAAGATAATGAAAATAAAATATCACTAACCAAATATCTGAATATTGCATAGAGTTTAGTAATCCTATGGGATAAATAGTAACCAATGGATATTAGGACTAAAACTAATATGAACACATAAATGAGTAAACTTTCTGGAAACGGAGACAAATGTGACTTGAAAACTGAAGAATCACTATTACATTTGCACAAATCTACAAAGAAAAAAAAAACCCGTTTATCTTCATGGAAATTCATAACTAGAATTTCCACAAATTTTACGAAACTCAGTTATGACCAGATACAGTCAATATAATTGCTGTAATTGTATATTTATTTCAAGATTGCTGAAAGAAGGAAATAAACTTCAATTGTTATTGGTCAAAAGTGACACAGATTTGCCAACAAGATATATAGACTGCAAAAGTGTACAAGTATACAAGACAAACATTTATATGAATATAATTTGTTTGACCAAGGGAGATAACTCTGAAATACAGCTTTAGACTTTCAATTTCATGTGTACCAATGAATAAATTGATAAATTGTTTTCATTCACCAGACCACACAATGGTTAATCTGGAATGTATCTATGATTAAGACTTTGGGCATTATGTCAAATATAATTAGTGAGAGAAAAAAATAAACTTGTAAAAATTATATAAAAACATATTGACTTATGATTGTGGTTGTGGAGTTTAACAGTTTTCCACCACAAGAAAGACTATGCATGGAGGTCAGTATTGCTGGTAGAGGAAGAATCAGGGGAAATCCCAGGAAGAACCATCGCCCCATGAGCAAGCAAGTTTTCTCACATACCCGTTATGCCTGAATCCTAGATCTGAACCCATGCAGACAAAGGATTGCCTTATGAAGTTTAGTACATATATACTTAATGAGCTGCACAGACATGAATATGGAATCTTTTATAGAGACATAAAGGTGGTGGGGACACTGAACTGAAAATACGCAAATCAGTCAATAGCAATCACTCAAGGGGAAATGGTAGAACTGGCTGTTGCACATTGGTGACTTATGTATACAGTTTGACAATTAAAACAAGTACCACACATAAAATATCAGTCATTACTAATATTATTTTATGATCAAGATTTATCTATTTGTGCTGTGAAACAAAATCATAATTACAGGTATAGATTGTTCTCTCAGATTTAAAGTCCACACATGATTACTTTACCTTGATAACTTTATTCAAAGCTAGAAATGAAATCACACCAATTTAAAAATATACACCCATCTATGTTCACCGTATGCAAACAATATCTGCATTAGTCATAAAATAAAAAATACATAGTTTTAGAAATTCACATATTGATATGTTTGAGTTAGTGCCGACATGACAGGATATGAACATAAGCAGGATAAGAACTGTTAGCACATTATTTTACAGAATAATCCCTTATCTAAACAATACCTCTCATGAAAAAAATATTAAGTTTGTGTATAAAGAATATTGAATATAGATGCACTTTATTGGTCACTAAACACCTTGCTACTCACTACACAAGGCAGATGATTGCTAAATACAGGACATTTATGTAGGAAATTGCCTAGCTGATAATTAGAATGGCCATTGTTTACCTGTGGCTGATGACTATGAATGACTGTTAGGACAGAATTTAATACAGACATAATGAATTGTGGAGATACCAAAATCACGATTAGGGAAATAAGGAGCTGTGATGTGAAGACTCCAACATCAACAAAAGGGATCTAAGGAATTGTAGAAATGCAATAAAGTTATTTTGACCCAAGGCAATTAGTGTAACATGTCCGACCCAAGGACACATCATGACAGAAGCTATTAGCCACTATATTCTACATCCCCCGAAACAATAGAGGGTAATGAATCACAGATGAATATAATGAGTATGGTAGACTAACCAATGAGTTTTTCATGGCTCTTGACTCCAGTACTAAAGCCACTTCTGTATCTCCAACTCAGAGAGGGCATTTTGTTGTTAACTTTGTAAAGAAAGTGATTTTACTACATTGCAAATATATGCCAACATGTTTCTGTAGCAACAACTCTATTGGTTAGTCCCATTTCAAGTGCTTATTTTGCTCCAACTGACCTGCCAGTCATGATTAGGTCCAGCCAGAGCATGAGACAGTCCTATCAGCTTGGGAAGCCTGACAGTTTCTCCCTTTATAATAGCCACAAAAAAAAAAATTAAAAAAATATTTGCCATTGATTGGCTTGATGTTGTATTGTTTTATAGCATAGAAAAACAAAATAAGGTATTGTATGACTAAGCAACTGAAATAAATCTTTTAAGCATCTGCCTTAGAGGTAGTGTTAGGAATAAAGAAAATTAAGAATGATCACTCATGTAATGTAAGCAACGAAAGTTGTGTGGCAGTTATTCATGTGGCATATATGTTAAATCCCCACACAAGGACTTTGCCACATGACATTTTCAAATTGGACATTACCCTATGATAACTGAGATTTGGATAAAGGCCAATACCAACCTTCCTGAAGAAAATGTCCATCATGGCCAACTCCTCCATGAGTCAATGCTTACACATGATATTTCCATGACTCTAGCCACTGCATATCCAAACACAGCCACGATTAATCGCTTGGATGTCAGATGTCAGGAGGGCCCTTAAATAAAATCAAAGATTGGTTATCTCTACTACTTCCTTTAAAATTTCAATGTTAGGAATTATGAGTCAATTCATGTTATTAAATACTGCAATTACAACACACAAACAAAAATCTGAAAATTCAATCTCTCACTTTTATACAGTTATTTCCTTTGAAACCAGACCTTTTGATGCGATCATAACCATAGTTATTTCAGTTGTTGGTGTACCTATGGACATGCATTAATATTCTATGATCTTTTAGTTACAAGCCAAAACACACCAGGCAATGGCATGAGGAAAACATTGTGATCAAACATGATTATAGGAAATGGCAAAGTTTCTGAGGGAGGGAAATTTAATTTAAGATGTTTACAATCCCCTGTTAAAAATATAAATCTAGAAATTAACCATTTACTTTCATGGAAAGTTGAGAAGGTCTTATTATACGTAAAGCTGGAATGCTTAAAGAGAATTTATGTAACAACATAAAAGTTACCATAAAACATGTTGGAATTTTGTTACCAGTTCTCATACCAATCTGTTTCATATGAAAAGTTTGTCAATATTGTACCATATCCTCTAAATGGTCTTGAAGAACAGAGTCCCGATCTGAGTTCTATATGACAGATTTTAAAATTATCAAGTCTGATAAACGACACCTTCAATAACTGCACCCAAACAACTTGCAAACATTTTTACAATGCATGTCATTTGCAGAAAAGGGGATTAAAGAGCTTGCATTTACCGTATCATCTCATCTCATCCACATGGGTTCAAGGCTCTCGATCGAGCAATGTGGGTATGTGAGAAAGCTTGAAAATTGTTAAAAGTATGGCCAGTGAAATTAGAACTGACTTTCACAATTTTACGAAGTTCAGAAATTATTAGATATAATATAAAATGTCATTATCATTGTAATATAATTCTTAAAGACAATGCAAACAAGAAAATAAACTTCATTTCTTATTACAGTCATAAGGGACAAACATTTTCAAAGTAATCAGTACTGAAATAGTTTGTTAGGCCAAGGGAGACAACTATGTCAGATCATTAACATTGGACATTATTTAAAACAAAGTGTAAAAACAAACAAGGATGTGTAGCTTCTACACAAATGAAAGTTGCCTGAGTAATACATTAGGAAAAAACATCAATATGATAGCTTTATTGGAACATAGAGATAGTGGAGACACTAATATGAAAACATGCAATTCTGTAAATATTGATCATGTGAAATGGCAAAACAGACCAATGCACATATTGATTCCTGTACACACATAATGAAATTAATTTTTGAACAATTACTATGCAGTGCATTTCAGTCATTATTATTATTATTATTATTATTATTATTATTATTATTATTTCTACTGTAAAACAAAATTATAATTAAGTGCATATACTACTGCACTCTCCCAAATTTATGTTCTACACATACTTACTGTATCATGGGTTAGAAATCCAACTGCATTTTATGATTTTAGGTAGTTTTTAGTATTTCTCATGGTTTTAAAATATTTCTGAGGTTTATGACACATTAGTTTTATGATTATCTCCATGGTGAGCATACAAATTAGTACAAATCTAAAGTATACTTTAAGTCTGTTCCTAAATATAATGTAAATAAAGAAATAGCAAAAAAGCAAAAGTAACTAAAATACCAGATATCTGTCATTTGTATTGCTCATGCATGTCCCAGACTTCTAGGCTAACAAAACTAAAACTCATGTACACAAGAAAAGCATTTTGTGGAGTTATGGTAGAGCCATTCAATAGTTATTAAAACATTCTTAGGATTTCAATACTTTTCTTTCCTTCATATTTTTTAAGATTAATTGTATTTTTCTAATGTCAAAATGACATATTAGATTTTTCAAGGATTTCAATGTCCTCTTCTAACCATGTTTATTGTGCTCACTTTAATCCAGACTAGAAATTAAATCACACCAACTTTAAAAATATTCTCCCATCTTAGTCTGCTATAACAAATAAGCTACAGATTCAGCTGCTCAGCTCATGCCGATCAAAATGCAGTCAGTTAATGTGAGTAGAGCTGTACCGATGTCACCTTTTGCCGATTATGCCGATACCGCGTATAGCCGATTATCAACATTGCCGATACCGATTATGAGACCGATTATTTGATTATCATATTATACTCAGGTATAAGCCGACAAATTTAGAAAACAATAAAGGCCTGGAATGGAGGGGGGGGGGGGGGCTTATCCGTGGGCCAATGTCAAAACTTTACAGGTTTTAGGTGTTTTTGTTGTCTATTGTAACGGCAGTACATCTTGGGACAAAAATATCCGTGTTCTAAGACATAGGCATGTTAAAAAAGTAACTTTCGGTGACCAGAAAATTATTAAACTTTTAAAAAGTACTATTTATTATTGATTTTGTTATTATTTTGCATGTGCATATTTTCTGATTTTCACAACACGAAATTACATAAAGGTAAAATACAGCCTTCATAATTCGCGGGTCGGTCGAGTTTACCAGGGAGACCATATACTATAATGTACAGTACTTACGCAGAGCCGATATTAATAATCCAATCTACTCGGGCTCTTGAAACAATGTGTCCAAATAAATTACTACTCTGTTGTCCACAGACCGTGGGGGTGGGCGATTTTTTTTTTTTTGCAAACAGGAAAGTTTTGCGGCACAATAAATATGTTCTAATCACTATGTAAATTGAGGCAATGCTTTTGAGTTTATTGCCCACTTTCTGTGAGCAAAGGTCGTCGGCTTGCTTTGACGACAACAAATACTCGTTATTGCTGCGGCAACATCAGATAATTGTAACACATTGATATAGAATTGTTTTATTTGTTTAGTATATGTCGGTGCTTCAAAGGTACAGTAAAACCTGTTATGACTTATGAGAGATCGCCCCTTCTGCCAGATGGTGGCTTGGTGAAACACTAACAAAAGAAATAAAAAATAATTTTAAAAAATCCGGAAATGATTCTCACTTACTAGTATTAAAGACAATGAGTTCGTTCACCCTCCAGGCATTACGGATTAACTGAAAGACAGACGACGTACTCAAACCTGAACCGAAGCCCTTTAAAACAATTTCTCACTGGGACATAAGGACTATCGGTGTTTTGTGAGTTTTCATAAAGATAAAGAAAAAACACAAACCTCAAAATTGACTGTGTATATATCCATCATTACTCCCTTTGATGTTAATCTTACTGGCTATTCACATGACTTTGGCACTACAATGGCGGTTAGCAACATGTACTTTAGTCTGGTTTACTGCAGTTTACAAATGTTACCGGACGCTGGAGTTGAAAATTTCGCACAACTGGCAGCAAGATAAATTCTTTTTAAATACGTTATTAGAGCAATCTCTTTGTTACAAAAGATTAATTGATGGTTCGATGTGTTTATCTCGATATATGGTTATTCGACTATACAGTAGTGTTAGTAAATGAGCAACTTGTTTGCATACTGCATTTATCCCGAGCTCTAGTGTTAAAAAGGATTAAGTTACGGTCAGTCAAAACGCGATTGTATATACAACTTTTATCAGGAAAAATTGGTTATTTAAAAAAATTATTTGCATCGGCACCGATTATTTTTGCCGATACCCGATTATACCGATTGTGCTAATAATCGGCCCGATTACGCGTACGGGCGATTAATCGGTACAGCTCTAAATGTGAGAAGACTGTGATGATGAGAAAATCAAAGGAAACTGAATTTGTCATTTTATGAGAAGCCAATGATGATCAGAAAATCAAGGAAACTGAAAATGTCAGTATATGTGAGAAGCCCGTGATATTCAGAAAATCAAATACTGAATGACTGCTGAACCTAATACAAAAGGATTTAACTTGTATCTCTTTCCAAAGACAAATATCTTCTCTAGAGATAGCTTTAACTTTGATGTATGAAATGAAGATATTTTACCATACCTGTCACAATGTCACAAAAGGTACATTTCTGCTGTTATAACATAATTACTTTTTACCGACCACCAACCCTCTACCCAATGATACAAACTACCTTGCTTCTGAAGTTAAAATATTGGCACCTTTGAGTTACAGTGTCAACATGACTGGAATTAGGAGTATATGCAATATAAGAAATGTTTCCACATTGATTCACATGATGATGCCTTCACAGACATGATATTAAAATTAAGTGACCTTGATCCTCATGAAAATGAATGTAATTTGTATATGTTCTCAAAGATGAACATGTTTTATCTTTAGAGATAAAGATCTCACTATAGTGTCACAGAAAAGATGACTTCCATTACTGCTGCAATAACACAAGAACCTTTTCCCCACCATCCAGCAAACAAATTGTTTTGACCCTCTACATTAATGATAAAAACTGCCATGCTTTAATAAGGCACATCTTGCTACCCTTGTGTTATGTTGTCAATATGACTTGAATTACGAGTTAAAGCAAAATAAGAAATGTTTTCACATTGATTTACATGATAATCCTTTTTTTTAAAACTATGCCTTTCTCCACAAGCAAAGATTCAGTTTACGTAGACTGAATGGTCAATTAAAATATACTCTAGTGCCCACGTAAGGTAGGGAGAAACCATTGTCATGTCAGGAAACATGTAGCTATTGACCACTGAAGGCAGGCAGCCAATACATATACAAGAGTTTTACAGTGGAGCCAGAAGAAAGATAAATACCTTAGTGTTATATAAATACTGAACTGTAGCCATTTCCTCTTCTGCCTAACTTTTGTTCTACTCCCCCATTAATTTGTGAGATAGAGGGAAATCTTATCTTATGATAGAATCCAGGGTGAAGCTCTCCAGTCATTTCCACATGACCTTTTTAAAATTGGTATATGCCCATGAAACTAAAATTTGGATAACTGTTGTTGTTCCATACTAAACCTCGGGCCAAAGATGCACATCAAAACTAATTCTTCCATGACCCTGAGGTCACATAGTAAAGTTAATTCCATGTCTCCATCCACTGCATATCCTTACAAAGCCATGATGATCGACTTGGATGTCAGCGGTCAAGAAGGATCTGAAATCAAAGAATGGTTACTTTTACTTCATACTGTGGTTATAAGATGTTAGAAATTGAGTTAATTCATTTTATTATATACTGTAATATACAGAAAAAAATAACTTAAAATTCAGTTTTACAATTATTTATTGTGACCCTGAATCCTTTATCTCCAATTAACAGGGAACTCTTTCAAAAATGTATAAAATATTTCAGAGAAATATCTACACAATTATCTTTCATGAATATTTATTAATGAAATAAAAATATACAACAGTGATGGGCAAAATATATCCATGATAGGAGATCACTCTGACTTGTTCTTTCCTTTCAGAATTATGAGTTATGAGCCCCCCATCCCCCACCCCCAGTATCCTGATTAGTTATTTCAAGGCCAAGACAAATAAATAGAGAAAGTAAGTACAAACACCTTTCGCTAACAGACATTAGACTGCATACCTATGGCTTCTAATGAGGAAATCTTAAAATTGGTTGCCAAGGTTTCAGATGAAAGATTTGGCTAAGCAATGTTTATACTATAATATTGATTCTGATGCCTGAAAATTTGCAGTCATTAATCTAGCTTAGAAAAAACTTATTTTCCAAAATGTGACCTGACAATTCCCAAAGATTAAAAAGAGACAAATGCATGCAAATGTCAATCATCATGAAATAACTGTAACTTAAAAACCAAATAAAAAACAAATGTCACAGAATTGTATAAAACGTTTTTATTTCTTTATTAAATTCGTGTACTAGAGTTTCATTTTTGGCGTACAATGATACCCGAGTGTGGTTAATTTTTTTTTAATGCAAATGACAATCATCATGAAATAAATGTAACTTGAAAACCAAATAATAAAACAAACATCATTTTCTTGTACATGTAATGGAAATTTTTCCAGTTCAGTCATATTGTTATGAAATGTCAAAAATTCCGTGGACCCGATATAAAAAAGACAATAAATGATAAAACTGTATTATAAGATATTTGATTACAGTTAACTAGGTATGTAAAGTACACATGTGCTCTATGGATTGCCCAAATCAATATGGTGGATTAGGACAGAGGGGCAGGGAATTAAGTGTCCACTATGAGTAATGGAAATCCACACAATCTGGTTGATCATTTCCTGCTATCATCTGATTTAAACAGGAAATTAAATGCAATTTAAATGTCATTTGTACACAAGAAGCAATAAATTTCATTTAGCATCAGAAGTCTGATTGAAATTATATACAACATTAGCTTTCTACAGACAGTTTTATTTTGTATCAACTGAAAGTCATTTAAGCTAGGTTACTTTATTCTCAGCTTCTGTTAATTGGCTTCTGCTAAGTCATTTATTGGTTATTCAAGTTTTGGTAATAGTGGCAATATTTTCATGAAGGGATTGGTATAATTTATTTAAATTGGAAACACCTCTTCAGGCTGCTACTCTCAAATCTGGACAAATTATGTTAGGTGGTAATCTATGTGATCGAGGTTTAGTGTTGATATCACGTGATTATTAGACCTTTGATGTCATGTACATGTAGTTTACAAGATGTGTTGTCATGTGACTAGCTTTGCAAATGGAAAGTACAATGTACAATTTAATAAATGCTACAGTTTCGTCTCGTGTATCAGTGGATTTAAAAAATCATGATTATAATACTCAACATTTTTAGAAAATAAATGAAAATGGGTGTTTGTGACTTGAGCATCATTCCTCGAAAATTGGTGAGTATCAAAGTCGGCTGCAACCATGCTTAAGATACGCCATCTTTGTTTAATTATTTCAAACTGCCTGATATCTAATCAATGTCCACATATTTCTCTGTATTTATAATCTTGCTTAAATCAATAATTTACCTAATTTGACACTTTCGCTCTCAAATCACGCTGAATTCCCTTCTCATGAAGTCTGCTTCGGTGACGTTCTAACGGTGCATGACCTAATATTTGCTTCGAACTCTTGCTCTTAACAAACGGCAGTAAACACGGTATCTGCAGCAAAATAAGAAAAATATTTGTATACCATATGAGAAAAATCGATATGATTATAATATGTAAAAATAAATGATGACTTTGAATTTATTACAGCAGTTTTTGTACAACTTCATTAAATTTGAATCCATCATTGCAGATTGTCCTTGTTGGAATTTTCTAAACAATATCGTGACAAATGTTTTTATTGGAGGTATATAAGATGATGCAGGTTGCTTGACGGGATTCAACACAAAAGTTTCCAAAACGTGTATCTGGCAAGCCACTTTACTGCAGAGGAAAATAAAATGAGGTCGGCTGCTTAACAGTATTAGACTCACAAGATTCGATACAATTAAATTAGCAAATAAACTGTACAATTGTATATGCTTTTTTTATTTTTTTTTACAATTCTCATCACAATTAAATTATTGGATAATTTATTTATTTTGTAAAAATGGTTTTGTTTTTTAATTGTCTTGATATTTTTTGTGGAACTTCAAGCAGTATTTTATAAAATACATTTTCGTTTTAAGTTTATCTACAGCAAACTATTATTTCTAATATTTTTCAGAAATTGTTCTGTCCAATGAACCATTGCTTAATGCCATTTTTCAGAACACTATAGGCTATACATGACAGCCAGTATTACTGGTAGAGGAAGAACCCGGGAAACACCCTGGAAAGAACCACGAACCACAAGAGGCTACTGGCAAGCTTTCTCACATAACTACATTAGCCGAATCTTAGACTTGAACCCACGCAGACAGAGGTCAGACATCAGTGATCTGTAACGGACAGCACTTTAAACCAGTCGGCCACTCTGCCCCCCCCCCCAAAGGTGGTTAGAGCATTGGATGCAAGAGATCATGGGTTTGAACCACAGCCGAGTCATACCAAAGGCTAATATAAATGGTACAAGCAAATGCCTCACTTGTTTGCTCAGCAGTAAGAGGTTACATTACAATTGGTCAGCCAGATCTCAGGATAATCTGACAGGATGGGACGATTCTTCATTTGTATAGCATAATGCCCCAGTGCTAGATATCACTATAAACTGCCACAATGCAGACAATGAATCGAAATATGTTTAAAGCAACATTGAAAATCTTTATGTAGGATTTTCATGCATTTACCATTTCTTTAATTTCACCTCTTTTATTTGACACAAAAAGACGTAATCAATATGATAAAACAAAGGAGATCAGCATTTAATCCAGTGAACAATTCAACAAACATTTCTGTAAACACAAATGGCATTTAGTTGAAGCTTCTCTGAAAATTGCTTATGGACATGCTTTCATGGTAGATTGGGCAAATTGCTGTTATTAGGAATGCACTTAAAACAAACTAAAAGATGGAAGTAAAACACAAATTTCACTTGATGAAAAACTTAGTTCTTTAAAGATTTTTCGAAAAATCAATTTTCATCCAGTTTGATAAATTACTTAGTGTAAGGTGGTACTTTGCAGCTAAATGCCTAATTCCACATAGTTTTACCTCCTCAATTCTTATTTTATTGTTAATGTCCCATTTCGTATACTTTCCTCTTACTGGTGACTTTGCAGTACCATAAAACTGGCTTACATCTCTCATATCTTTGCATGTAGTCTAGCTTGAATACTGCAGGCTCAGGGAAATTTTTTCCGCAACAATGGGCACCTTTTCAAGGGTATCTTTTAGTATGATGGCATTATCTGCTGTATCAAAATTTGATTTGTGCAGTTCAGTATCATCTTTTACATTGGCGATCTCTGTAACTGCAGTAACAGACAGGTGATAGGCTTGACCTTTGTCTTTTCTGGGCCGTTCAGCTCCAATATTCTTCATTTTATTTGGTGGTTCAATGTATTTAGGTGGTGTTGGGATAAAAGTTTCTCCATTTGGCAGGGGTTTCAAGAAACTTAATAATGAAGACATGCCAAAACACAAATAGTCCAATATCATTGATGATATTAACTATATATAAATCAAACACATGTAGTCAAAGACTTTTGCATTGATGATTAAACCTAACTGGGCTTTTACATTATTATATTGAGACAATAAAGTTAATTTCTCAACGGTCTGTGGTCTTCACATCTTCCTGTACCAAGATATTATTTTTACTGGATAAATGAATTAAAATCATGGCTCATTTTCAAATGCATGCATTTATTTATTACATTGACTGACATAGGAACACTCGTTAAAGAGGTTGTCCGGCTGTAAATGAATAGTGGTAAATATTGTAATTACAACAACAGAACAAATACACCAAACATTAAATTTTCTCACTAATACAAAAGACCAAGAAGGGTAATATGATAGAATGTGAATAGTAGTAGTAGTAGTAGTAGTAGTGTTTAACTCCATTTTTCAGCACAAGATAGGCTCTACATGGCGGCCAGCATTAATGGTGGAGGAAGAACCCGGGAAAATCACCGGAAAAACCCACGACCCACAAGAAGCTACAGGCAAGCTTTCTCACATACCCACATTGGCTGAATCTGAGACTCAAACCTACGCAGACAGATGTGAGACGGCAGTGATCTGTAACGGAAAGCGCTTTAGACCACTCGGAGCCCGTGAATGTGAATAGATTCTTAGTTAACAAAACAGTTTACCTTTCTGAGCTAAGTGAGCAAAGGTTGTTCTACACGCTTATCATTGGTGAATACTTATTTAGTGTTTTTCTTATTCATTATTAAATGCTTCAGATATACATTTACGAGAAGACAACATATAATTCGGGTTAGTGTTTCATTGAGGAAACAACTATTTATATTTCTCATGTTGGATTATACCAAATATATTCGCAAAGAATGAATTGGTCATTTTGTGATACATTAGCATTTTTCTCATGTCAGACTGGGTATGACTAAAGTGCGAAAAGTTACGTAAAGTTATGAAAAGTTACGAAAAGTGCAAAAAGTTACAAAAGTGAGAAAAGTATGTAGGATGAATTGTTGCACGATACAATTTAATTTATATATAATTTTAAATTTTAGGATTGTGATAAACGAAAACCACAAACGCCTATAATTATGTGCAGCTTGTTTCGCATTAATTGTATCTTTCATAATTCTTTAGTGTTTTACAGCTTTCGATGAAATTGCTTCCTTCTTGCATTAAAGGTACAAATGATTTCATTAAAATCTTGAAGTCTATTCCACAGCTATCTGATAACTCAATCCTGGTATCACAAGATGTAACATCACTAAATACCAACATTATTCATACAGATGACATTGAATCATCTATTTCACTTGTTTCATTTTTAGATGGAAATGTAATAAAAATATTGATAACACTATCTCTACAATATTCATGTCAAGGAAACTAATATCAACTGAACATATTTCCAAAATTGAAATTATCCTACACATATAATTGATCATGCGCTGGACAAAGCTCGTAAACTTACTCAGCATGAGGCTTTAAACACAGCAAAATATACAATAGAGAAAAATATAATTTCTTTCAGAATATAATATAATCCTTCATCACCTAATATAGGCCTTATGGTCAATAAATATTGCAGTCTCCTAAAGTTATAAAATATAAACAGCTTAACACACTTTTAAAAATATACCAGTTCTTGCTTATAGAAGACCCAAGAATTCGCAAGATTTTCGAATTAAAAATAAACAGGCAGAAAGTAAACATATTTTTCATTATTTAAATATAACAGACATCTGTGCTCTCAATGTGCAAATATATGAGAACATACCTTTTTTTTAGCAGCGCCAATACAAATGAAGTCTTTTCTCTTCATTATAACATTTGCTGCGTATCAACTGATGTGACTTATTTGATAACCTATAATATTTAACATGCATCATGTTGGACAATTGATATTGTGCATGGTCCTCAGAGACATGAACACATTAATCCAAGAAAGTTATTGGATTCGTAAGATACTATACAATTACATGGCATAACGCGACATAAATCCATCTGAATAAAATGCAGTTGTGTGTATGGCTTTTTGTCTCTATTTTATTATTTGACTATAATTTTAAATTAACTTTTCGCACCTTTCGCACTTTAGTCATACTGTGTCAGACCAGTGCGAAATGTCGTATAAAGGTTTCTTATGAAATCATTTTGAAAAATATCTAAGATGTCACTTTTACTGACAATATGGTGTCTGTGTAGCCAAGTAATTGTTATCCGCCTTTTCTATTTTGACTGCCGATAGTCAAAATAATAAAAAAGGCGGAGAACAATTTTTTTCGTCTAGGTGTTTGTGTCGTGTGCATCATTCCTCGAAACATGGGAGTACCAAAATTTCCTGTTGCCATGCTTGGCAATTTTACATACACCTATGATTGTTTCATTCTGGAAGTATGCTTGGCAAAGATGATTGTTTGATTCTTGAAGTGTGCCTGGCAAAGATGGTTGTTTGATCCTTGATGTGTATCTGACATTTTGTATCTGTGTATCTGTATTTTATCCATTTTATATTACATACTATCCAGTATGTTATTTGAAGTAACAATTGATAACTATCTTGAGATAGAAGACAAGAAAATATTTCAGATCGAAAGAAGATCAGACGAAAACGCGAAAATTATATGGCGAATATCTTCAAGTGGATGAATTTGCTATGTGTATGATACTTACTGTGTAAGCTGCAATTGTAAAGCTGTAATTGTAATGGAGCGTTTAAGATTATACCACTGCCGTTCCTATGAAAGATGTCGTGCTGACATTACAGAGTCTGTTGTAAAAAAAAGTGGAAGTGATGAAACTTAAGCCTACAATTTACTAACTACATTGCAGGGGGTGAAACTTTGTGTGGGATGCCAACACCCGGCAATAAAGTTCTCAGATAGGGTCTGTAAAAATAAAACACTTAACAACCGAGAAAAATAGTTAGTAAACATGAGACATTACAGTAAATTTCTGACAGAAAACATGCGCGCTTCTGAAAATCTTAGGATGGTTCACAGTCGATCCTTAGGAACACATACTTTATCACATTCATATTTGCTAAAAAATAACTAAACCATGATACATTTTAAACTTTATTTACTCCGAATGTTTTTCCGAAAGTTGAATTTGACCAGAATATGATTCACAATTTTCCATTTTAGCCACTCCATTGACACATGGGACACGTTTACATATTAGTCACTCCATTTACATATTGGACGCGTTTCCATTTTAGCCACTCCATTGACATTTGGGACACGTTCCATTTTAGCCACTCCATTGACACATGGGACACGTTTCAAACGTATATTTATAGGCTCATAAATATAATTGTATTTTGTCAAACTTACACTTAACTTTTTTTTAAAGAACAATTTGAAAACTATTTTGTCATGAATACTTAAAACACGCTGTTGATATCATGCAAGTCGTATCAGATATCCTCGTAAATTTCCGGAAAAATACTACAGTAATCTGGTATACCAGTGATGATGTGTACAACTGATGCTGAGACAAGTAATCAAGATGTGGAGACCAATATTCGAGGTATAGAGATTACAAATCTAGGAAAGGAAATGAATAATCAAGGTATGGAAACGAATAATCACGGTATAGAAACGAATAATGAAGGTATAGAAATGAATAATCAAAGGATGGAAATGAATAATCAAGGGATGTAAATGAATAATCAAAGTATGGAGATGAATAATCAAGATATGGAAACGAATAATGTATGTAAGGAGATGAATAAACAAGATATGCAAATGAAAGATCAATATATGGGATGAATAAAGAAAATAAATAACCAAGACAATGAATAATAAACAGATGATGGCATATGAAAACTAACGAGGTACATATAACTAATTAAGACAAGGAGAATCATAATCAAATGATAAGTATGGCTAATTAAGACTTGGAGAGGAATAATCAAGAGATAGGTATGGCTGATCAGGACGTGGAGAGGAATAATCAAGAGATAGATATGGCTGATTAGGACGTGGAGATGAATAATCAAGAGATAGGCATGGCTCATTAGGACGTGGAGAGGAATAATCAAGAGATAGGTATGTGTAGCGTTTGCAAAGGTTGGGTGGGGTACTTCCAATATATTAATTAAAATATAATGGAAGTTCCACCCTGGCTCGTGAAGTTATAAAGTTAAATTACTGACGAAATAGATGTACAGTTCTGAGCCCCCAGTCAGCACTGCCGACGGTTAAATTATATAGAACACGATTATGAAATTCAAAATAATAACAATTTAATAAAGTCGATAATTTTAAATAAACCAGAGGCGTAGCTAGAGTGTTTGGCGCCCGGGGACAATATTCATTCCCCCCCCACACACACACCTCAACTCTGAAACCCATTATTTTCATCAATAAAATCACCATTACCCGTTGCAACCTATTTCAAAGACCATTCTGGCGCCCCCACTAGTATGGCGCCCGGGGACATATGTACCCCCTGCCTCCCCCCTAGCTACTCCTCTGTGATAAACTCAATCACTCGTCATCCAAGTGACAGCCTACTTCATCTCGTGATTTTCAGTGTGAGTTCGATTTTGCCCTGGCCTTTGGTTCTACTCATCTCTTTATTTCGTTCCTCCCACTCCTCCTGGACTTCACTTCTCCCAACTTCTCTGCTTCCTTCTCTTTTTTCAGTCTCTCTATCGGAGACACTGGGACCACTATCACTGGTCTGTCCCTCGAAGGATCCTGTGAAAACCACAAGGCGTTAACATATGGTTTATCGAATCACACCTCACACTAAATCATCAATTAACCATAGGATAAGGCTATTACTTTTTAGGTCACGCATACATACAGATCGAAATTTCCACACACTTCTTACTTGGTAAACAATGGTATAATAACACGTTATCATACATACAACATTACATTATATCACATCATTATATCCAAATATATATTTAATCTCACTGAACTTATAATATTACAACAACCAGACGCAGGTCTGTACACTACACTCCCACAAGCGTACACAAATATTCAAATATTCATATTACTAATTTCTCACAGTGCAACCATATCAAAGATACCATTCAATTCAGCAATGGCAAAATCTATAATTGCATGGACAAATGTGCTAGTCTACTATAAAATAACCACATAGCGAATTATAATCATATTAACTCTTACGACGGCTAGCAAGCAATATGATTCTTTGCAAATATGAACTCATTCTTCAAAATATACAAACATATTAACGTCACAAAATAATTATTCCTACTACGATTCTAGTAATTATAATAATAAGTATATCTACGATCTCCAATTAAATGCAGTTGCATTCAGCAAAGATCGAACAACTAGCTCACTGACCTTTAGAAGCTACACTTTGAATCCTGTCCTAATGTTTTTCCCCGCCAATAACGCATGGCTGATCGGAGCTGCTATCTTCTGGTAATCTCTCTAACGACCTATAGCGAACTAAATCTTGCTGGCAGGTCTAAGGATATCATACTTAGCCCAAATCAGGGCCCCATCCTTGTCTCGATTCTAATTGGGTAGCTCTGTGGCCCTGTCCAATCGACTAAGCGACCAATTCAACTTGGCTGTCAGTCTGCGTATAAAGAAGATAAGTCACGTCCACTCCTTAGGGCAACTTCTTTGATCTGCACAAGCGCTTCCACACCAAGGTGATAATTGCTCTTCAGACGGCCTTGGTCGGGCTTCCCACCCTAGCCACGGCAAACTTACGTAAGGGATAGTGTTAGCCTGCGGTCATGTTTAACATTAAACAGTGGCTTGTCCGAATTACTTTGATTATACATGTTTCTAATTCAATTTTGGGTCGGGCAAAACGCCACAGTATGGCTGATTAGGACATGGAAAGGAATAATCAAGCGATAGGTACGGCTAGTTATGACGTGGAGAGGAATAATCAAGAGATAGGTATGGCTGATTAGGACGTGGAGATGAATACTCAAGAGATAGGTATGGCTGATTACGACTTGTAAAGGAATAATCAAGAAATGGGTATTGCTCATTAGAATGTGGAGACGAATACTCAAGAGATTAAAGAATTACAAACAAGCTAGTGAAAACGGCGGGAAACATAGGGGCGTGTGTGTGTGTGTGTGTGTGTGTGATTTAGATTTTTAACGTATTTTTAGCGATTTTAGTCATTTTATAGTGATCTACAGTACCAGGACTTCCGATACTGGGATGAAAGCCGTTTTGGTGTAATAACAAGACAGGTTTCAATGACAGAAGCCTATGCCAGTAGGAAGTTACTGTCTAGGGAACAAACATTCTCAGTGATTGAGAAACAATGCTTAGCTGTAGGTGGGGGATTGGTAAGTTTCGGGACTCTCTTTTTCGGGGAGATTTTGTTCTCAAAAGAGACCATCGACCATTGCTGTACTTAAACAAAGCTAAGGTCGCTAACACTGCTGCGTTGGTTGCTAACCCTTCAACCCTATCTTTTTCGAGCCGAGTAAATCAGTCGGGTCGAAAACGTAGGTGCGGATTATTTGAGTAGGATGTAATTAGAAAATCCAGATTACTGTATAACCAGTGCAGATATTGTAAACTACTACCAGTAGTTATTTTATTTTATTCTGTGTAAACTAAAAATATGAATACATTTTTCTCGTTTGGGGTGGGAGTGGTATTGTCACAGAAAAACACGAGAAATATTTCGGTTACTCCGTAGAACAGTTCTCATTGTATATGCGTACAACGTTACCTACGGTGAATAATTTTTTTCTAGTTAAGCAGCTGAACTAGCGTGTATCTATCTCGTCGTAGATCGCTTGCGGCGAGAGACACTAAAAGCACGGTATGCACGGGTATTTCACCTCTCACTCTCCTGTGGATTTAAGGCAAGTCTTTTGCTTAACTGATACACTCGTCTTTTGGATATTGTCAAGCAGTGAACGTTCTCTATTGTTGTTCTCTAGCCATGGGTGTAAGTGTTACATTTCTAATTTATTTGATATGTGAAGCATATTCAGTTGGGTTTTTTTCTGTCGTATTGTGAAATGATGCCTTTACTTGATTCGTTGGGAACTTTTAGTTACAAGCTGTTTTTAAGTGTTCTATTTAGCATCATGTATCTATATATTTTTTAAGTCCGTACCTTTTATTATGGCCATTTGAATTGGTGGAACCATAATAGGTGCGCGTGACCAATAAAGTGTTCTAAGCCAATTCAGGACAATAGTGCTGTCTGTACGTATGTGTCTGTGAGTATAACAGGTTGTCTGTCTCGTCGTCTATATTGATATGAAAGATGACTGAACCATTAATACCAAACAAAGTCGAAACCGCTAATTTGTAAACTTGTGGGCATGGTGGATTCCTGATACAAGTGATAGTGGCACAAGTGGGGCCATACCCAAAAAATACCGGATAAGTGTGGTTTGTCAGTCGACACATTTGCAAGTTTTTACGGACATTTATGAATCGTACGGCTGTGCAAATGATTTGTTTCTTCCAATTGATTATTTCAATAGAGTACAATTTTGATCATTCTGGTTACATGCGATTATTTGAATCTTACTTTGATTACATTAGATTTATTTGAATCTGAAATCGATTACCGAAGATATTTTAGAATCTTATTTCGATTCCAAGAAGTTGTCTGAATCTCGGTTTCATTGTAATAAATTGTGAGATAATTTCAATCTTACTCCCATTACGTGAGATTATATAAATGTTACCGTAATACATTGTATATGAACCATTTTTTGGTTTCATGTGTGAATATTTGGATAGAGTAATTGAATGAGATGTATGT
This sequence comes from Unio pictorum, assembly GCA_030141615.1. NCBI lineage: Eukaryota > Metazoa > Mollusca > Bivalvia > Unionida > Unionidae > Unio > Unio pictorum. The sequence goes on from JARLTB010000316.1 coordinate 2,554,559, forward strand.
TTAAATTGTTTTATAGCGTGAAAATTTTTATTCGTAGAATATTTTTTGTAATGATCCAATCCATATAATTCAATCGTTCACATTGTATTGTGTCATTTGATTCAAGCATCCATTCAGTGTTACAATTAGTACAATCTACAGATGAATGATAATAAAACTGAGGCCGACTCTCATTCACATCGTTTACCTCAATAAATAACAGCAACATCAACATTAATTCACTCGTTACGAAACCTAGGTATTTCTCTAGACAGTACTCGCAATGCACCAACCCGTCATAAACATATGCAAGGCTTCATATATTGAGCTGAGAAGCATCAGCTCCGTTCACAAATATATTTCCGTTGATGCCACTCTTCAAAATTAAAAAATGTTACAAATAGATCTGCTCCGACCTCACCCATGTGCATACACAATATACTTACGCTCCTCTTCTGGCAATCGTAGACTTATTATTCCCACTATGAAAACGAAGCGATATGGACAGCTTTCGTTTACATACAGGGCCCAGCAAAGTAGAACAAATTGCCCTTTGAAATGAATACGCTCAAAATCAACTTTTTCGAATGCAATAACAAATTTAAAAAAAAGCTAATAATAATAAATACCTAAGGTTTCATATCTTAAATATTGTCAGCATGTTTTTCTATTAAAAAAAAGTGTTACGGGTAATATGTAATGTTGTAAAGCGCTTAGAGCTTCTAGAGATTAGGCGATATACAACGTCCTCATTATTGTTATTCTACATATGAATAGAATATGGCCACCCCTCTACCCCAAGTGGTGTAAAGAGCTCCCCGTTTCAGATCACTGCCATCTCACCTCTATCTCTGTGGATTCGAATCTCCCGTTCGGCAAATTTGGTTAACTTGTATGAGAAAACTTAACAGTAGCTTCTCGTGGGTCGTTGGCTCTTCCGGGGATTTCCCAGGATCTTCCAGCACCATTAATACTGGCCGCCATGTATGGCTGATAGTGTGCTGAAAAATGGCTTTAAACCCTACATCAACATGAAAAGAATTATAAAAGTTAGTAATTTCTATTAAAAATTGACACGCCCAATGGATTCTGTCTAATGTATTTTCATGGAAACACAGTAGACAACGAAGCCCAGACTCCCCTACATCCAGAGAGAGTGCTTTCGTAATGTCTAACATACTAATGAGACATTGCATATTTATTTATAGCTCACATATATAATGATGTGCTTAACGATATTCTCCCTATTTGAAAACCCACCTTGATATCAACAGTGCAACGCATATTTCTTTTACCAACGATTATCTCGGCCTTATCTATATAATTTAAGAGCTGTTTATATGAATGCTGGCTGATTCGGACCGTGGCTGATTCGGACCATAGCTGATTCGGCCTAAATTACGGGCTGATTTGGCCCAAATTACGGGCTGATTGGGACCAGATGACGGGCTGATTCGGACCATGTGAACTATTATAAGAAAAACCATGTAACACACACATTATTTAGTTATAGTAAATATGATTTCTTTAGGCATTAACAGATTCAGACTCATACTATTATACGTAGAAGAAAACAAATCATTTGCATTAAATATTTAAATAATCATATCTTTCGTCAGATTTTGGACAGTCTAGAATCTCTGAATTACGTTGCATCAACTTCCCTTTGAAAATGACTACTTGACATGGGTTAAAATGTTTACTTTCTCAGGACAGCGTTGCGATGCCCCGGACAAATCTAAAATGCTGACCTTTCATGTTTAACACTGACATAGGTGGGGGGGGGGAAGAGAGGTCAAAGTGACCCTTCACAAAGACTTTTCTGGCTTAAATATGATAAAATTTTAATGCTCAATGCGTTCAGCTTTAAGGTTCAATACGTATTCAAAATTCGACACTTTACAGATAGATTATGAATTCAAAAAAACATTAACAAACGTTGCTTAAAACAAATATTATTAAAATATAATTCGTCTTACGATGTCCACAAAATTAGAAGAATATAAACGTATGATACTGACGTGTGATATTTTATCGAACTGAATCAAAAATTATACAGCACTTCACTTTCTCCTTTAAGATACAAGTTTTATATAGTGCTATTAGTATATAGCAAAATAGACAATATAAAGAAAATTCATCATGCATCTAGCAAAGGCATAACCCTACCATACTGTAAACTCAGATCAATATGTATGATTAAATGTTGCTGCGAGTTTTGTCCCCAACAATATGCATACAATTTAATGACCGATACCTTAAATGGAAGTTAATGATTCCTTAAATGCATATTTGAACTGCTCAACGTACCTGGGAAATAATGTGAAATATCGTGTCTAAAACAAATGTAAGTGACACATTTAAATCTCAGACGAAACCTATTGATATTTCACATGGTCCGAATCAGCCCAAAATCTGGTCCGAATCAGCCAGAAATCTGGCCCGAATCAGCCCGTAATTTGGACCGAATCAGCTTGGTCCGAATCAGCCATGGTCCGAATCAGCCTGTTACCGTTTATATCAGGCCCAGACTGAGATATAGTATATATTCTGTCAAACAATTTCGTGAACCAGTCAAGCTTTAAACACGCTCACACATGACCAGGAAGATATATCAGTGAGATCAGTTTAAGGCTTATTATAGTACATACAAAGTTGTACCTCCATATTAAATTAGAAAATAAAGGGCTATACTTCATAATGGCGACTGCTATAACACATACTGAAGACGAACCAACATGTCCTATTTGTATGGGATTATTCAATGTACCAAGACAGCTGCCATGTGCCCACACATTCTGTCAGAGTTGTCTACAGTCCTACATCACGAGCAAGGCTATCGAACACAAGCAAAAGAGATGCATCGAATGTCCGGTATGTAGAAAAACAGCAGGTCATTTTAAAGAGAATAAACCAACTAGTGAATGGGCGTCGCTCTTTCCAGTCGACACTGTGATACAATCCATGTTACCGACGAAATCGAAAGTAGATCGTGTATGTGATGCTTGTTCCTCTGACGGCCTCTCTGCCACAGCTACAGGATTCTGTGCAGTATGCGAGGAAGCAATGTGTGATAACTGCCTAAGCGTTCACAGAAAACAAAAAATGTCCAAAGCTCACTCTATCCTTACAATGGAAGAGTTACTGAACAATCCACAAAATGTGATGAAATTTGCAGAAGGTTTTACGTGCTTTGATCACGACGATGAAGGTCTAAACTTTTACTGCAATAATCACAATATTGCCTGTTGTGGAATTTGTTATTTTGAAAACCATAAAACTTGTTCTGATGTGAGAAAGTTGAAGGAGGAACTCCCTGCTCTGTTATGTAAAACCAAATCAAGTGAAATCATTGAAGAGTTGAAGAAACTGGAAACTCACTTAGAAAGGTTTATCGATGTAAAGGAGTCTAATATGAAGGATCTAGAGTCCCAAGTTAATGGACTCTCTGATCAAATCAGAGAAATGAGAAAGACAATAAACACAGCTTTTGACGAATTAGAGATAAAAGTGAACACTGACGGTAGGAGAATCCATAAAGAAGTTGCTATTAGGACACAAGAAGAGAACCAGCAATGTTTGTCGCTGATTCATGCCATAAGAAATTCTCAACTTCTGTGTGAAACAGTCCACAAATATGGAATTGATATACAAAAATTTCTGACTGCAGAAAAAATAAAGTCACAACTACCTTTATATTACTCTCAGATCAGAGAAAAGTATGAGAGGACAGACACACTGACAGTACAGGTGAAATTCACTCCACTGCTAGAATCTATTATATCACTCTCATCATCCGATATTGGAAAACTTGTGACCATGAATGGCTCAACCCTTTCTATACCTGGTGTAAGGAAACCAACAAAGGAATGCCAGGTTGAGAATGTTGAAACATTTACTGTTAACATCAGTAGAAGTATACCAAACTATAGTGGCATTACTATTCTCCCTAGAGACAGGGTGATGCTTGTTGATCATAACAATGATCAGTGCATTCTTCTAAACAACTCACATCAAGTAGTTACAACATACAAACTCACCGAAAAGCCTTGTGGCATTTGTGTGGTGGGTGATGAGGAAGTGGCTGTATCTCTGTATAATCAAAATAAAATTCAGATTCTATCTGTCAGGGATGATGTCATCAGTCCAGTCAGAACAATAACAACTAAATATAAGTGCTCTGGAATTGCAACAGCTGGGAATGGAGAGATGGTTGCGGTTGGAGACTGTGGTAATAACAAGTATTGCTGGAGTCTCGTCAGAGATGGGAGAGAGGTCAATTATTCTGATCAGTATGATGCACCATCTGAATACTTAACCTACACAGCACTGAATAACTCTAAAACAAGAGTCTATCTTACTGTGCCTAGTAAAAATTCCCTTCTGTGTTTCAATATGAAAGGCAAGAAGCAATATACCTACAGTCCAGACAACATCAAATTTCCTTTAGGAGTAGCTGTGGACAGGGATGACAACATCTATATTCTTGGATATAGTTCTCGTAACATTCATCAGTTATCACCAGAAGGCTGCATAATACAGGTCATAACTAAAGGAGTGCCACAGTATCCATGGACAATCAGTTTTGACAACAGTAGAGATACTTTTGTCATTACAAGCTATTCTGAAAACCAAAATCTACATATTTACCAACTGAAATAAAAGTTAAAAACCGGAAATCTAATCATCATAGGTCATATGATAAATGTATTTTGCAGAAATAGTTTCATGGATGGTGCAAATAACTGAATCTCAAGCTATGTTTTATTGTGAGATGATTTATGCCACTTATATAATAGTTACCTATGCATGAGCCTCATAGATGACTTTTATTTAAATAAGAGGATAATATCTGTCAGTATGGATACTCTGAAACTTCTCCCCATTCTTTTATATTATTAAATTCTTTTCCTTACCGGCAATACTAAATAACCATTCATGGAGTTGCTAATATTGTGAGATGATTTATGTCACTTATATAATACAATAATATTTTGGGTAGTTTTATGCACGAGTCTCATAGATGAGGTTCTTTTTGTAAATGATGCCATCTGTTGGTATCCATGGATACTTTGAAACTTCTCCCCCTTTTTGATATATTATATATTATTTCTTTACTGACAATATTAAATAACTATATATAAAAGAAAAAGGATGGTATTTTTTAGATTATAAACCATAAAAAATAATATAATCAAGTTTGGTCATTCATGGTGGTGAATGATTACCAAATCAATATTATAAAGTGAAAACAGAAATTAAAATCTTTTATGTAAATAAGGATTATTTTCCTACTCCCAAAAAAACTAATGAAACAAATAAAAGGTTTGAATTATTTAGATGATAAACTGATGTAGCATATATTGTGACCAAATAGATTGGTGGAAAAACAAACATAAAATTGCACAGAAAGTGGATTATAATACAGGAATAGGTTTTCATAATTTTTTACTTGGATTTACGTCAGACTTTGAAATGTACCTAATTTGTAGGTACAATTTTTGGCAGTTAACAATGAATTTTGAAATTAAACTTTTGTCTTGTCTTATTGCATGACATGTATTATTAGATTAATAAGGCTCATTTACTTCCAAGAGAAAACAAATATTTTAATCTTTTAATATACTTATTTCTATTGTATCATTTACATATCATTTCTTGTTTAATATTAAATATTCCTTGATGAGCATACATATTCAGTACACATCATTTGTTGGATGCAGAGATCTCGCTAGGATTTTATAACTAGAAGTCCAGTACTCCCTATTTGGTAAAAGTTGGAGTCCCACCAGCAAAAGTTGCAGTCCCATCCTTGACAATGTAAAAATTTGCAGATTAGAAGAACTGTTGGTTGCCGTTGATTTTAATTTCCACTTTCTTTATAACACTGACATGTACAACAGTGTCAGGCTACATGTATTTGGCGCGTCTAGTAATTCTGCACAACGATATTTCTGTAAACATTGGATCACGTGCTCGTTTGGTTGAAAATTCAATTTTTGGCTGAAATGCCATAAAGAGTCCAAAGTAATGTATTTCATTTCCACAGCCTGATGCATAAGCAGTACATCTTTTCAAAGTCATGCGCAGAATTCGGCCGCTATATCTCGAGTCATGGAAACATAGGTGTGATATTCATTTGTCCAAACTTTATATTATTTTGAATATAATATTCTGGTGACAATTGAATTTGGTATGGGTTTTGCGCCAATATTGGTAACCTTAGATACCCAGAATAACTTGACAGCGATGTAACTCTTGATAGTCCTTCAGGGTGAGACTGAATTTTGACAATCCAAGGAATAGTTGTATTCCAAACACTAAGCCAGGCATCACGCACTTTCTTACACTTCGCAACTACTTCCATCCAATCTGTCAGTTCTAGAAACTTCAGTAATCTTCTGAATCTCATTAAAACATTTGTCAGTTTGCCATTTAACCCCAAACTACTTATCAAAATTTGCAAACAACGTTTTGTTTTAATGTGTCTTGTTTTGGAGGTCGCATGCACTATTTATTTGGCTAGTCAGAAATTAACACAATAATGGAATCTAAAGTGTACTCTTACAATAGCTACATGTACATCTCAGGATCTTTCTGTGTCTGAATTCAGTCATTGTAAATTTCAGCACATTTTCCCACTTTGAACTTGCCGCTCAGCTAGCCCAGCTATTGCGTCATATTCTTTTGATGTACTCAAGAAATACAGCAGGCAGAACTGGCGGTATTTTAACCACAGAATTATGTCACTGTATATATCAGCAGAGCTAAAATGATAAAGTAATCAACACTAACTTTGTCTACCAGCATGCGTACAGAGGACTCCTGCATGGACTGATTTATGCGTTTCAGATCAAATATTTGCATTCAAATACGCGTAATTAAGCGTTTCCGATACCTCTGCGGATGTATCTGACAACCCGTACACTGGTAGCATTCGTCCATTTCTTCTCAACCTATTGCTATAAATTTCTTCCCCTCTAATGGTACTGCTAGAATTACCAATGCTATTATTTCTATTTCTTCTAATTGTAAAACAAGGATTACTACTCCTACTATTACTATCTGGACCTTGCAGAAACTAAAAGCAAAACAATTCAAACTGAAAAATACATTTATCAAATTCTTTCATATTTTTTAATTCTCTTTTAAGTAAATTTAGTAATGATTCATTTCTTCAATAGTCTTCCACTGGCAAATAATTTTTTTTTTTATTGCTGGACTAATTTATTTTATATTTTCATTGCTTGGCTAATTTATTTTATATTCTGATTGCTACAACAGTATGTGTACTATAATCAGAATTGTCCTCAAAAAAACAGAATGATCATATGCATGAGGTCTGTCTAAATATTTAATTAGTACACTAGTGTGCTGAGATCTACGTGACGATGATGGATGGGCCAAAGTCTTAGGCCTGTCTAACCTTATATGACCCCAAAGAACTGCTAGTAAATAACTGAATGGCTTTATGCATTGGACATCTCTGATTTGTGGGGGGGGGGTCCCCTCCTCCTAGTAAATACTTGTGAACAAGTGGATGGCCCTTTATCTGTGACCTTTCAAAGTCCTATAAGGGTTCTTCTGAGAAATAGTTGTCTAAGCAAGTTGGCCCTATGCCAGAATCCTGTTTAAATTTTGCATGGACCTTTCTAATGAAACATACAAGTAAAAACTGGATGGCCCTATGTCTGAAGCATGTCATCATCATTGTTTGGGTCCCTCTCCCAGAAAAAAATGCCTAAGACCTAGCTAAGTTTTATATGGGTCCTTCTTCCAGAAAAAAATGCCAGAGGCCTTGATAAGTATTATATGGGTCCCTCATTATTCTGTGAATGACTTGTAAACATTGGATGGCCCAATGCCTGTCTTAATATTTTCCAGTGATAACTAGCTGTCAAAATGGAAGAATCCATGGCTGAAGCATGTCTAATGTTATGTAGACCCCTCTTCTAATGAGAAATAATTATCAAAACTTTCAGTTAATGTTAATTCATGTGTGCAGTTATAGTTTCCTGTTATCTATCTTCTAGTGAAAGATCATTGTTGAATGGGTCCTATGTTTCTTACACAAAGAAAATTGTTGTTTGGGTTTTGTTTCTTACACAAAGCACATATTTTATTTTGGTCCAATGATTCCTACAGAAATACCATTGTTGACAGAGCCCTGTGTTTGCCACAGGAAGATCATTTTTCATTTAGTCCTGTTTCCCACCCAAAATAGATTACTGGCGACAATGTTTTGTTTTCCACAGCCAGATCATTTTGGGTTGAGTCCTGTGGTTTATGTTCACTGGGTTGTAATTGTATGTAACCACAAAATCTATGAAAATTTGTACAGAAAATGGTGAATGTACAGCAGTATACAGTAAATGGTGAATGTAAAGCAGTATACAGAAACATTTTCAAGAAACTGATTCGTACTATCAGCATGTGAGAAAGTTTTAAATGGAAAAATTATCTGGCACCATTCACAATATAATGTCATATTTGATACACAATTTATGTCAAAATACACATGCAAGCTAACACCTAATCATTTTCACCAGGAATTTATTATGTGTGGAAATGAAGTGACACAATTGTAGGATAACAAAATAATTACAATTATAGGGATATTAAATACTTTAATAAATTACATTTTCAATTTTAAGCAAAAGCAATTATCAAGATGAAAAGTTTACAATTTTGATAGTTTATTGTCGATTGAGCCATGTTTTCCAATGCCTTTCACAAACAATGCTGCACCTACAAGAAGGAAATAAAAATGATGTTAAAATGGCATATTATATAATTTATTCCTACAAATTCTCACTTTCTGTCAATGAGAAAGCAATATTTTTTCAAGTATAACAATTTCTCATTGTAAATTAGAAAATCTGGATCAATTATATTTGCTCTACTGATGATTTCAATCTGTCAATGTAGACCAGGATTTAAAGTTGTAAATGTACATCTGGATCTTATGGTTCCTTGTGTATCATAAAACTTAAAATGTATTGTGTATCATAACACATGAAATCTATCAATATGTACTGTACTGTTTGTTTGTTATTTCCAAAATCTCTCATATATTATGGCAATTTAAAAATTATAATATTTCTTTTAATATTATTGATTTTACTGAGAATATTTTGCAAATTTAAAACTTGACTCATTTTGACACAGAACATCAAGCTGAAAATCATAAATACTTTTTTATATTAAGTTTTATATACCTTAAAAAATACATATCACAAAGTTAAAAAACAACTGCATGCAATACTGGATTCTTAGAAAATTGGTACAATACCTGGCACAGCTTCATCTTGGATCACTTTCTTGCCGTTTGTGAATTCAAGTCCAGAGCTGCAGTCCGCAAGTCTGCATCAAAGGCTGAATAGTAGACCTACCTCCTATCTACATTCATACACTGCTCTGGATTTGGTTCTCTTGTGCCAGCTGAAGGGATTGTCCTAGAGCTGTGAATGAGAAAGACAATGAAAATAAAATAGCACTAAACAAATATCTGAATATTGCATAGAGTTTAGTAATTCTATGGGATAATTAGTAACCAATGGGTATTAGGACTAAAACTAATATGAACACATAAATGAGTAAACTTTCTGGAAATGGAAACAAATGTGACTTGAAAACTGAAGAATCACTATTACATTTGCACAAATCTACAAAGAAAAAAATACCTGTTTATCTTCATGGAAATTCATAACTAGAATTTCCACAAATTTGAAACTCGGATATGACCAGATACAGCCAATAGAATTTCTGTCATTATATATTTATTTAAAGATTGCTGAAAGAAGGAAATAAACATAAATCGTAATTAGTTACAAGTGACACAGATTTGCCAACAAGATATATAGACTGCAAAAGTGTACAAGTATACAAGGCAAAAATTTATATGAATATAATTTGTTTGACCAAGGGAGATAACTCTGAAATATAGCTTTAGACTTTCAATTTCATGTATACCAATGAATAAATTGTTTTCATTCACCAGACCACACAATGGTTAATCTGGAATGTATCTTTAATTAAGACATTGGGCATTATGTCAAATAAAAGTAGTGAGAGAAAAAAAAACACATGTAAAAATTATATAAAAACATATTGACTTATGATTGTGGTTGTAGAGTTTAACAGTTTTTCACCACAAGAAAGGCTATGCATGGAGGTCAGTATTAATGGTGGAGGAAGAATCAAGGGAAACCCCAGGAAGAACCATCGCCCAATGAGAAGCTACCAGCAAGTTTTCTCACATACCCGCTATGCCTGAATCCTAGATTTGAACCCACACAGACCAAAAGATTGCCTTATGAAGTTTTGTACATATATACTTAATGAGCTGCACAGACCTGAGTATGGTATCTTTATAGAGACATAAAGATGGTGGGGACACTGAATTGAATACAGGCAAACCTGTCAATAGCGATCACTCAAGGGGAAATGGTAGAACTGGCTGTTGCACATTGGTGACTTCTGTATACACTATACAGTTTGACAGTTAAAACAAGTACCACACATCAAATATCAGTCATTACTAATATTATTTTATGATCAAGATTTATGTATTTGTGCTGTGAAACAAATTCATAATTATAGGTATGGATTGTTCTCTCAGATTTAAAGTCCACACATGATTACTTTATCTTGATCACTTTAATCCAAGCTAGAAATGGAATCACACCAATTTAAAGATATACACCCATCTATGTTCACAGTATGCAAATAAAATCTGCATTAGTCATAAAATAAAAACTACATAGTTTTAGAAATTTACATATTGATATGTTTGAGTTAGTGCGGACATGACAGAATATGAGTATAAGCAAGATAAGAACTGCTAGCAAATTATTTTACAGAATAATCCCTTATCTAAACAATACCTCTCATGAAGAAAAAATTAAGTTTGTGTATAAAGAATATTGAATGTAGATACACTTTATTGATCACTAAACACCTTGCTACATAAAACACAAGGCAAATGACTGTTAACTACAGGACATTTATGTAGGAAATTGCTTTGCTGAAAATTAGAATGGCCATTGTGAACATATGACTGTTGACTATGGGTGATTGTTAGGACAGGATTTAATAGGGACATAATAAGTTGTGGAGATACCTAAATCAAGATTAGGGAAATAAGGAGCTGTGAAGACTCCAACATAAATAAAAGGGATATAAGGAGTTGTAGAAATGCAATTATGTTATTTTGACCCAAGGCAATTAGTGTAACATGTGCTACCCAAGGACACATCATGACAAATGCCATTAGCCACAATATTCTACATCCCCGAAACAATAGAGGGTAATGAATCACAGATGAATATAGTGAGAATGGTAGACTAACCAATGAGTTGTCATGGCTTGCTCAGAGATGGCATTTTGTTGTTAACTTTGTTAAGAAAGTGCTTTTACTACATTGTAAATATATGCCAACTTGTTCCTGTAGCAACAACTCTATTGGTTAGTCCCATTTCAAGTGCTTATTTTGCTCCAACTGACCTGCCAGTCATGATTAGATCCAGCCAGGGCATGAGACAGTCCTATCAGCTTGGGAAGCCTGACAGTGTCTCCCTTTATAATAGGCACACCTGTATAAAAATAAAACAAATATTTGCCATTGATTGACTTGATGTTGTATTGTTTTATAGCATAGAAAAACAAAATAAGGTATTGTATGACTAAGCAAATGAAATAAATCTTTTACGCATCTGCCTTAGAGGTAGTGTTAGGAATAAAGAAAATTAAGAATTATCACTCATGTGACGTAAGAAACTAAAGATTTTAATTGGCACAAGATATTTTCGAGATATTTTATGGACAATGTAATTCTTGCATACTAGGCAATACTTGTCAAGATGCTTGTATCATTTCTGTATTCTTGGTTGTTTACTCTAACCATCTGTAAAAAATAATGGAAATATTCATACTGGTAGCACTGCTGTCCATTCTGATGTTCAAGGTCTTGTTTCAGTTGGTCAAAATATTTTATAAACTAGTTGTATTTGTTATTGGTATCAGATTCATATTGTATAATTGATATCCAGGTGGAGGAATTGATATCTTGATGGTGCAATTGAGATTGAATAATTGATATTCAGAGAACCCAAAATACTGAGTTGTCAGACATTGGAACTATGTATCATTCTCTAAAACCCACTAGTCATGAGACACCAAAGACCCACTAATGCAGACAAACCACATGAGTCAATGGCATAAATGACACACCAAGAAACCACTAAGGCAACCAACCACAGAAGCCAACCACATTGATGAGACACCATGGATTTAAAAAGGCAGCCAACTTCAAGGATTGTACAAATAAAAGTGGCAGTCAGTAATTAACATGTTGAAATTATCTGGAAAATTATTATGGGCCTTGTCTGAACAACAAAACAAATTGATTGTTAGACGTAAACATATGTATCTGACTCTAAATTCTTCAAATTGCTTTATTATTATGGTATACATATGCCAAAATTTAAAATCTAATTTAATCTGCAAGGTCATCAGTCAGATCACAGATTTATGTATGTAAATTATATATATATGTGTGTTTGTGTCTTTTTTTGTGGGTTATTTTTATTATATTATTCTGAAAAGTTTAAATATAGTGATACAATTTTGAAGTTCTATGCCTTAAGAGTCAGTAAAATTTCATTGTACAATAGCGATAAAGTGTTTAAAATTACATCACCGATAATGACAGCAATGCATATATGAATGTGTGTGTGTCTTCTTTTGTGTATATTTTTCTTCTATTATTTTGAAAAGTTTAAATATAGTGATATAATTATGATGTCCTGTGCATTTAAGTGTCAAAAAGATTTAACTGGACAATAGCGATAAAGTGTTTCAAATTTCATCACCTATAATGACAGCAATGTAGGCTTTTTCAAATCCTTACATGGACACCTATACCAAATTATGACTACTATCTAAGAAATAATGTGGCATTCTATAAAATATGTATGATTATGCCACACAATCAACAAAATTATCTATTTAACACATTAGGTTTCTTACTGTTATATCTGTACACTGACCCTGACACTAAGTTATAACAAATATCTTTACAACAATGTTGGCTTCTTATTGTACAATCTTCACGAGAACTGATAATAAATTATTACAAGTATGAACGTTCTTCTTTGTGTAAAATCTTTAAAACGTATGTCCCTAATTTATGACAACTATCTTTACAATAATGTAGGCTGGTCTCTAATCTCTAGACTGACCATGATTATAAAATTATAAGAACTATCTTAAAAACAATGTTGACTTGTATCAAATCCTTAGAGTGACCACAATACTAAATCATGACAACTATCTGTACAAGAATGTCATATTCTGTAAAATCAGTATAATATTAATATTAAAAATACATCAGTCAACAGGCACTACCACAGTTCTCAAGTACAAATGTGACAAAGTGGAATGTAATATAAGACAAAAAACACCTGTCAAGATACCACTACATACAAAGTTCCATGGAACATAAAGACTTTTCATGCTTCAAATATGTTCAAACATTTTATGGAACACAATAACATGCTTCAAATACGTTCAAACGTTTGTGATACAAATAACTGTCATGAGATTACTATATACCATGTTTGAGACACAAACTCTTTTCAGGATACAACTACATACCAAATTTTGGAAAAAAACACTTGTAATTATATAACTGCATACCAGGTTTCATGAAAATATCTTAAATTGTTATCCAGATAAGATGAGAAGCATCCAATGGCAGGACAAATATGATGAATTAAAAACAGGGGATAATTCATCAAAAGTTGATAAATAAAAATTATTGGGATAATTCTTCAAAAAAAGACTCCCTTGACACAATGTCTAACCATGATACTGACGCAATGTCTAGCCATGATACTGACACAATGTCTAGCCATGATACTGACGCAATGTCTAGCCATGATACTGACGCAATGTCTAGCCATGATACTGATGCAATGTCTAGCCATGATACTGACGCAATGTCTAGCCATGATACTGACGCAATGTCTAGCCATGATACTGACGCAATGTCTAGTCATGATACTGACGCAATGTATAGCCATGATACTGACGCAATGTCTAGCCATGATACTGACGCAATGTCTAGCCATGATACTGACGCAATGTCTAGCCATGATACTGACGCAATGTCTAGCCATGATACTGACGAAATGTCTAGCCATGATACTGACGAAATGTCTAGCCATGATACATAAGCAGGTCAAATTAGATGAAGAAATTTCAAAAAAGGTTCAGGAGTTATTAAGTAAAAGGTAAGTAAGATATATGAATAAATTGACATACGTATACTCCTTCCCATACCCAGTTCATTTGCAGGGCATATACAATTTTGATTTATGATGTTATTGCTCTGTCATGTGGTTACAAAAAACCTTGAAAAAAGCAGATCAACATCATATCAAGTCGGTATACAAATATTACGTTTCAGCTTAATAATTCATACTCTCACACAGACAAAACTCAGAAACCTTGCAGCTTACTGGCTAATGTCAAATTACTGACTACTCAGATGCTGAATGGCTGACTGACATCACTTCACTGTCCAATCAAAAGACTTGTAAACAACCTGAAATTTCAGATGTCATTTATTGATTAGATGACAAAATCATAGGCTAATCAGATGTCAGATTTTGATTTGCTGAAACCAATTCACAAACCATATGGACATTTTTTGAGTCAGTGAGTAAAGACTTCTTTACAATCTTGGGACCTGATGATTCTAACAGCCATTGAATAGTATCAAATACTGTCCTCACACTGTTAAATATTGGCCCTGCGACCACATGAAAATCTTAGAAATATCTTAAATGAAGTTAGGGTTATAGGTGGGTTAAATTGGATGCATCAGTTGTTAGTTACCAAATATTAGATGATACCAAGTCAGCAGAAAATGTATCCTTCTTTCCATGCAACTACCTCTTATATTCCTAATATGGTATAATTCCATATAGAGACTCACTGGCAAATAATACTACTAATAAAGGACCCTTGATCCTGTGGCATATATGTTAAATGCCCATACAAAGACTTTTCCACATGATATTTTCAAATTGGACATTACCCTATCATAAATGAGATTTGGATAAAGGCCAATACCAACCTTACTGAAGAAAATGCCTATCATGGCCAACTACTGCATGAGTCAATGCTTACACATGATCTATGCTAGTTCCATGACTCTAGCCACTGCATATCCAAACACAGCCATGATTAATCTCTTGGATGTCAGATGTCAGTAGGGCCCTTAAATGAAATCAAAGATTGGTTATCTCTACTATGTCCTTTAAAATTTCAATGTTAGAAATTATGAGTCAATTCATGTTATTAAATACTGTAATTAAAACACAAACAAAAATCTGAAAATTAAATCTCTTACTTTTATATAGTTATTTCCTTTGAAACCAGACTAATTGATGCAATCAATAACCATAGTTATTTCAGTTGTTGGTGTACCTATGGACATGCATTAATATTCTATGCTCTTTCAGTTTCATTAACAGGATGTGAAGCACTTGCAAGCCAAAACTCATCAGAAATTGTTATCAAAGATGATTATAGGAAATGGCAAAGTTTCTGAAGGAGGGAAATTTAATTTGATATGTTTAAAATTCCCTGTAAAAATATAAATCTAGAAATTAACCATATCCTTTCATGGAAAGTTGAGAATGTCTTATTATATGTAAAGCAGGAATGCTTAAAGATGATTTATGTAACAACATAAAAGTTACCATAAAACATGTTGGAATTTTGTTACCAGTTCTCATACCAATCTGTTTCATATGAAAAGTTTCAGTCAATATTGTACCACATCCTTTAATTGGTCTTGAAGAACAGAGTCCCGGTCTGAGTTCTATATGACAGATTTTAAAATTATCAAGTCTGACAAACAACACCTTCAATAACTGCACCCAAACATCTTGCAAACATTTTTACAATGCATGTCATTTGCAGAAAAGGGGATTAAAGAGCATGCATTTACTGTCTCGTCTCATCTAATCTAATAAGTAATGTGGGTATGTCAAAAAGCTTGAAAAATGTTAAGAGTATGGACAGTAAAATTAAAAAAAACTTTCACAATTTGAGGAAATTCAGAAATTACTAGATATAAAATGTCATTATCATTGTAATATAATTCTTAAAGACAATGCAAACAAGAAAATAAACCTCATTTCTTATTACAGTTATAAGGGACAGACATTTTCAAAAAGGTATATGGACATCATAAATGTACAAGTAATCAGGACTGAAATAGTTTGCTAGGCCAAGGGAGACAACTAAGTCGGATCATTAACACTGTGGACATTATTTAAAACAAAGTGTAAAAACAAACAAGAATGTGTAGCTTCTACACAAATGAAATTTGCCTGATTAATACATTAGGCAAAAACATGAATATGATAGCTTTATTGGAACAGAGAGATAGTTGAGACACTAATATAAAAACATGCAATTCTGTCAATAGCAATCACTGTGTGAAATGGCAAAACTGACCATTGAACATAGTGATTTCTGTACACAGACTGACCAATTGAAATTAATTTTTGTACATTTACTATGCAGTGAACTTCAGTCATGTTTATTTTATTTGCACTGTAAAACAAAATTATAATTAAGTGCATATACTGCACTCGCTCAGATTTATCTTTCACACATACTTGCTCTATCTGGGTTAGAAATTCAACTGCCTTTTATGATTTTAGGTAATTTTTAGGATTTCTCAAGGTTTAAAAATATTTCTGAGGTTTAATACACATTAAAATATACTTTAAGTTTGTCCTA
This sequence comes from Unio pictorum, assembly GCA_030141615.1. Taxonomy (NCBI): domain Eukaryota; kingdom Metazoa; phylum Mollusca; class Bivalvia; order Unionida; family Unionidae; genus Unio; species Unio pictorum. The sequence continues at coordinate 2,571,359 of JARLTB010000316.1, forward strand.
AAATATAATGTAAAAAATGAAAAAGAAAAAATTCAAAAGTAATTAAAATACCTGATATCTTTCATTTGTATTGTTCATGCATGTCCCAGACTTCTAGGCTATCTGAACTAAAAATCATGTACACAAGAAAAGCACTTTGTGTGGTTATGGTAGAGCCATTCAATAGTTATTAAAACATTTTAAGGATGTCATTACTTTTCTTTCCTTCAGACTTTTTTAGGATTAATTGTATTTTCTAATGTCAAAATGAAATATTACATTTTTCAATGTCCTCTTCAAACCATGTTTATTCTGCTCACTTTAATCCAAGCTAAAAATTAAATCACATCAACTTTAAAAATATACACCCATCTTAGTTTGCTATAAAAACATCAGCTGCTGAGTCAGTTGCTCAGCTCATGCCGAAATGCAGTCTGTTTATGTGAGAAGCCTGTGATGATGAGAAAATCAAAGGAAACTGAATATGTCAGTTTATGTGAGAAGCCTGTGATGTTCAGAAAATCAAATACTGAATGATTGCTGAACCTAATAAAACGGGATTTAACTTGTATCTCTTTCCAAAGACAAATATCTTCTCTAGACATAGCTTTAATTTGCATCTATGAAATGAAGATATTTAACCATACCTGTCAGAATATCACAAAAGGTGCATTTCTACTGTGATACCACAATTACTTGTTCCCACCACCAACCCTCTACCCAGTGATAAAAACAACCTTGCTTCTGTAGTAAAAATATTGGCACCTTTGAGTTACAGTGTCAGTATGGCTGGAGTTAGGAGTATACACAATATAAGAAATGTTTCCACATTGATTCACTTGATGATCCCTCTGCTTATTTTTTTATAGAAGTTTATAAATTTTCTTGCTTTAATTTCCCTCCCATTTTGTTCCTTTTTTAAAAAAAAATTAGTTTCCCTTTATGTTTTCTTTGTGCTATATGTCTTGCATGTTTTTATTAAATTTTCTAATGCCTCTTTCTCTAATTTTATTTTCCCAATCTTCAATTTTGAATAATACATTGCAATCATTTTGAAGACCCCTTTTAGTTATCACATTCTGTAATTATATCAACATTTTCCTTTACTTTTTAAATTTTTTATTTCTTCTTTGATTTCCCTCCCAAACTTTCAGTCCTATAATCTTATTTTTAATTTTCCATTTTCCCCTCCCCCATTTAGTCGTCTGTATATGTCAATTAGTTTCTGTGATTTCATTATGTATTCCATTTTGACTCTGAACCTAATGTCATCTGTTAATGTCCTGTTCGGTCTATGTTGTCACCAGCCCAATTTAGATCCTCTCCTATTATCAAATTTCCCATTGTGTACTTTGCTAAAGACTTGGCCAATTTATCTATAAATTCCTATTTTTATATATCTATTGGTTTGAATGTACACATTGATGAAAGTTTATCCCACCCATTTCAATGTGTATCCCTCTCACTTTAAAAAAAGTTCCCTTCGTCTATCCTTTCCCATTTGACCCAAACCACCACACCCCCTTATATCTTCCCGATAGTCATTTGTAATTATTAAATTGTCCATATCCCTTTCCATTTTTAGTTCATCCGTCAGTCCATTGTCTGTCTCTTGTATGAATAGTAAGTCAGTTTTTTTTCATTTTTAGTTTTTCAAATTTGTCCTTGTTTAGACAATTTACGTTTATTGACATTAAACAGAAGTATGTGTCCTCCACTGTTGTTGTCTTTCCAGGCTGCTGCTTTATTTTGTCAGTTATTATGGTCATGTTTATTTTTTGTCTAACTGGTTGTTTTAAAATATAATTATTGTGCATTTTCTGGGGACAAGGATCGTCCCCTACTGTGTTAATTGCTACTACTTTTCGATATATAAAAGTCACTGGTGACCTGCGATGTAAATAGTTTCCTTATCTGTTGATTCCTTTTAACAGTCCCCTTATTCATGAGGCACTGTCATAATTTGTCTCTCTGTCCTGGTTACTCTTATTATCCTCACTGTTTCCTGCACTTTAGTATATCTTCTACTTTTGTTTCTCCACTGGTTGCTCTTTTGGGTTTATCTCTTCAAATCCTTCTATTCCCTCTCTCCCTCCCATATCTTTGATCCATTTTATAATCTCTGTTGATCACGTAGATAGTGTACTTGCCTTGCGCTTTTTCAGTTGCTTTATTTTCATTGGAGTCTAGCTTGAAAGCGGGATCAATTCTGACGTGCTGGTTTCCATTTCTTCTCTGGTTTCCATTTCTTCTCTGGTTTCCATGTATTCCCCCTCGTCTTGAAGCCCTTGATACCTGTTGCTTGTCGTGCATTGCTCCTTTCTGGGTGTTTTCAAATTTAGTTTTGTTAGGGCTTGGTATTTCCTGCCATTTCTGTCTTGTTAAAGGTGATGTCTCCCTCCTTTGTTCCTCTTCTTATATTTCTTGTATCACTTGTCTTATTTCTTCTGGAGTCTTGCCTTCCTTGGTTCCATTTGTGTTACTTTCTTGTGCTGGTGTTTTCAGTGGTGATGCTCCCATGACTGTTTACTGTATTTGGCGGGGCTGATGCTGTTTGCTTTTGGCTGTCCCATGGCCCACGAGTCCAAGTTTTGGGCGTTTTCTGTCCTCCTAAATTTTTGTACCACGACTTCAGTTTGAATCCCATGCAGTAAAAAAAACAATGCAGAGATTTTTCTGACATCTGACATCAATGTGGGGCATGCCTGTAAAGAAAACAAAAACTGAGATATTTTCCATTGAGTGGCTTGGTGTGTCATGTTTTATAGCATATAAACACATAATAAGGTATTTGACGTCTAAGCAACTGAAATAAAGTACCTTGTCCAACGACACACCACAAACAATCCCATACACGAACGATTTAAGCATATAATGGTATCTGCCTTAATGGTAGAGATTTAAAAAAAATTAATAATGATCAGTCAGCAGAAAACCAATGATTGAACTGGTTTGAGATATTTTCAAAATCTTTCATGGACAATGCCATTTTTGTACACATGGTAATGGTTTTATTTCATGGACATTGTGTAAATGACATTCTCGTTTGGACAGGATTACATTAACAGGGATGTAATGAGTTGTGGAGATACCAAAATCAAGAAATAGGAAATATGAAGCTGTGGAGACTCCAACATAAATAAAAGGGACATAAGGAGTTGTAGAAATGCAATAAAGTTATTTTGACCCAATGCAATTAGTGTAACATGTCTTTCCCAAGGACACATCATGACAGCTGCCATTAGCCACAATATTCTACATCCCCGAAACAATAGAGGGTAATGAATCACAGATGAATATAGTGAGAATGGTAGACTAACCAATGAGTTACCATTGCTCTTGACTCCATTACTCAAGCCACTTCTATATCCCCAAGCTCAGAGAGGGCATTTTGTTTGTCACAACAACACCTAATCATTTTCACCAGGAATTTGTTATGTTTGTGGAAATGAAGTAACACAATTGTAGGATAACAAAATAATTACAATTATAGGGATATTAAATACTTTAATAAGTTACATTTTTAATTTTAAGCAAAAACAATTATCAAGACGAAAAGTTTACAATTTTGATAGTTTATGGTCGATTGAACCATGTTTTTCAATGCCTTTCACAAACAATGCTGCACCTACAAGAAGGAAACAAAAATGATGTTAAAATGGCATATTATATAATTTATTCCTACAAATTCTGACTTTCTGTCAATGAGAAAGCAATATTATTATTTTTTCAAGTATAACAATTTCTCATTGTAAATTAGAAAATCTGGATCAATTATATTTGCTGTACTGATGATTTCAATCTGTCAATATAGACCAGGATTCAAAGTTGTAAATGTACATCTGGACCTTTTGGTTCCTTGTGTATCATAAAACTTATAATGTATTGTGTATCATAACACATGAAATCTATCAATATGTACTGTACAGTTTGCAATTTTTTACTTCCATCTCTCATATATTATGGCAATTTCAAAATTATAATATTTCTTTTAATATTTTTCATTTTACTGAGAATGTTGTGCTAATGTAAAACTTGACTCATTTTGACACAGAGTATCAAGTTGAAGATCATAAATACTTTTTTTATATTAAGTTTTATATACCTTAAAAAATACATATCACAAAGTTTAAAAACAACTGCAGGCAATACTGGATTCTTAGAAAATTGATAGAATACCTGGCACAGCTTCATCTTGGATCACTTTCTTGCCATTTTTGGTTTCAAATCCAGAGCTGCAGTCCACAACTCTGCATCAAAGGCTGAATAGTAGACCTACCTCGTGTCTACATTAATACACTGCTCTGAAAATTTGATTCTCTTGTGCCAGCTGAAGGGATTGTCCTACAGCTGTGAATGAAAAAGATAATGAAAATAAAATATCACTAACCAAATATCTGAATATTGCATAGAGTTTAGTAATGCTATGGGATAATTAGTAACCAATGGGTATTAGGACTAAAACTAATATGAACACATAAATGAGTAAACTTTCTGGAAATGGAAACAAATGTGACTTGAAAACTGAAGAATCACTATTAAATTTGCACAAATCTACAAAGAAAAAAAAACATTTATCTTCATGGAAATTCATAACAAGAATTTCCACAAATTTGATGAAACTCAGTTATGACCACATACAGTCAATAGAATAGCTGTCATCATATATCTATTTAAAGATTGCTGAAAGAAGGAAATAAACTTCAATCGTAATTAGTCGTATGATGTAAGTGACACAGATTTGCCAACAAGATATATAATATAGACTGCAAAAGTATACAAGACAAAAATTTATACGAATATAAGTTGTTTGACCAAGGGAGATAACTCTGAAATATAGCTTAGAACTTTCAATTTCATGTATACCAATGAATAAATTGATAAATTGTATTCATTCACCAGACACCGCTCCGGTGGCCTAGTGGTTAGAGCGTCCGCCCCGGAAGCGGGAGGTCGTCGGTTCGATCCCCGGCCGAGTCATACCAAAGACTTCCAACAATGGTACTAACAGCTGCCTCGCTTGACGCTCAGCATTAAGAGGATAGTGTTAGGACTGGTCGGCTTGGGGTCAGGATAATGTGACTGGGTGAGAAATCATGCTACATGTCTGCGGCATGATGTCTCAGTGCTAGACATCACTATAAACTGCCTCACTGCAGACATCGTTGCGATATGACTGAAAAATTGTTAAAGCTACGTTAACAATCCTAATCAAACAAACAAACAAACATTCACCAGACCACACACACACTGGTTAATCTGGAATGTATCTATGATTAAGACATTGGGTATTATGTCAAATAAAGTTAGTGGGAGAAAAATAACCACATGTAAAAATAATATAAAAACATATTAACTTATCATTGTGGTTGTGGAGTTTAACCGTTTTTCACCACAAGGTCAGCATTGATGGTGGAGGAAGAACCACCCAGAAAGAAAAATCGTCCCATGAGAAGCTACCAGCAAGTTTTCTCACATACCAGCTATATCTGAATCCTAGATCTGAGCCCACGCAGACAAAGGATTGCCTTATGAAGTTAAGTACATATATACTTAACGAGCTGCACAGACCTGAATATGGTATCTTTATAGAGACATAAAGATGGTGAGGACACTGAATTGAATACAGGCAAACCTCAAGGGGAAATGGTAGAACTGGCTGTTGAACACTGGTGACTTCTGTATACAGTTTGACAGTTAAAACAAGTACCACACATCAAATATCAGTCATTACTAATATTATTTTATTATCAAGATTTAGGTATTTGTGCTGTGAAACAAAATCATAATTAGAGGTATAGATTGAACTCCCTCGAATTTAATTTCCACACATGATTACTTTACCTTGATCACTTTAATCCAAGCTAGAAATGAAATCACACCAATTTAAAGATATACACCCATCTATGTTCACCGTATACAAACAAAATCTGCATTAGTCATAAAATAAAAACTACATAGATTTAGAAATTCACATATTGATATGTCTGAGTTAATGTCAACATGACAGGATATGCGCATAAGCAAGATAAGAACTGTTAGCACATTTTTTTTTTACAGAATAATCCCTTATCTAAACAATACCTCTCATGAGGAAACAAATTAAGTTTGTGTATAAAGAATATTGAATGTAGATGCGCTTTATTTATCACTAAACACCTTGTTACTCACCACACAAGGTAGATGACTGTTAAATACAGGGCATTTATGTAGGAAATTGCTTTGCTGAAAATTAGAATGGACATTGTGAACATGTGACTGTTGACTATAGGTGATTGTTAGGACAGGATTTAATAGGGACATAACGAGTTGTGGAGATATCAAAATCAAGATTAGGGAAATAAGGAGCTGTGAAGACTCCAACTTAAATAAATGGGATATAAGGAGTTGTAGAAATGCAATTAAGTTATTTTGACCCAAGGCAATTAGTGTAACATGTCCTAACCAAGGACACATCATGACAGAAGCCACTAGCCACTATATTCTACATCCCCGAAGCAACAGAAGGTAATGAATCACAGATGAATATAGTGAGTATGGTAGACTAACCAATGAGTTGTCATGGCTCTTGACTCCAGTACTAAAGCCACTTCTGTATCTCCAGCTCAGAGAGGTCATTCTGTTAACTTTGTTAAGAAAGTGCTTTTACTACATTGCAAATATATGCCAACATGTTCCTGTAGCAACAACTCTATTGGTTAGTGCCATTTCAAGTGCTTATTTTGCTCCAACTGACCTGCCAGTCATGATTAGATCCAGCCAGGGCATGAGACATTCCTATCAGCTTGGGAAGCCGGACAGTGTCTCCCTTTATAATAGGTACACCTGTAAAAATAAAAAAAAATATTTTCCATTGATTGGCTAGATGTTGTATTGTTTTATAGCATAGAAAAACAAAATAAGGTATTGTATGACTAAGCAACTGAAAAAATCTTTGAAGCATCTGCCTTAGAGGTAGTGTTAGGAATCAAAAAAAATAAGATAAAAAAAAATAAGAATTATCACTCGTGTAACATAAGCAACGAAAGATTTTAATTGGCACAAGATATTTTCGAGATATTTTATGGACAATGTAATTCTTGCATACTAGGCAATAAATGTCAAGATTCTTGTATCATTTCTGTATTCTTGGTTGTTTACTCTAACCATCTGTAAAACATAATGCAAACATTCATACTGGTAGTAATGCTGTCCATTCTGATGTTCAAGGTAATGTTTCAGTTGGTCAAAATATTTTAACAACTGTTTGTATGTTATTGGTATCAGATTCATATGGAATAATTGATATCCAGATAGAGTAATTGATATCCAGATGGAGTAATTGAGATTGAATAATTGATATTCTGAGAACCCAAAATACTGAGCTGTCATTCAATGGCACTTATAACATTTTGTTTGGTACTATACCACAGACATGGGAAGTATGTACCATTCTCTAAAACCCACTATTCATGAGACACTAAAGACCCACTTATGCAGACAAACCACACAAGTCAATGGCATAAATGACACACCAAGAAACCACTAAGGCAACCAACCACAGAAGCCAGCCACATAGATAAGACACCGTGGATTTAAAAAGGCAGCCAATTTCAAGGATTGTACAAATAAAAGTGGCAGTCAGTAACCAATATGTCGAAATTATCTGGAAAATTATTATGGTCCTAGTCTGAACAACACAAAAATTGATAAATGTTAGGGCGTAAACATACATATCTGACTTTAAATTCTTCAAACTGCTTTATTATTATGATATATAAATGCCAAAATTAAAAATCTAATTTAATCGGCAAGGGTATCAGATCACAGATTTCTGTATGTAAATTATATATGTGTGTTTGTGTGTGTCTTTTTTGTGGGTATTTTTATTATATTATTCTGAAAAGTTTAAATATAGTGATATAATTATGATGTTCTGTGCATTTAAGTGTCAAAAAGATTTAACTGGACAATAGCGATAAAGTGTTTCAAATTTCATCACCTATAATGACAGCAATGTAGTCTTTTTCAAATCCTTAGACGGACATCAATACCAAATTATGACAACTATCGAAGAAATAATGTGGCATTCTCTAAAATATGTACAACTATGCCACACAATCAACAAAATTATCTATTTAACACATTAGATTTCTTACTGTTATATCTGTACACTGACCCTGACACTAAGTTATAACAAATATCTTTACAACAATGTTGGCTTCTTTATGTACAATCTTCATGAAAACTGATAATAAATTATTACAAGTATGAACGTCATCTTCTTTGTGTAAAATCTTTAAAATGTATGACCCTAATTTATGACATCTATCTTTATAATAATGTAGGCTGGTATCTAATCCCTAGACTGACCATGATTAAAACATTATAAGAACTAGCTTAAAAACAATGTTGACTTGTATCAAATCCTTAGAGTGACCACAATACTAAATCATGACAACTATCTGTACAAGAATGTCATATTCTGTAAAATCAGTATAATATTAATATTAAAAATAGATCAGTCAACAGGCACTACCACAGTTCTCAAGTACAAATCTGACAAAGTGGAATGTAATATAAGACAAAAACACCTGTATGAATAAATTGACATAAGTATACTCCTCCTCACAACCAGTTCATTTGCAGGGCATATACAATTTTGATTTATTATGTTATAGCTCTGTCTGGTGGTTACAGTAAACCTTGCAAAAAGCAGATCAACATCATATCAAGTCGGTATACAAATATTACGTTTCAGCTTAATACTTCATACTCTCACACAGACAAAACTCAGAAAACTTGCTGCTTATAGGCTAATGTCAAATTACTGACTACTCAGATGCTGAATGGCTGACTGACATCACTTCACTGTCCAATCAAAAGACTTGTAAACAACCTGAAATTTCAGATGTCGTGTATTGAATGGATGACAAAATCATAGGCTAATCAGATGTCAGATTTTGATTTGCTGAAGCAAATTCACAAACCATATGGACATTTCTTGAGTCAAGTCAGAGAGTAAAGACTTCTTTACAATCTTGGGACCTGATGATTCTAACAGCCATTTGAATAGTATCAAATATTGTCCTCACACTGTAAATATTGGCCCTGAGACTTTTTTGCTCCAACTGGCTGTCTTGATTTGGTCCAGGGCATGAGAAAGTCTGACAGTCTCTTCATCTATAAAAGCATATCTGTAACCAAATAGAAGACTGATAGATGTTACATTGTGTGGCTTGGTCTGTTATTTTGTATACAACATAAACACAAAATAAGCTATCTGATGCCTAAGCAACTGGAATAAAGTGCCTTGGCCAAGAACACTCCACAAAGACTAGTGTAATAATTCAATCCCATAATACACCACAAAGACTGATGTAATAATTCAATCCCATAATACACCACAAAGACTGGTGTAATAATTCAATCCCATAATACACCACAAAGACTGGTGTAATAATTCAATCCCATAATACACCACAAATACTGGTGTAATAATTCAATCTCATACATGAATGATTAAGAATATCATGATATCTGCCTTAATGGTAGAAATGTTAAAAATATTAAGAATGATCACACAATAAGCAGTAAACTATACTGACTCAATTGGTTTGAGATATTTTACAATTTTATATATCTTTGATATAGTTTCTTTACATGGCGTAATTTCTTTTATCATGGACATTGTCATTTTCGCATTCTCGTTATTACAGGATTGCAGTAATTGACATAATTGATAAAATGAGTTGTGGAGATACCAAATTCAAGAATAGGCAAACGAGGAGCTGTGTAGACTCGAACATAAAAAAGGGATATAGGAGTTGTATAAATTGTTTTGACCCAAGGCAATCAGTGTACCATGTCCTACTCAAGAACACATCATGATAGCTGCCATTAATCACAATATTCTACATCCCTGAACCAATAGAGGGCTATGAATCACAGAAGCATAAAGTGAGTATAACACACTAACCAATGACTTGTCATGGCTCTTCACTCCATTACTGAAGCCACTTCTATATCCCCAAGCTCAGAGAGGGCATTTAGTTGGTATAAATGTTTCATTGCAGTGCACATATATGCCCACCTTTTCCTTTAGCAACTACTCTATTGGTTAGTCCCGTACTTATGCAACTAGCCTGACAGTCATGATTAGGACCAGGGCACGAGACAGTCCTATCCGCTTGGGAAGTCTGACAGTGTCGCCATCTATGAGGCGCATACCTGTAACAAAAAAAGATCAATATATTTGCCATTGATTGGTTTGGTGATGTATTGTTTTATAGCAGAGAAACACAAAATAAGCCATTGTATGCCTAGGCAACTGAAAAAAATCTTTTAAGCATCTGCCTCACTGGTAGTGTTAGGAATAAAAAAAATAAGAATGATCACTTATGTATTTTAATTGGCACAAGATATTTTCTAGATATTTTTGGGACAATGTAATTCTTGCATACATGGCAATGGTCAAGATGTTTATATCATTTCTTTATTCTTGGTTATTTACACTAACCACCTTAAAACAATGCAAACATTCATCTTGTGGCAATGTTGTCCATTCTGATATTCAAGGTAATGTTTCAATTAGTCAAAATATTTTGACAACAATTACTTAATTGGTATTTTTCCATGGTATCAGTCAGATTCAGATTGAATAGTTGATATCCAGATTGAATAAAATATCTCACTATAGTGTCCCAGAATTTGTGGTAATATCACACTACGGACAAAGGAACTATGTATATTTCATCAATGACCCACTAAGGCAGCCAATCAAAGAAGTCTTGTACATAAATGAGACACCAATAACCCACTAAGTCAGCCAACTAAAGGAGTCTTGTACATAAATGAGACACCGAGAACCCACTAAGGCAACCAACCACAGGAGTCATGGACATAAATGTAGTCAGTAATATGTTGAAATCATCTGGACTGCCCTTCAATAGTTTATCAATAACACTGGACACAATGTCTAGCTATGATATATAAGTAGGGAAAGTTAGATGAAGAAATCTCATAAGGTTGAGTTAATAAGTAAAACGTAAGTGAGTTAATGGATAACTGTCAAATTGACATCAAAATACTCCTCCAAACACCCATTTAATTTGCAGAAATTAATAATGGGCTTCAGTTAGGCAGAAAAAATATCTAAACCAAACAAAGCATGCTGGATCAGTTTTCAAACTTGTAAACTTTACTGGGAGAAATTATTAAAGTACTTCTTGTTAAATTTGCATCAACACCGAGGGCAAATATGATACTTCACAAATCTTTTCTTATATTCATACACCATCACTAACATTGTGGGTTTCTATTTATTAAAATGTTATGTCTGGTGCAAGGGAGATAACTGAATTGTATACATAAGGTGTGTACTTTTTATTTCCTCCAATATATTATTCATGTAATTCAGATGAGTTCAAAAACACATGTATTAACTTCAATGCAAATAAATTATCCAAAAATGTATTACCGATAAAGTGAGAATCTAAAATCCAGGATTATATATGTAGTAGAGACCTCAAGAATGATTATGTAACTAACTAGAGAATCGCATTTTTAATTTAAAGACAAAAAAGTTTACAATAAAAAGACAATTAGAGCAGGACAATTAAAATCAAAATAGGAAGGAATACCATATCTTTAGCAAACTAACTAAAATACTTATACCAGAATATTCTTTATGATACAAGTGAACTATCTACACATGGACCAGGAATATCCTCTATCCTGGTCTATAACATGCTTTACATTTTATACTATATACTATCCAGATATATTATTTTGAAGAAAAAAAATAATAACTATCTTGAGATAGAAGAAAATAAAATATTTAAGATCGAAAGAAATTTACACTCACACCCCTTTAACGCGAAAATTAAATGGCAAATATCTTAAAGTAGACGAATTTTCACTGTGTATGATAATTATTGTGTAAGCTGCAATCTAAAAGCTGTAAGTAAAATGGTAAAATACTATCTACAACATAAAACGCTCAACAAACGAGAAAAATATTCAGTGCACATGAGACATGGTACTACATTTCTGACATAAAACATCCGAGCCTCTGAAAATCGTAGGATTGTTCACAATCAAGTCGAGGAACACATATGTTATTACACTCATATTTGCTAATAAATTCCTAAACCATGATACATTTTAAATTGTATTTAATCCAAACGTTCTTTTTTTCTTCCGAATTTTGAATTTGACCAGAGTATATTTCACAATTTTCCATTTTAGCCACTCCATTGACATATGGGACACGTTTCCATTTTAGCCACTCCATTGACATATTGGACACGTTTCCATTTTAGCCACTCCAAAGAGATATATGGGACACGTTTCAAACTTGTAAACTTACACTTAACTTTGTTTTAAAGAACAATTTGAAAACTATTTTGTCATGAATACTTAAAACAAGATGTTGATATCATGCAAGTCGTATAAAAAATCCTCGTAAATTTCCGGAAAAATACCGCAGTATTCCGGTATACCAATGATTGTGTGTACCTCAGATGCTGAGACAAGTAATCAAGGTGTGGAGATCAATAATCAAGGTATAGAGATTACAAATCTGGGAAAGGAAACGAATAATCAAGCTATGGAAACGAATAATCAAGCTATGGAAACGAATAATCAAGCTATGGAAACGAATAATTAAGGTACTTAAACGAATAGTCAACGTATGGATATGAATAATCACGGAGATGAATAATAAAGATACGGAGATGAATAATCAAAATATGGAAATGAAAGATCAATATATGGGATGAATAAACAAAAGATATAACCAAAACAATGAATAATAAACAGATGATGGGACATGAAAACTAACTAACGAGGTACATATGATTAATTAAGACAGGAAGAAGCATTCTCAAGAGATACGTATAGCTAATTAAGACTTGGAGATGAATAATCAAGCAACAGGTATGGCTAATTAAGACGTGGAAATGAATAATCAAGAGATAGGTATTTCTAATTAAGACGTGGAGAGGAATAATCAAGAAATGCATGTGACAAATTAAGAGGTAGAGAGGAATAATCAAAAGATAAGCATGACCAATTAGGAGGTGGAGATGATTAATACAAATATACGTATGGTTATTTAGGAGGTGGAGAGAAATAATAGGTAATTATGGCTAATTAGGACGTGGAAAGGAATAATCAAGAGATATAAAGGACTAATTAGGAGGTGGAGATGAATAATACAAATATACGTATTGCTAATTAGGAGGTGGAGAGGAATATTCAAGAGATAAGTATAGCTAATTAAGACGTGGAGAGAAATAATTAAGAAATATGTATGACTGATTAAGTATTGGAGAGGATTAATGAAAAGATTAAATAATAGCAAACAAGCTAATGAAAACGGCGGGAATCATAGGGACTGATGTCTGTGTGTGTGTGTGTGCGTGTGTGTGATTTAGACTTTTAACTTGTAGTGATTTTAGTTTATAGTGATGAATAGTACCATGACTGATACTGGGATGAGAGCAGTTTTGTTGCAATAACAAGACAGGATTCAATGAATACATCAAAAAGATGAATAGAATATAAAATTTAGTAATTTCTATTAAAAATTGAAAACGCCCAATGGATTCTGACAAATGAATTTTAATGGAAACACGGTAGACAACGAAGCCCAGTCTCCCCTACATCCCGAGAGTGTGCGTTCGTAATGTCGAAGATCCTAATGAGCTATTGCATATTTCTCTATAGTTCACATACACAATATCGTGTTTATCCTATAAATATAACCCTTTTTCAAAACCCACGGTGATATCAACACCCATGTATTTCTTTTACCAGGTACTATCTAGGCCTGACCTATATAATTTAAGAGCTATTTATATCCGGCTTAGGCTGAGATATAATATAAATTCTGTCAAACAATTTCGTGTACCAGTCAAATTTTAAACATGCCTACGCATGACCCGGAAGAAATACCATCGTGATTAGTTTAAGACTTAGAGAGTAAATAAAACATAACAAGTTATACCTCAATATTAAATAGGAAAATAAAGGGAGATACCTCATAATGGCGACTGCTATAACACGTAGTGAAGACGAACCAACATGTCCCATTTGTTTGGGATTATTCAACGTACCAAGACAGCTGCCATGTGCCCACACATTCTGTCAGAGTTGTATACAGTCCTACATCACAAGCAAAGCTAAAGAACACGAGAAAAAGAGATGCATCGAGTGTCCGGTATGTAGAACAGCAGCAGGTAATTTTCAACAGAATAAATCAACTAGTGAATGGGCGTCTCTCTTTCCAGTCGACACTGTCATACAATCCATGTTACCGACGAAATCGAAAGTAGATCGTGTATGTGATGCTTGCAACACCGAAGGCTCCTCTGTCACAGCTACAGGGTTCTGTGCAGTATGCGAGGAAGCAATGTGTGATGACTGTCTAAAATTCCACAAGAAACAGAAAATCTCCAAAGAGCACCCTATTCTTACAATGGACGAGTTATTGAACAATCCACAAAATGTGATGAAATTTGCTGAAGGTTTTACATGTCTTGATCACGAAGATGAAGATCTAAAATTTTACTGCAATAATCACAAGATAGCCTGTTGTGGAATGTGCTTTTTAGAAAACCATAAAACTTGTTCTGATGCGAGAAAGTTGAAGGAGGAACTCCCTGCTCTACTTCAAGAAACCAAAAAAAGTGAAATCATTGAAGAGTTGAAGAAACTGGAAACTCACTTAAAAAGGTTTATTGATGTAAAGGAGTCTAATGTGAATGATCTAGAGTCCCAAGTTAATGAACTGACTGATCAAATCAGAGAAATGAGAAAGAAAATCAATACAGCTTTGGACGAATTAGAGATGAAAGTGAAGATGGAGGGAAAGAGAATCCACAAAGAAGTTGCTATTAGGACACAAGAAGAGAACCATCAATGCTTGTCACTCATTCATGCCATAAGAAATTCTCAACTTCTTTGTGAAACAGTCCACAAATATGGAACTTATATACAAACATTTCTGACTGCAGAAAAAATTAAGTCACAACTACCTTTATATTACTCTCAGATCAGAGAAAAGTATGAGAGGACAGACACACTTACAGTGCATCTGAAATTCACTCCACTGTTAGAATCAATTTTATCACTCTCATCATCCGATATCGGAAAACTTGTGACCAAGACTGTCTCAATCTATACTGTACCTGGTTTGAGGAAACCAACAAAGGAATGTCAGGTTGATAAAGTTGAAACATTTGACGTAAATATCAGTGGATATGAACCGTACTATACTGGCATTACTATTCTGCCTAGAAACAGGGTGGTGCTTGTTGATATTAACAATAGTCAGTGCATTCTTCTTAACAATTCACATCAAATAGTTACGATATACAAACTCACTGAAAATCCTTCTGACATTTGTGTGGTGGGTGACGAGGAAGTGGCTGTATCTGCGAGGCATGAAAAACAATTCAGATTCTATCAGTCAGGGATGATGTCATCAGTCAAGTCAGAACAATAACAACTAAATATAATTGTACTCGAATTACAGCAGCTGGGAAGGGAGAGTTAGTTGCGGTTGAGGACTGTGGCAATAACAAGCATTCCTGGAGTCTGATCAGAGATGGGAAAGAGGTCAATTATTCTGATCAGTATAACTCATCATCTGGTTACTTAAACTACATAGCACTGAATAACTCTAAGACACGAGTCTATGTTACTGTGTCTAATAACAATTCCCTTCACTGTTTCAATATGGAAGGCAGGACACAATATACCTACAGTCCAGACAACCTCAAATGTCCTTTTGGAGTAGCTGTGGACAGGGATGACAACATCTATGTTGTTGGAAGTGATTCTCAAAACATTCATCAGTTATCACCAGACGGTTGCATAATACAAGTCATAACTACAGGAGTGCCAAATGACCCATGTGCAATCAGTTTTGACAACAGCAGAGACACATTTATCATTGCAAACTATTCTGAAAAGCCAAAGCTACACATTTACCAACTGAAATAAAACTTAAAAATATAAATTATAATCATCATATATCATACGATAAAGTTGTAGAAATAGATAGTTGAGGTTTCTTATCCTTTTGCTTTCTGGCAATATAAGTATATAAAGGAAAGAGGATTATGGTATTTTAAGATTATACTTTGAACTTCATACCTAAATTAAGAATATTATTGTAAAGGTAAAAAATGAAACAATATAATAAAGGTTGGTCGTTATACAAACATATTAACGTCACAAAATAATTATTCCTACTACGATTCTAGTAATTATAATAATAAGTATATCTACGATCTCCAATTAAATGCAGTTGCATTCAGCAAAGATCGAACAACTAGCTCACTGACCTTTAGAAGCTACACTTTGAATCCTGTCCTAATGTTTTTTCCCCGCCAATAACGCATGTCTGATCGGAGCTGCTATCTTCTGGCAATCTCTCTAACGAACTATAGCGAACTAAATCTTGCTGGCAGGTCTAAGGATATCATACTTAGCCCAAATCAGGGTCCCATCCTTGTCTCGATTCTAATTGGGTAGCGCTGTGGCCCTGTCCAATCGACTAAGCGACCAATTCAACTTGGCTGTCAGTCTGCGTATCAAGAAGATAAGTCAGGTCCACTCCTTCGGGCAACTTCTTTGATCTGCACAAGCGCTTCCACACCAAGGTGATAATTGCTCTTCAGACGGCCTTGGTCGGGCTTCCTACCCTAGCCACGGCAAACTTACGTAAGGGATAGTGTTAGCATGCGGTCATGTTTAACATTAAACAGTGGCTTGTCGGAATTACTTTGATTATACATGTTTCTAATTCAATTTTGGGTCGGGCAAAACGCCACAGTATGGCTGATTAGGACATGAAAAGGAATAATCAAGCGATAGGTACGGCTGATTATGACGTGGAGAGGAATAATCAAGAGATAGGTATAGATGATTAGGACTTGTAAAGGAATAATCAAGAGATGGGTATTGCTCATTAGGATGTGGAGAGGAATACTCAAGAGATTAAAGAATTACAAACAAGCTAGTGAAAACGGCGGGAAACATAGGGGCGTGTGTGTGTGTGTGTGTGTGTGTGTGTGTGTGTGTGTGTGTGATTTAGATTTTTAACGTTTTTTTTAGCGATTTTAGTCATTTTATAGTGATCTACAGTACCAGGACTTCCGATACTGGGATGAGAGCCGTTTTGGTGCAGTAACAAGACAGGTTTTAATGACAGAAGCCTATGCCAGTAGGAAGTTACTGTCTAGGGAACAAACATTCTCAGTGATTGAGAAACAATGCTTAGCTGTAGGTGGGGGATTGGTAAGTTTCGGGACTCTCTTTTTCGGAGAGATTTTGTTCTCAAATGAGACCATCGACCATTGATGTACTTAAACAAAGCTAAGGTCGATAACACTGCTGCGTTGGTTGCTAACCCTTCAACCCTATATTTTTCGAGCTAAGTAAATCAGTGGGGTCGAAAACGTAGGTTCGGATTATTTGAGTAGGATGTAATTATAAAATCTAGATTACTGTATAACCACTGTAGATATTGTAAAGAAGTACCAGTAGTTATTTTATTTTATTCTGTGTAAACTAAAAATATGAGTACATTTTTCTCGTTTGGGGTGGGAGTGGTATTGTCACAGAAAAACACGAGAAATATTTCGGTTACTCCGTAGAACGGTTCTCATTGTATATGCGTACAACGTTACCTACGGTGAATAATTTTTTTTCTAGTTAAGCAGCTGAACTAGCGTGTATCTATCTTGTCGTAGATCGCTTGCGGCGAGAGACACTAAAAGCACGGTATGCACGGGTATTTCACCCTGACCAATACTCGCTCTCCTGTGTATTTAAGGCACGTCTTTTGCTTAACTGATACACTCGTCTTTGGATATTGTCAAGCAGTGAACGTTCTCTATTGTTGTTCTCTAGCCATGGGTGTAAGTGTTACATTTCTAATTTATTTGATATGTGAAGCATATTCAGTTGGTTTTTTTTTTCTGTCGTATTGTGAAATGATGCCTTTATTTGATACGTTGTGAACTTTTAGTTACAAGCTGTTTTTAATTGTTCCATTTAGCATCATGCATCTATATATTTTAAGTCCGTACCTTTTATTATGGCCAGTTGATATGGTGGAACCATAATAGGTGCCCGTGACCAATAAAGTGTTCAAAGCCAATTCAGGACAACAGTGCTGTCTGTACGTATGTGTCTGTGAGCATAACAGGCTGTCTGTCTGGTCGTACATATTGATATGAAAGATGACTGAACCATTAATACCAAACAAAGTCGAAACCGCTCATTTGTAAACGTGTGGGCATGGTTGATTCCTGATACAAGTGTTAGTGGCACAAGTGGGGCCATACCCAAAAATACCGGATAAGTGTGGTTTGTCAGTCGACACATTTGCAAGATTTTACGGACATTTATGAATCGTACGGCTGTGCAAATGATTTGTTTCTTCCAATTGATTATTTCAATAGAGTACAATTTTGATCATTCTGGTTACATGCGAGTTTTTAAATCTTACTTTGATTACATTAGATTTATTTGAATCTTAAATCGATTACTGCAGATTTTGTAAAATCTTATTTCGATTCCAAGAAGTTGTCTGAATCTCGGTTTCATTGTAATAAATTGTGAGATTATTTCAATCTTACTCCCATTACGTGAGATTATATAAATGTTACCGTAATACATTGTATATGAATCATTTTTTGGTTTCATATGTGTGAATATTTGGATAGAGTAATTGAATGAGATGTATGTTTAAATTGTTTTATAGCGTGAAAATTTGTATTCGTAGAATATTTTTTGTAATGATACA
The DNA here is from genome assembly GCA_030141615.1 of Unio pictorum. Taxonomy (NCBI): domain Eukaryota; kingdom Metazoa; phylum Mollusca; class Bivalvia; order Unionida; family Unionidae; genus Unio; species Unio pictorum. Next base: position 2,590,140 of record JARLTB010000316.1, read on the forward strand.
ATCCACATAATTCAATCGTTCACATTGTATTGTGTCATTTGATTCAAGCATCCATTCAGTGTTACAATTAGTACAATCTACAGATGAATGATAATAAAACTGAGGCCGACTCTCATTCACATCGTTTACCTCAATAAATAACAGCAACACCAACATTAAATTCACTCGTTACGAAACCTAGGTATTTCTCTAGACAGTACTCGCAATGCACCAACAGGTCATGAACATATGCAACGCTTCATATATTGAGCTGAGAAGCATCAGCTCCGTTCACAAATATATTTCCGTTGATGCCACTCTTCGAAATTCAAAAATGTTACAAATAGATCTGCTCCGACCTCACCCATGTGCATACACAATATACTTACACTCCTCTACTGACAATCGTAGACTTATTATTCCCACTATGAAAACGAAGCGATTTCGACAACTTTCGTCTGCATACAGGGCCCAGCAAAGTGGAACAAATTGCTCTTTGAAATGAGTGCGCTCAAAATCAACTTTTTCGAATGCAATAACAAATTGTAAAAAAACTAATAATAATAAATACCTAAGGTTTCATATCTTAAATATTGTCAGCATGTTTTTCTATATAAAAGTGTTACGGGTAATGTGTAATGTTGTAAAGCGCTTATAGCTTCTAGAGATTTGGCGAAATACAACGTCCTCATTATTGTTATTCTACATATGAATAGAATATGGCCTCCCCCCTACCCCGAGTGGTGTAAACCGCTCACCGTGACAGATCAATGCCATCTCGCCTCATCTCTGTGGATTCGAGTCTCGCGTTCGGCCAATTTGGTTAACTTATATTTGAAAACTTGCCACTAGTTTCTCGTGGGTCGGTGGATATTCCGGGGTTTTCCAGGATCTTCCTCCGCCATTAATACTGGCCGCCGTGTATAGCTTGTAGTGTGATGAAAAATGGCTAAACCCTACAACAACAACTTGAAAAGAATTATTAAATTAGTAATTTATATTAAAAATTGAAAACGCACAATGGATTCTGTCTAATGTATTTTCATGGAAACACAGTAGACAACGAAGCCCAGTCTCCCCTACATCCAGAGAGCGTGCTTTCGTAATGTCTAACATACTAATAAGATTTTGCATATTTATTTATAGCTCATATATAAAATGATGTGTTTAACGATATTCTCCCTATTTGATAACCCACACTGATATCAACAGTGCAACGCATATTTCTTTTACCAATGATTATCTCGGCCTTATCCATATAATTTAAGAGCTGTTTATACCAGGCCCAGACTGAGATACAGTATATACTCTGTCAAACAATTTCGTGAACCAGTCAAGCTTTAAACACGCCCACACATGACCAGGAAGATATATCAGCGACATAAGTTTAAGGCTTATTATAGTACATACAATGTTATACCTCAATATTAAATTAGAAAGTAAAGGAATATACTTAATAATGGCGACTGCTATAACACATCCTGAAGACGAACCAACATGTCCTATTTGTATGGGATTATTCATTGTACCAAGACTGCTGCCATGTGCCCACACGTTCTGTCAGAGTTGTCTACAGTCATACATCACAAGCAAGGCTTTAGAACACGAGAAAAGGAGATGCATTGAGTGTCCGGTATGTAGAAAAACAGCAGGTCATTTTAATGAGAATAAATCAACAAGTGAATGGGCGTCGCTCTTTCCAGTCGATACTGTGATACAATCCATATTACCGACGAAATCGAAAGTACATCGTGCATGTGATGCTTGTTCGTCTGGTGGCCTCTTTGTCGCAGCTTCGGGGTTCTGTGTAGTATGCGAGGAAGCAATGTGTGATAACTGCCTAAGCGTTCACAGAAAACAAAAAATATCCAAAGATCACTCTATTCTTACAATGGAAGAGTTATTGAACAATCCACAAAATGTGATGAAATTTGCTGAAGGTTTTACATGTTTTGATCACGAAGATGAAGATCTAAAATTTTACTGCAATAATCACAAGATTGCCTGTTGTGGAATTTGCTTTTTAGAAAGCCATAAAACTTGTTCCGATGTGAGAAAGTTGAAGGAGGAACTCCCTGCTCTGTTATGTGAAACCAAATCAAGTGAAATCATTGAAGAGTTGAAGAAACTGGAAACTCATTTAAAAAGGTTTATCGATATAAATGAGTCTAATATGAATGATCTAGAGTCCCAAGTTAATGGACTGAATGATCAAATCAAAGAAATGAGAAAGAAAATCAACACGGCATTTGACGAATTAGAGATAAAAGTGGACACGGAGGGTAGGAGAATCCTTAAAGAAGTTGCCATTAGGACACGAGAAGAGAAGCAACAATGTTTGTCACTGATTCATGCCATGCGAAATTCTCAACTTCTGTGTGAAACGGTCCACAAATATGGAACTGATATACAGAAATTTCTGACTGCAGAAAAAGTAATGTCACAACTACCTCAGATCAGAGAAAAGTATGAGAGGACAGACACACTGACAGTGCAGGTGAAATTCACTCCACTGTTAGAATCTATTATATCACTCTCATCATCAGATATTGGAAAACTTGTGACCATGAATGGCTCAACCCTTTCTATACCTGGTGTAAGGAAACCAACAAAGGGATGCCAAGTTGAGAATGTTGAAACATTTAGTGTTAACATCAGTAGAAGTAAACCAAGTTATAGTGGCATTACTATTCTCCCTAGAGATAGGGTGATGCTTGTTGATAATAACAATGGTCAGTGCATTCTTCTAAACAATTCACATCAAGTAGTTACAACATATAAACTCACAGGAAAGACTTGTGACATTTGTGTGGTGGGTGATGAGGAAGTGGCTGTATCTGTGTATAATCGAAATAAAATTCAGATTCTATCAGTTAGGGATGGTGTCATCAGTCCAGTCAGAACAATAACAACTAAATATGAGTGCTCTGGAATTACATCAGCTGGGAAGGGAGAGATGGTTGTGGTTGGAGACTGTGGTAATAACAAATATTGCTGGAGTCTGATCAGAGATTGGAGAGAGGTCAATTATTCTGATCAATATGACTCATCATCTGGATTCTTAAACTACACAGCACTCAATAACTCTAAAACACTAGTCTATGTTACTGTGCCTGATAAAAATTCCCTTCTGTGTTTCAATATGCAAGGCACAAAGCAGTATACCTACAGCCCTGACAACCTCAAATGTCCTTCAGGAGTAGCTGTGGACAGGGATGACAACATCTATGTTGTTGGATTTCATTCTCATAACATTCATCATTTATCACCAGAAGGCTGCATAATACAGGTCATAGCTACAGGAGTGCCACACTATCCATGGGCTATCAGTTTTGACAACAGTAGAGATACTTTTATTATTACAGACTATAAAGAGCAAACGCTACACATGTACCAACTGAAATAAAAGTTAAAAACCGGAACGATAATCATCACAGATCAAATGATAAATGTCTTTTTGCAGAAATGGTTTCATGGATGGTGCAAATAACTGAATCTCAAGCTATGTTTTATTGTGAGATGATTTATGCCACTTATATAATAGGATAATATCTGTAAGTATGGATACTCTGAAACTTCTCCCCAGTTTTTATATTATATTCTTTTCCTTACCAGCAATACCAAATAACCAGTCATGAAGTTATATTGTGAGATGATTTATGTCACATATAATACAATAATATTTTGGGTAGTTTTTTGCATGAGCCGCATAGGTGAGGTTATTTTTGTAAATGATAAGAGGATAACATCTGTCTGAATTTAAAAACACTCTGAACCTTCACCCTCTTTTTGATATATTATATATTATTTCTTTACTGACAATATTAAATAACTATATAACTGAAAAAGGATGGTATCTTTTAGATTATACACCATAAAAAATGATATAATCAAGTTTGGTCATTCATGGCGGCGAGTGATTACCAAAATCAATATTATACAGTGAAAACAGAAATTCAAATCTTTAATTTCATGCACATATAAAGTAAATAAGGATTATTTTCCTACTCCCACAAAAAACTAATGAAACAAATAAAAGGTTTGTTTTATTTAGATGATAAACTGATGTAGCATATATCGTGACCAAATAGATTGGTGGGAAAACAAACATAAAATTGAATAGAAAATCAATGATTTACACGGAATAGTTACAATAGGTTTTCATAATTTGTTACTTGGATTTACGTCAGACTTTGAAATCTACCTAATTTGTAGGTACAATTTTTGGCAGTTAACAATGAATTTTGAAATGAAACTTTTGTTTTTGTCTTGTCTCATTGCATGACATGTATTATTAGATTAATAATGCTCAATTATTTCCAAGAGAAAACAAATATTTGAATCTTTTAATATACTTATTTCTATTGTATCATTTACATATCATCCATTGTTTAATATTAAATATTCATTGATGAGCATGCATATTCTGTACACATCATTTGTTGGATGTATGTATCTGACAACCCGTACACTGGTAGCATTCCTCCTTTTCTTCTCAACGTATTGCTATAATTTCGTCCCCTCTAATGGTTCTGCTAGAATTACCAATCCTACTATTTATATTTCTTCTAATTGTAAAACAAGGATTACTACTTCTACTATTACTATCTGGACCTTGCATAAACTAAAAGCAAAACAATTCAAATTAAAAAATACATTTATCAAATTCTTTCATATTTTTTAATTCTCTCTTTTAAGTAAATTTAGTAATGATTCATTTCTGAAATAGTCTTCCACTGGCAAATAAATTTTATATTTCATAGCTTGGCTAATTTATTTTATATTTTGATTGCTCCAACAGTATGTGTTCTAAAATCAAACTTGTCAAGAACCCTCTCTTCATGTCCTCAAAAAACAGAATGACCATACGAGGTCTGTCTAAATATTTCATTAGTACACTAGTGTGCTGAGATCTACATATCACAAAGTTTAAAAACATCTGCAGGCAATACTGGATTCTTAGAAAATTTATACAATACCTGGCACAGCTTCATCTTGGATCACTTTCTTGCCATTGTTGAATTCAAATCCAGAGCTGCAGTCCACAACTCTGCATCAAAGGCTGAATAGTAGACCTACCTCCTGTCTACATTCATACACTGCTCTGGAAATTTGGTTCTCTTGTGCCAGCTGAAGGGATTGTCCTAGAGCTGTGAATGAAAAAGATAATGAAAATAAAATAGCACTAACCAAATATCTGGATATTGCATAGAGTTTGGTAATCCTATGGGATAATTAGTAACCAATGGGTATTATGACTAAAACTAATATGAACACATAAATAAGTAAACTTTCTGGAAATGGAAACAAATGTGACTTGAAAACTGAAGAATCACTATTACATTTGCACAAAGCTACAAAGATAAAAAAAAACGTTTATCTTCATGGAATTCATAACTAGAATTTCCACAAATTTGATGTAACTCGGTTATGACCAGATACAGTCAATATAATTGCTGTCATTATATATTTATTTAAAGATTGCTGAAAGAAGAAAATAAACTTCAATCGTAATTAGTCATAATGGACACAGATTTGCCAACAATATGTATAGACTGCAAAAGTGTACAAGTATACAAGACAAAAATTTATATGAATATAATTTGCTTGACCATGGGAGATAACTCTGAAATATAGCTTTAGACTTTCAATTTCATGTATACCAATGAATAAATTGATAAATTGTTACATTCACCAGACCACACACTGGATAATATGGAATGTATCTATGATTAAGACATTGGGCATTATGTCAAATAAAATTAGTGGGAGAAAAAAAAAACCACATGTAAAAATTATATAAAAACATATTGACTTATGATAGTGGTTGTGGAGTTTAACAGCTTTTCACCACAATAAAGGCTATGCATGGAGGTCAGTATTGATGGTGGAGGAAGAACCAAGGAAAAGACCCAGGAACAACAGCCCCAGAAGCTACCAGCAAGTTTTCTCACATACCCGCTATGCCTGAATCCTAGATCTGAACTCACGCAGACAAAGGAATGAATTATGAAGTTTGGTACATATATGCTTAATGAGCTGCACAGACCTGAATTGGTATCTTTATAGAGACATAAAGATAGTGGAGACACCAATATCAATACAGGCAAACCTGTCAATAGCATATCACTCAAGGAGAAATGGTAGAATTGGCTGTTGCACATAGGTGACAGCTATATACAGTTTGACAGTTAAAATAAGTACCACACATCAAATATCAGTCATTACTAATATTATTTTATGATCAAGATTTATGTATTTGTGTTGTGAAACAAAATCATAATTACAGGTATAGATTGTTCTCTCAGATTTAAAGTCCACACATGATTACTTTACCTTGATAACTTTATTCAAAGCTAGAAATAAAATCAACCCTATTCAAAGATATACACCTATCTATGTTCACCGTATGCAAACAATATCTGCATTAGTCATAAAATAAAAAATACATAGGTTTAAAAATTCACATATTGATATGTTTGAGTTAGTGCCGACATGACAGGATATGAGTATAAGCAAGATAATAGCTGCTAGCACACTGTTTTACAGAATAATCCATTATCTAAACAATACCTCTCATGAAGAAAAAATTAAGTTTGTGTATAAAGAATATTGAATGTAGATGCTCTTTATTGATCACTAAACACCTTGCTAACTTCACACAAGGCATGAATGTTAAATACAGGACATTTTATGTAGAAAATTGCCTTGCTGAAAATTAGAATGGCCATTGTGAACATGTGACTGAAAAGTATTAGTGACTGTTAGGACAGGATTTAATAGGGATATTAGGATTTGTGGAGACACCTACATACCAACAATATAATGAGTTGTGGAGATTCCAAAATCAAGAATAGGGAACTAAGGAGCTGTGTAGACTTCAACATAAACATAAGTAGTTGTGGAGACATCAACATAAATAATTAAGATGTAAAGTATTGTGAAGATGCAAAGTATGTTTTTTTTTTCTGGTTTGTCGTCTTAAAGCAGAGCAACACATGTAGGGTATTTATCCTCAAGGCAATTAAATATAAATTGCCATGCCCAAATAGATCAAGACATTTTCCACAACTATTCTACATCAACAAACCAATGCAAGCCACAAATCACTGAATCATATAATATTAGAGACTGTTACCATGAGAGGGTCACGAATCGCTGAAGCATATATTTAGACTAGTACCATTATTAGAGGGTCAAGAATCAATGAAGCATATAATTAGAGTAGTACCATTAGAGAATAAAAAATCAATGAAGCATATAATTAGAGTATTACCATTAGAGGGTTAAGAACCAATGAAGCATATAATTAGAGTAGTACCATTAGAGGGTCAAGAATCAATGAAGCATATAATTAGAGTAGTACCATTAGAGGGTCAAGAATCAATGAAGCATATAATTAGAGTAGTACCATTAGAGGGTCAAGAATCAATGAAGCATATAATTAGAGTAGTACCATTAGAGAATCAAGAATCAATGAAGCATATAATTAGAGTAGTACCATTAGAGGGTCAAGAATCAATGAAGCATATAATTAGGGTAGTACCATTAGAGGGTCAAGAATCAATGAAGCATATAATTAGAGTAGTACCATTAGAGGGTTAAGAATCAATGAAACATATAATTAGAGTAGTACCATTAGAGAATCAAGAATCAATGAAGCATATAATTAGAGTAGTACCATTACAGGGTCAAGAATCAATGAAGCATATAATTAGAGTGTTACCATTAGAGGGTTAAGAACCAATGAAGCATATAATTAGAGTAGTACCATTAGAGGGTCAAGAATCAATGAAGCATATAATTAGAGTAGTACCATAAGAGGGTTAAGAATCAATGAAGCATATAATTAGAGTAGTACCATTAGAGAAGCATGAATCTGGTACCCCTGCCAATGAGCTGTCATGTCTCTTCACTCCATTAATCTTCTATATGATATCACGGTACCAATTGTTTTTCCATAGACCTCAATGCTAATATTTGGAGAGATAAATATATTTTCTATCCTAATTTAGCGTGCATCTCACACACTGATATAGAGAACAATGTTAGATTGTCAATTTGACGATGACAAAACCAGGTACTCCATTGCATTTAAGAGAGATAACTCTGCTGGAACTACACAGGGGTATGAGTTATCTAGTCACAACATACATATTTTCAGTCATGTATATTACATTTTCAAAACATCATAAAAATATACAAAATATGATCTATATAGGAATTAGCATAAATATTACATGTTGCCAAGAGGCTAAACTTTTTTTAAGCCTAACAGAAAGTACAACTTTTACATAATCCATCAATCATAGCTAGTGTTGTTGTTTATTTCTGATTGCAATGTTCCCTACAAAACACCCACTTGGACTTGCACAATTGGTACCGTTATACCATATCCCCATGCCACTATAGTGTCACTTCTTTTCCAAACAACTTTCTTACAGAAGTGTCTAATTGGATTGCAAACATAAGCCAACAATTTCCTTTACTAACAACTCTATTGGCTATTCCCATTTCAGGACTTTTTGCTCCAACTGGCCTGACAGTCATGATTAGGTCCAGGGCATGAGACATTCCTGTCAGCTTGGAAAGTCTGAGAGTGTCTCCATCTATAAAAGGCATACCTGTAACCATAAAGAAGACTGATATATTTTCCATGGAGTGGCTTGGTGTGTTATGTTTTATAGCACATAAACACACAATAAGCTATTTGATGCCTAAGTATCTGGAATAAAGTGCTTTGTCCAAGGACACACCACAAAGACTGGTGTAATAATTCAATCCCATAATACGCACAAAGACTGGTGTAATAATTCAATCCCATACATGAATGATTAAGAATATCATGGTATCTGCCTTAATGGTAGAAATTTTTATAAAATTAAGAATGATCACACATGAAAAATGATAATTGTTAGGACGTAAACATTTCTGAGTCTTAATTCTTCCGTTTGCTTCATTATTATGGTACATGGACATACATGCAAAATTTAAATATTAAGTTAAACCACCAGTGACAAGAATATCAGATGTATGTGTATAATACAGGGCTTGAATTAAACACAAATTTCTTTGTAGCCAGAAGGACTAATGTACTGAGAAATTTACTAGTCCTGCCAAACATTTACTAGTCCTGTCCAAAAAACTATGTCAGACACTTGTATTGAGATTAACAACAAGTTTCTTTCATAAATAGCATTATCATATGAAATGCAGAGGTACAATGCGGAATCAAAGCAGTGGCTATTGTAAACACTGTTATAAAATATTAACATCAAAAGATAATGTTAGTTTCAACTTGGAAATTGTGTGTTCCCATCAAACCAAGCCATCGGACTCGGCGCGTTGTGTTCAACTGCACCAATTACGGTCTCATCATTAATAGCGTAAGTTTAGTATGTGTTCTTCATTATTCCTCTCAACCTTCAATGTAGTGTTGAAATTAATAATAAGCGGGAAAATTTGAGAGATTTGAATTTCCAACAAATGTACGGAATGTAGGTATGCCTAATTAAGACGTGGAGATGAATAATAAAGAGATACATATGGCTAATTAGGACGTGAGATGAATAATTAAGAGATAATTATGGCTAATTAGGACTTGGACATGAATAATCAAGACCTGCAAATGACTAATTAAGAGGTTGAGAGGAATAATCAAGAGATAAGCATGTAGCGATTTTAGCTTATAGTGATGTATAATACCATAACTGATACTTCCGATACTGGGATGAGAGTGGTTTTGTTGCAATAACAAGACAAGATTCAACGAATACATCAAAATGATGAATAGAATATAAAATTTGGTAATTTCTATTAAACATTGAAAATGCCCAATTGATTCTGACCAATGTATTTTCATGGAAACACAGTAGACAACGAAGAACAGTCTCCCCTACATCACGAGAGCGTGCGTTCGTAATGTCGAACATCCCAATGAGCTATTGCATATTTATCTATAGTTCACATACACAATATCGTGTTTAGCATATATATATATATAACCCTGTTTCAAAACCCACGGTGATATCCACACCCATGTATTTCTTTTACCAGCTACTATTTCGGCCTGACCTATATAATTTAAGAGCTATTTATATCCGGCTTAGGCTGAGATATAATATAAATTCTGTCGAACAATTTCGTGTACCAGTCATGTTTTAAACATGCCTACGCATGACCAGGAAGAAATACCACCGTGATCAGTTTAAGACTTAGAGAGTACATAAAACATAACAAGTTATACTTCAATATTAAATAGGAAAGTAAAGGGACATACTTCATAATGGCGACTACTATAACCCGTACTGAAGATGAACCAACATGTCCAATTTGTTTGGGATTATTCAACGTACCAAGACAGCTACCGTGTGCCCACACATTCTGTCAGAGTTGTCTACAGTCATACATCACAAGCAATGCGATAAAACACGAGAAAAAGAGATGCATCGAGTGTCCGGTATGTAGAACAACAGCAGGTAATTTTAAACAGGATAAATCAACTAGTGAATGGGCGTCTATCTTTCCAGTCGACACTGTCATACAATCCATGTTACCGACGAAATCGAAAGTAGATCGTGTATGTGATGCATGTAACGCCGAAGGTTCCTCTGTCACAGCTACAGGGTTCTGTGCAGTATGCGAGGAAGCAATGTGTGATGACTGTCTAAAATTCCACAACAAACAGAAAATCTCCAAAGCGCACTCTATTCTTACAATGGACGAGTTATTGAACAATCCACAAAATGTGATGACATTTGCTGAAGGTTTTACATGTCTTGATCACGAAGATGAAGATCTAAAATTTTACTGCAGTAATCACAAGATTGCCTGTTGTGGAATGTGCTTTTTAGAAAACCATAAAACTTGTTCTGATGTAAGAAAGTTGAAGGAGGAACTCCCTGCTCTTCTTCGAGAAACCAAACCAAGAGAAATCATTGAAGAGTTGAAGAAACTGGAAACTCACTTAAAAAGATTTATTGATGTAACGGAGTCAAATATGAATGATCTAGAGTCCCAAGTTAATGGACTGACTGATCATTTCAGAGAAATGAGAAATAAAATCAATACAGCTTTGGACCAATTAGAGATCAAAGTGAAGATGGAGGGAAAGGGAATCCACAAAGAAGTTGCTATTAGGACACAAGAAGAGAACCATCAATGCTTGTCACTCATTCATGCCATAAGAAATTCTCAACTTCTTTGTGAAACAGTCCACAAATATGGAACTGATATACAAAAATTTCTAACTGCAGAAAAAATCAAGTCACAACTACCTTTATACTGCTCTCAGGTCAGAGAAAAGTATAAGAGGACAGACACACCTACAGTGCAGATGAAATTCACTCCACTGTTAGAATCAATTTTATCACTCTCATCATCTGATATCAGAACACATGTGACCAAGACTGTCTCAACCTATACTGTACCTGGTTTGAGGAAACCAACAAAGGAATGTCAGGTTGAGAAAGTTGAAACATTTAATGTAAATATCAGTGGCAGTGTACCATATTATACTGGCATTACTATTCTGCCTAGAAACAGGGTGATGCTTGTTGATACTAGCAATGGTCAGTGCATTCTTCTTAACAATTCACATCAAATAGTTACAACATACAAACTCACAGGATACCCTTATGACATTTGTGTGGTGGGTGATGAGGAAGTGGCTGTATCTGTGTATAATCAAAAGAAAATTCAGATTCTATCAGTCAGGGACGATGTCATCAGTCCAGTCAGAACAAACACAACTAAATATGAGTGCTCTGGAATAACATCAGCTGGGAAGGGAGAGATGGTTGTGGTTAGGTACTGTGGTAATAACAAGTCCTGCTGGAGCCTGATCAGAGATGGGAGAGATTTCAATTATTCTGATCAGTATGACTCATCATCCAGATACTTAAACTACATAGCACTCAATAACTCTAAAACAAGAGTCTATGTTACTGTGTATGCTAAAAATTCCCTTCTGTGTTTCAATATGGAAGGCAAGAAGCAGTATACCTACAGTCATGACAACCTCAAACGTCCTACAGGAGTAGCTGTGGACAGGGATGACAACATCTATGTTGTTGGACATAAGTCTCATAACATTCATCAGTTATCACCAGAAGGCTGCATACTACAGGTCATAACTACAGGAGTGCCACAGTATCCTTGTGCAATCAGTTTTGACAACAGTAGAGATACTTTTATCATTACAAACCATTCTGAAAAGCCAAAGCTACACATTTACCAACTGAAATAAAACTTAAAAACCAGAAATCTAATCATCATAGATCATATGATAAATTTGCAGAAATGGATAGTTGAGGTTTCTTGGAAGGTGCAAATAATTGACTCTAAATTGATGGACAGATGCAGAAAAAATAAAGTCGGAACTTCCTTTATATTACTCTCAGGACAGAGAAATGTATGAGAGGACAGACACACTGACTTTGCAGGTGAAATTCACTCCACTGTTAGAATCTATTATATCACTCTCATCATCCGATATTGGAAAGCGTGTGACAATGAATCAATCAACCCTTTCTATACCTGGTGTAAGGAAATCAACAAAGGAATGCCAGGTTGAGAATGTTGAAACATTTAGTGTTAACATCAGTGGAAGTACACAAAGTTATAGTGGCATTACTATTCTCCCTAGAGACCGGGTGATGCTTGTTGATTTTAACAATAGTCAGTGCATTCTTCTAAACAATTCACATCAAGTAGTTACGACATACAAATTCACAGAAAAGGCTATTGACATTTGTGTGGTGGGTGATGAGGAAGTGGCTGTATCTGTGTCTGATCAAAAGAAAATTCAGATTTCTATCAGTCAGGGATGATGTCATCAGTCCAGTCAGAACAATAACAACTAAATACAAGTGCTGTGGAATTACATCAGCTGGGAAGGGAGAGATGGTTGTGGTTGGAGACTGTGGTAATCATAAGTGTTGCTGGAGTCTGATCAGAGATTGGAGAGAGGTCAATTATTCTGATCAGTATGACTCATCTAAACGCTTTAACTACATAGCAATGAATAACTCTAAACTACGAGTCTGTTACTGTGCCTGACACAGATTCCCTTCATTGTTTCAATATGGAAGGCAAGAATCAATATACCTACAGTCCAGACAACCTCAAATGGCCTTTAGGAGTAGCTGTGGACAGGGATGACAACATCTATGTTGTTGGAAGTAATTCTCATAATATTCAACAGTTATCACCGGAATGGTACATAATGCAGGTCATAACTACAGGAGTGCCAAATGACCCATGTGCAATCAGTTTTGACAACAGTAGATATACGTTTATCATGACAAACTATTGTAAGCAAAATCTACACATTTACCAACTGAAATAAAAGTTAAAACCCGATAAAGTTGTAGAAATTCTTATCCTTTTACTTTCTGGCAATATAACTATATAAAGGAAAGAGGATTATGGTATTTTTAAGATTATACTTTGAAATTCATACCTAAATTAAGAACATTATTGTAAAGATAAAACATGAAACAATATAATAAAGGTTGGTCATTCATGGCGATAAATGAGTACCAAATCGTTATTATAAAGTAAAATCAGAAATTTAAATCTTTGATTTTATTTACATATAAGGTAAATAAGAAATATTTTCTCACTCGAAAAAAAAAACATCAAATGAAACAAACAAAAGGTTGATATAGCATATATGGTGACCAAATAGATTGGTGGAAAACCAAACATAACATGAATTGAACATAAATTGGATGATAATACAGGGAATAGTTACAATGTGTTTTCATAATTTGTTACTTGGATTTATCTTATTTTCTGAAATCTAACTTGTAGGTACAATTTATAAGTTTTCTTGGCAATTAACAATGAATTTTCAAATGAAACTTGTTTTTGTCTTATCTTATGTGCATGATATCTTATATTTGATTAATAATGCTCTATTAATTCCATGAGAAAATATATATTTGAATGTTTCAATCGTGCTAATTTATATTGCATCATTTACACATCATCACTTATTAAATATTCCTTGATGAACACACTTATTCAGTACACATCATTTATTGATTGGGGGATATATGTATCTGACAGCTTGTACTATTACTCCTAGAATTTCTTCCCCTCTAATGGTACTGCTCAACTGCTAGGATTACCAATCCTACTACATGTATTTCTATTTCTTCTCTTCTAATGCTACAACTAGGATTACCACTCCTATTTCTACTACTTCGTCCCTTCTACTTGTACAACTAGAATTGCTAATCCTGCTATTTATAATTTTTCCCTTCTAATTGAAAAACTTTTATTAAAACTACTACTTCTTCGTTTCTAATTGTAAAACTAGGAAAATATAAGCAAAATAATTCAAATTTTAAAAAATGACAAAAAAATCTTATCCTCTAATTAATACACTGATAAAATTATTTTCATATATTTTTAATTCTCTCTTTTTAAGTAGATTTCATTTCTGAAATAGTCTTCCATTGGTTTCCATTTGATTGCTTGGCAAATTTATTTTATATTTTGATTGCTACAACAATATGTGTACTTAAAATAGACTTGTCAAGAACCATCTCTTCATGTCCTTGAAAAACAGAATGACCATATGCATGGTGTTACGTGCTTAGGCTCGAATAAGCAACAACATAGAAAGAAGTTAAAATAACAAGCTTGTACAATTTAACAAACAATTTATTGAGTACAAATATTTTCATAAAATAAAACATTTAAACTTACGGTTTTAGAGAATCAAGTTAAAAAATTAGTCCAATATTGAATTCACAATACAGTATAATCCAAGATTATCCAATAATTGCAAGAGTCCTGATAATAATATGTCCTAATAGTTCCCGGTTCGAATCTTGACGATGTAATCCAATATGGACGACGATGTCACTTGATTTAGCCAGTTCTTGTTAATGAAAATCTATGAGCACATATTCTTTTCCAGATAAATAATACAATAATTCCTCTTGCTCCAAGCGAATCAACACAATTTCCAGTACACGGTAATTAAAAATAACTCAAAAAGAAGGCACAACTTAATATTATAAAAGCCCAACTTCTACTGATCTGTTTTCTCCCAAACAATAATTTAAATACCTGTTTTTACGTAAACAGGAAAGGGGTCACGACCTTCCAGAATCTCTCAGAACAATCTCACGTTCAAGAAATCACGTAACCAGCCTATGACCCAACTAAAATAGAAAGATGTTTATACTTTATTCCATTTTGTCCTTGGAACCAACCAAATATTTTAAAAGTAAAGCTATAATATCCTTGGATTCAACCAATCATTTTAGAAGCTTGTTTACTCTCTGAAGCAAGGTCAGAAAAAGAGGTTAACATCTGGTGTTTACATGTAAAGTATATAGGTCATCCATTTCTAGAAAATCTCTCCCAACTAAGGAATTTTAAACTCAAAATGTCAAATTTGAATCTGACAAACAAAATTAAATGATTTAAATCAAATATACTAACAATGGGGTCTGTCACAGAATTAGGCGAAAATTGAACTGATTTTTGTTGTTCTTGAATTGCAAACGAAACTCACCATTTTCTTGATTTCGTCGTACACGCATTACCTGGGGTGATTAAGTGGCGTGTAACGATTTGCATGTGCCAATTTGTAATTTACATGAAATCCGAAATACTCGTTGTACGTGGTGCACGCCAAGCTCGATGTGATTTATGTTCACCTATTGAGAGTATATAAGGCTAAGGATTTCTCATTATTATTTACGGGAACCAAAATATCTAATCGAAGGATAGATAACCTCGTCTTGCAAATCTCCAGCCAAAGGGGTGAGTGTTAAATTTACATTTCGTTTTATTGTGAATTTTATTCAGATTATCATTTCGTATAATGATGCCTTTATTGCAATGAACGTGGAATATTTGGAATTACTAGTCACTTTTAGACTTTAAATACAATATCGTAATCTACGGCTTAGATTATTTTTGAGACAACTATTATTAGTCTGGTTTTGTTTATTATAGCTGATTCCGGAGATCTAATAACATCGTTGATTCCGTAGATCTGATAACATCTGACAATCATTGATTCCGTCTGATTCAGTCTGATTCCGTCTGATTCCGTCTGATTCCGTCGTTGATACCGTAGAAGTACATCACTGATAGCGCATCTAATAACATCGTTGATACCGTCTCTGATACCGTAGCTGCTAACGTAGTTGTTACAATATTTCTGATACCGTAGCTGCTAATAACATCGTTGATACCGTAGATGCTAATAACATCGTTGATACCGTAGCTGTTAACACATCTGATACCATCTTTTGATAAACGTCTTTGATATCGTCTGATTTGTTGTGGGACATCTATTGTTTGTTCTGGAACATCTCTGTATAAATATCTGAATGTGCTTGTGCCGTTAATTTGTGCAAACGGAATTGAAGTATCTGTCTGTGTGTCGAACTGTCTGTTCGTCAATATCTGTGTAACGTGTAAATATCCGGAAAGCTAGAAGTCCGAGTGTCGGAGCTGTCTTAGAGTTGTAAAACGTCCGGGTAGATATCTAGGGGAGTGAGGAACCGTTGGTTCGGGTAGATGTTGTATGCTGTCTGAACGTATAACTGTGGTGGATCCGTGTAGGGAAACGTCCGATAATAGTATTGGTCAACCCTCGGTTCTCGGGGAAACTGGGAGACGATTCAATTGTTGCTGAATCGTGCGGTTATACAGGGGAGACACATAGGTGTATTGAAATTGTGATATAATTTAATACATTGTTGTATTTGCATGTTTATGTCAGATCGCAATAATATTTCAAGTGGTCACATAGATATCAATAAAAGCTAGCAACTTGATTGAATACAAGTATATGATCGTGCTAGTTATCGCAATCCATCGTGCGATAGATAGTTTGTCGTTTGTGTTTATTTTTTTCGTAAATCATACTTGCATTTATTTAACTTTCGTAAAGGATTCTTGGATCTGTGTATAATCCAAGAGATCCCTTTACATCTGAGATTCCTTTTGTATTGTTATTTTTTTTGTTCATGTATTGTAAATGGTTGTGAGTGTAATTACGGGTTGAGTGCATGAATTATTGTGTTGTTACATCTGTATTTTTTTCATTTATAAATTTATTACATAAATTTATATTTTCTTTCACAAATTGTGTTTGTATTGTTCATTTGATCCACCCTCCTCTCGGTAACAATTCTGTTACAATGGTGTCAGAAGTGGGATCGTTGGATTAAGTGAACTGTCAATCATTTTTGTGAAGGTATACATTTAATGTTTATATTTGAGCGTGACCTTCTGTTAAGATAATACTCTAGTTGGAGTTTATTTTTGTTTAGTTTACCTAGGTCCGTGTGTCCAGTATAAACGTGTTTAAAGTATTGGTTTGGTTATATATCTATATTCATATTACAATTGTCATGTCATCCCTTAAGAACTTGGTTGCCTTAGGCAAAGAATTTGGATATGAAGGTGAAAGCTTAAGGAAATTTATTCAAGAAGAACAAGCCCGGGAAAGGGAAGAAAGGGCAAGGTCAAGGGAATTAGAAAGGGAATCTGATGAAAGGAAATGGGCCTTTGAGAGGGAAAAGATAGAATTTGAGAAGGATAAGATAGAATTAGAGAAGCAGGCCCAAAGGGAAAAGATAGAATTAGAGAAAGGGAAGATTGAATTAGAGAAGCAGGCCGAAAAAGACAGGATAGGATGGGAAATGGAAGCGGAGGGAAAGCGAATAGAGTTAGAAGAAAAAGCTAAGCAACGGGATCATGATCGTAAGGTAGAATTAGCGACATCTGGAAGAGAACACGATTCTGCCTTTAGCAAATTAAGGGGCCCCAAATTACCTCCCTTTGACGATGAAAAAGATAACATAGATAGTTATCTTCATCGGTTTGAGCGGTATGCCGAAAACCAGAAGTGGAGTCAAAATGACTGGGCGCTGCATCTGAGTGCTTTATTAAAAGGTAAAGCACTGGATGTATACTCGCGGCTTCCTAGGGACGATGTGTTTAAGTACGACGTCCTAAAGGAAGCACTTCTCAAAAGGTACGAGCTCACTGAACAAGGTTTTCGAAAAAAGTTCAGGTATAGCAAGCCCGATAAGGGAGAAACCTTTGGTCAGTTCACCGTCAGAATTGCGAACTATTTTGAGCGGTGGATTGAATGCGGCAAAGCGGTGAAGACGTTTGAAGGATTGACTGATTTCTTGCTCAGAGATCAATTATTTAATACGGTTGGGCGAGAATTAGATCAATTTCTGAAGGAGAAAGTCTTCACAAACGTAAAAGATATGGCTAAGCAAGCCGATTTATTTGCCGAAGCTCATGGGGGAACCCAGAACGTGGTTTTGAAAGATTTTAAGTCTGGAAACCAGTCTGTAAGACCTATGCCTAGGGAGCCTGTAAAATCAGCTGAGGTAAAAAGGTCAGTTGGGAATCCAGTTTTTCAGCGTGTGCGGTGTTTCTTGTGTAATGCATTGGGTCATGTTCAAAAAGACTGTCCTAAAAGAAAGGCACTTATACATAAGGTAGCAGTGGCTATACAAAGTAAAGGTATAACTGATAACATCGTACAGGCAGAACCTTGTATTCATTCGCTTGGCACGTGTTTATTTCCTGAAGCGCGTGTACCAACCGCGAGAGGGTTTGTCAACGGTCGAGAAGTCGTGGTATTGCGTGACACTGGTTGTACGGGCGTAGTGATCAAACGTAGTCTCGTGCAGGATAACCAAATGCTCGGGTGGGAATCCCCATGTATGTTACTTGATCAGACGATGGGTCGCATTCCCGTAGCAAGGATCACAGTAAAAACACCTTTCTTAACGGGAACTGTTGATGCCCTTTGTATGGACAATCCTATTTACGATCTGACGATCGGTAATGTTGAAGGTTCCCGTCTTCCAACCATGGCCGATTTTAAAATACCTTTGGCCCAGGCAGTCGAAACGCGAGCGCAAACACGGCGAGAGAAAACCGCGTTTCATAAATTAATAGTCCCTGAATCGATCTCAGGAATTTCCCGCGATGATTTCAAACAAGAGCAAGAACGTGATGAATCCATCAGAACAATTGTTGAGAAAATCACGTCCGGCGCGATTAAACATTGCAAGCGTGGGGGTAGCTCTAGATTCGTTCGCAAGAACGGATTAATTCATAGGGAGTTTAGCGCTCGGGAGGGTAAGAAGTATTGGCAAGTGGTCGTACCCCAGAGATATAGATCTCAAGTACTTAGGGTGGCGCATGAGTCAAGCATGGCAGGACACCTAGGTAAGGCTAAGACCACTAGCAGGGTAGTCGCTGAATTCTACTGGCCAGGTGTTAATGGCGATGTCACACGGTTCTGTAGGTCGTGCGACGTATGTCAGAAAACCGTCTGTAAGGGAAGGGTCACAAGGGTGCCCTTGGGACAGATGCCATTAATAGATACACCGTTTAAAAGAGTGGCAGTAGATATTGTAGGACCAATACACCCGGTTACCGAAAGAAAGAATCGGTACATACTTACTCTGGTTGACTACGCAACCAGATACCCTGAAGCCGTAGCGTTACCAACTATTGAAACGGAAAGGGTAGCTGAAGCATTAGTTGATATCTTCAGTAGGGTAGGGGTGCTAGAAGAAATCCTCACGGACTGTGGTGCCCAATTCACCTCTGACCTCATGGGTGAAATAAGTAGACTGTTATCCATCAAACAGCTAAACACTACCCCATACCATCCGATGTGCAATGGACTGGTAGAGAAGTTTAATGGTACCCTGAAAAGCATGTTACGAAAGATGTGCGCGGAACGTCCGCAAGACTGGGACCGTTATTTAAACGCTGTTCTATTCGCGTACCGTGAAGTACCGCAGGAAAGTTTAGGGTTTTCACCCTTCGAACTGTTGTACGGTAGGACAGTTCGAGGCCCGATGCGGATACTACGCGAACTATGGACTGGTGATGTCGCGAACGATGAAATAAAAACGACTTACCAGTACGTGTTAGATCTAAGAAACAAACTTGAGAGTACATGCCAGATGGCACGTGACGAATTGATTAAATCGGGGCGCAGATATGCCAAGTATTACAACCGCAGAGCGCGTAATAGGAAATTTCTTGTGGGAGATCAGGTGCTATTGCTTCTTCCAACGAGTTCAAATAAGTTATTAGTCCAGTGGAAAGGTCCATATGAAGTTAAAGAAGTAAAAGGTGACATGGACTATAAAATTGACATGGACGGTATTGTAAAAACATTCCATGCGAACATGCTCAAGTTATACATCAAGAGACAGAGCGTCAATGTCAATAAGGGGAGTTGAAAATATAGGCGCAGACTATTTGAGTAGGGCATGATGGGAAATTTGTATGAATTTGCCCAGTAATAAAATCCAGTTTGTAGTATAACCAGTGTAAATGTTGTAAGATATCATCAGGAGTTATTTTTCTTCTATTCTGTGTTAGTTTTAAAAATGTGTACATTTTTATTCTTAGGGGGGAGGTATTGTCACGGAATTAGGCGAAAATTGAACTGATTTTTGTTGTTCTTGAATTGCAAACGAAACTCACCATTTTCTTGATTTCGTCGTACACGCATTACCTGGGGTGATTAAGTGGCGTGTAACGATTTGCATGTGCCAATTTGTAATTTACATGAAATCCGAAATACTCGTTGTACGTGGTGCACGCCAAGCTCGATGTGATTTATGTTCACCTATTGAGAGTATATAAGGCTAAGGATTTCTCATTATTATTTACGGGAACCAAAATATCTAATCGAAGGATAGATAACCTCGTCTTGCAAATCTCCAGCCAAAGGGGTGAGTGTTAAATTTACATTTCGTTTTATTGTGAATTTTATTCAGATTATCATTTCGTATAATGATCCCTTTATTGCAATGAACGTGGAATATTTGGAATTACTAGTCACTTTTAGACTTTAAATACAATATCGTAATCTACGGCTTAGATTATTTTTGAGACAACTATTATTAGTCTGGTTTTGTTTATTATAGCTGATTCCGGAGATCTAATAACATCGTTGATTCCGTAGATCTGATAACATCTGACAATCATTGATTCCGTCTGATTCAGTCTGATTCCGTCTGATTCCGTCTGATTCCGTCGTTGATACCGTAGAAGTACATTACTGATAGCGCATCTAATAACATCGTTGATACCGTCTCTGATACCGTAGCTGCTAACGTAGTTGTTACAATATTTCTGATACCGTAGCTGCTAATAACATCGTTGATACCGTAGATGCTAATAACATCGTTGATACCGTAGCTGTTAACACATCTGATACCATCTTTTGATAAACGTCTTTGATATCGTCTGATTTGTTGTGGGACATCTATTGTTTGTTCTGGAACATCTCTGTATAAATATCTGAATGTGCTTGTGCCGTTAATTTGTGCAAACGGAATTGAAGTATCTGTCTGTGTGTCGAACTGTCTGTTCGTCAATATCTGTGTAACGTGTAAATATCCGGAAAGCTAGAAGTCCGAGTGTCGGAGCTGTCTTAGAGTTGTAAAACGTCCGGGTAGATATCTAGGGGAGTGAGGAACCGTTGGTTCGGGTAGATGTTGTATGCTGTCTGAACGTATAACTGTGGTGGATCCGTGTAGGGAAACGTCCGATAATAGTATTGGTCAACCCTCGGTTCTCGGGGAAACTGGGAGACGATTCAATTGTTGCTGAATCGTGCGGTTATACAGGGGAGACACATAGGTGTATTGAAATTGTGATATAATTTAATACATTGTTGTATTTGCATGTTTATGTCAGATCGCAATAATATTTCAAGTGGTCACATAGATATCAATAAAAGCTAGCAACTTGATTGAATACAAGTATATGATCGTGCTAGTTATCGCAATCCATCGTGCGATAGATAGTTTGTCGTTTGTGTTTATTTTTTTCGTAAATCATACTTGCATTTATTTAACTTTCGTAAAGGATTCTTGGATCTGTGTATAATCCAAGAGATCCCTTTACATCTGAGATTCCTTTTGTATTGTTATTTTTTTTGTTCATGTATTGTAAATGGTTGTGAGTGTAATTACGGGTTGAGTGCATGAATTATTGTGTTGTTACATCTGTATTTTTTTCATTTATAATTTATTACATAAATTTATATTTTCTTTCACAAATTGTGTTTGTATTGTTCATTTGATCCACCCTCCTCTCGGTAACAATTCTGTTACAGGGTCTGTCTAAATATTTCATTAGTACACTAGTGTGCTGAGATCAACATGCCATTGCTGGATGGGCCAATGTCTGAGGCCTGTCTAACCTTATATGCCCCTGTAGAACTGCTAGTAAATAACACGATGGCTTTATGCCTAGAACATCTTTAATTTATGGGGAGGGGGTCCCCTCTTCCTCATAAATACTTGTGAACAACTCCATGGCCCTATATCATTGACCTTTCAAACTCTTATAAGGGTTCTTCTGAGAAATAGTTGGAACAAGTTGTCTAAGCAAGTTGGACCTATGCCAGAATCCTGTTTAAATCTTGCAAAAAACTTTCTTCTAATGAAACAAGGAAAAACTGGATGGGCCTGTGTATGAGGCATGTAAACATCTTGTATGGGTCCTACTCCTAGAAAAATGCCTAAGGCCTAGTTACGTTTTATATGCGTCCATCTCCTAAAAGAAAATGCCAGAGGCCTAGATAGGTTTTATATTGTCTCCTCATTATTCTGAGAATGACATTGTTGTACACATTGGATGGCTGTATGCCCAATGGCCATCTTAATCTCTTCTACTGATAACTGGATGTCACAATGGACGAATCTATGTCTGAAGCCTGTCTAATGTTGTGTAGACCCCTCTTCTAATGAGAACTACTTGTCAAAGCTTTTACTAAATCTCAATTTAAGTGTGCAGTTCCCTGTGTGTTTTCTACTAAAAGATCATTGTTGATTAGGTCCTGTGTTTCCTCCACAAAGATCCTTGTTGATTAGCTCCTACGTTTCCTACAGAAATATCATTGTTAATTAGGTCCTATGTTTCCTACAGAAAGATCATTGTTGATTTGGTCCTATGTATCTTACACAAAGATCTTTGTTGATTAGCTCCTATGTTTCCTACAGAAAGATCATTGTTGATTAGGTCCTATGTATCTTACACTAAGATCTTTATTGATTAGGTCCCGCTGTTTCTTACAGAAATAGCTTTGTTGACCAAGCCCTGTGTTTCCCACAGCAAGATCATTGTTGATTTAGTCCTGTTTCCCTGTTTCCTGTGAAACATAATACATACACAAAGATCTTTGTTGATTATGTCCTGTGTTTCCTCCACAAAGATAATTGTTGATTAGGCCCTATGTTTCCTACAGAAATATCATTGTTGATTAGCTCCTATGTTTCCGACAGAACGATCATTGTTGATTTAGTCCTGTTTCCCATCAACAAAAAGATTACTGGCGATTGAGTCTTGTTTTCCATAGCAAGATCATTTTGGGTTAGATCCTGTGTTTCCTTTTCACTGTGTCTTTAAAGTTGTAATTGTACTTAACTACAAAATCTATGAAAATTTGCACAGTAAATGTACAGCAGTATACGATATAACACCTAATCATTTTCAACAGACATTTGTTGTGTTTGTGGAAATGAGGTGGCAACATTGTAGGATAACAAAATAATTCAAGTTATAGAGATATTAATTAATATAATAAGTTACATTTTATGGAAATTTAAGTAACAAACTATTAGCAAAACCAAAACTTTACAATTTTTTGATAGTTTATTTATGTTGAATGAGTCCTGTTTTTCAATGTCTTTCACAAACGATACTGCACCTACAAGAAGGAAAACAAATGGTGTTAAAATGGCATATTATATAATTTATTGCTACAAATTCTTAAATTTTGCCAATGAAAAAGCAATATTATGTTATTTCTCATGAATAACAATTTCTCCAAGTAATTAGATAATCTGGATCAATTAATTTCTGTACTGATGATTTCAATCTGTCAATGTAGACCTGGATTCTAAGTTGTAAATGTACATCTGGATCTTATGGTTCATTATGTATCATGGCAATTAAAACGTATTGATGAGTATCATGGCACTTAAAGCCTATCGAGATGTATCATGGAACTTTAAATGTATTGATGAGAATCATATAACATATGACATCTGGGACAAGTTTTCATTTTAGACACCCCATTGACATTTGGGACACATTTCCATTTTAGCCACTCCATTGACATTTCCCTTTTAGCCACTACATTGACATATGGCCCTGTTTTTAAAATGTATTATTAGTATCATAACACTTACTTTGTATCAATATGTATCATAACACATGAAATGTATCAATATGTATCATAACACATGAAATGTATCAATATGTATCATAACACATTGCCCTTTGAAATTAAGAGTGCGCTAAAAATCGACTTTTTCGAGTGCAATAACAATTTTAAAAAAACTAATAATAATAAATACCAAAGGTTTCATATCTTAAATATTGTCAGCATGCTTTTCTATATAAAAAATGTAATATGTAATGTTGTAAAGCGCTTATATAGAGCTTCTAGAGATTAGGAGATATAGAACGTCCTCATTATTGTTATTCTACATATGAATAAAATATGCCCACCCCCTCCTCCTTCCCCACCCACCCGAGTGGTGTAAAGAGCTGTTTCGGATCACTGCCATCTCACTTCTATCTCTGTGGATTCGAGTCTCCCGTTCGGCCAATTTAGTTAACTTGTATGAGAAAACTTAACAGTAGCTTCTCGTGGGTCCGTGGCTCTTCCGGGGATTTCCCAGGATCTTCCTCCACCATTAATACTGACCGCCATGTATGACTTATTGTGTGCTGAAAAATGGCTTTAAACCCTATATCAACAACATGAAAAGAATTATAAAAGTTAGTAATTTCTATTAAAAATTGAAAACGCCCAATGGATTCTGTCTAATGTATTTTCATGGAAACACAGTAGACAACGAAGCCCAGTCTCCCCTACATCCAGAGAGCGGAATTCTGGCTGATTCGGACCTTGGCTGATCGGACCGTCGCTGATTCGGCCCAAATTACGGGCTGATTCGGTCCAACTGACGGGCTGATTCGGACCAAGATGACGGGCTGATTCGGACCATGTGAACTATTATAAGAAAAACCATGTAACACACACATTATTTAGTTTGGTAGTTATTACTGTTTTTGCAGACATACCAAGAGCATATAACAAGTTTAAATTTACGTAAGACAGTTGCTAGCAAATTTCTAACCGAAATCAGAACAAACTCCAGCATTTAGATTTGTTCAACCAATATATATATATATATATATATATATATATATATATATATATATATATATATATATATATATATATATATATATATATATATACATATATATATATATATATATATATATATATATATATATATATATATATATATATATATATATATATATATGCGCAATAAACTGACAACGAACAGTGCAAAATTAGTATCTAACTAGCTTGAGCGCTTTCGACTCTTAATGGGTCTTTTCAAAGGCAAATACAAAACATAGACAGGACAAATAAAACAGAAAAACGGTTATGTTTGCAAAGTTTTACATGGCTATTTCTACTGGAATTAAACATTTAAGTTTATATTGTTTCAACTAGTTTATTTCAACTTGTTGTGGATACTGGAAAATATTTTTTTTCATCTAAAAGTCGATGAGCCATTACGACATCTGTTGTTTTATGCAAATTTATGTAAGCGCAAATTATATCCAGGATATTTCATTATTATAGTAGTAATTATAGGATATTGACCAAATTTAGAAAATTATTTAAAAGAAAATTTTATTTGTGCATGGTTGTCTTTTTCTAGTCTTCTTGGTTTAAACCGCTTGCTTTCAATGTTCTAAGGCGGCGTATCCATTAAGATTCCTTTTCTATCCTGGTTTCGGAACTCGAAACTAATAAAATGCAGTCATTTTTATAAGTCGTATTTCACAGCTGTTATTGCTGCAAATGAGCTGAAAATTGACGTCCCCATTTTATTCTGAAATGAATCCCTAATCTGATCCGAATCAGCCAGAAAACTGGTCCGAATCAGCCCGTAATTTGGACCGAATCAGCTTGGTCCGAATCAGCCATGGACCGAATCAGCCTGTTACCCAGAGAGAGTGCTTTCGTAATGTATAACATAGTAATAAGATATTGCATATTTATTTATAGCTCACATATATAATGATGTGTATAACGATATTCTCCCTATTTGAAAACCTACCTTGATATCAACAGTACAACGCATATATTGCATATTTATTTATAGCTCACATATATAATGATGTGTATAACGATATTCTCCCTATTTGAAAACCTACCTTGATATCAACAGTACAACGCATATTTCTTTTACCAACGATTATCTCGGCCTTATCTATATAATTTAAGAGCTGTTTATATCAGGCTCAGACTGAGATACAGTATATACTCTGTCAAACAATTTCGTGAACAAGTCAAGCTTTAAACACGCTCACACATGACCAGGAAGAAATATAAGCGAGATCAGTTTAAGGCTTACTATAGTACATACAAAGTTGTACCTCAATATTAAATTAGACAATAGATATACTTCATAATGGCGACTGCTATAACACATACTGAAGACGAACCAACATGTCCTATTTGTATGGGATTATTCAATGTACCAAGACAGCTGCCATGTGCCCACACATTCTGTCAGAGTTGTCTACAGTCATACATCACAAGCAAGGCTATAGAACACGAGAAAAAGAGATGCATCGAGTGTCCGGTATGTAGAAAAACAGCAGGTCATTTTAAAGAGAATAAATCAACAAGTGAATGGGCGTCGCTCTTTCCAGTCGATACTGTGATACAATCCATATTACCGACGAAATCGAAAGTAGATCGTGTATGTGATGCTTGTTCGTCTGGCGGCCTCTCTGTCGCAGCTACAGGATTCTGTGCAGTATGCGAGGAAGTAATGTGTGATAACTGCCTAAGCGTTCACAGGAAACAGAAAATATCCAAAGCTCACTCTATTCTTACAATGGAAGAGTTAGTGAACAATCCACAAAATGTGATGAAATTTGCTGAAGGTTTTACATGTTTTCATCACGACGATGAAGATCTAAAATTTTACTGCAATAATCACAAGATTGCCTGTTGTGGAATTTGCTTTTTAGAAAGCCATAAAACTTGTACTGATGTGAGAAAGTTGAAGGAGGAACTCCCTGCTTTGCTTCGTGAAACCAAACCAAGTGAAATCATTAAAGAGTTGAAGAAACTGGAAACTCATTTAAAAAGGTTTATCGATATAAATGAGTCTAATATGAATGATCTAGAGTCCCAAATTAATGGACTGAATGATGAAATCAAAGAAATGAGAAAGAAAATCAACACAGCTTTGGACGAATTTGAGATGAAAGTGAAGATGGAGGGAAGGAGAATCCACAAAGAAGTTGCTATTAGGACACAAGAAGAGAACCATCAATGCTTGTCACTCATTCATGCAATAAGAAATTCTCAACTTCTGTGCGAGACAGTTCACAAATATGGAATTGATATACAGAAATTTCTGACTGCAGCAAAAATAAAGTCACAACTACCTCTATATTACTCTCAGATCATAGAAAAATATGAGAGGACAGACATAGTAAAAGTGCAGGGGAAATTCACTCCACTGTTAGAATCTAATTTATCGCTCTCATCATCCGATATTGGAAAACTTGTGACCATAACTTGCTCAACTCATCCTATACCAATGTTGAGGAAACCAACAAAGGAATGCCAGGTTGAGAATGTTGAAAAATTTAGTGTTAACATCAGTGAAGGTACACCAGGTTATAGTGGCATTACTATTCTCCCTAGAGACAGGGTGATGCTTGTTGATCATAACAATGATCAGTGCATTCTTCTAAACAATTCACATCAAGTAGTTACGACATACAAACTTAAAGAAAAGCCTTGTGACATTTGTGTGGTGGGTGATGAAGAAGTGGCTGTATCTGTGTATAATCAAAAGAAAATTCAGATTCTATCAGTCAGGGATGGTGTCATCAGTCCAGTCAGAACAATAACAACTAAACATAAGTGCATTGGAATTGCAACAGCTGGGAAGGGAGAGATGGTTGCGGTTGGAGACTGTGGTAATAACAAGTATTGCTGGAGTCTGATCAGAGATGGGAGAGAGGTCAATTATTCTGATCAGTATGACTCATCATCTGGATTCTTAAACTACACAGCACTGAATAATTCTAAAACACGAGTCTATGTTACTGTGTCTGATAAAAATTCCCTTCACTGTTTCAATATGGAAGGCAAAACGCAGTATACCTACAGTCATGACAACCTCGAATGTGCTTTAGGAGTAGCTGTGGACAGGGATGACAACATCTATGTTGTTGGATGTAATTCTCATAACATTCATCAGTTATCACCAGAAGGGTGCATAATACAGGTCATAACTACAGGAGTGTTACGGTATCCAAGGGCAATCAGTTTTGACAACAGTAGAGATACTTTTATTATTACAAACTTTTCTGAAAAGCAAAAGCTACACATTTACCAACTAAAATGAAAATTAAAAACCGGAAATCTAATCATCATAGATCATATGATAAATGTATTTTGCAGAAATAGTTTCATGGATGGTGCAAATATTCGAATCTCAAGCTATGTTTTATTGTGAGATGATTTATGCCACTTATATAATAGTTATATATGCATGAGCCATATAGATGACTTTTTTTGTAAATAAGAGGATAATATCTGTCAGTATGGATACTCTGAAACTTTTCCCCATTTTTTATATTATATTCTTTTCCTTACCAGCAATACTAAATAACAATTCATGGAGTTATATTGTGAGATGATTTATGTCACATATAATACAATAATATTTTGCGTAGTTTTTTGCACGAGTCTCATAGATGCGGTTCTTTTTGTAAATGATAAGAGGATAACATGTGTCTGAATTTAAAGACGCACTGAAACTTCTCTCCATTTTGTAGATTATTATATTCTTTTCCTTACAGGCAATACTAAATAACCATTCATGGAGTTACTAATATTGTGAGATGATGTATGTCACTTATATAATAATACAATAATATTTTTGGTAGTTTTATGCATGAGCCGCATAGATGAGGTTCTTTTTGTTAATGATACCATCTGTCGTTATCCATGGACACTCTGAAACTTCTCCCCCTTTTTGATATATTATATACTATTTCTTTACTGACAATATTAAATAACTATATCAATGAAAAAGGATGGTATTTATTAGATTATACACCATAAAAAATGATGATATCAAGTTTGGTCATTCATGGTGGTAAATGATTACCAAATCAATATTATAAAGTGAAAACAGAAATTAAAATCTTTAATTTCATGCACATATAAGGTAAATAAGGAATATTTTCCTACTCCCAAAAAAACTAATGAAACAAATAAAAGGTTTGTATTATTTAGATGATAAACTGATGTAGCATATATTGTGACCAAATAGATTGGTGGAAAAACAAACATAAAATTGCACAGAAAGTGGATTATAATACAGGGAATAGTTACAAAGGGTTTTCATAATTTGTTACTTGGATTTACCTCAGACTTTGAAATCTATTTAATTTGTACATACAATTAACAAGCCTTTTGGGCATATAACAATGAACTTTGAAATTAAACTTTTGTTTTTGTCTTGTCTTATTGCATGACATTTATTATTAGATTAATAATGCTCAATTACTTATAAGAGAAAACAAATATTTGAATATTTTAATATATTATTTCTATTGTATCATTTACATATCATCCCTTGTTTAATATTAAATATTCATTGATGAGCATGCATATTCAGTACACATCATTTGTTGGATGTATCTATCTGACAACCCGTACACTGGTAGCATTCCTCCATTTCTTCTCAACCTATTGCTACAATTTCTTCCCCTCTAATGGTACTACTAGAATTACCAATCCTACTATTTCTATTTCTTCTAATTGTAAAACAAGGATTACTACTCCTACTATTAATATCTGGACCTTGCATAAACTAAAAGCAAAGCAATTCAAACTGAAAAATACATTTATCAAATTCTTTCATATTTTTTAAATTCTCTTTTAAGTAAATTTAGTAATGATTCATTTCTGAAATAGTCTTCCACTGCAAGTAAATTTTATATTTGATTGCTTGGCTAATTTATTTTATATTTTGATTGCTACAACAGTATGTGTACTAAAATCAGACTTGTCAAGAACCCACTCTTCATGTCCTCAAAAAAAGAGAATGACCATACGAGGTCTGTCTAAATATTTCATTAGTACATTAGTGTGCCGAGATCTACGTGACATTGATCGATGGGCCAAAGTCTGAGGCCTGTATAACCTTGTATGCCCCTGTAGAACTGCTGGTAAATAACTCGATGGCTTTATGCCTAGGACATCTCTAACACAGACAAACGACAAACAAACTCACAGGAAAGCCTTGTGACATTTGTGTGGTTAGTGATGAGAAAGTGGCTGTATCTTTGTATCATCAAAATAAAATTCAGATTCAATCAGTCAGGGATGATGTCATCAGTCCAGTCAGAACAGTAACAACTAAATATAAGTGCTCTGGAATTGCAGTAGTTGGTAAGGGAGAGATGGTTGTGGTTGGAGACTGTGGTAATGACAAACCTTGCTGGAGTCAGATCAGAGATGGGAGAGAGGTCAATTATTCTGATCAGGATGATGTTACGTGCTTTGGCTCGAATAAGCAGCAACACAGAAAGAGTGAAAACTAACAAGCTTGTATAACTTAAACAATGAATTTATTAAGTACAATTATTTCATAAAATAAATAAACTTACAGTTTTAGAGAATCAAATCCAACATTAATCCAATATAGAATTCACAAAAATAATCCACTAATGGAATTGCAAGACTCCTGATAAATAAATGTTCAAATAGTTCCAGGTTCGAATCTTGACGATGTAATCCAGAATGGCTGACAATGTCACGTGATGCAGTTCTTGTTTAATTATCATCCAAATGAATTATGAGCACATGTTTTCTCCTCCAAATAGATAATAAATCTTCTTTCTTCAATGAATTGACACAAAGTCCAGAACAAGATAATTATAACTCAAACACAACTATTAACTTTACAGCCCAGAGATTCTACTGAATTGTTCTATCCCAAAAAAGTCTATATAACCGTTTTTCTTAAGTAAACAAGTGATCACGTGATTTTCTAGAATTTCATGGAAGGTCACTACCTTCAGAAAGTCACGTATTCTAGATATTTCCTTCACCCCAAGAACTAAAAATAAAAGTTATCCTTGAAATTAACCAATAGTTTTAAAGACCTGTTTATCAATCTGAAGCAAGGTCAGATAAAGAGGTAACCAAGCCAAGGTCAAAAACTTGTTTACAGTTAGAGTGGTCAGCCTGAACTTTCTAGAAAAAAATCTCCCAATTAATGAATATTAAACCCTAAATGACAAATTTGGATTTAATAATTAAAAATAAATAAAATTAAATCCAATAGCCGTAACAATGACTCAACATCTAATTACTTAAACTACACAGCACTGAATAATTCTAAAACACGAGTCTATGTTACTGTGTCTAATAACAATTCCCTTCTGTGTTTTAATATGGAAGGCCAGATGCAGCATACCTAGTCTAGACAACCTCAAAAAACCTTTCGGAGTCGCTGTGGACAGGGATGACAACATCTATGTTGTTGGATGTATTTCTCATAACATTCATCAGTTATCACCAGAAGGATGCATCTTACAGGTCATAACTACAGGAGTCAGGGCCCCGAATGGCCGAGAGGTCTAAAGCGCTGTCCGTTACGGACCACTGCCATCTCACCTCTGTCTGCGTGGGTTCGAGTCTAAGATTCGGCTAATGTAGTTATGTGAGAAAGCTTGCCAGTAGCTTCTCGTGGGTCGGTGGTTCTTTCCGGGATTTGTCCGGGTTCTTCCTCCACCATTAATACTGGCCGCCATATATAGCCTATATTGTGCTGAAAAAATGGCGTTAAACCATAAAAAAAAAAAAAAAAACTACAGGAGTCCCACTGAATCCAAGGGAAATCGGTTTTGAAAACAGTAGAGATACTTTTATCATTATAAACTCTTCTGAAACCCAAAAGCTATATATTTACCAACTGAAATAAAACTTAAAAAACTGGAAATCTAATCATCATAGATCATATGATAAATATATACAATATGCAGAAATAGTTGAGGTTTCTATGAAGATGCAAATAAATGAGTCACTTCATGGAAAGACACTTCAGCCCCTTTTATATATATTATATCCTTTTTTCCTAGTATTAGGGAATATTAGATAACTATATAAATGAAAGAGAATGGTATTTTTCAGATTATTCTTTGGACTTCATACCTAAATTAAGAATATTATTGTAACCATAGGAAATGAAACACGATATAATAAAGTTGTCATTTATGGTGGTAAATGATTACCAAGTCAATATTATTTAATGCACCTATAAGGTAAATAAGTAATATTTTCTTACTCAAAAATAGTGAAACAAAGAAAAGGTTTGTATTTTTTAGACTGGTTGAAAATCAAACATAAAATGAATTGCACCAAAAGGTGGGTTATATAATACAGTGAATAGTTACAAAGAGTTTTCATAATTTGCTACATAGATTTACCTCGTATTTTGAAATCTAATTTGTAGGTACAATTTACAAGCCTTTTTGGCATATAGCAATGAATTTTAAAATGAAACTTTTGTTTTTCTCTTATCTTTATTGCATGAAATATATATTTGAAGGTTTTAATATACATATTTTTATTGAATAATTACATATTATCCCTTGTTAAATATTAAATTCCTTGATGAACATGCATATTCATTACACATCATTTGTTGGATCTATGTATATGACAGCCTGTACACCAACAGCATTCCTCCATTTCTTCTCAACCTACTGCTATAATTATTTACTCTCTAATGGTACAGCTCCTACTATTACTGCTTTTTCATCCCTTATAACGGTACAACTAGGATTACCAATCCTACTATTACTTTCTGAATTTTGCAAAACATAATAAAATCAAAACTTAAAATATTTAAAAATGTTTTAAAAGACTTGTGTACCATCTCCTTCATAAATTATTTTCTCTCTCGTTTCAAGTAGATTCTGTACTGACTCATCACTGCACTTTTCTTACTTTGGTACATTTATTTTATATTTTGATTGCTACAATAGTTTCATTAGTACACATTTGTGCTCAGGATCTAAAAAATCAGAATGACCATATGCATGAGGCCTGTCTAAATCTTTCATCATACACTACTATGCTGAGATCTATGTGACAATGCTGGATGGGCCAATGTCTGCGGACTGTCTAACCTTATATGCCCCATACAATGTCTTGTAAAATACTGAATAGCTCTATGCATAGGACATATCTAATTTTACAGGTGGGGGTTCTCTATTCATGGTAACTACTTGTA
Source organism: Unio pictorum (assembly GCA_030141615.1). Lineage (NCBI taxonomy): Eukaryota > Metazoa > Mollusca > Bivalvia > Unionida > Unionidae > Unio > Unio pictorum. The sequence goes on from JARLTB010000316.1 coordinate 2,623,541, forward strand.
AAAAACTGTATGGCCCTATATCTAAGAACTTTCAAAGTCTTATAATTGTCCCACGTCTTCTGAGAACTAGTTGTCTAAGCAAGTTGACTATGCCTGAATCCTGTGTAAATCTTGTATGGACCTTTCTCCAATGAAAGATACAGATCAAAACGGTTTCATGGCCCTATGGCTGAATCCTGTCTAAATCTTGCATGGAAATGTTTTCTAATGAAACATACTAGTTAAAAATGAATGGCCCTATGCCTGAATCTTGTCAAAATCTTGCATGGACCTTTTGTCTAATTAAACATACAAGTCAAATCTGGATGGCTCTGTGTCTGAGGCATGTCAGCAACTTATATGGGTCCCTCTCCCAGAATAAAATGCATGATGCCTAGCTAAGTGTTATATGGGTGACGGGTCCCTCACTATTCTGAGAATTATTTGTAAACATTCGATGCCCCTATGCCCAATGCCTGTCTTAATCACTTCCACTGATAATTAGCTGCCAAAATGGATAACTATGCCTACTGCCTGTAATAATCTTTCACTCCATGCATGAAGCTGGTCTTAACCTCTTCCACTTATAACTAAAGCCTGTCTAATATCAGTTGGACCCCTCTTCTAATGAGAACTACTTGTCAAAGTTTTTACTTAATGTGTTGCAGTTATAGTTGCATGTTACCAATGTTATCTACTGAAAGATTAATGTTGATTGGGTCCTATATTTCCTCCACAAAGATCTCTGTTGACCAAGCCCTGTGTTTTCCACAGAAAGAAATCCATCAGCATGTGACAAAAAGTTTAAAATGTTTTCTGAAAAACTACTTAGTGCAGTTCACTATATGATGTCCTATTTCATACACAATTTGATGTATGTCCTAAAGCATTGATTGTATGCAAACTACAACCCAGTGACATTCATCTTTTCCTGAGACTTTTACTGGTAAACAAAGTTCAAATGCAAGCTAGCACACAACTGTTTTCATCAAGCACTTGTTATCTTTGGGGAAATTAAGGTGCACAAATATTGGGAAAACAAAATAACTACAACACTATAGAGATATTAGATAATATGCAACATTTTATTCATTTTTAAGTATAAAATTTTAACAAGACCAAAACTCTACAATTTTGATGGTTTATTTATGTTGAATGAGCCATGCTTCCCAATACCTTTCACAAATGATGCTGCACCTAAAAAAAAAATTAAAAACATGAAGTTAAAAATGGCATATTATATCATTTACTGCATGCATGATGGAATACTGCAGTAATCCAAACCAAATATGTTATATTTGTTCAAGTATAACAATTTCTCCATGTAAATTAGTAAATCGGAAGCAATTTTTTTTCTACATTTGTGATTTCAAGCTACATCTGGATCTGATGGTTCATTATGTATCCACAGATCTAGGTATATTTTATTTTTAAGTTGAAGCTATCAGTGTACAGCTGGATCTGCAAGTTCTCTATGCACCAGATAGTCTAAATCTAAATTATTTTGTTTAAGCTAGGTCTAGTTATGCAAGCTGATTAGGTACCAGCAGATCAGGGTGAATGTACTTTGTTGCATTTACGACTTCAAGCTAATAGTCAGTCATAGGCCATTTCATAGTTACAATTAATAGTTATTCCCCAAATGTTAGACAATGAACATTTTATGATAATTGAATATCATGAATGTGTCATAGTTAGAATTAACAGTTATTCCCAAGATGTTAGACAATGAACATTTTATGATAATTGAATATCATGGATTTGTCATAGTTAGAATTAATAGCTATTCCCTAGATGTTAGACAATGAACATTTTATGATAATAGAAAATCATGAATTTGTCATAGTTAGAATGAATAGTTATTCCCTAGATGTTGGAATTGGGACATTTCATGATAATTGAATATAATGGAATGTTTCATAGTTAAAATTAATAGTTATTTTCTAGATGTTAGACATGGGACATTTCATGATAATTGAATATCATGAATGTTTCATAGTTAGAATAGTTATTTTCTAGATGCTAGACATGGGACATTTCATGATAATTGATTATCATGAATAGTTATTCCCTAGATGTTAGACATGGGACATGTCATGATAATTCAGTGAGGAATGCACATCACCATGCTACTAGGTCAAGCAGGATGTAAAGTACAAAATAACAAGAAAAAGATGGAACTATACCATTTATCAATAAGTATCACAACACATCTATTAATATGTAATATAACACATCACATCCATGATATATCTCTGGTGACTCTTAACATTAGTAACTGCATCCAAATGGGCTAAAAATGCACTGTCAGATTTTTGTCATTGTTACTCTAATCTGGGTGGAAACATTATACTGTACTGTTTGTAATTTATTTTTGTATTAATCATTTTTCTCATATTATGGCAATTTCAAAATTATAATATTAAAAAATTATTTTTGATATGATGCATCACATGTATCAATAAGTATCTATCGTGACACTTGAAATCTACCGCTAAGTATCTATCATGACACTTGAAATCTACCGCTAAATATCTATCGTGACACTTGAAATCTCATAGCTGCCAACCCCCGAGTGCAAAAATACTGATTACTTGTGACAAAAATTCTGATTTTCAGGAACAAATACTGATTTTTAAATTTCAATGCGTATGTATCTATTTAAAACATATACAATCATCAGTAAAGTTGAACAGTGCCTTACGTAATTATTTAATGTCAAAGATGCACATGTTGCACATTTGTACCTTCTGGAGTTGCACCATGTTCCATATGGGTGCCCATTCAAAAGGTGCAAGAGTGCAACACACTCAAACACAAGCTATTTATAGGAGCCCTTTCCACGCCTTTTCTTTTTTAATCATTGATTCCAATGTACCAACTTTCATTGATTATCTCCGCTCTGAGATTTTCTTATTGAAATGTTTTCGTTCAAGCATAAGAATTCTTTTGCGATTTTAATGTCTGAAAAACTTGTGCAAAATAAATCGCCAACAACACTAGTAACTAAAAAAGGAAGGTTTATTTCTAAAAGAAATTTAAAAATCAAATTACGATCGAGGTACATTAAGGTTTACTTTGTCATTTATCTACGTCGTAAGTTGTGTTGGCTGAAGCAGGAAGCTGATTTTTATTAGCTTTTTCGTGTTCTTGCATTTCATGGGCGCCTCCATGCCCAAAAGCGAAACAAGATACATAATTTACAAAACGTCAATTTTTCTCCTTTACAACATGGTTTCACAAATCTATACAAGCAGGCATAAATATCCTTCCAATTGTCTCCTATTTCTCCTGGAGAAAATTTTGAATATTCTGCCTTCCAAATTATTATGATTAGAAGCTGAATATTATGATGACTAGATACAGCAACAGCGGTAACTATTCCGAAATCCAATATGGCGGATAAAGACAGGCCTGGTAGTAGGGCTGTCAAAAACCACAGAAAACGTACCCGGTTACCTGTTGCTCTGGTGAACAGGTACCCGGGTACTCGTTAGAACATGAGGACATGTACAACCCTTGAGCAACAAATTGTTTTCCACTAAATTATGCGTTACGAGTAAACATATAAGGTTTGCGCTTTTCGGTATATCCACCTTCCAAAAATCTTGTTTATATTAACATTCCATTAATCCCACAGACCGTATTTTAGAAAAGACCGCTTTACATAACTACAATATATGAGTACCCTTGTCCGTGGATTTGTACTTTCCTACAGCAACATGTTCTATTTATACCAAACATTGTTCAACTTTCCCCTCAAATTCTATTTATAGCATCTGTATGGCTTAGTGATGTGGTTACTAACAGATGCTATACTCATGATTTTTGAGAAAATAAAACATATTCCTATCAATGCTGGTATATCTGGATGAAAGATCGTTCAAGTTTGCTGGGCCAGCATGTAAGCTGCTGCTCATGCCGACATCAAATAGTGTGGGCGAATTCCAACTTTTTGATAGGAAATGCGCTCTGACCCTACACCCCAACATGAATGTCCAAATATCAAAAATGGGGTGGCAAGGGTAAGAGGAAACTCGGACTACTCAGACCAGTGTGGTGCTGATGATATGTGATATTTTGAAAGTGTTGTTGACAACATATTTTTGTGAACGGGTACTCATTATGTGTTCAGTACCCGGGTTTTCCGCTAAGTTCGAGTACCCGTTGACTGCCCTACCTGGTAGTGTCGATTTCGAATGAACCAATCGTATTGTAGAACTGTAATCGTATATACATGTGATATATTCTGTCAAAATAGAACCGAGAGTGCATTCTAAACTGACAATTCCAAAAAAAAATTTTTTTTTTGCAAAAAAAAAAACGTACACCCGTATTCAGGTCCAAAATACGGGACAAATACGGAAAATACGAGACAGTTGGCAGCTATGAAATCTATCACTAAGAATCTATCGTGACACTTGAAATCTATCGCTAAGTATCTATCGTGACACTTGAAATCTATCATTAAGTATCTATTGTGACACTTGAAATCTATCGCTAAGAATCTATCGTGATATTTAAAATCTATTATGTATTATAACATTTCACATCCATGATATATCTCTGTTGATGTGGCTCTTCACATTACATCCATTTGGGCTAAAATCCACTGTCAGATTTTGGTCATTGATACTCTAATCTTGGTGGAAATATTGTACAAGCAATTATTCTGTACTGTACTTTTTGTAATTTTATTTTTGTATCATATATATATATATATATATATATATATATATACCTTTACAATTTTATACAATACCTGGCACAGCTTCATCTTGGATCACTTTCATGCCATTTTGAAATTCATATTGCATAGCTGCATCCCATGACGCTGCATCGGAGGTTGAATAGTAGGCCGACCTCCTGTCTACATTCATACACTGCTGTGGAAATTTCGCTATCTCTTGTGCCAGCTTAAGGGACTGTCCTAGAGCTGTGATTAAATTGGGACAATGAAACTAAAATAGTACTAACCTAATATCTGAATATTTCATACAGTTTAAAAATCATATGGGAAAATTAGTAACCGATGGATATGATGGCTATAACTATTATGAACTCATAAATGAGTGAACTTTCTGAAAACTCAAACAACACTAAACTCAGAAATGACTAAATATGGTCTGGCATTAGAGTTGTGATCATCATATATTTGTTAAAGAAAGGGGAAATGGTAGAACTGGCTGTTGCACATTGGTGACTTCTGTATACAGTTTGACAGTTAAAACAAGTACCATACATCAAATATCAGTCATTACTAATATTATTTTATGATCAAGATTTATGTATTTGTGCTGTGAAACAAAATCATAATTACAGGTATAGATTAAACTCCCTCGAATTTAAATTCCACACATGATTACCTTACCTTGATCACTTTAATCCAAACTAGAAATGAAATCACACAAATTTAAAGATATACACCCATCTATGTTCACCATATGCAAACAATATCTGCATTAGTCATAAAATAAAAAATACATAGTTTTAGAAATTCACATATTGATATGTTTGAGTTAGTGCGGACATGACAGGATATGAGTATAAGCAAGATGAGAACTGTTAGCACATTATTTTACAGAATAATCCCTTATCTAAACAATACCTCTCATGAAGAAAAGATTAAGTTTGTGTATAAAGAATATTCAATGTAGATTCGCTTTATTGATCACTAAACACCTTGCAACGCAAATTCATAACTGAATTTCCACAATCTGATAAAACTCAGATATGACCAGATACAGTCAATAGAATTGATGTCATTATATATTTATTTAAAGATTGCTGAAAGAAGGAAATAAACTTCAATCGTAATTAGTCATAAGTGACACAGATTTGCCAACAAGATATATAGACTGCAAAAGTGTACAAGTACAAAATACAAAAATTTATATGAATATAATTTGTTTGACCAAGGGAGATAACTCTGAAATATATAGCTTTAGACTTTCAATTTCATGTATACCAATGAATAAATTGATAAATTGTTTTCATTCACCAGACAACACACAGGTTAATCTGGAATGTATCTATGATTAAGACATTGGGCATTATGTCAAATAAAATTAGTGAGAGAAAAAAAAAAACGTGTAAAAATTATATAAAAACATATTGATTTGTGGTTGTGGAGTTTAACAGTTTTTCACCACAAGAAAGGCTATGCATGGAGGTCAGTATTGATTTTGGAGGAAGAACCAGGGGAAACCCCAGGAATAACCATCGCCCAATGAGAAGCTACCAGCAAGTTTTCTCACATACCCGCTATGCCTGAATGCTAGATCTGAACCCACGCAGACAAAGGATTGCCTTATGAAGTTTAGTACATATATACTTAATGAGCTGCAGATCTGAATATGGTATCTTTATAGAGACATAAAGATGGTGGGGACACTGAATTGAATACAGGCAAACCTGTCAATAGCGATCACGCAAGGGGAAATGGTAGAACTGAATGAAATCACACCAATTTAAAGATATACACCCATCTATGTTCACCATATGCAAACCAGATTTATGTATTTATGCTGTGAAACAAAATCATAATTACAGCTTTGTTTTTCTCTCTCAGATTTATTTATTTGTGCTATCAAACAAAATCTTAATTACAGGTTTATATTGTTCTCTCTCAGATTTATTTATTCCGCACATTATTAGTTAACTTTCTCACTTTAATCATGCTAGAAATGAAATCCCACCAATTTAAAGATAAACACCCATCTTAGTTTCTTCACTACATACAAATAATATCTCCATTAGTCATAAGATGAAAACTAGCTTGTTTTAATAATTAACATATTGATATTTTGAGTTACAGGGTCAACATGACTGGAGCATCAGCAGGATAAGAACTGTTAGCACATTATTTTATAGTTTAATCCTTTATCTAAACAATACCCTTCTCATGAAGCACAAATTACGTTTGTGTAGAACGAATAGTGAATGTAGATATACTCTTACCGACCACTAAAGGAGGCAAGGAGAAACCATTGTCTGATTTAAAAAAAAACTTGAAACTCACCATGTAAGGCAGATGACTGTTAAATACAGGACATGTATACAGGAAATTTTAAAACTTCCATTGTGAACATGTGACTGGTGGGTATGGATGACCACTAGGACAGGTTTTACAATAATAGGGATACAAGGAGTTGCAGAGACCCCAAAATAAAGAATAAAGATAAAAGGAGCTGTGGAGACGGAAAAACAATGTTGGTGGCATTTTATGTTTTACAGCACAGCAACACGAGTAAGCTATTTAGACCAGTAAGCTATTTAGACCGAAAGCAATTGGTGTAAACATTAGTCAAATCTATTTTACGTCCCCAATCCATTAGAGAGCCACAGTCACTCAAATCATATAGTGGGACTGGTACCATTACATGGTCATAAGCTGCTCAATCATATAGTGAGTCATATCATTACTTGCTCATGAATCACTGAATCATATAGTGAGACTGGTACTATTGAGGGAGAGGGGTCGTGAATCACAAAGGCATATAGCGAATATGATGCACTAAAATATGAGCTGCATCACTTGTGACTCCATTACTGAAAGCCCTTTCTACATCGCCAATCCCCCAGAGAGGGAATTTTGTTGTCCCAACAACTTTGGTAAGTGTTTTATTTGCATTTTAAATATATGCCAACCTGTTCCTGTAGCAACAACTCTATTGGCTAGCCCCATTTCAAGTGCTTCTTTTGCCCCAACTGGCCTGCCAGTCAGGATTAGGTCCAGGGCACGAGATAGTCCTATCAACTTGGGAAGTCCGACAGTGCCTCCATCTATGAGGGGCACACCTGCAACAAAAACAAAATAACAGTATATTTTCCATTGATTGGCTTGGTGTTTTGTTTTATAGTACATACCACAATAAACTATTTATGCCTAGGCAACTGAAATAAAGTCCCCTTCCAAAGGACACGTATCACAGGCTGATGAAATCATAAAATCAATCCTAAAATCCAATCAAAACAGTTTGATCATGAATCTGTTAAGCACATGTCTGTGTGGTAGTGTAAGCAATGTAAAAATATTAATAATTATCATTAGTGTAACTTAAGCAATTAACCATTTATTTTAATTGGCTCCAAATATTTCTATATTTGTTATGGACAATATAATTTTTGTATACCTGGAAATGGTCAAGTTGCTTACTTGCTTGTTTACATTGACAACTTTTCTGTGGAGGCTTTAGAAAGATGGAATGATTTGTTAACATTATCAGAGGTCCCTGTAACATTTAATCACATGTACTTGGACACCAATTTTTATATATGATGCAGAAAATCTCATAGGCAGAAGTCTTAATAATAATCTTAATCTTAAGGCTCAAAATGTATTGTTACATTTTTCACAACATTATCTGTCAGCAAGCAACATATGTCATGCACATAAATACCATGGACCCACTAAGGCAGTCAACTACAGAATTCATACACATAAATATCACACCATGGACCCACTAAGGTAGCCAACTACAGAATTCATACACATAAATATCACACCATGGACCCACTAAGGCAGCCAACTACAGAACTCATACACATAAATATCACACCATGGACCCACTAAGGTAGCCAACTACAGAATTCATACACATAAATATCACACCATGGACCCACAAAGGCAGCCAACTACAGAATTCATGCATTTAAATGATAGACCATGGACCCACTAAGACAGCCAACTACAGAATTCATGCATTTAAATGATAGACCATGGACCCACTAAGGCAGCCAACTACAGAATTCATGCATTTAAATGATGGACCATGGACCCACTAAGGCAGCCAACTACAGAATTCATGCATTTAAATGATAGACCATGGACCCACTAAGGCAGCCAACTACAGAATTCATGCATTTAAATGATAGACCATGGACCCACTAAGGCAGCCAACTACAGAATTCATATACATAAATATCACACCATGGACCCACTAAGGCAGCCAACTACAGAATTCATGCATTTAAATGATGGACCATGGACCCACTAAGACAGCCAACTACAGAATTCATGCATTTAAATGATAGACCATGGACCCACTAAGGCAGCCAACTACAGAATTCATGCATTTAAATGATGGACCATGGACCCACTAAGGCAGCCAACTACAGAATTCATGCATTTAAATGATAGACCATGGACCCACTAAGGCAGCCAACTACAGAATTCATGCATTTAAATGATAGACCATGGACCCACTAAGGCAGCCAACTACTGAATTCATGCATTTAAATGATAGACCATGGACCCACTAAGGCAGCCAACTACAGAATTCATATACATAAATATCACACCATGGACCCACTAAGGCAGCCAACTACAGAATTGATGCACATAAATGTCACACCATGGACCCACTAAGGCAGCCAATTACAGATTTCATGCACATAAATATCAAATCATGGACCCACTAAGGCAGCCAACTACAGAATTCATGCACATAAATATCACACCATGGACCCACAAAGGCAGCCAACTACAGAATTCATGCATTTAAATGATAGACCATGGACCCACTAAGACAGCCAACTACAGAATTCATGCATTTAAATGATAGACCATGGACCCACTAAGGCAGCCAACTACAGAATTCATGCATTTAAATGATGGACCATGGACCCACTAAGGCAGCCAACTACAGAATTCATGCATTTAAATGATAGACCATGGACCCACTAAGGCAGCCAACTACAGAATTCATGCATTTAAATGATAGACCATGGACCCACTAAGGCAGCCAACTACAGAATTCATATACATAAATATCACACCATGGACCCACTAAGGCAGCCAACTACAGAATTCATGCATTTAAATGATGGACCATGGACCCACTAAGACAGCCAACTACAGAATTCATGCATTTAAATGATAGACCATGGACCCACTAAGGCAGCCAACTACAGAATTCATGCATTTAAATGATGGACCATGGACCCACTAAGGCAGCCAACTACAGAATTCATGCATTTAAATGATAGACCATGGACCCACTAAGGCAGCCAACTACAGAATTCATGCATTTAAATGATAGACCATGGACCCACTAAGGCAGCCAACTACTGAATTCATGCATTTAAATGATAGACCATGGACCCACTAAGGCAGCCAACTACAGAATTCATATACATAAATATCACACCATGGACCCACTAAGGCAGCCAACTACAGAATTGATGCACATAAATGTCACACCATGGACACACTAAGGCAGCCAATTACAGATTTCATGCACATAAATATCAAATCATGGACCCACTAAGGCAGCCAACTACAGAATTCATGCACATAAATATCACACCATGGACCCACTAAGGCAGCCAACTACAGAATTCATGCATTTAAATGATGGACCATGGACCCACTAAGGCAGCCAACTACAGAATTCATGCATTTAAATGATAGACCATGGACCCACTAAGGCAGCCAACTACAGAATTCATGCATTTAAATGATAGACCATGGACCCACTAAGGCAGCCAACTACAGAATTCATGCATTTAAATGATAGACCATGGACCCACTAAGGCAGCCAACTACAGAATTCATACACATAAATATCACACCATGGACCCACTAAGGCAGCCAACTACAGAATTGATGCACATAAATGTCACACCATGGACCCACTAAGGCAGCCAATTACAGATTTCATGCACATAAATATCACATCATGGACCCACTAAGGCAGCCAGCTACAGAATTCATGCACATAAATATCACACCATGGACCCACTAAGACAGCCAACTACAGAATTCATGCATTTAAATGATAGACCATGGACCCACTAAGGCAGCCAACTACAGAATTCATGCATTTAAATGATGGACCATGGACCCACTAAGGCAGCCAACTACAGAATTCATGCATTTAAATGATAGACCATGGACCCACTAAGGCAGCCAACTACAGAATTCATGCATTTAAATGATAGACCATGGACCCACTAAGGCAGCCAACTACTGAATTCATGCATTTAAATGATAGACCATGGACCCACTAAGGCAGCCAACTACAGAATTCATATACATAAATATCACACCATGGACCCACTAAGGCAGCCAACTACAGAATTGATGCACATAAATGTCACACCATGGACCCACTAAGGCAGCCAATTACAGATTTCATGCACATAAATATCAAATCATGGACCCACTAAGGCAGCCAACTACAGAATTCATGCACATAAATATCACACCATGGACCCACAAAGGCAGCCAACTACAGAATTCATGCATTTAAATGATAGACCATGGACCCACTAAGACAGCCAACTACAGAATTCATGCATTTAAATGATAGACCATGGACCCACTAAGGCAGCCAACTACAGAATTCATGCATTTAAATGATGGACCATGGACCCACTAAGGCAGCCAACTACAGAATTCATGCATTTAAATGATAGACCATGGACCCACTAAGGCAGCCAACTACAGAATTCATGCATTTAAATGATAGACCATGGACCCACTAAGGCAGCCAACTACAGAATTCATATACATAAATATCACACCATGGACCCACTAAGGCAGCCAACTACAGAATTCATGCATTTAAATGATGGACCATGGACCCACTAAGACAGCCAACTACAGAATTCATGCATTTAAATGATAGACCATGGACCCACTAAGGCAGCCAACTACAGAATTCATGCATTTAAATGATGGACCATGGACCCACTAAGGCAGCCAACTACAGAATTCATGCATTTAAATGATAGACCATGGACCCACTAAGGCAGCCAACTACAGAATTCATGCATTTAAATGATAGACCATGGACCCACTAAGGCAGCCAACTACTGAATTCATGCATTTAAATGATAGACCATGGACCCACTAAGGCAGCCAACTACAGAATTCATATACATAAATATCACACCATGGACCCACTAAGGCAGCCAACTACAGAATTGATGCACATAAATGTCACACCATGTACCCACTAAGGCAGCCAATTACAGATTTCATGCACATAAATATCAAATCATGGACCCACTAAGGCAGCCAACTACAGAATTCATGCACATAAATATCACACCATGGACCCACTAAGGCAGCCAACTACAGAATTCATGCATTTAAATGATGGACCATGGACCCACTAAGGCAGCCAACTACAGAATTCATGCATTTAAATGATAGACCATGGACCCACTAAGGCAGCCAACTACAGAATTCATGCATTTAAATGATAGACCATGGACCCACTAAGGCAGCCAACTACAGAATTCATGCATTTAAATGATAGACCATGGACCCACTAAGGCAGCCAACTACAGAATTCATACACATAAATATCACACCATGGACCCACTAAGGCAGCCAACTACAGAATTGATGCACATAAATGTCACACCATGGACCCACTAAGGCAGCCAATTACAGATTTCATGCACATAAATATCACATCATGGACCCACTAAGGCAGCCAGCTACAGAATTCATGCACATAAATATCACACCATGGACCCACTAAGACAGCCAACTACAGAATTCATGCATTTAAATGATAGACCATGGACCCACTAAGGCAGCCAACTACAGAATCCATGCATTTAAATTATAGACCATGGACCCACTAAGGCAGCCAACTACAGATTTCATGCACATAAATAGAGCAGTCAGTCCAGAAAATGTCCACACATACTGATTACTATCTGAAGTTGGGATATACACACTTTTATCAGAGTGACCATTGAGAATGGTTAGGATATACACACTTTTATCAGAGTGAGCATTGAGAATGGTTAGGATATAAACACTTTTATCAGAGTGACTATTGAGAATGGTTAGGATATACACGCTTTTATCAGAGTGACCATTGAGAATGGTTAGGATATAAACACTTTTATCAGAGTGACTATTGAGAATGGTTAGGATATAAACACTTTTATCAGAGTGACCATTGAGAATGGTTAGGATATACACACTTTTATCATTTGAGAATGGTGCAATGGTGCTTCACCATTATGGTAGATATAATTTTATACAGCCTGAAATTTAAATACTAAATTATTTGTATCCACCAGGGTCTCCGTCAAATGAATATTAATTACAATAAATGTCTGTGTACAAATTCTACATTGTAATAAATGGATAGGCAATTCTTATAATAATTAGTTTACACAATGTCAATTTATGTACAAAATATTTGCAAAATCCATTTTCATATTTACATCATTAGGTTTTTCATCTTCAAAATCAAAATTCCTGCTAAAATATGTACAAACCCTGACTTGTTTCTCATACACAACAATATCAGAAAACAAATTTAAAACTTTCTATTTTATTGTTATTAATCTAAAGACTGTAAATAAAGAACGATTTCTGTTTAATATTAGTTATATAACATTTCATATTTAACTATTCTTTAGCTTACAAAAAGGAAACGAAGTCATAATGGATGTCCTTTTCTTATTTCAATGAATATTTTTTTAGAATACTTTGAAACTAGCATCCTTAGGGTAAGTGCATGCTACCAAGGTGAAAGGATGACCTTGGAACTAACATCATTTTCCTAAGAGATTTTTATGAGTATCAGCACTTGTAGATGGATATGTAGGGTAATTTTTATGAGTATCAACACTTGTACATGGATATGTAGGGTTTCATTTTTTTTATTGATAACCTCTCATCCCAGTCTTTAATTGTTATGTTTGAGTTTCATTTTGCAGGGTTCTATTGTCTTTAAATATAAAAGCCATCTAGAGTCTTAATATATTCACAATACTAATGAATAATCAATCAATAATACATAATAAATAATCTCTCAATATATGTAATTTTATAACCAGCAAGCATTACTGCACCATATCATATCTGACAAAACTGGATGTTGTGTCAGATGGAAAGACTTGTCAAGATACAAGTACATGTCATGATACATTTCATGAGACACAAATACTTGTCATAATACAACTACATACCAAGACTTGTCATGGTATAATTGTATACCGAGTTGGGGTACATGCACTTATCATAATAAAACTACATACCAAGACTTGTCATGGTATAATTGTTGAGTTGGGGTACAAGTACTTACCATGATACAACTACATACCAAGACCTGTCATGGTATATGTAATTGCATACAGATTTGGGATACAAGCACTTACCATGATACAACTACATACCAAGTCATAGACATTGCCACATGACATTCTAAAATGTTGGCATATAATGTTAAATGTCCATACAGACATTTCTACATGACATTCTAGAACTGTGACATAATGTTAAATGCGCATACATACATTGTCACATGACATTCTAAAACTGACAATGTTAAATGCCCACACAGGCATTTCCACATGACATTCTAGAACTGTGACATAATGTTAAATGCCCATACATTGTCACATAACATTCTAAAACTGACATAATGTTAAATGCCCATACACAGATATTGTTACATGACTTTCTAAAACAGTGGCATATAATGTTAAATGCCTATACGCAGACATTGTCACATGACATTCTATGATAATCATGATCTAGATAACTGTTCATACCAAATCTCCTGCAGAAAATGCCCATGATGGCTGACTCCTCCATGACCCTGAGGTCACACATCAATGCCAGTTCCATGCCTCCAGCTACTGCATATCCAGACACAGCTGCAATGATTGGCTTGGATGTCAGAATTCGAGAGGGACCCTTAAATAAAATAAGATAATGGCTACCTAAATCGTTTTGGAATTTTTATAAGAAATTTATAGTAAATTCATTTCATTATATACTGCATACACACAAACATGAAATGAAAATTGAGTCTACTGTTTTATGCAATTCTTTCCTATAACCTTGACCCATGACTTTTTAAATGCAATCATAACCATACTTTTTTCAAGCTGCTAGTGACCCTATGTAAATGCACAAATACACAAATATTAATGAAGTAGACATAAATTGCTGATTGCAAACCAATAAATGAAACAGGCAGAACTGCATGACATATCATGTAGAAAGACATTCTGGTCAAGCATTATTTTGAATTCGGCAAAGGGTTACTACATCAAGTTAACTCAATAATAAATTCAGGCTTAAGATCCCAATTATTTTTAAAACCATAGTTCCACCTTACAGACTACGAATGTTTAATGATGAAATTAAAAGTAAACAAAATTTATTTCCTAATTTCAAAACAAAAAGCCAGGAAAACTCTACTGCATCCGAATTTAACCAGCTTGGAAATTTTATTTATTATTATGGAAAGAAATCAAAAGGTTTGGGTTTATTTCAATTTGCAAAGACTTTTAAAGACCTCAGAATACTCTGCTCTATTTACTCCCAAAATTCAAGAGTTTTCTTCACAAATTGTCAAAGGCTTCCAAAGACCATAATAACCCATGTGTATGATATCTTTCAGTAACAATTCCAAGATGATAATCACATCCAAATAACAATAATTATAATAATTAGGGCTTTGTATAGCACCTAATCTTTAAAAGATCAAATTATATGACTACATCAACAAAAAATAAAACACACTTTGAAATTAGAAAACTTAAAAACATGCTGGTAGGAAACATTAAATCTTTACATTTGTTCTTGAAGTCAAAATAGGTGAGTTTTAAGAGCACTCTTGAAAGGGGTCACTGTGTCTTTGTGTCTAATGTCTATGGGCAATTCATTCTACATTTCTGGTTCCTGGTATGCAAAAGAATACTGTCCATATGACTTTGTTTTCATAGTGGGAATAATAAGTATATAATTGTTAAGAGGAGAATAAGTATCTTGCTGGTGTGTATACATGGGTTTCTAACATGAAAAAGACATCTATATTTCTGATAATTGATAAAATTATTTGTGCTCTTGTCTGGTGGTCCTACTTACAGGGCATTGAATAATGCAATAAGCAGTGGTAGATCTTGGAACGTTGACACAAAGGTTGATGATTCAGGTTATCTACATTAAGGACCAAATTGTAAAGTTGTTGAGCTGGAAAGGGCAAAGGGAGATAACTGGAATTATTTTTCCTGTTCTACGCCGACCAACTTTGACACGTTTTTTTTGTCTTTGTCACTTCCATTTACATTTAAGTAATGATGAATGCAGTCCCACTTTGTTTAGTCTGTAGTACAATAGTGTGGATTGCCATGGACTGGTCATTTAAGGCAATTGATAAGGGTCCATCATAGCATCGTGTTCACTGGTGATCATGTGATAGCGGTTTATTCAAGAACAAAGGACATTGTGGCAGTGGATCAAGACAACTGTGAGAAATTCTAACTTGTCTCCTTTTCCAAAACAAGGAGATGAACAAACACATATGAACTGAACAACCAATGCATGATGAACACACAGAAACACAGATGAAGACAGACAGCAAGCACATATATCATGAAAAGCAACACAAAAAATGGAACAGCTGCTTTAAGCCAGTTAACTATATTCCAATAACTTGGCGTAAAAGGTCATGTACAAAACTACAAAATGTAGCGCATCACACAAATTTGGCTATATTCCAATTGCTTGGCATAAAAGGTCATGTACAAAATTACAAAATGTAGCGCATCACACAAATTTGGCTATATTCCAATTACTTGGCATAAAAGGTCATGTACAAAACTACAAAATGTAGCGCATCACACAAATTTGGCTATATTCCAATTACTTGGCATAAAAGGTCATGTACAAAATTACAAAATGTAGCGCATCACACAAATTTGGCTATATTCCAATTACTTGGCATAAAAGGTCATGTACAAAACTACAAAATGTAGCGCATCACACAATTACTTGGTGTGGAAGTGAATGTGCTGAATAAGATTTCTAACTTGACTTTGCTACCATGTTTTATGTTGCTATGTGGAAACATAACAAACATAAATTTGTTTTGTTTCCTTTCATACATTTAAGTCTAAATAATTATACATCAATATCAATATATATATGAAGAAGAAAAAAAAAAAGAAAAAAATTATAATCTTATCTTATAACAATTTTAAATCCTGAATTTGTCTGTGCTAATAAAATCCACAAGATTTATCAAACAACCTTAACCCCTTAACGTGATTTAATTAAAACAATATTCATGAAAATTATTTTTACCAAAAAGGGTTTATTTTATTTTAATTTAGAGTTTGACAAATGACCTTCAAAATTTTCCTCCAAATATTCCCATCCCATTTTTCACATTTGGAGATTTACGTTGCAGTGTGGGGTCAGAGCAATTGCATATAGAAAATTTAGAATTTGCCGCCAATGGGCAGTAGTGGCATATGGCAGTCACTTACCAGTGTGCCAATAAATTTAAACCAAGTTATAACAACTTATACCTACATGAAATCATTAAGAAAATGATTTATTTCTCAGAAATGGCAAGCACTATAATCGTGATGTCTTTAATCCGCTGACAGACCAGACAAAACTACAGCATAAATGAATCTTGACCTTGTAGTAGTCATTGCCATTCATGAGACTTCAGATACCAAACAACTACATCAGAAGTCCAATAGTCATGTGATATCAATAACATTCTATTTTAATATGTTGTAGTAAAATTCAATTATATTAAAGGAGTCTGATGCATTTTATAAAAAAACAGAAATAACATCATTCTTATTTATACTTATTTCAAGAACAATGACAAGAAACCAGTAATCTAGGGGCACCGGGTGGCCTACAGCGCTATCCGTTACGGATCACTGACATCTTACCTGTGTTTGCATGGGTTCGAATCTTGGATTCGGCTAACGAGGGTATGTGAGAAGACTTGCCAGTAGCTTCTTGTGGGTCGATGGTTCATTCCGAGGTTTTTCGGGTTCTTCCTCCACCATTAATACTGGCCGCCAGGTATAGCCATGTGCTGAAAAATGGCATTAAACCCTACAACAACAAACCAGTAATCTGGCCAGTCAGATTCGTCAACCAGAGAGCAATCAAAGTGACAGTCACGTCATACAACAAAACCCAGTAGTTGGTCATGGAATACACAGATAATTTTGTGTTCTTTTGTTTTGCATTTTTATTACAAGCCGTATAAAACTTTCATTTAATTTTTTTCTTTCTACAACAATTGAAAATGCGAGTTTTGTGATTTGTGTACTTGTATGATTAGCTATGCAAACCATAGTACCAAGTCAAAGTTCATGAACATGGTAGTTTAATTTAGTCCTTCAGCAGATTAATGACAAAGATTTTAATACTCTAAATTTCTGAGAAAAAAAATCATTTTTCAGTGATTAATCTACAATTTCATCCCAATGAGTCATAGGACTCGCATATATTCAAATAATGAGTCCCGCTCAAATGTAATGAGTACAATGATTCTGCAAACACATTGAGATACATTAATATACATATCAAAAGGGAAAACTGAGTGAAAACGATTACATATTTAATGAACAGTCTCTTGTCGTATGTCTCTAATACATATGTTATATGTTTGGATTGACTTAAAAGGCATACACGTTGTAAACTTTCGCGCTAATATTTTGACTCGGAAACTGTTATGATTAGAATGGTATTACAGTCCTACCCGTTTATATCGAGATCGCTTATCTCGACAAGCCGCCTATGTCGACAAAAAATCAAAGTCCCGGTCCCGTGGTCTACTATTACTATCAAATTGTCATGCCTATGTCGACGTCGAGATAAAAGAAAAACGTTTATATCGACAGAAGCCCTTGGTCCCAGCTTGAACAAATCCTTTGTTTTCAAAACGTTTATGTCGACAAGCTGCCAGTTAAGACCAATACTTTGTTTAACAATTAGTTTATCTTGCCGCCAGACTACAATTTTGCTGCCTAATCATTCATGTCGACCAGCTGTGACTTCCGACCCATACTTTGTTTCAACAACAGTTTGATATTGCCGCCAGGTATAAATTTCACCGCCTAATCATTCATGTCGACCAGCTGCGAGTTCCGGCCCATACTTTGTTTAACAAATAGTTGATCATGCCACCAATTTTAATTTTCCAGCCTAACCATTTATATTTGCAAGAGGCCAGTTACAACATGTACTTATTCAACAATTAGTTGATCTTGCCGCCAGGCTTTAATGTCGTGGTGGGTTAAAAGTTATTAAGTTGGCCTCTCACGGAAACTAACATAAAAGTAATGATCTCTGATAGATTATTGCATTTTCCAAAGTGATCAGTGATTAAAACAAGAGTATTGTGCTCTGAAAGTCTTCTTTTTAAGTTTATATTTGTGATGGCTACCAACACCAGTGTAAAACGCAAATTAAATTTACATTCTCTGGAAACTAAATATCTGGCTGTTATTGAAGTTGAGGGTGGAGCATCTCGCAAAGACGTCTGCGAAAAATTTTCAGTTAAACATAACACCCTGTCAGGATGGATGAAAGCTGCTGAGTCTGTAAAGAAAGACTATGTTGAATGTAACTGCACTCACCAAAGGAAGAAGCAGAAGACTGCTAAATTTGTAGAGGTGGAGGAAGCCACAGCAAAATGGTTCAATGAAACCCGCATTGCACATTCCACTTTATCCATAGATCGTGATATGATTATCGAAAAAGCGAAAGAATTTGCAAAAAAAACTTTGTGTGGAGAGCTTCGCTGCAACAAGTGGTGGGTTCAGTCGATTTAAAGATCGTCATAATATTGGATACAAAAGGATTTGTGGAGAAGCAAACTCAGCAGACACATCACAGCTTGATGGATGGAAAACCCAACTTAAAGATATATTACAGAACTATAAGTCTGAGGATATATATAATGCAGACGAAACCGCTTTATTCTTTAAGTGTACTCCAGACAAGACGTACTGCATCAAAGGTCAACCATGTATTGGTGGGAAACAGCCCAAAGATCGCATTTCCGTTCAAGTCACATCAAACATGATTGGCAATGATAAAATGCCACTTCTAGTTATTGGCAAGTCCAAGAAGCCTCGCTGTTTTAAAAATGTGCATCATCTTCCCGTGGATTATTATGCGAACGCAAAAGCTTGGATGACGTCAGATATTTTTATGGAGTGGATAAGAAAACTGGACAGAAAAATGAAAGTGCAAGGAAGAAAAATTGCATTGCTTGTGGATAATTGTTCCGCGCACCCACATGTGGACAATCTTCAACATGTGCAACTAATTTTTCTTCCGCCTAATACAACATCACTCATACAGCCAATGGATCAAGGAATCATCCAGAATCTGAAACTGCATTATCGAAAACTTCTCGCCCATAAAAAGCTGGCTGCGATTGATCAGCAAGAACAATTTAAGGAAGATTTGCTTGGGGCTCTCTACAACCTCAGGAAAGCTTGGGGATTAGTGAAGCCAGAGACAATACAGAACTGCTTTATGCATGCGTTCTTTCCTGAAAATGAGGAATTTCATGGCTTCTCCCCATCTGATATCCCACATCTTGAAGAAGATGATGGCTTATATGAAGGCATTGGAATTCCAATGGATGATTTTGTTCGGATGGCTATTGAAACGGACGACAAGGAACAATGTCGGGCAGCTCTTACAGATGAGGACATTATTGCTGCCGTAAAAAGTGACGTTTTAGAAGATGGCACGGAAGACATGATTGATGATGATGAATCGGAAACACCACCTTTGCCATGTGTTTCTTGCAGAGAGGCTTTTTCAATGTGTGATGGCTTGACAAGATATTTTGCTCAGTCAAACTCGTTAGTAATATCAGAAGCTCATGGTCACTTGGAAAAGTTGCAGCGTCTTCTCCGGAGAGAACAGATATCAAGACTCAAGCAGAAGAAGCTTGCATAAAGTTCAGAATGCATGTACTCCCCGTATCTTCCGTGCACACTTGTTGTGCAAACATTTAATTAAAATTATTTAAATTAAAAATTTTATTGTAATTTTTTGCATTGATTAAGTTATAGACAATAATTTCAACTACATTTACATGTATTTGTCATTAAAATCTTTTACTGTTACATGTATGTATTTGTATTTTGAACTGCTATCTCTGAGACGAATTTTAAATGTATACCACTTGTTATAATATTGTATTGTAAGAATAATTTTTTTAATACTTTTTTTGGTCAATTAATACAATATTATACCTTCATTAATCATATCAGCCACGTATCTCTTTGTTTTCTTTGATGTACTTTTCACGATGACTTATATATAAATAAATACATGTACTGTTTAAACAAACGTGTTGACAGGTTTTCATTTTCCCGTGAAAAGCCCCATCCCCTTGGTGGCCTCAATAATACGGGAATAATTTTTTTAATACCTTTTTTGGTCAATTAATACAATATTATACCTTCATTAATCATATCAGCCACGTATCTCTTGTTTTCTTTCATGTACTTTTCACGATGACTTATATATAAATAAATACATGTACTGTTTAAACAAACGTGTTGACAGGTTTTCATTTTCTCGTCAAAAGCCCCATCCCCTTGGTGGCCTCAATAATATGGGAACAGACTGACCGAAATCAAGGCTGATTTAAGTACATGTACTTAAGCATGCATCTAACAACTAGACACAATTGTGCTAATGCTGACATTGAATTTCTCACGTTTTTCATATCAGGATTTGACCGATGCAATATTTTATTGTGGACTTTATTACACAAAGGTAACCAAAATGTTATTTGTCAATATACCAGTGTATTTCACTCTAGTTTTGTCCTCACATACTAAAAATTTACATTGTTGTTTTCAAAGTGTAAATACTACTCAGTGATGACCGGTTAACCCTTACTGAAGAATTTAACTTGCATTGTTTCTTTGCAGACCCCCCCCAAACACTTATCTCGACATCCGCTTATCTCGACAATATTTCCTCCGTCCCGAGAATGTCGAGATAAACGGGTAGGACTGTAATTTGACAACTTAAAATGTTTGTGGTGTTTTGAATATGCATTATCAAATTAAATGAAATTTAAAATACAAGAAATTTTGGTAAAGATGTATCTTTCATTGTGCACATTTTTCTGTCTTTTTCGTAACATATAACAGCAAAACAGAATCATGTTCTGAATTAAATTTGTCAAATTATCGCAAAATAACTAATTATGCAATTTTCTACCATTTTATCTGTATAAATTTATTTGTAACAAATACATTCAATACGAGAATATCTCTTGTTTTGCTTAAGAATTAAGTTTTTGAGACCAAGCGTACAGCTCTACTATATTCCTTTCTTTCTCCAGTTTTTCCTAACCATTATAACTTCGGAAAATATTTATCTTGTTCACAAAATGTTCCAAATTTTATTATAAAACATATTATATAAGAATTGTCAAAATATATGTTACAAATAAATACTTGTCAGTTGTATTTTAAAATTGGGCCGAATTGTCTTTGGTTGGGCCGAATTGTCTTATTTTCGGTCCAAGTTGTCTATAAGCTGTATTTAACCACTTCGGCAGAAACTGTTGAATTTTTGGTAATTTATGTATTACGCTGGAGGCTGAGCACACGTTTGCATCCTGAACATCAGATGACGAAACCAACTGCTGCTGATCTGTGGAATTTGAATCATTAAACAAAATATCCAATGTCCTTTGCTTAGAGTCAATTTTCATCATCTACTTTGGCGACATTTTAACCGGAAACATGAGGGGAACTGATGACATCCCATAATAGTATACTGTTAAGGAGTGAGTACCACATGACCAGTGCAGAGATAATATTTGCCTTGTGAAAAGAAACTCCTGTTAAACAAAATTCACAGTAAGCATGATGTTGGTCCTTTAAAATTTCTTGCGTCCAAAGGAATGCACATATGAACAACTAATGAGTCCCAGCCATTTTTTGTGCGTGCTGGACGCGGGACGCAGGGGTAGATTAATCACTGATTTTTGAATTAATTAAGCAGGTCGGACTTGATTTAACAAAGAATTTAATGATGGCCATCATGTAACAGGTTAACCTTTGCAGCTACCATGTTGGCCTCTTCTGTACTGACTAGACTGGTTTTCATACCTTCCTTGTAAGGAAATACGGATATTCAGCTCAGGTCAGAACTCGATAAATTTTAACTCGGTATCAGTTACAACTCAATTACATAATCATTTCAAGCATCAAGTGGTGGCAGAAAATTCCTGGGTTTTTCCTGACTTTCATCAATATTTTCAAAATTAAAAGACTTTTCATGGTTGGGGAAAAGAATTAATGGTTAGCTAGATGTAGAGAAACCACACTTAAATAAAATCGCTATGAATCATTCACCTGCAATCTTCAAATGTTCTCTAAAGCTCTCACTGTATATCTAGTGGACCAGGTACAAAACCATAAGACAAACTGCATATCTGGTGGTATGAAACAATTAGAACAGACAACAGCATGTCAGGTGGTGTGAAAGAATTGGAACAGACAGCATATCAGGTGGTGTCAAAGAATTGGAACAGATAGCATGTCAGCTGGTGTAAAATAGAACAGACAGTATGTCAACTGGTGTTAAACAGTTAAAGGAGATAGCATATCAAGTGATCTGAACAAAGCAGTCAACATAATGGGCTATGTAAAACAATTCAAGCAGATTTTGAGCTGACTAGGTATTAGGAATTGCAAGACAATACAGCAGAATGATTGTCCAATATTACAGTATTATAAAACAACTTCAGGCACTTTATTTAGAAACTGGTCTATCATGCATTTGTTCAACATGTGACAGTGTACATGCTGTTGAATAGAGATGAATTTATCAGATATCTGAAAGTCTTTAAGCTATACAAATGTTGTATATACAATACACTGAATAGTTTTAAGCCAAAATTTATAAGCCACTATTTTCAGCCACAAAGGCTGTCTCCTGTCACCCAAGCATTTTAGCCTCTGCTTAGAGCGCATCATGAGTGAAGCCCTGGAAAACCACTGTGGGACAGTCAGCATTGGAGGGCATAACATCACCAACCTCTGCTTTGCAGATAACATTGATGGGCTGGCAGGCAGTGAAGATGAGCTTGCCACCTTAGTGAAGAACCTGAATGAAACATCTTCTAGATTTGATGTGGAGATAAGTGCCAAGAAGACAAAGCTGATGACAAATAGTGGCAAACAAATTTTAACCAAGATTAAAGTCAGAGGACAGTAACTTGAAACAGTGGGCCATTTCAAATATCTTGGTTCCATAATCACCAAAGAGGGATAAAGAGGAGAAATTTTGTCATGTGCAGCACAAACAATGGCAGCTATGTCAAAGCTAAGACCCATCTGGAGAGACAAGAACATCTGTCTGAAAACTAAAATCAGAGAGCATTAGTCATCTCAATCTTTCTGTATTCATGTGAGGCCTGGACCCTGACAGCAGAATTACAATGAAGAATCCAGGCACTTGAAATTAGATGCTACAGAACCATCCTTGGCATCTCTTATGTGGACCACATCACAAATAAAGAAGTGCGTAACACCATCAGGTACAAAGTAGGCCATTATGAAGATGCGACTCGACCAGGGTCTTAAGCTGCAATGTCCTGCATCCAAAGTTGATGATCTAACCACTTAGGCCACCAGTGTGCCCCAACAAAAGATGGACAGGTACATGATAAATAGCAATGACCAAAAAGGGACATTAGGCAACCTAGGCCAAACAACAGAAGATGGCTGGATGCAAATAAATTACCAGAAAGGGTTGCTGGGCAACCTACATGAGATAACAGGAGATGGATAGATGATCATCATATAAGATAAGGGTAGTGCTGAGGTGGGTGGGCTACAATATCTTGCATACCATCGGTCCAATATCAGACTGTTGAGGATCTCCACGAACACATTTCTCTGGAGAAGTGGTCAAGGCCTCAAGGTCGAATCCTGCACAAAAATTCCCATCTGAAGTACAAAAAAGGAATAATTCAACACTGCCATGTTGCCAAAAATTCCCCCCCGTTATAATAAGTAACATTATAAAAAGAGAGTACTGTATTAAATTCCTTGTAGAGAGGTAATGCTATCATGAAGGGTCATATAGTGAGGTAGTACTGTATTTTAATTCCGTGTAGTGAGGTAATGCAATTACGAAGGGTCTTATGAGGTAGTACTGTATTTTAATTCCGTGTAGTGAGGTAATGCTATCATGAAGGGTCTTATAATGAGGTAGTACTGTATTACATTTCTTGTAGTGAGGTAATGCTATCATGAAGGGTCTTATAGTGAGGTAGTACTGTATTACATTTCTTGTAGTGAGGTAATGCTTTTATGAAGGGTCTTATAATGAGGTAGTACTGCATATTGTTATGATAAAAGCTTTATAAAGAGGTAGGACTTTATATTGTTATATTTAAATGTTTAGTAGTGAATTAAAGCTTACATTGCAAGTGTTGTGTATTATGATGAAGGGCTTTATAAAGAAGGAGGACTATATATTGTCATAATGAAAGACTTATTTCAAGCATGGTATTTTGTGTGTGATTAGGATTTTCAATGTAGCTTTAACAATTTTTCAGTCATATCGCTATCTGCAGTAAGGCGGTTTATAGTGATATCTAGCACTGGGGCATCATGCCATAGACATGTAGCATGATGTCTCACCCAGTCCTATCATCCTAACACCAGGCGGACCAGTCCTAACACTAACCTCTTAATGCTGAGTGCCAAATGAGGCAGCTGTTAGTACCATTTTTGTAAGTCATTGATATGACTTGGCTGAGGATCAAACACACGACCTCCCGCTTCTGCTGCATCTGCTCTAACCACTAGGCCATTGGAGTGGTTCATGGTATTTTGTATCATAGATTAGATAAGCCTTAAAAAGATCTTTTAGTGGCAATAAAAGGCAGAGGCAAAGAGGTCAGGTATAATTTACTATTTCATATTAACTGGCTGACAATAGCTAGTGAGATATGTCTAAAGGATTTAATGGATAAACCCATGTCCCAGTGCTAATTTGGGTAGGTAGGATCACTAAATAGAGTAGCCCATTATAAGAGATTCAGGTTAACTATCAGAACAAGGAATATATATATATATATATATATATATATATATATATATATATATATATATATATATATATACTACTTTACAGTGACGTATCATGAAATAATTCAAAGGAATGACAACAAACATACTGTTACTGATAAACAACACTACACTTTCATTACAAAACAGCCATATTGCGATATTTGGTTTTGTGATGAAAAGTGGGTCTAGTTTAAAAACAGCCATATTGCGATATTTGGTTTGGTGATGCAAACCTGGTCTAGTTTATTTAGTTTTATTAATGTGATGCAAACTGGGTCAGACATCATTGCTTTGGGTTAAAAATCTGATTACTTTTGAATAAAATCTATCGTTCAAAATCAAGGCTTGAAAACTAAAAAGGTTTCTATTCACCCAGGGTAGATATACTTAAATATTTGGTGTTTTCCTTCATATTTTACACTTGTGAATCAATTTCAAGTATAACTTTCCCATAATTTCTTTAAAAAATGAGCCAAAGACCACTGAAAAAACATGTTCTCAGCACTCATAAATTCCTGGCATATAACTTGGAAAACAGCATGATTTGGGAAACATTTTATAAAATGGGATTAAGGCATTCTTGCATAGGGACTCGGAAGCAATTTTCTTTAGCTCATAGAGACTCTATTTGAATTTTCTCGTATGGCAACAAAAGACAAAAAAAAATTTATTTGAATGAGTGAGATGAAGCATGCTGTAAATAAAACTCTTGTCTCAGATATTGTGCATTCCATTGGTCCAATATCTGATTGCTGAGGAAGGTATCCCTCAACCGATGTGGCCACCCTCCCACATTGGACATCAATTCAGTGAAGAGCTGATATAATATTCACTTTATAGTGTGGGTTACTTTTGTGGCACAGTAAGATAAAGAATGACCAGTATACATGTAAATGGATTTAGTTTAAACAAACTCAATGCACACCTCAAGATACCCAAAGATCTACCATGTTATAACACTCAATTTACATCTACCATATTATAACACTCAATTTACATCTACCGTGTTATAACACTCAATTTACATCTGCCGTGTTATAACACTCAATTTACATCTACCGTGCTATAACATTCAATTTACAACATGATTCTGGATATCACACATTACTGTTATGGCTTCTATGCCATTCCCATGTATATCAGGCCTAAATGGATCTATCTATCTCTATCGCTATTGCCTATGTATATCAGGGATAAATCTTTGCCATTTTTTTTTTAAAGATTTACATTCTCAAGATCATCCTACAGGAACAAAGATTTGCAATTCCTCAAAAACATGGCTGTTCCAGTTGTTGGTGCCTGTGTGCAAAGGAAATCTTAATGGCAACACAGTTCCTGAAACCGCCTCTTGGAAATACTGGGCATTACTGTTAATGAAACCCACTGTCTGTAACCGTCCATAAATTCAAACAATAATAATACCTTTTCCATGCAATATGGCTACCAGGCAGTCTTTGTCATCATCAAAATGCTTGAAAGCTTTGTGGAGCTGCTCTGCAGTTTCTGGATTTACAGCATTTGTTTTCTCTGGCCTGTTGATTCCAATCAATACAATCTTTCCAAACTTCTCTACTTCAACTGTCCCTGTAATACATGTACAATATTTACTCGTATGTTGAGAACAACTGCACACAACATTGATCTGGATTGACCAAAAAAATTGTAGCAACTGAAGGTTTATGTTGTTTGTTCTAACAAAATGCTCAAACGCAGATTTACTGGACAGGTGCATTGTGATGGGAAATCAGTTCAATATGTGAGCATATAAAAGATAATATAAATTATTAACTTTATGCAACTGTAACTGATAAGAAATAGGGAGAGTTATGGATAATAATTTCATAAATTGGATATCTGACTTTGGTTTTGAACTTATTACATTGTTTAAATTTAAAAAAAAAAACATTCTTGTTAGAGTTGATGGTAACAAAACAAAGTTTTATCATCAACATAAGGGAAAGCCCATGACCTGGTCCGTTATTTACATCAGAGTGTGTGACTTTCAAAATTTCTTGTCCAGCTTGTGCCCTGGAAATTACCGCTCTGCATAATTTTAAATTGTTAACAAATTTACGCATGCAGAGCTGTGTAAAGTATACAAATACAATGCTTATAAATATGCATGGCCCATCCTGGCCCCCAAATTATTTATAATTATATTCAACGTTTTTCACAGTAACCTATCTTGACATATTTTCATAGTACTATGCAAGAAATTAATCATAAGTAAATAATTTAAAGTTGTTGTTATTTAAGGGTTTAACTCCACTTTTTGGCACAAGACAAACTATACATGGTGGCCAGTATAAATGGTGGATAGAAGAACACAGGGCAAAACTCCAGAAAGAAAACAATGACCTAAGAGAAGCTACTGGCAAACTTTCTCACATCCACACCACTGTCAAAAAGAGAAAGCTGAAATGGTATGGCCATGTCACTAGAGCCAACAATCTATCCACAACAGTACTGCAGGGTAGTGTCAAAGGTGGTAGAAGGAGAGGTAGACAGAGAAAAAAGTGGAGTGACAACATCACAGAATGAACCAGGAAAAGTTTTGCAGAGACACAGACATTGGCACATGATCGAGTCAAGTGGACGGGAACTGGTCAGATGTTCAGCAGCACAGTGCCTCAACGACCACACTAGGTCAACAGACTAATGATGAAATGATGAAAAAATGATCATCTTTTTTGTCTGTTGTCGTTTTGAGCATGCTTGTCTTGTAAGGTAGCAGACAAGCATAACCTTTTCTACCATCTCTGGCACATCTCCCAATCTCCTGCCAATAGCTCAGAATGCTCTTTGGGCATCCCCAGTGAATAACGATATCCCCATCGCTGATTTGGACCCCCAATCTGAATGCTACCTTAGCAACAAGACAATGAATTTTGCTTACGGATCTTTGAAATTCCTTGATAATTCTGTCCTGTGTCTCTTTATCCGTGGAGGAATGATACATTTCAATCAAACGTGTCTGTGCTGATTTTTCGCCTGTGTATACTTGGTCACCAATTTCTTCAACCAAACAGGACCGAACATTAAAAACAGCAGTGTATGTCCTGAAATGATGATGATGATGATGACGATGATGAAGTGACATCAAGGAAGTGACCGCGGAATATTCATTAAGACTATATCAGAATTATCAGATGCATATATCACATACTCTGAAGAAAATAGTTTGAATTTAGTGTGATTATTGTGCGGTAGTATTTAACATCTTTATTTCATGTATATGTATTATATCAATAACAGTACATTTGTATTAAAAAAAAGAATCAGTTAAACAATGAGAAAAAATCCTAAGTAACAAAGCAAATTAAATTGTTGTTGACTTGTCTGGGTGCGTATCAGAGAGAATGTAGCAAGACTTGATATGGAATTGAACTGTTGAGGAGGTGCTGGAAAGGCCCTGTAAATGAATTTTTGAACAAGGAGTTCAAAGGTACAACATTTGAATTACTATTCGTTTTAAATTGAAAGAATTATGTTTTACAAATATATCTAGTCTTCGTATATGTAGTATTTTGTTATTCATGGAAAGACGACTTTAACATGATGTTCTTGGTTCCTAATATATTCATTAATTTAAAAGCTACCACATACTGTTAATTTTGGAGGTTAAAATATTAATGCTGACTTTGTATTATCTTAATAGAAAGCTTACGATTGGCTGGTCATTAGCTGAGTGATGTCACATTGGACATACATGGCAAGTTGGCTGGTGGTGTTATATGGCATCATTGTCATAAATATCAAAGATGTTACTTTTACTGACAACATGGTGTTTGTGTAGAGCGAAATGTCGTGTAAAGTTGACCTTTACGATCTATGTAAGCAAAGGGCGTTCTACACACTTATCATTGGTGAATACTTATTTAGTGTTTTTCTTTTTCATTATTAAATGCTTAATATACTCTTTCACGCGAAGAGAACATATAATTCGGGTTTGTGTTTCATTGAGGAAACAACTATATTTATTTCTCATACTGGATGATACCAAATATACTCGGCAAAGAATAAATTGGTCGTTTTGTGATACAGTAGCAATTTTCTGATGTGTCAGCTCAGTGCGAAATGTCGTATAAATGTTTTATATGGCATCATTTTGAAAAATATCAAAGATCTTCATGCAAAAATGCTTTCTATCAAATTCTCAATACCAAAGATGGTTACTTTTACTGACAACATGGTGTTTGTGTTGCGAGCTTTATTCCACGAAATATGGGAGTAACAAGTCTCCTGTTGCCATGCTTGGCAATTTAACATACACCTATCTATGCTTGTCCATGTCGAATTCCATGATACCTAATAAATGTCTTCTTATAACCCTGTGTAAATGTAGCATGTGTTATTTTGTCTAAATCGATATATTTACCTAATATGCTGATTTATTTTTCGGTCCACAACCGTGGTGACTCTCTTTGTCATGGTATAACGGTACCAATTGCGCATGACCAGGTGGGCGGTGCTTAAGGTGTAGGGTCCATTGCAGGCAGTACTTAAAGGACAACACGAGCTATGATTGGTGGATTATGTAAGAGTTGTACTTTCTGTTAGGCTTAAAAAATAGTTTAGCCTCTTGGCAACATGTGAATTTATGTTAATTCCTATATAGATCATATTTTGTATTTTTTATGATTTTTTGAAAATGTCATAGACATGACTGAAAATAAGTATGTTGTGACTAGATAACTCATACCCCTGTCTAGTTCCAGCATAGTTATCTCTCTTAAATGCAATGGAGTACCTGGTTTTGTCATCATCAAATTGACAATCTAACATTGTTCTCTATAACAGTGTGTGAGATGCATGCTAAATTAGGACATAAAATATATTTATCTCTCCAAATATTAGCATTGAGGTCTATGGAAAAACAATTGGTACTGTGATACCGCTGTCTGCTTCGGTGACATTCAATCATTGTTCGACTTAATACATGTATCGAACGTTTGCTCTGAACAAACGTCTATAAACACGGTATCTGCACCAAAGGAAGAAAAAAATATTTTTAATACTATCTGAGATATAATGTTATGATAACATTTAAATTTGCCGTCAAATTGTACTGTCTGCGATACTCTTATTTTTTACACCTCACATCACAATTTATTTATTTATTTATTTATTTATTTATTTATTTATTAAAATCGTCTAGTTCCTTAATTATCCTGTTCTTCTTATGGAATATTCAGCAATATATTTTTGCATTTTTGTTTCAAGTTTATTTAAAGCAAAAAATAGTCCTAAATACTTATTTTCAGAAATTGTTTTGACCCATGAGTCATGGTTTGAAAGAATGATGACATAAGCTATATAGACAGTAATGGTTTTAATTGTATCGTTAAAGCGCAACCTCAGATGCATCCTAATGAAAGAATTTGTGTATTTAAAAAAAAAAAAACAATATAGTGTTAAAGTTTTTAGTGAGATGGATTCATGACCAGAAGGATGGATGTTTGATTCTTGAAGTGTGCCTGGCAAAGATGGTTGTTTGATCCTTGATGTGTATCTGACAAGGCACTTTACAGCAAATGACATTAGAGACCCTATTTATGGAATCTGGAAGTATTGAAACTATCTTGCTCTGATTTATAGCGAAATAAAACTTATATCCTGTATTATATCCATCATAAATTATGTATTTTATCCATTTTATATTACATACTATCCAGGATGTTATTTGAAGATAAAAATAATAACTATCTTGAGATAGAAGAAAAGAAAATATTTCATCGAAAGAAACTAACACACCCACCCCCTCAAAAGAATAAAGAATAGCAAAGAGGATAATGAAAACGGCGGGAAACATAGTGACGTGTGTGTGTGTGTGTGTGTGATTTAGATTTTTAACTTATTTTTAGCGATTTTAGTCTATTTATAGTGATGTATCATGGATCTCCTGAACCAAAACAATATGAATTTCTCACAAGCGTGAAAAAATTCACAAATGCTCCAGAACATTGAAATATTTAGCTGTGGAGTCATGGTTATAATGATTTTTCATATGATGCAAAAATTGGACGGTGAAGAGAAAGTTTTATCTGGATCTGGTGGTTTATTATGTATCTGCCAATCTGGGTATATTTTATTTATCTGTTGAAGCTATCAGTGTACAGCTGGATCTGCAAGTTTTCTATGCACCAGATAGTCTAAATCTAAATTATTTTGTTTCATTTATGAGTTTAAACTAGGTCTAATTATGCATGCTGATTAGGTACCAGCAGATCAGGGTGAATGTTCTTTGTTGCATTTACGACTTCAAGCTAACAATCATGGAACATTTCAATGTTAGAATTAATAGTTATTCCCAAGATGCTAGACAATAAACATTTCATGATAATTGAATATTATGAATTTGTCATTGTTAGAATTAATAGTTATTCGCAAGATGTTAGACATGGAACATTTCATGATAATTGAATATCATGAATTTGTCATAGTTAGAATTAATAGTTATTCCCAAGATGTTAGACATGGGACATTTCATGACAACTGAATAGCATGAATGATTCCTAGTTAGAATTAATAGTTATTCCCTAGATGTTAGACATGGGACATTTCATGATAATTTGAATATCATGAATGTTTCATACTTAGAATTAATAGTTATTCCCTAGATGTTAGACAAGGGACATTTCATGATAATTGAATATCATAAATGTTTCATAGTTAGAATTAATAGCTATTCCCTAGATGTTAGACATGGGACATGTCATGATAATTCAGTGAGGAATGCATTTCACAATGCTGTTAGGTCAAGCTGGATGGCAAGTGCAGAAAACAAGAAAAAGATGGAACTATACCATTTATCAAAAACAATCACAACACATACAATGTATTAATATGCATATAAAAGCTTAAAGTGTATCCATATGTATTATGACACTTGAAATCCGTAGCCAAGTATCTCTCGTGACACTTGAAATCCATAGCTAAGTATCTATTGTGACACTTGAAATCTATCACTAAGTATCTACCGTGACACGTGAAATCTATCGCTAAGTATCTACCGTGACACTTGAAATCTATATAGCTAAGTATCTACCATGACACTTAAAATCTATCACTAAGTATCTATCGTGACACTTGAAATCTATCGCTAAGTATCTATAGTGACACTTGAAATCTATCACTAAGAATGTATTGTGAAACTTGAAATCTATCACTAAGTATCTACCGTGACACTTGAAATCTATCGCTAAGTATCTATCGTGACACTCGAAATCTATCGCTAAGTATCTATCGTGACACTTGAAATCTATCGCTAAGTATCTATTGCAGCGGTTCTAAACCTTTCTAGTGCCGCAACCCTTTTCATGCAATTCCAAATGTTGTGGTGACCCAACTGTAAAATTATTTTTCGTTCATAACTGTAAAAATGTATATTTCCGATGGTCGTAAGCGACCCCTGGCAAATCGTTGTTCGACCCTTGACGGGGTCGCGACCCACAGGTTGAGAACCGCTGATCTATTGTGACACTTGAAATCTATCGCTAAGAATCTATCGTGACACTTGAAATCTGCCGCTAAGTATCTATCGTGACATTTAAAATCTATTATGTATTATAACATTTCACATCCATGATATATCTCTCTTGATGTGGCTCTTCACATTACATCCATTTGGGCTAAAATCCACTGTCAGATTTTGGTCATTGATACCCTAATCTGGGTGGAAATATTATACAAGCAATTATTCTGTACTGTACTTTTTGTGATTTTATTTTTGTATCATATATATATATATATATATATATATATATATATATATATATATATATATATATATATATATATATATATATATATATATACCTTTAAAATTTTATACAATACCTGGCACAGCTTCATCTTGGATCACTTTCAAGCCATTTTTAAATTCATATTGCATAGCTGCATCCCATGATGCTGCATCAAAGGTTGAATAGTAGGCCAACCTCCTGTCTACATTCATGCACTGCTGTGGAAATTTTGCTAACTCTTGTGCCAGCTTAAGGGACTGTCCTAGAGCTGTGATTAAAAAGGGACAATGAAAATAAAATAGCACTAACCAAATATCTGAATATTGCACAGTTTAGTAATCAACATTACCAATATATATAATTATTTTCATATGTCAAGACCCAATTCTGATTAATCTGAATGTATGATTAAAACAAGCGCATTATGTAAAACTAAATTAGTGTGAAACAATACAAGAAATGTACAACTTCTCCAAAGAGCTATAGAGACCTGAATATGGTAACTTTATTGGGACATAAAGATAGTGGAGACACCAATATGAATATAGGCAAATCTATCAATAGGGATCACTTATGGAGATATGGTACTGTGAAGGGGTAAATTTCTGGCGAGCTATCAAGAATACATTAGTTGAGACCAGAGAACCCTTAATTAGATTTATAGAGACAATTGCTGTATCATATTACCATACTACAGTGTTCGGTAAGGTCCTTTATACGGAGAATATTATTTTTAATTAAATGTTTTTCATGGAAAAGTTATCAAAACTGAGAAAACACAGAAATTCTGTTACTTAAAATACCAGGTCAAGCTGACCCGACTTTGGCACCTCTTAAAAAAATGGGTGACAGAGGTATTTGATTCTGATTGGCTTTGCTAGTTAAGGGTTGTGTTCACACCAAAAATATCCTAGATTTTATATCGTCTCATCAAGAATTACAATGAGTCTAAACTTTTATATTCATTTAGAAGGGAGAAAATAGTTTCCGGGGACGTATAATGTGATGTTACCCTGAGACGTATGCTGAAAAAAAGTAGAGGGAAGTGCAGTGAGACATATAATCCTGTGACGCAATACTGGTTTGTAGTAATTTCTAAACTTATTCTGAGACGGATGGTAGAAAGTATCATGAGATCAAAAGTTTTGTACAGCTACAAAGGAACCAGAACAAACTGGGTACTATCAGGTTGTGAAACTATCAGTAACAGATTGGCTAGTTATTTAAATCTATTTGCGTTTTCTTCGGTGAAAGTTTTATTTAAGAAAGCAGAGTATATTCCTAATGTAAGGAATTTTCAGTTTTATGTAATTGATTAAATTGTTTGTTCATCTGTACGGGGACTTGTATTTGTTCAATATATCCGCTCAGATCTATATATTTATTTCCATCTATAACTTTCACCACTCATATTTACTCTAAATGGGGTAATTATATTGAGGGTGGTCATATCCTAGATATAGAGTACCAAAAGGGGTGGATATATAATCGTATTTATTATTTTATACCTCCAACCACCCCATAACAGATACAACCTGCTATTGCACATACCAGTAATGCACGAATCCTAGATTTGAACTCATGCAGACAAAGGATTGCCTTATGATGTTTAGGACATAAATACGTAACATAATACACCAACATAAACAATAGACAAATAAGGAACTGTGGAGATGTCAAAACAATGTTATTGGCATTTGATATTTTACAGCACAGCAACACAGTAAGCTATTTAGACCAGTAAGCAATTGGTGTAAAGTGCACTACACATGGACACACCACGACAGCTGCCATTAGTCACATGTATTCTACCTCACCAAACCATTAGAGGGTCATGAATCACTCAAATCATATAGTGAGACTGGTACCATTACCGGGTCATGAGTCACTGTATGATATAGTGAGACTTGTGCCACTACTGGGTCATGAGTCACTATCACATAGTGAGACTGGTGCCGCTAGCAGGTCATGAGTCACTGTATTACATAGTGAGACTGGTGCCGCAACTGCGTCACTGTATCACATAGTGAGAATGGTGCTGCTACCGGGCCACGAGTCACTGTATCACATAATGAGACTGGTGCCGCTACTGGACCACGAGTCACTGTATCATATAGTGAGATTGGTGCCGCTACCGGGTCACGAGTCACTATCACATAGTGAAACTGGTGCCGCTACAGGATCATGAGTCACTGTATTACATAGTGAGACTGGTGCCGCAACTGTGTCACTGTATCACATAGTGAGACTGGTGCCGCTACAGGATCATGAGTCACTGTATTACATAGTGAGACGTGCCGCTACAGGATCAGGAGTCACTCAATCATATAGTGAGAATGATACCATTGGGGGAGGAGGGTCATGAATCAGAGGCATATTGCAAATATGATACACTAAATAAATGAGCTACATTGCTCTTGACTACATTACTGAAAGCCCTTTATACATCGCCAATCCCACAGAATGGGCATTTTGTTGTTCCAACAACTTTGGTATAAGTGTTTTATTGCATTGTAAATCTATGCCAACCTGTTCATGTAGCAACAACTCTATTGGCTAGTCCCATTTCAAGTGCTTCTTTTGCTCCAACTGGCCTGCCAGTCAGGATTAGGTCCAGGGCACGAGAGAGTCCTATCAGCTTGGGAAGTCTGACAGTGCCTCCATCTATGAGGGGCACACCTGTAACAAAAACGAAATAACAGTATATTTTTCCATTGATTGGCTTGGCATTTTGTTTTATAATACAGAAACACAATAAACTATTTTATGACAAAGGCAACTAGAATAAAGTCCCCTTTCAATGGACACACCACACAGGCATATGCAGTCATATAATTCAATTGTCACAGAATTAGGCGAAAATTGAATTGTTTTTTTTTTGCAAACGAAACTCACCATTTTCTTGATTTCGTCGTACACGCATTACCTGGGGTGATTAAGTGGTTTTTTCCAAGGTAAGTGGCGTGTAACGATTTGCATGTGCCAGTTTGTTATTTACATGAAATCCGAAATACTCGTTTCACGTGGTGCACAGCAAGCTCGATGTGATTTATGTTCACCTATAGAGAGTATATAAGGCGAGATATTTCTCATAATAATTACGGGAACCAAAATATCTAATCGAAGGATAGATAAGCTCGTCTTGCAATCTCCAGCCAAAGGGGTGAGTGTTAAATTTACATTTTCGTTTTATTGTGAATTTTATTCAGATTATCATTTCGTACAATGATGCTTTTATTGCAATTAAACGTGGAATATTTGGAATTACTAGTCACTTTTAGACTTTAAATGCAATATCGTAATCTACGGCTTAGATTATTTTTGAGACAACTATTATTAGTCTGGTTTTGTTTATTGTAGCTGTTACCGTGTTTCTGATACTGTAGCTGACAATCGCTGTTACCATAGATCTGATAATCGCTGATACCGTAGATGTCAATGTTTCTGATACCGTAGATCTGATACCGTAGATGTCAATGTTTCTGATACCGTAGCTTCTAACGTAGTTGATACCATTTCTGATACCGTAGCTGTTAACACATCTGATACCATCTTTTGATAAACGTCTTTGATATCGTCTGATTTGTTGTGGAACATCTCTGTATAAATATCTGAATGTGATTGTGCCGTTAATTTGTGCAAACGGAATTGAAGTATCTGTCTGTGTGTCGAACTGTCTGTTCGTCAACATCTGTGTAACGTGTAAATATCCGGAAAGCTAGAAGTCCGAGTGTCGGAGCTGTCTGAGTTGTAAAACATCCGGGTCGACATCTAGGGTAGTGAGGAACCGTTGGTTCTGGTAGATGTTGTGTGTTGTCTGAACGTATAACTGTGGTGGATCCGTGAAGGGAAACGTCCGATAATAGTATTGGTCAACCCTAGGTTTTCGGGGAAACTGGGAGACGATTCAACTGTTGCTGAATCGTGCGGTTATACGGGGTCGAGACACATATGTGTATTGAAATTGTAATACAATTTAATACATTGTTGTATTTGCATGCTTATGTCAGATCACAATAATATTTCAAGTGATCGCATAGATATCAATAAAAGCTAGCAACTTGATTGAATACAAGTATATGGTCATGCTAGTTATCGCAATCCATACGTGCGATAGTATAGTTTGTCGTTTGTGTTCATTTTTCGTAATTTATACTTGCATTAATTTAACTTTCGTAAAGGATCCTTGGATCTGTGTATAGTCCAAGAGATCCCTTTACATCTGAGATTCCTTTTGTATTAATATTTAATTTGTTCATGTATTGTGAATGGTTGTGAGTGTAATTGTGGGTTGAGTGCATGAATTATTGTGTTGTTACATCTGTATTTTTTTCATTTATAATTTATTACATAAATTTATATTTTCTTTCACAAATTGTGTTTGTATTGTTCATTTAATCCACCCTCCTCTCGGTAACAATTCTGTTACAATGGTGTCAGAAGTTGGATCGCTGGATTAAGTGAACTGTCAATCATTTTTGTGAAGTATAAACATATTTAAAGTATTGGTTTGGTTACCTTCATCAGGAAGATAAGGTCAGCCTGTGGTATATATATATTTATATTTTTTTTATATTACAATTGTCTTTGTCATGTCATCCCTTAAGGACTTGGTTGCCTTAGGCAAAGATTTCGGATATGAAGGTGAAAGTCTAAGGAAATTTATTCAAGAAGAACAAGCTCGGGAAAGGGAAGAAAGGGTAAGGGCAAGGGAATCAGAAAGGGAATCTGATGAAAGGAAATGGGCCTTTGAGAGGGAAAAGATAGAATTTGAGAAGGATAAGATAGAATTAGAGAAGCAAGCCCAAAAGGAAAAAATAGAATTAGAGAAGCAGGCCGAAAAAGACAGGATAGAATGGGAAAGGGAAGCTGAGGGAAGGCGAATAGAGTTAGAAAAACTAGCAAAAGTAGAAATGTTAGAGTTAGAAAAACGAGCAAAAGTAGAAATGTTCAAGTTAGAAGAAACAGCAAAGCAACGAGATCATGATCGTAAGGTAGAATTGGCGACATCTGGAAGAGAACACGATTCTGCCACTAACAAATTAAGGGGCCCCAAATTACCTCCCTTTGAC
This sequence comes from Unio pictorum, assembly GCA_030141615.1. Classification (NCBI taxonomy): domain Eukaryota; kingdom Metazoa; phylum Mollusca; class Bivalvia; order Unionida; family Unionidae; genus Unio; species Unio pictorum. Next base: position 2,662,215 of record JARLTB010000316.1, read on the forward strand.
GATGAAAAAGATAACATGGATAGTTATCTTCATCGCTTTGAGCGGTATGCCGAAAACCAGAAGTGGAGTCAAAATGACTGGGCATTGCATCTTAGTGCTCTATTAAAGGGTAAAGCACTGGATGTATACTCACGACTTCCTAGGGACGATGTGTTTAAGTACGACGTCCTAAAGGAAGCACTTCTAAAAAGGTACGAGCTTACTGAACGAGGACTTCGTAAAAAGTTCAGGTATAGCAAGCCCGATAAGGGAGAAACCTTTGGTCAGTTCACCGTCAGAATTGCGAACTATTTTGAGCGGTGGATTGAATGCGGCAAAGCGGTGAAAACGTTTGAAGGGTTGACTGATTTCTTGCTCAGAGATCAATTATTTAATACAGTTGGGCGAGAATTAGATCAATTTCTGAAGGAGAAAGTCTTCACGAACGTAAAAGATATGGCTAAGCAAGCCGATTTATTTGCCGAAGCTCATGGGGGAACCCAGAACGTGGTTTTGAAAGATTTTAAGTCTGGAAACCAGTCTGTAAGACCTATGCCTAGGGAGCCTGTAAAATCAGTTGAGGTAAAAAGGTCAGTTAGGAATCCAGTTTTTCAGCGTGTGCAATGTTTCTTGTGTAATGCATGGGGTCATGTTCAAAAAGACTGTCCTAATAGAAAGGCACTTATACATAAGGTAGCAGTGGCTATACAAAGTAAAGGTATATCTGATAACATCGTACAGGTAGAACCTTGTATTCATTCGCTTGGCACGTGTTTATTTCCTGAAGCGCGTGTACCAACCGCGAGAGGGTTTGTCAACGGTCGAGAAGTCGTGGTATTGCGTGACACTGGTTGTACGGGCGTAGTGATCAAACATAGTCTCGTGCAGGATAACCAAATGCTCGGGTGGGAATCCCCATGTATGTTACTTGATCAGACGATGGGTCGCATTCCCGTAGCAAGGATCACAGTAAAAACACCTTTCTTAACGGGAACTGTTGATGCCCTTTGTATGGAAAACCCTATTTACGATCTGACGATCGGTAATGTTGAAGGTTCCCGTCTTCCAACCATGGCCGATTTTAAAATACCTTTGGCCCAGGCAGTCGAAACGCGAGCGCAAACACGGCGAGAGAAAACCGCGTTTCGTAAATTAATAGTCCCTGAATCGATCTCAGGAATTTCCCGCGATGATTTCAAACAAGAGCAAGAACGTGATGAATCCATCAGAACAATTGTTGAGAAAATCACGTCCGGCGCGATTAAACATTGCAAGCGTGGGGGTAGCTCGAGATTCGTACGCAAGAACGGATTAATTCATAGGGAGTTTAGCGCTCGGGAGGGTAAGAAGTATTGGCAAGTGGTCGTACCCCAGAGATATAGATCTCAAGTACTTAGGGTGGCGCATGAGTCAAGCATGGCAGGACACCTAGGTAAGGCTAAGACCACTAGCAGGGTAGTCGCTGAATTCTACTGGCCCGGTGTTAATGGCGATGTCACACGGTTCTGTAGGTCGTGCGACGTATGTCAGAAAACCGTCTGTAAGGGAAGGGTCACAAGGGTGCCCTTAGGACAAATGCCATTAATAGATACACCGTTTAAAAGAGTGGCAGTAGATATTGTAGGACCAATACACCCGGTTACCGAAAGAAAGAATCGGTATATTCTTACTCTGGTTGACTACGCAACCAGATACCCTGAAGCCGTAGCGTTACCAACTATTGAAACGGAAAGGGTAGCTGAAGCATTAGTTGATATCTTCAGTAGGGTAGGGGTGCCAGAAGAAATCCTCACGGATTGTGGTGCCCAATTCACCTCTGACCTCATGGGTGAAATAAGTAGGCTGTTATCCATCAAACAGCTAAACACTACCTCATACCATCCGATGTGCAATGGACTGGTAGAGAAGTTTAATGGTACCCTGAAAAGCATGCTGAGAAAGATGTGCGCGGAACGTCCGCAAGACTGGGACCGTTATTTAAACGCTGTTCTGTTCGCGTACAGTGAAGTACCGCAGGAAAGTTTAGGGTTCTCACCCTTTGAACTGTTGTATGGTAGAACAGTTCGAGGCCCGATGCGGATACTACGCGAACTATGGACTGGTGATGTCGCGAACGAGGAAATAAAAACGACTTAACAGTACGTTTTAGATCTAAGAAACAAACTTGAGAGTACATGCCAGATGGCACGTGACCAATTGATTAAATCGGGGCGCAGATATGCCAAGTATTACAACCGCAGAGCGCGTAATAGGAAATTTCTTGTGGGAGATCAGGTTCTATTGCTTCTTCCAACGAGTTCGAATAAGTTATTAGTCCAGTGGAAAGGTCCATATGAAGTTAAAGAAGTAAAAGGTGACATGGACTATAAAATTGACATGGACGGTAATGTAAAGACATTCCATGCAAACATGCTCAAATTGTATATTAACAGACAGAGCGACAATGTTGGAAAGGGGAGTTGAAAATATAGGCGCAGACTACTTGAGTAGGGCATGATGGGAAATTTGTATGAATTTGCCCAGTAATAAAATCCAGTTTGTAGTATAACCAGTGTAAATGTTGTAAGATATCATCAGTAGTTATTTTTCTTCTATTCTGTGTTAGTTTTAAAAATGTGTACATTTTTATTCTTAGGAGGGAGGTATTGTCACAGAATTAGGCGAAAATTGAATTGTTTTTTTTTTGCAAACGAAACTCACCATTTTCTTGATTTCGTCGTACACGCATTACCTGGGGTGATTAAGTGGTTTTTTCCAAGGTAAGTGGCGTGTAACGATTTGCATGTGCCAGTTTGTTATTTACATGAAATCCGAAATACTCGTTTCACGTGGTGCACAGCAAGCTCGATGTGATTTATGTTCACCTATAGAGAGTATATAAGGCGAGATATTTCTCATAATAATTACGGGAACCAAAATATCTAATCGAAGGATAGATAAGCTCGTCTTGCAATCTCCAGCCAAAGGGGTGAGTGTTAAATTTACATTTTCGTTTTATTGTGAATTTTATTCAGATTATCATTTCGTATAATGATGCTTTTATTGCAATTAAACGTGGAATATTTGGAATTACTAGTCACTTTTAGACTTTAAATGCAATATCGTAATCTACGGCTTAGATTATTTTTGAGACAACTATTATTAGTCTGGTTTTGTTTATTGTAGCTGTTACCGTGTTTCTGATACTGTAGCTGACAATCGCTGTTACCATAGATCTGATAATCGCTGATACCGTAGATGTCAATGTTTCTGATACCGTAGATCTGATACCGTAGATGTCAATGTTTCTGATACCGTAGCTGCTAACGTAGTTGATACCATTTCTGATACCGTAGCTGTTAACACATCTGATACCATCTTTTGATAAACGTCTTTGATATCGTCTGATTTGTTGTGGAACATCTCTGTATAAATATCTGAATGTGATTGTGCCGTTAATTTGTGCAAACGGAATTGAAGTATCTGTCTGTGTGTCGAACTGTCTGTTCGTCAACATCTGTGTAACGTGTAAATATCCGGAAAGCTAGAAGTCTGAGTGTCGGAGCTGTCTGAGTTGTAAAACATCCGGGTCGACATCTAGGGTAGTGAGGAACCGTTGGTTCTGGTAGATGTTGTGTGTTGTCTGAACGTATAACTGTGGTGGATCCGTGAAGTTAAACGTCCGATAATAGTATTGGTCAACCCTAGGTTTTCGGGGAAACTGGGAGACGATTCAACTGTTGCTGAATCGTGCGGTTATACGGGGTCGAGACACATATGTGTATTGAAATTGTAATACAATTTAATACATTGTTGTATTTGCATGCTTATGTCAGATCACAATAATATTTCAAGTGATCGCATAGATATCAATAAAAGCTAGCAACTTGATTGAATACAAGTATATGGTCGTGCTAGTTATCGCAATCCATCGTGCGATAGTATAGTTTGTCGTTTGTGTTCATTTTTCGTAATTTATACTTGCATTAATTTAACTTTCGTAAAGGATCCTTGGATCTGTGTATAGTCCAAGAGATCCCTTTACATCTGAGATTCCTTTTGTATTAATATTTAATTTGTTCATGTATTGTGAATGGTTGTGAGTGTAATTGTGGGTTGAGTGCATGAATTATTGTGTTGTTACATCTGTATTTTTTTCATTTATAATTTATTACATAAATTTATATTTTCTTTCACAAATTGTGTTTGTATTGTTCATTTAATCCACCCTCCTCTCGGTAACAATTCTGTTACATCAATCCAACACCCTTTTGATCATGAATTTGTTAAGCACATCATGGCATCTGTCTTACTGGTAGTGTTATAAATTAAACGAAAAAAGAATTATCATTCTTGTAACGTAAGCAATGAACCATTGATGTTAATTGGCTCGAGATATTTTCAGTATCTTGTATGGACTTAATAATTTTTGTATACCTGGAAATGGTCAAGCTGCTTACTTGCTTGTTTACATTGACAACTTTCCTGTGGAGGCTTTAGAGAGATCAAATAGTTTGTTAACATTATCAGAGGTCTCAGAAACATTTTACCACATTTATTTTGATGCCAATTTTTATCTATAATGCAGAAAATAACTTAGGCAGTAGTTTTAATAAAAATTTTAATGTAAAGGCCCAAAATGTATTGTTACATTTTTCACATCATTATCTGGCAGCAAATCACATAAGTCATGCACATAAACATCATGGACCCACTAAGGCATCCAACTACAGAATTCATGCTCAAAAATGCCACACCATGGACCCACTATGGCAGCCAACTTCAGAATTCATGCACATAAATGTCACATCATGGATGCACTAATGCAGCCAAGTACAGAATTCATACACATAAATGATAGACCATGGACCCACTAAGGCAGCCAACTACAGAATTCATACACATAAATGTTACACCATGGACCCACTAAGGCAGCTAACTACAGAATTCATGCACATAAATGATAGACCATGGACCCACCAAGGCAGCCAAATACATAATTCATACACATAAATGTCACACCATGGACCCACTATGGCAGCCAACTACAGAATTCATGCACATAAATTATAGACCATGGACCCACTAAGGCAGCCAACTACATAATTCATACACATAAATGTTACACCATGGACCCACTAAAGCAGCCACCTACATAATTCATACACATAAATGTTACACCATGGACCCACTAAGGCAGCCAACTGCATAATTCATACACATAAATGTTACACCATGGACCCACTAAGGCAGTCAACTACATAATTCATACACATAAATGTTACACCATGTACCCACTAAGGCAACCAACTACATAATTCATACACATAAATGTTACACCATGGACCCACTAAGGCAGCCAACTGCATAATTCATACACATAAATGTTACACCATGGACCCACTAAGGCAGTCAACTACATAATTCATACACATAAATGTTACACCATGGACCCACTAAGGCAGCCAACTACATAATTCATACACATAAATTATAGACCATGGACCCACTAAGACAGCCAACTACAGAACTCATACACATAAATGTTACACCATGTACCCACCAAGGCAGCCAACTACATAATTCATGTAACCAGATCTAGCAGTCAGTGCAATATGTACAAAACCTGACTTGTTCCTCATACACAACAATACTGGAGAAGAAATTTTTTTATATTTATTTTCATTAATCTATAGATTGTAAATAAAGAAAGACTACTGTTTAATATCAGCTATATAACATTTCATGTTTAAATATTGACACAATTCTTCTGCTTACAAAAGGGAAATGAAGTTTACAGGATGGATGTCCTTGTGTTGCTTCAACCATTATTTTTCTGGAATACTTTGGAACTAACATTCTTACAGCAAGTACATGCTACCAATCTGAATGGATGACTTTGGAACTAACATTCTTACAGCAAGTACATGCTACCAATCTGAATGGATGACTTTGGAACTAACATCCTTACAGTAAGTACATGCTACCAATCTGAATGGCTGACTTTGGAACTAACATCCTTATAGTAGATCCTATCATCATGGATGAGTAGAATTATTAAAGCTATTTTAAATGGATGATATGTTCACAATACTAATAAATAATCAATCAATAATAAATAATAAATAATCTCTCAATTTTCTAATTACTGCATTACTGCACCATATCATATCTGACAAAACTGGATGTCATGTGAAATGGAAAGACTTGTGAAGATACAAGTACATGTCATGAAACATTTCATGAGACACAAATACTTGTCATAATAAAACTACTACCAGCACTTGCATTTGCAGACAGATATGCAGGGTTCCATGTTCTTTAAATATATAAAACATCCATGAGTCTTTATATATTCACAATAAAAATTAATATATAATCTATCCACAATTAATAATAAATAATCAATCAATAAATCATAATTATCCAATATATGTAATTTTATTAACCAGTAAGCATTACCATACCATATCATATCTGACAAAACTGGATGTTGTGGTGAGATGGAAAGACTTGTCAAGATACAAGTACATGTCATGATACATTTCCTGAGACAAATACATGTCATAATAACCATAGATACCAAGACTTGTCCTGGTATACTTGTATACTGAGTTGGGTACAAGCACTTATCATAATAAAACTACATACTAAGACTTGTCATGATACAACTACATACCAAGTTTAATGGGACAAAATACTTATCATGATACAACAACTACATTCCAAGTTTCATGGGATAAAACATTTCTGATACAACTACACACCAAGTTTGATGAGACAAAACACCATGATACAACTACATTCCAAGTTTCATGGGACAAAACATTTATGTTACACCTACATACCAAGTTTCATGGGACAAAACAATTCTAATATAACTACATACCAAGTTTCATGGGACAAAATACTTATGATACAACTACAGACCAAGTTTCATGGGACAAAACATTTAAGATACAACTACACAAGTTTGACGAGACAAAACACCATGATACAACTACATTCCAAGTTTCATGGGACAAAACATTTATGTTACAACTACATACTAAGTTTGATGAGACAAAACACAATGATACAACTACAGACCAAGTTCATGGGACAAAACACTTATGATACAACTACAGACCAAGTTTCATGGGACAGAACACCATGATACAACTACAGACCAAGTTTCATGGGACAAAACATTTAAGATACAACTACAGACCAGGTTTCATGGGACAGAACACCATGATACAACTACATACCAAGTTTCATGGGAAAAAACATTTAAGATACAACTACAGACCAGGTTTCATGAGACAAAACACCATGATACAACTACATTCCAAGTTTCATGGGACAAAACATTTATGTTACAACTACATACCAAGTTTCATGGGACAAAACACCTCAGATTCAACAACAGACCAGGTTTCATGGGACAGAACACCATGATACAACTACATACCAAGTTTCATGGGACAGAACACCATGATACAACTATATACCAAGTTTCATGGGACAGAACACCATGATACAATTACATACCAAGTTTCATGGGACTAAACATTCAACTACATTCCAAGTTTCATGGGACAAAACATTCAACTACATACCAAGTTTCATGGGACAGAACACCATGATACAACTACATACCAAGTTTCATGGGACAGAACACCATTATACAATTACATACCAAGTTTCATGGGACTAAACATTCAACTACATTCCAAGTTTCATGGGACAAAACATTCAACTACATACCAAGTTTCATGGGACAGAACACCATGATACAACTACATACCAAGTTTCATGGGACAAAACATTTAACCACAAGTTTCATGAATATTTATGCTGAGGAAAGGATTGTTGGAGATTAAATGGCTGAATGAAATCAAAATAAATGACCAATTAAATGACAGTTTGAATAGAAACCCTGAAAATTCAGATGTCATGCATTAATTACTTGATATCAAAATCAAATCACATAATTTATCACCAAGAATCAGAAGCTAAAATTTGGAGGTGAGTCTTGGTACTGATGATTGTGACAGTCCTTTGTATGGCAACATTTATTGTCTTCAAGCTGTTACAAACTGAATTGTCACCATATGAAAATGATAGAAATATCATTTAAAATGAAGCTTGGGTCTAAGATGGAGATAAATGGGATGCATGGTTTGTTTGATACCCATACTTGATGATACCTGTTTTTACCCTATACTTGATGATACCAAGTCAGTAGAAAACTTTCCCTTCTTTCCATGCAAGCACTGTTTCCATACCCTCATTGTTTAATGACCTTCTAAAACTGTGGCACATGTTAAATGGTCATACAGACATTGACGTGTGGCATTCTAAAATGACGGCATATAATGTAAATGCCCATGCACAAACATTGCCACATGACATTCTAAAATGACAGCATATAATGTAAATGCCCATGCACAAACATTGCCACATGACATTCTAAAATGGTGGCATATACCACAAGAGTCATGTACATACATGAGACACCAAGGAACCACTAAGGCAACCAACCACAGAAGCCACGCACATAAATGAGACACCATGGATTTAAAAAGACAGCCAACTTCAAGGATCGTACACCTAAAAGTAGCAGTTAATTACTGACATGTTGAAATTATCTGGAAAATTATTATGGGCCTAGTCTGAACCACATGAAAATAGATGATTGTTAAGACGTAAACATATCTATCTTACTCTAAATTCTTCAGATTGCTTAATTATATATGTTTCATGGCATACAAACACATATGCACCTGTAAAGATATAACTACATGCAAAGACTTGTCAGGATTCAAATGCATTCAAACACCTGTTAGGAACAAACTATATACCAAGCTCAGGACACAAACTCTTGTCACATACAACTACATGCCAGTTTGAGACAAAAACACTTCAACAACATACCAATTTTGGGAAAAAAATGCTTGTCATGATATAACTGTATACCAGGTTTCATGAAAATATCTTACCGGAAAATTCTTATCCAGATAAAATGAGAAGAATCCATAATGAATAACACAATTAATATGAGGATAATTCTTCCTAAGTTAATCAATAACACTCACTGGACACAATGTCTAGCCATGATATATAAGCAGGTCAAGTTAGATGAAGAAATCTCTAGATGTTCAGGAGATTTCGCACTTGTACGTGTCGCTGTGTGTGTGATTAGGATTTTGAATGTAGCTTTAACTTGTTTTCAGTCATATCGCTATTCTGTCTGCAGTGAGCCAGTTTATAGTGATGTCTATCACATAGGCATCATGCTGCAGACATATAGCATGATGTCCCACCTAGTCACATTACCCTGACACCAGGCCAACCAGTTCTAACATTAGCCTCTTAATGCTGAGCACCAAGTGAGGCAGCTTTTAGTACCATTTTTGTACGGAGATAACAAGTAAAATGTAAGTGAGATATATGGATAACTGTCAAATTGACATTAGTATACTACTCCCCACATCCATTTCATTTGCAGGGCATTTAAATGGAAACGTTTGATTTATGATGTTATAGCTATGTTTAATTGGTTGAAACAGTGCACATGAAATTGAGAATTAATCCACCTATAATAAGTTTCCTGTCTTTACAGTGGTTACAGTAAATCTTGCAAAAAGCAGATCAACATCATATCAACTCAGTAAGAAAAATAAAGTTTCAGCTTATATGGAATTCCTACTCAACCTAGGACAAAACTCAGAAACCTTGCAGCTGACAGGCTAATGTGAAATCACTGACTATCCAGATTTCTGGATTCTCTGTCTAATACAAGACCAATGACACTCAGATGTTGGCATTTGAATAGCTGACTGACATTACTTCACAGTCCTATCAAATGACTGGTATAAACAATCTGAAATTTCAGAGGTCATGCTTTGATTGGCTGATATAAAATCATAGGCCAATCAGATGTCAGATTCTGATTTGCTGATGCCAAATCACCAACCATATGTAAAAATTGTGAGACCAGTCAAGAGTGTAAAGACTTCTTTACAACCTTGGGACCTGATGAGTGTGACAAACCTTACCACATGAAAATATTAGAAATATCTGAAATGAAGTTAGGGTTATAGGTGGTTAAATAGGATGCATCATTTGTTAGTTACCAAATATTAGATAATACCAAATCAGTAGAAAATGTACCCTTCTTTCAATGCAAGTACCTCTCATTGAAACCATCCTACTAATATGGTCTCATTCCATTTAGTGTGTCACTGGCAAATAACACTACTAATAAAGGACCCTTTTTCCTGTGGATATATGTTAAATGGTCCATACAAAGACTTTGCCACATGACATTTTCAAACTGGACATTACCCTATGATAACTGAGATTTGGATAAAGGCCAATACCAACCTTGCTGAAGAAAATGCCCATCATGGCCAACTCCTCCATGAACCAGAGCTAACATATCTATGCTAAATCCATGACTCTAGCCACTGCATACCTAAACACAGCCATGATGATTGGCATGGATGCCAGAATTCAAGAGGGCCCTTAAATTAAATCAAAGATTGGTTATCTTTACTACTACCTTTAAAATCTCAATGTTAGAACATGTGAGTCAATTCATGTTATTAAATACTGTAATTACCACAAACAAAAATCTGAAAATCCAATATCTTGCTATTATACAGTTATTTCCATTGAAACCTGACCTTTTTGATGCAATCATTACCATAGTTATTTCAGTTGTTGGTGTATCTATGATCATGCACTAATATTCTACGATTTTTCAGCTGGATTAACAGGAAGTGAAGCGTTCGCAAAACAATACACATCAGGCAAAACTGCATCACATGGCATGTGGAAAGACATTGTAATCAAACCTGATGAAAGAAAATGCAAAGTAATTGCACCAAGGGTCCTTAATAATAAATTAAGTGAGGTAGAATATTTCTGAGGTAAATTTAATTCAAGATGTTTATACTGACCTGCAACAATATTAATCTAGAAATTAAACATTTTCTTTTTCTTTCATGGACATTTCAGAATGGCTTATTATATGTATTGCAGGAAAAACAGATACATGTATAACCAAAAAACGCATTGGAATTTTTTAAAATCAGTTCTCTACCAACCATTTTCATGCCAAACATTTCAGTCCAAATAGTACCAGATCCTCTATATGGTCTTGAAGTTCAATGTCCCGGTCTGAGTTCTGCATGACAGATTTTAAAATTATCAAGTCTGGTAAAGATCACCCTCAATAACTGCACCAAATAACTTGCGAACATGCTTAAAATGCAGGTCATTTTGCAGAAAGGGCGCTACAGGTGGTTGGGTGGTGCAAAGAGCTTGCTTTTACTGTCTCGTCTCATCCACATGGGTTCAAGGTTCTCATCAAGCAATGTGGGTATGTAAGAAAGCTTGCCAGTGGGTTCCAGTGGATTAGTAGTTTTAACTAATGTCTTCCCTGGCTTCTATCTGAGCCAGTTAAGATGGCTGCCATATACAGCTGCCTATATTAATGAGAAATGGCATTACACCCAAAAGTAGATGAAAATGGCCTCAATTTGTTGAACAAAATGAAAATTGATATTAATTTTGGTAAATGAAACCTTGATATATTGATATTACAATTAAAAATGGTGTTAAACCCAAAACAACGAGAACTAATCAAATAACATGATGGAAAATTAAACCTTCCATATATGTTTTATATGTCTCACTTTAATGTCAAAAAAAAGATTTTAGTACACATAAATTTTAATCTACATGATATTCTCAACTTTTGGTTAAAAAGTCAAATATTTTGTAAACTTTCTATCCAAACAACATTCTCTGTACACTGTAACAAATCAAAGAAAATGTCATTAATGCTTACTGACAGCAACACTTGAACCAGTTGAATAATTTTTGTCAAGCAAATTCTTGTTCAGTTCTATCTTTAAATTTGGTTTCATAATCATCATAAATGTAATATGCTCTGTTATATTCAAACATGAAAAATATCAGCCTACCATCAATAATGTGTTCATGAGCATTTCTGTAATAATCTAATTAAGTGCCAAATCCCCCGTTTTTTTGATATAATGTGGGGTTAACATCCATCAGTAACTCACACATCTTTCAAAGTGGTCTATTTTTCTGAACCTTGTATGCACGTTATAGAGGGAAGGGGTGAACCGCTCCAGTGGCCTAGTGGTTACTGTATCCACCACGGAAGCGGGAGGTCGTGGGTTTTATCCCCGGCTGAGTCATACCAACGACTTAAAAAAATGGTACTAACAGCTTTGACATCAAGCTACATGTCTGTGGCATGATGTACCAGTGCTAGGCATCACAACAAACTGCCTCACTGCAACATAATAATATGACTGATAAACTATTAAAGATGCGTTAAAAATCATAATCTAACAAACAAACAAAAAATAGAGGGAATGGTGTCATGTTTCAAATATTTTTAGACTGAACATTAACAAATTATCCTTAGATGTATAATGGCATTAAACCCAAAACAATAACAAAGACAGCAACAAAAGCTACACAAAGGCTGTGAAAATATATACAGGAAAATAATCACTCTCATGTATCTTCTAACAAATAAATTTATGTTATTTATCTTAATATTCCTGTCTAGCTTTTCAAAAGCTAAAATAGCCAAATCAAGCTAGTTTTAAAATCCTAGTGAGACCCAAGTTACAAACCAAATAGCAAATTTTCAAATACATAATTTTCACCAGATGTAAAGTTTCAAAGCATTTAAAGTGTTTCTAACATGCTTCTGAGAGTTGACTGAAAGTTTTGATCATGGGACTATATATCAAATTAAGAGTCCTGTACTAGTAGTTTTAAAATTCTAGTGATATCTTAAAGGTACACTCTGTTGAAGAAAGAAAATGTTTGCTCTCTCTCTCTCTCTCTCTCTCTCTCTCTCTCTCTCTCTCTCTCTCTCTCTCTCTCTCTCTCTCTCTCTCTCCTGACACACACACTTTAGGACTGCAAAATCTCATGCAAACTAAAGCCCTGGCTTGAATGAAAAAAATATCAATATAAATAAACACATCAAATTTTCTGCACATTTACTTACAATCACAGAAATAAAATACTATAATGCATATGACATACTTATAACAGGAGTTTGTAGTTTATTTATACAACTGAACAATATACTAAAACATGATCTAAAATTACAATAGGTCTGTAAATAGTTTGATAACATAGAATTATTTTAAATTAATAGTATTTAGTTTTCAAAACATGATTCCCTCCTTACATAAACTGTATCTCTATGGCCAGTACACAAACCTCCCACAAATTTGTGGACATCCAGAAGAAGTGAATCTTTCCTCCTTCCTGTCTGTTTATTAGTAAAATCTGAGACTAACTTTTAGAAGAGATGTCCACAAGATATTTGCAGCACAAATACCTTAGTCATGACCTTTGACCTTGAAACTACTTTCATGAATAGTTCAAAATCCAAAATTATGAATGCCAAACTGGCACTAATTCATGGCATTTATCTGATAAATCAAGATTGTATTAGAAAGATTTCTTTTGATATTGTCAAGATCAAACCTGAAGCTACAACCTTTAGAATCTTCTAATGACAGAATCAAGGATAAAATATCTTAATAAAAGAACCTAATTTATGATCTTTCACCTTGAAATCAATGTGACATTGCTGTCTAACAACTTGCTTGATGAACTGAAACTAAATACAAAGTCATGAAGTATATATATATATATATATATATATATATATATATATATATATATATATATATATATATATATATATATATATATATATATATATATATATATATGCAGTAGGTCTGAGTTTCATGACATCTGTGTTAATTAGCTTTGATTATTCTAGGCATTCAAAATGTGAGTAAAGATATTTGATCTTACTAATCATGGTTGACCCGATGACATGTCATGAACCCAAAATTAAAGCCCTTCTGTGAGAAGACTGGTATGCTAACCACTGAACTATTTCAATAATTATGTCTGTGAAATTGAATTAAAGTAACCTGCCCTTGAAAATATAGGCTGACCTGATGGTAAGATATGAACTTTAACTCAAACCCTTCAGTGACAAATCTGGCATGCCAACCAACGAACCATTGCAACTAAACATCTCCCTTGATAACTCACATATGACCAGGGTCCGAAAACATAAACAGCACTACAACTTATAACCTAGCTTTGATGTAGTGCTTATACCCTAACACTATAACAAAGCTAGGGTATAAGTTACTGAGATACTGAGGGACTACCAACACTAAGAAGTAATCCAATCACCAATAGACATTGAGAAAACTTTGTGAGGTGGAAACTGGGCTATTTAATGATGAATATGCAATTTATAATCACGTTGTGAATTTCACAATAGAGCACTTTTTATGCCACTTTTTCTGATGACGCTATCTATAATTATCTAAAACATACATTTATTTTCAAGATGTCTAGCAACATAATTAATACTCGTTTTGACTATCATGTCATAAGTGGTAAGAGCATCTGCCTTGGATGCAGGAGATCATGGGTTTAAACCCCAGCATAGTCATACTAAAGACTAATAAAAATCATACTAGCAACTGCCTCAATTGTTGCTCAGAATCAAGAGTGTAGCAACTGTGTTGCATAATGCCCCAGTGCTAGACATTACTATAAACTGCCATACTGTAGACAAGTGGTTCTCAACCTGTGGGTCGCGACCCCGTCAGGGGTCGAACAACGATTTGCCAGGGGTCTCTTACGACCATCGGAAACATACATTTTTACAGTTATGAACGAAAATAATTTTACGGTTGGGTCACCACAACATTTGGAATTGCATTAAAAGGGTCGCGGCACTAGAAAGGTTGAGAACCGCTGCTGTAGAAAATGTTCCAAAATTAGTCTGAAATACTTGTAAAACTACGTAGAAAATCCAGACCTTATGAACATAGGATTTGCATGCCTTTTAGCTTTTCTTTTATTTCACCTCTTTTATTTGATACAAAAGACTTAATTAACATGATAATACAAAGGAGATCAGCTTTTAATCCAGCAACAAATACCAACGCAAGTCAGATAAAAAAAAAAAGCAAACGACATTTAATTAAATCTTAGGTGAAAAAATGCTTATGGACATGCTTTTATGGTAGATTGAGCAAATTGCATTTATTAGGATTGCACTTAAACCAAACTAAAAGATATTAAACACAAATTTCACTGAATGAAAAACTTATTTACTTGGTATTTGTTTATAAAGTATTGCCTCCACCAGGTATAAGTAAAAATTCATTCATTGTAAGAATACTCTTTATTGTTAAGTTACCTGACAGTCATCTTATTCCTTATGCAAACACTACAAGCACACTATTATATTCCATTGGCAATCAAAACCTGATTAAATACATCATTTGGTTGTAATTATGAGATCCATTGTCCCTGTGCCACATGGTCAAGCAGATGTAATATACATGCTAATTAAATACTCCTGACCTTTAGCTTGGTTATTTCTAGTGTTGTACTCATTATTGTAGCTTTAACTTATTTGTTGTGGTTGACAGCTATGAACTGATCATGTAATAGATAAAAATCACTTAAGTCAGAAAAACATAGTATAGAAATCTACTACATAAGTATAATTGTGTTGTGAAAGAAGTTCAGCTTATTATAAAATGATATACATGTATTAAAATAAACTGGGATGGTTACATAACTCAAGATTCTCTCTTAGTTTTACTTTTATTTGTTTATGTTTCCAAAAAATGGTCTTATAAGGCACACAAACAAATGAGGCTGAGAACAGAAATAATCATTATTTGAAAAAATATGACAGACGATTGAAAATATCTAATAAGAAAGGTAAACGAGATTTTCCAACTATTTCTACAATGACATGCAATACTTATGAATTTACATAAGAGGTTTAGTCGTTGTATTTCATTATATGCAAGGAACATGTTAATAATGGGTTAAACATGTTAATTACACAAGTTTCATTGACACATAGAAAGAGTAGGGATACTAATATTAGTATTAGGCTTTTCCAGTAAATACTGCATTGAAGACCAGATTCACCTCTACAGATGGAATCGCATCACAGTTCTTATTTCCAGTTCAGTACCACAAATATAGTTCAAGTCTATTTTTAGGACATTTTTCCCTATCATTTTGGTGGTGATAGAAGAGTGGCAAATTGATACATTTTTGGTAGGGATTTAAAGGTAATTGTTTATTCTTGAGAATATGGGCTGAGAGAGTGGGCATCTATGTGTATTTTGGTGACAGTGCACATTGAGTAATAAAGCCTTGATGATGATCTGGAAGTGAAATCTGTGGTCTGTTTACATGCTGTTCTGTTTACAGTGCAGTGGCTCAAAAAAAAATACCGGTTGACAAGAACTTCACCGTGAAATCATCTTTGGATGTATTTTAGATAAACATATAATTTGTATTGATTGTCACACAGTTGAAAGGTCAGTACTGAGAAATATATGTAGAGAACACGTAGTAAAATTAATTGTGATGTATGTCCAGATCAAATTAAGGAGGCTCTATGTAGGGAAATGAGGCTCCCCATGGGGTATTGAAAATGTCAATGACAAGCCCAGTAGCTCAAGAACAATATTAATCTACTGATACTTTCTATGAAGCCAGTTGAAAAAAAAATGGCAAATGAGAGAGAGAGAGAGAGAGAGAGAGAGAGAGAGCAACTAAGCAATGTGCATACAAAATAATTTTTGTAACATAAGCACATGTTATTTTCAAGGATATAATCTGTGACACAATGTTAGATGATTGCACAAAACAAATGCAAAAACATGCATAATTTTCAAGAGTTTTACAAGTCTTCAAGCTCAAAACACTCAAAGCATTCACATTCTTAGCCACTAGAATGACTTTCCAATGGCGCTGATTGTTGCTCCGGGTTTTCTCTACCCTTTATTACATTTAAAAGACCAGTAACTTTGAAGCTACTGATTATTTCTACTTTAATTCTTCATTGACTTCAAAGATCCATTCAATCATCTGCTGCTTTAAAGGTGATGTAACTTATTCTGTTTCCTCCTCAAACACTTCACTGGTTGAAATATTTTGGAAGTCTGGTCCTTCATGTATGTTGACCATTTTTTCCAAAGCAGTCTCCTTAAAGACTATATTAGATATACATCCAGTTAATTTTTTGTTTACTGCATAAGTCAAATGGCCATGGAATAAATCCAACACTACGAAAGAAGGTGCTCACTTCATGTGTACTTTCCAAACTTCATCAATATAAACCAACATTAGGTGTTTATCCATCCATGCCTTCTGTTGAACTTTCAATGCAACTCCCTTTTGAATTTTTTTAATGTTTTAAGTTTATTTTCCACGAAAAGATTACCATGGGTGGCAACAAGTCAACAGATGCCAGGCATGTCAATAAACAAGTTAAATGAAGCTTGTCACTGCAGGTACCTCTAATATGCAACACTCTCATTCCAACACTATTATCAATTATCTTCCCTGGAACCAAGTCAAAATACACTGGTGTTTCATCCATATTTCCAGTTAAATGTTCATCAATCTCCTCATCCTCCCACAGCACTCATATATATCTGGTAAAGCAGTTTATTTTTTCCTCTAGGTATTGAGGTTGTTTTAGAAACATTGAAGTTCTGCATCTCAGTGCAAGTCCATTTCACTTGAAAATCCATCAATCCTTCCTCTTGAGCCCTGACAGTTTGAATTTCCCTCCTGAATAACTGCAGTAGCATAATTTTGTAACATCTCAATTGTTACAGGCACATTATAATCCCATATACTGACTAACCAGGAAAACATTTCATGCTTGTTCTCATTACAATACCTCAAGGGTCAGATGTCACCTGGGATATATCCTTTTTGACCTTTAAATATTTTTTGAGAAATCCATTTTCATCTAGTTTGATAAAGTACTTAGTGTAATGTGATACTTTGCAGCTAAGGACCTAATTCCACATAGTTTTTTCTCCTTAACAATTCTTATTTAATTGTTAATGTCCCATTTCTTATACTTTCCTCTTACCGGTGTCTTTGCAGTACCAGAAAACTGTCTTATATCCCTAATATCTTTGCATGTAGTCCAGCTTGTATACTGCAGATTCTCAGGAAAATTTTTCACTAACAATGTACACTTTTTCAATAGTATCTCTGAGTATGGTAGCATTATCTGCTGCATTAGTATTTGATCTGTGCAGTTCAGCATGATCTTTTACATTGGTAACTGCAATAACAGACAGGTGATGGGCTAAAAGTCTCTCCATTTGGCAGGGGTTTCAAGAAACTTAATAATGAAGACATGCCAAAGCACAAATAGTCCAAGATAATTGATGATATTAACTATATATAAATCAAACACATGTAATCAAAGACTTTTGCATTTATGATTAAACCTCACTGGAATTTTAAAGTTTTTATTACATTATTATATTGAGACAATAAGAGTAACTGCCCAACGGTCTGTGGTCTTCACATCTTCCAGTACCAAGATATTAATTTTACTGGATAAATGAATTCAAATGCACGCGTTTATTTGTTACACTGACTGACATAATCAAGAGTGCTCATTAAAGATGTTGTCCAGCTGTTAATGAATAGTGGTATAAATTGTAATGACAACAACAGAACAAATACACCAATCATTACATTTTCTCACTGATACAAAAGACGAAGAAGGGTAATATGATGAATGTTAATAGATTCTTAGTTCACAAAACAACTGAACTTTCTATATTAGCAATGGGCTTTTTACACGATTATAATTGGTGAATATTTCTTTATTTTTATTTAATTTTTCATTATAATATGCTTCAGATACACATTTAAGCTAAGAGAACATATAATTCGGGTTTGTGTTTGATTGAGGAAATCACTATTTATATTTCTCATATTGGATTATGCCAAATAAACTTGGCAAAAAATAAATTGGTCGTTTTGTAATACATTACATTAGCACTTTCCTGATGTGTCAGACCAGTGCGAAATGTCGTACAAAGGTTTTATATGGCACCACTGTCATAAATATCAAAGATCGTCATGCACAAATGCTTTGTGTCAAATTCTCAATACCAAAATTGGTTATTTGTATTGACAACATGGTGTGTGTGTCTTGTCCATCATTCCTCGAAATATGGGAGTAACGCAGTCTCCTGTTGCCATGCTTGGCACTTTAAGGTGGCAGGGTCCAGTTTCGTAATTTGGCCCCTGGCAAATTTCTCTTTACTTAAGGGTATGGTGTGAGTTTTTGAGCTACTATTGTGTAATAATTAAAGATATGGATAAATTTGTGAACTAGGTGTTTCAGGCTTGTGTTGTTCTTGAAATTGATGTCAGACATGTACACTTTCCATAGTTACTCTGCAGTATGTTGATTGTGAAATACCAATAGTCGGCTAGGAAGAAGAGCTAGCCTCCCATAGCAGTAGACACGTGAGTTCAAGGCAAGTAGAATATCTCAAAAACGGCATGGATGACAACTATTATGAATTGCATCAAGCTATTTAGTAGACAATGTTTTTCAAAATTTTCATCTAGGAAAAGGCCTTGCGTTTGCACTGTGAGCACCACGTGCTGTCAAAAATGGCCTTCGGATGTGAAAAATGTATGTATAAAATAAGGGTTGGGGTACATAAACATTTTATTCTAAGAACTTCAGTAGACTTGTCAGGTCAAGTGTGTGATATGATTATGTTGCGTTACATAATACCTATCCGGAAATATGTACCTTTTTGACCTTTCTCGCGTATTATATTTTTATTGAATTTTTATATTAGGCAGGTGCATGTGACATTAAATATGTACATAAAAACTGGACCCTGCCCCCTTAACATACACCTATCTATGCTTGCCCATATCAAATTCCATGATTCCTAATAAATATCTTCTTATCACCCTGTGCGAATTTAGCATGTGTCATTTTGTCTAAATCGATGTATTTACCTAATATGCTGATTTTTCGGTCCACATTCGTGCTGACTTGTCTTATCATGCGGTATGCTTCGGTGATATTCAATCATTTTACGACTTAATACATGCATCGAACCTTTGCTCTCAACAAACGTCTATAAACACGGTATCTGAAGCAAAAGAAGAAAAATATTTTTTAATACGACCTGAGATATAGTGTCATGATTACATTTAAATTGACAGTAAACTTGTACTCTTTTCGATACTCTTTAATTTTTTACACTTCACATCACAATTTATTTTTCTTTTTGTTTATTTAATTATTAAATTATCTATTTATTAAAATTGTCTCATTTCTTAATTTAGTCTATTGTTCTTATGGGACATTCAGCAATATCTTTGTGCATTTTTGTTTCAAGTTTATTTAAACCAAAAAATAGTCCTAAATATTTTTTCAGAAATTGTTTTCTCTCATAAGTCATGGTTTGGATAAATGATGACATGAGCTAGACGGTAGTGGTTTTAATTGTATAGTTAGAGTACAGATGCATCATAACGAAAGAATTTACGTTAAATTTTAAAAAAATTAAAATAACTAGTGTTAAAGTGTTTAGTGAGATGGAATCAGGACCAGAAAGATGGTTGTTCGATCCTTGAAGTATGCTTGGCAACGATGGTTGTTTGATCCTTGATATGTATCTGACAAGACACTTTACAGCAAATGACATTAGATACCCTATTGATGGAAACTGAAATTACTGAAATTATCTTGCTCTGATTTATAGCGAAATTTAACTTATATCATGTATTATTTCCATCACAATAACATATGTATTTTATCCATTGTTCTTATGGAACATTCAGCAAAATAGTTTTGCATTTTTGTTTCAAGTTTATTTAAAGCAAAAAATAATCATAATATTTTTGTCAGAAATCGTTTTGTCCCATGAGTCATGGTTTAACGGAATGATGACATAAGCGATAAAGGCGGTAATGATTTTAAGGGTTTCGTTAGAGCGCAAGCGCTGATGCATCCTAATAAAAGAATGTACATGTTTTAAAAAAAAACCTAGTGTTAAAATGTTTAGTGAGATGGAATCAGGACCAGAAGAATGGTTGTTCAATCCTTGAAGTATCATTGGCAAAGATGGTTGTTTTATCCTTGATGTGTATCTGATAAGGCACTTTACAGCAAATGACATTAGATACCCTATTGATGGAAACTGGAATTATTAAAACTATCTTGATATACCAAAAAGTCTAATAGACGATAGAACCATGTTGAGTAAAATTCGTGATTGTTTTAATGAATTCAAACGCGATGGAGCAGCTCATACGTGGTCAACATTTCGAATTATTGATGATGATGTCAATGTAACCACAATCGATGCTACCATGAACGACAAAAGAGCAGCTGAGATAATTTCACATCTTGGGCAGGAAAGGTATTTTTTTTAGAATGAAATTCATTATTAGTTTAGACGGAGATTGGATTATCAGAGATAAATTTGAACCAATCTTGAAAGATAAAAAAACTGTCACTGTGAGTCAAAATTCCAAACCAGGAATTCTGACTGGAAATGACAAACCATACTACGAGAGAGCTTATCCTGTAACAGTAGTTGTTTATGGGTTATATCCGTTAAATGATAAACCAAGTATTGAAAAACTAGCACCTATGAAATTATCGCCGCTGACATTGTCAACGAGAATGAATTGTGCAGCAGGACGAATAATAGAACACTTCACGAATGCATCCAGGGGGAACAAATTAACTGAACGACGACGTAAAAAATCGGACTGACAGTAAAGGAGCACGGGGCAACAATTCAAGATATAACCAAATTAGAAACGTCATTAAGATTTCCAATATCGGTAATGACAATAACCGGAGAAGTATTACACGAATCAAAATATAAATCAGAAGGAGCTCCAATCAAAATTAATGATCATAACGAACACGCGTGGACATCTGCAGTAACAATATTTCCACGAGATAGAACCGTAAGATATTTCCCCGAGGAGTTCTCTCTAGAATTTTCCAGAGGAGAAATTATTTGATTTTATTCACCAGTTGAGTAAAAACGATCCTGTGTCACTGTGGTTATTACATAGTTTTGAAAACGAGGAGGGCATATTATATCAATTTGTAAGACCCAACGGAGAATTATATCTCACTGATGCGTTACACTCCGCGATGAAAATACTAGCTAGTAGTTTCTCAACGGTGAACTCGAAGAGTTTCGACGGCGAACAATTACTAACAAACTGCTTTACGATTCCGTCGGTTGCAGCTCATTTTGCGAGGAAGAAAAACTCGTGGAAACCAACACGACCTGAATTTTTTTCAGATGTTAGATCAAGCTGCATCGAATACGGACATAGTGGATTATGGAATACAAAATATTCCCACCGAAGATATTATTTCCGTTGATATGGTTGCGTGTTACCCCGGGAGTTTTGTCGGGTATGGAGAAGCCGCTGAATACTTCAAACGATTTGGACATCAAACATATGAGATGACCCGTGTTGCTATTAATGGACCACTGCCTGATTTTGATTTAACTGGATTCGCTCGTGTGTTATAATTTGAATTAGCTACAGGGTTACATCCGTGAAGTTATATTTGGCTTGGTAGACATATGTCTGCTAAACATTGGATGCCAATAATACTGTTACGGTATATGATTGATTTTAAAATGCTGATATCCCTGATTGTCAGTGAATCCATTATATCATATCACGCGCAGACTGAAGTTTGGTTACCACAGCCTGACATAGATAGTATAATCAGCGAGCAAAGAAAACATCTTCCCGATCTCAACGAGGAAGAAACCATGAAATGGTCCAAAGATTTATTTGAAATTAGAAACAAACAAGCAAACAATCTTGGTAGAAAAATAATCGGTAAATTTACCCAAGGTGGCAAATACGACAATACAAGATATTCTTCACGGTTGATCATAGCGTTGAATATGATTTTATAATCGCAGATGTAACGAATAAAGGTATATACGTCGATTGTAAGGACTCTTTCTGGTCCGATGGAACCAAATTGGGTACAATTGTTACTTACTGCGATGGATACAGTCTTCAGTATACATATTTGAGGGCGTCTATGCTAGCTTATGCTTCTATTAATCTATTTTTGATGATAAATAGATTTCCTGACACCGCAGTTAGAGTAGCCACTGATTCATTTTATATAAAGGCGAAACACCGCGAAGCAGTGGCTGAATTCACAGATCCGGACGATCGTTGGGGATATTGTAGAATTGAGCGGGAAATACTGCGTGATTATATTGTATCTGCAGATGTTACGATTGATGAAAAATACTTGAAAAGCAGCCAGTGTTCAGAATTTTCTAATGCACCGCAGATATCTGATCCAATATGTAGATATAAAACTATTTACTTAAACGGTTGTGGTGGGTCAGGAAAGACAACACGTGCGATTGAATTATTTCGTGGTAAATCAAACATGATTGTGTTAACACCAACCCACAGACTTGCCAGAGAGATTAAACAACGAGGAGGTGAATGCCTGTACTTATCATAGTTTCTTTCGATGGAAAGGTGACGAATGGACTCCAGATCGAATGGGTGAGAAATATATTCCTGAAGTCATTATTTGGAATGAGATATATATGCACAGTGTCGTTGCATGTATTACAAAAATTTCTTGATTGGTTATTGCTTGCGAATACAAAAGTCGTCATGTGTGGTGATCATGGCCAACCACCACCATTTATCGGTTTATCCCCACATGATTGGCTAAAGAATCATGTAGACTATTATGAAGAGATTAATACCGATCATAGAGCACTTGATGAACAATTACGCGAGTTTAAACAACTAATCAGATTACAACCGGATATAATCCAATGAGAAATAGCTCGTGAAATAATTTCAGAAACTCCCATGAATGATTTTTGGGAAGCGTGGAGACCAAACTATTTGATAGTAGCAAGTAGAAAATTAGTCAGAGACACACTTCAGATGAAATTATTTTGAAACGCATAAAGAGAAATTTGCAACACTTTCAGTACCGCTCTGTTATAGACCTTCTGATCCACGAAAGCAGAATATCGAAGTTAATATTCCAGGGCAGCGTGAAAAGCAGATTTTAGTGTTACATGATATTGTGCTGGTTTATATCAGCGTCGTCGAAGATGCATTGCGTGTTGATAAATCCCCATGGACGCTAGGATACGCAGCGACGATACATTCTTCACAGGGATTAACTATATCAGATACAATTGTTTGGATAGTAGATAATCGCATCGAGTGGTCAAATTTAGTTTATCTTGCAGTGTCCAGAGTGAGGAGAATACATCA
Organism: Unio pictorum; assembly: GCA_030141615.1. Lineage (NCBI taxonomy): Eukaryota > Metazoa > Mollusca > Bivalvia > Unionida > Unionidae > Unio > Unio pictorum. The sequence goes on from JARLTB010000316.1 coordinate 2,686,398, forward strand.
ACTTCAAAGAATAGTTTTAGATGATAATGGCACTACAATAAGTGATATTGTCAGCGCTGACAACGTCAAGGATATAATAAGAAAAAAACTCTCTAGTTATAAACAACAGGATAAAACAAAATAAACGAGAATTTGACATTGATGCTGAATTAATAACCACGTTAAAACAACAAGAGAATAATCACTGCGCGAGTTGCAATTGTATAATGAGTTGGAGTTGGTCGGATAAAGGTCCTCGCCAATTTACCGTGGATAGAAAGAATAGACGCATTGGTCATACCAGAGATAACGTGATGCTGACTTGTCTTGAGTGCAACAGACGCAGAGGTGCTAGTTAAGACCACGCGGTGGTAATTGTGTATCCTCGGGTATCACTTGTAGTTGATGTGGAGTAAATCCTGGCTGAGGAGCAGTTGAATCCAATCTATAGATTGCTGGTCTACCCGTAGATCGTGTTATACTAGATATTTTATGTACAGTAACACTCCAAATAGGATCAGTAGCTCTTTTTTTGCCACCTTCGAGCTCTCCTGGTTCATATAAACACTTAACAGTGACATTTCCGAGTAATGGTTGTTTTGAAAAATCTTTTTGTGGGGTTTTAGGTATAGACTTTTTCTTAATCGCGTTGTTAGGTTTCATGTTAATTGTTCGAGTAATCTCATTATTGAGTGCGGTAATCACAGCTGGTAATCTCTTGACCCATTCACGGGATCGTTTATCCTGGATGAATTCTTTCGCGTTTTGATATCCAAATAACCGCTCAGCAAGTGTCCGATTAAACCGTTCGACAATTGCCTGATCGCGATGTAGTGCAGTATGCCCTCGTCGTATGGTGACATTATGATGTTTCATTGTTGATAGAACCGCACCCTGAAATTCCTTGCCAGGATCAACTTGTAATAGATTTGGCCAGTGCAGAGGACCCCTTCGATAAATACTTTCAAACGCAGAAGCAACTTCAGTTGATGATTTTGTTTTTAGCGGCTCTGCTTGTTTGTATCGACTCGCAATACCAACTACATTTAACGCGTATTTGTAACCACCATCATGTGGCAGAAATAATATATCAGCCTGATGAACCTCATTAGGAAGAGTACCATCAAAATGCGAGTAGTTAATTTGTTTAGGCGGCGGTAGATAAATTTGCCATATCGCCTGTTTAGATAACTAATCTGCTGCAGTGGTATAGTTCACCTTCGCGGCGCTAGCGAGTTTACCGATTGCTGCTTTACCCATCCAGTATCCTTTTGGAGAATAATAAATAGATTCCATGTTGTTATTAATTACCAGCACCCATCATTAATGTACCTTTCATGGCGGATTTTTTTAACTATGAAGCCAATTTTTCTTTGAAGGATTTATCAGTGATATAATTCAACGCATGAATTAATTTCACATCTGCGAGAGGACGTTGTTGTAAATCACCGTTTCGGTAAGCTATATCATGTACCCGACACGCTTCATCAATTGCATTTATCGGATTTTCTCCCGGGTTAGGATTATCCGGATTATCAAGTCTGATATCTAATCGTGTTCCCGGTCCACAATAACTATATCCTGGAAGGTGTTTTACACCTGGATACTTCCTCCATGGTAACCCTGGGAGTTTAGCTAGCTTGGCGGCGATATCACCACCGCTTTTTTTTACAAATCGATATTTTTTTGTACCGCATATTTCACACTAGCCGGTGACCGCTTCTCTGTTTTTTTTTTGTGGTAACAGTTGTTGGGTCAATAGTTGGTGTACGCTTCTTACATTTCACACAATATAGATCCATAATACTTTTATTGTTATATCTAATGGAAGTGATCGATTTCTCTGCGCTAAAGAAAAAACAACAAGTAAAACATCACGCGTTGTTACCAAACTCTATCAGGATGATTATCATCGGACCGTCCGGAAGTGGTAAAACTCAGTTGTCGTTAACGATGATAATGAAATATATGACCTGGGACAAATTATATTTAGTTGCCCCGAGCGTACATGATCAGCATTGCTATCAAGTGTTAAAAGATTATAATAAAACCGTTTCAGAAGCTTACGGTGGAAACGTTATTGAGTTCATCACATACATCGACGAAGCGCCGTCCGTGGAAGACTTGGATATCGGAGTTAACAATCTTGTTGTGTACGACGATGTAATGTTGGAACAACAAAAAAAACCTGCCATGATATTTTACAGACGTGATATATGTCACTCAACGTTACACACAGATCCCGAAGGTCATCAGAGATAATTGTAATCTATTGTGTGTATTTAACGGAGTTGATACTCATACATTACGAAATATCTGGCAGACTTGGTGTGCCGATATGGATTATAATCGATTTCAAAATTTCTTGAACGGCGCCAGAGCCACCCCACAGATTTGTAACGATAAGTATACACGATCCTCGGACACGATATCGCGTCGGATTAGATCGTATTTATGGCTAATTTGGTTAACCCGTTAGCAGTAGATTGGCGTCGTCTTCGAACAAGCGTTGGTTTTCCCGTGGACGCTTTTCGAGGAAGCCTCGTCGACGCCTGTATTCGTGTTTGTGACAAACCAAGGTTTGTTTGTAAAATCCTAACGTTGTTGTCGTGACGCAGCAACAGACGGTGACAACAACCCGCGTCGTCTTTTTTAGCAATTACGAGTAACACTTGGATTACCAATTTACACCCTTTAAACGTTGTCGGATTCACCCCCTATGCTGCTGGTTGGCTGTGAGTTTTCCCCATCAGCTATTCCACTATGCTTTGCAAACTGTTTGTGATGTAATTATGAAATATGGTTCCGTTTCATCACCAACAGATCCTGGAGGAGCACAGTCTAACAACTGAGCATTCCACTTCTTCTAAGGGAAGACAATGTATGGTGGGATGTGGTTTCCAATTGCATTGCCACACCCAATGATGGTTACATTTTTGTGATATTTTGATGCCATTGCATGTACCTTAACTCTTGTAGGTGAGTGCTCAGTATTGATTCCAGTTTCATCAATATTAAATATTCCATCTGGCCTTTCTCTTAAATTGTTGACTGTAAGGACGGTTGATAGCTCTTTATAATAGCATTTTAGTACATCACTCGAAGCACATTTTGCTTGCATTATAGATAACTTCTGTGGCTTGGCAAGTTTTAAATCTGGCCACCTGCACATAACACCATAAAACCAGCAATCACTCAATGATCGTTCACTTGGATCTTTTTTTCCATATCCGATATCAGCCTTGAGATGATCTACCAGTTGATGCTCTTCATTCTCACTGAAGATTCTCTCTGGACCTGGATTGGCATCAAGGAATAATCTACTCTAGGTCCTCTACTCCTCTACTCTAATCTATCAAGTAGGTCCTCTACTCTAATCTATCAAGTAGGTCCTCTACTCTAATCTATCAAGTAGGTCCTCTACTCTAATCTATCAAGTAGGTCCTCTACTCTAATCTATCAAGTAGGTCCTCTACTCTAATCTATCAAGTAGGTCCTCTACTCTAATCTATCAAGGTTCACTCTGGAAGATCAAACTGCCTAGACGCATGATTAACATACATGCCTGCAAGAGTTGCATTAAAAGCTTTATGAAAATGTGTATAACAATACTGTCTCTTTGCCTTCTTCATACATTGATTCTGAAAGACAAAAATAATATAAGGTATGAATACTAAGGAATTTAATTTTATTAATATTAATAACTAAAAATAACAAATGGAAACAGTTTAGTTATTAATAATTTCATATTTATGTATGATGTGCATGATCCTTATTGGCTACTATAGAATCTAATTCCATGCGCAGCCTTGATACATCTCCACCGGCATGTAACCTATATAATTATTAAAGTGCAGACGACACATTTAATATATTTAGTACTCAAGACCTATGTAGATATTAAAATTTTGATGGTACTTTTGTATATAGCGATCAATGAAATTGCATGCACCTTAACATATAGTGCATTTTCCGGATTTTTAAAGTATACTTACCAAAAATGTTGATATTTTGATGAAATTGTTTTCTAACCGATCTGCATAACCTCGTTTCTGCAACTTTACCAAGGTAAACAGCTACTAGGCGTCGCATGTGCAAACTTACTCTGGAAATGCCGTTTGCCGCGATAACAGAACCAGCGATAATACAACGTTTGAATATACCAAATATACTCGGCAAAGAATAAATTGGTCGTTTTGTAATACATTAGCATTGTTCTGATCTGTCAGACCAGTGCGAAATGTCGTATAAAGGTTTTTTTATGGCATCATTATCATAAAAATATCAAAGACTTCATCCAAAAATGCTTTCTATCAAATTCTTAATATAAAATTTGGACTCTTATACTGACAACATGGTGTTTTTGTCGTGTGCATCATTTCTCGAAATATGGGAGTCACGAAGTCTCCTGTTGCCATGCTTGGCAATTTAACATACACTTATCTATGCTTGCCCATGTCAAATTCCATGATTCCTAATAAATGTCTTCTTATCACCCTGTGTTAATTTAGCAAGTGTCATTTTGTCTAAATCGATATATTTACCTAATATGCTTATTTTTTGGTACACACTGGTGCTGACATTCCGTATGATGCGGTATGCTTCTGTGACATTCAATCAGTGTACGGCTGAATACATGCATCGAACGTTTTCTTTGAACAAACGTCTATAAACACGGTACCTGCAGCAAAAGAAGAAAAATATTTTTAATACTATCTGAGAAATAATGTACATTATTCGATATCTCCTTAATCTTTTTACACTTCAAATCACAATTTATTTATTTATTTATTTATGTAACAACTTATTTAATGTTTTATTTATTGTTTTATTTATTTATTTTTTATTCATTTATTTATTTATCTATTTATTTATTAAAATTTTTTAGTTTCTTAATTGTCCTGTTCTTCTTATGGAACATTCAGCATTATATTTTTGGATTTTTGTTTCAAGTATATTTAAAGCAAAAAATAGTCCTAAATATTTTTTCAGAAATTGTTTTGATCCATATGTCATGGTTTGAAGGAATGATGACATAAGCCATATAGACAGTAAGGGTTTTAATTGTATCGTTAAAGCGCAAACGCAGATGCATCCTAAATGAAAGAATTTGCGTATTTAAAAAAAACGTAGTGTTAAAGTCTTTAGTGAGATGGAATCAGGACCAGATGAATGGTTGTTCGATCCTTGCAGTATGCTTGGAAAAGATGGTTGTTTGATCCTTGATGTGTATGTGACAAGGCACTTTACAGCAAATGACATTAGATACCCTATTGATGGAAACTGGAATTATTGAAATTATCTTGCTCTGATTTATAGCGAAATAAAACTTATATCCTGTATTATATCCATCATAATAACATATGTATTTTATCCATTTTATATTATATATATATATATATATATATATATATATATACTATCCAGAAATATTTTTTTGTAGAAAAAAAAATAACTATCTTGAGATAGAACAAAAGAAAATATTTAAGATCGAAAGAAATTTACACTCACACCCCTTCAACGCGAACATTATATGGCAAATATCTTAAAGTAGATGAATTTTCACTGTGTATGATAATTATTGTGTAAGCTGCAATCTAAAAGCTGTAAGTAAAATGGTAAAATACTATGTACAATGAGTCGGATGCCGTTAAATTTGAAGTGGTGAAACTTAAGCCTACAATTTAGTATCTACATTTTAGGGTCTGTAAACAAAAAAACGCTCAACAAACGAGAAAAATATTCAGTGCACATGAGACATGATAGTACATTTCTGACATAAAACATGCTCTCCTCTAAAAATCGTAGGATTCTTCACAATCAAGTCGAGGAACACATATGTTATTACACTCATTGTTGCTAATAAATAACTAAGCCATGATACATTTTAAATTTTATTTAATCCAAATGTTGTTTTTCTTCCGAATGTTGAATTTGACCAGAGTATATTTCACAATTTTCCATTTTAGCCACTCCATTGACATATGGGACACATTTCCATTTTAGCCACTCCATTGATATATGGGACACGTTTCAAACTTGTACTTAAAGGCTCATCAATATAATTGTATTTTGTAAAACTTACACTTAACTTTGTTTTAAAGAACAATTTGAAAACTATTTTGTCATGAATACTTAAAACACGCTGTTGATATCATGCAAGTCGTAGCAAAAATGCTCGTAAATTTTCGGAAAAATACCGCAGTAATCCGGTATACCAATGATGGTGTGTACCTCTGATGCTGAAACAAGTAATCAAGGCGTGGAGATCGATAATCAAGGTATAGAGATTACACATCTGGGAAAGAAAACGAATAATCAAGGTATGGAAACGAATAATCAATTTATGGAAACGAATAATCAAGGTACTTAAACGAATAGTCAACGTATGGATATGAATAATCACGGAATGGAAACGAATAATCAAGGGATGGAGATGAATAATAAATGTACGGAGATAAATAATAAAGATACGGTGATGAATAATCAAAATATGGATATGAAAGATCAATATATGATATAAATAAACAAAAGATATAACCAAACCAATGAATAATAAACAGATGATGGGACATGAAAACTAACTAACGAGGTACATATGATTAATTAAGACAGGAAGAAGCATTCTCAAGGGATAAGTATAGCCAAGTAAGACCTGGAGATGAATAATCAAGCGATAGGTATAGCTAATTAAGACATGGAGATGAATAATCAAGCGATAGGTATGGCTAATTAAGACGTGGAAATGAAGAATCAAGAGACAGGTATAGCTAATATAGACGTGGAGAGGAATAATCAAGAAATGCATGTGACAAATTAAGAGGTAGAGAGGACTAATCAAGAAATAAGCATGACCAATTAGGAGGTGGAGATGAATAATACAAATATACGTATGGTTCTTTAGGAGGTGGAGAGGAATAATCAAGAGATAATCAGGGCCGGACCTAAGTTTTTCGGGGGGGGGGGGGGGCAAACTTGTTATTGGGTTAAGAGAAGGCGCGAAGCGCAGAGCCTTCTGGGGGGGTCCGGGGGCATGCCCCCCCCCGGAATTTTTTTTTTAAGAATGCAAAATGGTGCAATCTGGTGCTATCTGAACCTTGAAAAAGGGATCTAACAAAAGTGACTAAAAACTGCAATGTTTTAAAAACACTAAAAAAATATTAAAATAAATAAATAAATAAATAAAAAAATTAAAAAATTCGGAACCCCTTTGCATCTTTTATCAAAAGCAGTGAATAGATTTTTTTTAAAGGGGGGGGGGGCGGGCCCCCTGGGCCCCTATAGCAGGTCCGGCCCTGATAATTATGGCTAATTAGGACGTGGAGAGGAATAATCAAGAGATATAAAGGACTAATTAGGAGGTGGAGATGAATAATAAAAATATATGTATTGCTAATTATGAGGTGGAGAGGAATATTCAAGAGATAAGTATAGCTAATTAAGACGTGGAGAGGAATAATCAAGAAATATGTATGACTGATTAAGTATTGGAGAGGATTAATGAAAAGATTAAATAATAGCAAACGAGCTAATGAAAACGGTGGAAAGCATAGTGACTGATGTCTGTGTGTGTGTGTGTGTGTGATTTAGACTTTTAACGTATTTGTAGCGATTTTAGTCAGTTTATAGTGATGTATAGTACCATAACTGATACTTCCGATAATGGGATGAGAGTAGTTTTGTTGCAATAACAAGACAGAATTCAATGAATACATCAAAAAGATGAATAGAATATAAAAGTTAGTAAAAGATATATATTTTTTTTCTGGCAATATAACTATATAAAGGAAAGATCCTAATGAGCTATTGCATATTTCTCTATACTTCACATACACAATATCGTGTTTAGCCTATATATATAGCCCTGTTTCAAAACCCACTGTTTCAAAACCCACACCCATGTATTTCTTTTACCAGGTACTATCTCGGCCTGACCTATATAATTTAATAGCTATTTATATCCGGCTTAGGCTGAGATATAATATAAATTCTGTCAAACAGTTTCGTGTACCAGTCGAGTTTTAAACATGCCTACGCATGACCAGGAAGAAATACCACCGTGATCAGTTTAAGACTTAGAGAGTACATAAAACATAACAAGTTATATCTCAATATTAAATAGGAAAATAAAGGGAGATATTTCATAATGGCGACTGCTATAACACATACTGAAGACGAACCAACATGTCCCATTTGTTTGGGATTATTCAACGTACCAAGACAGCTGCCGTGTGCCCACACATTCTGTCAGCAGGTAATTTTAAACAGGATAAATCAACTAGTGAATGGGCGTCTCTCTTTCCAGTCGACACTGTCATACAATCCATGTTACCGACGAAATCGAAAGTAGATCGTGTATGTGATGCTTGTAACGCCGAAGGCTCGTCTGTCACAGCTACAGGGTTCTGTGCAGAATGCGAGGAAGCAATGTGTGATGACTGTCTAAAATTCCACAAGAAACAGAAAATCTCCAAGGCGCACTCTATTCTTACAATGGAAGAGTTATTGAACAATCCACAAAATGTGATGACATTTGCTGAAGGTTTTACATGTCTTGATCACGAAGATGAAGATCTAAAATTTTACTGCAATAATCACAAGATAGCCTGTTGTGGAATGTGCTTTTTAGAAAACCATAAAACTTGTTCTGATATGAGAAAGTTGAAGGAGGAACTCCCTGCTCTACTTCGAGAAACCAAACCAAGTGAAATCATTGAAGAGTTAAAGAAACTGGAAACTCATTTTAAAAGGTTTATCGATGTAAAGGAGTCTAATATGAATGATCTAGAGTCCCAAGTTAATGGACTGACTGATCATATCAGAGAAATGAGAAAGAAAATCAATACAGCTTTGGACGAATTAGAGATGAAAGTGAAGATGGAGGGAAAGAGAATCCACAAAGAAGTTGCTATTAGGACCCAAGAAGAGAATCATCAATGCATGTCACTCATTCGTGCCATAAGAAATTCTCAACTTCTTTGTGAAACAGTCCACAAATATGGAACTGATATACAAAAATTTCTCACTGCAGAAAAAATTAAGTCACAACTACCTTTATACTACTCTCAGGTCAGAGAAAAGTATGAGAGGACAGACACACCTACAGTGCAGATGAAATTCACTCCACTGTTAGAATCAATTTTATCACTCTCATCATCCGATATCGGAAAATTTGTGATCAAGACTGTCTCAACCTATACTATACCTGGTTTGAGGAAACCAACAAAAGAATGTCAGGTTGAGAAAGTTGAAACATCTGATGTAAATATCAGTGGAAGTGAACCATATTATACTGGCATTACTATTCTGCCTAGAAACAGGGTGATGCTTGCTGATACTAGCAATAGTCAGTGCATTCTTCTTAACAATTCACATCAAATAGTTACAACATACAAACTCACAGGAAAGCCTTGTGACATTTGTGTGGTGGATGATGATGAAGTGGCTGTGACTGTGTGCAAGCAAAATAAAATTCAGATTCTATCAGTCAGGGATGATGTCATCAGTCCAGTCAGAACAATAACAACTAAACATAAGTGCACTGGAATTACATCAGCTGGGAAGGGAGAGATGGTTGTGGTTGGAGACTGTGGTAATAACAAGCATTGCTGGAGTCTGATCAGAGATGGGAGAGATTTCAATTATTCTGATCAGTATGACTCATCATCTGGACGCTTCAACTACACAGCACTGAATAACTCTAAAACACGAGTCTATGTTACTGTGCCTGATAACAATTCCCTTCACTGTTTCAATATGGAAGGCAAGAAGCAATATACCTACAGTCCAGACAACCTCAAATTTCCTTGTGGAGTAGCTGTGGACAGGGATGACAACATCTATGTTGTTGGAAGTGATTCTCATAACATTCATCAGTTATCACCAGAAGGCTGCATAATACAGGTCATAACTACAGGAGTGCCAAATGACCCATGTGCAATCAGTTTTGACAACAGTAAAGATACTTTTATCATTACAAACTATTCTGAAAAGCCACAGCTACACATTTACAAACTGAAATAAAATTTAAAACCAGAAATCTAATCATCATGTATCATACGATAAAGTTGTAGAAACAGATAGTTGAGGTTTCAAATCCTTTTACTTTCAGGCAATATAACTATATAAAGGAAAGAGGATTATGGTATTTGTAAGATTATACTTTGAACTTCATACCTAAATTATGAATATTATTATAAAGATAAAAAATGAAACATTATAATAAAGGTTGGAGCTAATTTATATTGCATCATTTACATATCATCACTTATTAAACATTCCTTGACAAACACGCTTATTCAGTACACATAATTTATTGATTGGGGGATATATTTATATGACAGCCTATACAGTGGTAGCACTCCTCCATTTCTTCTCAACCTATTACTCCTATAATTTCTTCCCATTTAATGGTACTGCTCTACTGCTAGGATTACCACTCCTACTACATGTATTTCTATTTCTTCTCTTCTAATGCTGCAACTAGGATTACCACTCCTATTTCTACTACTTAGTCCCTTCTACTTGTACAACTAGCATTGCTAATCCTACTATTTATAAATCTTCCCTTCCAACTGAAAAACTAGGAAAATATAAGCAAAATAATTCAAATTTTAAGAAATGCCAGAAAACCGTACAATTAATACGCTGATAAAATTATTTTCAATTTTTTTTTAATTCTCTCTTTTTAAATAGATTTAGTATTGATTCATTTCTAAAATAGTCTTCCATTGGCAAATTAATTTTACATTTTGATTGCTTCTCAAATTAATTTTACATTTTGATAGCTTGGCAAATTTATTTTATATTTTGATTGCTATCACATTATGTGTACTAAAACCAGACTTGTCAAGAACCCTCTCGTCATATCCTCTAAATACAGTATGACCATGGGGCCTGTCTAAATATGTCATTAATACAGTAGTGTGCTGAGATCAAAATGACATTGCTGGATAGGCCAAAGTCTGAGGCCTGTATAACCTTATATCCCTTGTAGAACTGCTAGTAAATAACTCGATAGCTTTATGCCAAGGACATCTCTAATTTATGGGGGGTTCCCCTCTTCCTCGTAAATACTTGTGAACAACTCCATTGCCCTATATCTGTGACCTTTCAAAATCATATAAGGGTTCTTTTGAGAACTAGTTGGAGCAAGTTGGACCTATGCCATAATCCTGTTTAAATCTTGCAAACCTTTTTTCTAATGAAATAAGGGAAAACTGGATGGACCTGTGTCTGAGGCACGTAAACATCTTGTATGGGCCCTACGCCCTGAAAAATGCCTAAGGCCTAGCTACATTTGATATGGGTACACCTCCCAGAAGAAAATGCCAGAGGCCTTGATAATTTAGTCCCCTCCTTATTCTGAAACATGGATAACCGTATGCACAATGGCCGTCTTAATCTCTTCTACTGATAACTGGTTATCAAAATGGATGAATCTACGTCTGAAGCCTTCTAATGTCATGTAGACCCCTCTTTTAATGAAAACTACTTGTCAAAGCTTTTACCTAATCTTAATTCATGTGTGCATTTTCCTGTTACGTGTTTTCTACTGAAAGATCATTGTTGATTAGGTCCCATGTTTCCTAAACAAAGATCATCGTTAAGTCCTGTGAAACATAAGACATACACAAATATCATTGTTGATTAGCTCCTATGTTTCCCTGCACAAAGATCTTTGTTGATTACCGGTATGTCCTGTGTTTCCTACAGAAAGATCATTGTTGATTAGTTAATGTTTCCTACAGAAAGATCATTGTTGATTAGTTAATGTTTCCTACAGAAAGATCTTTGTTGATTAGCTCCTAAGTTTCCTCCTGAAAGATCATTGTTGATTAGGTCCTATGTATCTTACACTAAGATCTTTGTTGATTAGGTCCCACTGTTTCTTACAGATATAGTTTTGTTGACCACGCCCTGTGTTTTCAACAGAAATATCTTTGTTCACCAAGCCACGTGTTTTCAACAGAAATATCTTTGTTCACCACACCCTATGTTTTCCACAGCAAGATCATTGTTTATTTAGTCCTGTTTCCCATAAACAAAAAGATTACTGGCGACTGAGTCTTATTTTCCAAAGCAAGATCATTTTGGGTTAGGTCCTGTGTTTCCTGTTCACTGTGTTTTTAAAGTTGTAATTGTATATAATCACAAAATCTATGAAAATTTGCACAGTAAATGTACAGCAGTATATGATAAAACACCTAATCATTATCAACAGACATCTGTTGTGTTTGTGGAAATGAAGTGCCAACATGGATGATAGCAAAATAATTCAAGTTATAGAGATATTAATTAATATAATTAGTTACATTTTATTGAATTTTAAGTAAAAACAATTAGCAAAACCAACACTTTACAATTTTGAGAGTTTATTTATCTTGAATGAGTCCTGTTTCTTCTGTTTTTTAATGCCTTTCTCTAACGATCCTGCGCCTACAAGAAGGAAAATAAATGGTGTTATAATGGCATATTATATAATTTACTGCTGCAAATTCTTACATTCTGCCAAAGAGAAAGATATATTACGTTAATTTCTTATGAATAACAATTTATCCAAGTATTTGGATAATCTGGATCAATTAATTTCTGTACTGATGATTTCAATCTGTCAATGTAGACCTGGATTCTATGTTGTAAATGTACATCTGGATCTTATGGTTTATTATGTATCAATATGTATCATGGCACTAAAATGTATCAACAAGTATGATCCCACTTAAAATGTATCAATGAGTATGATCCCACTTAAAATGTATCAATGAGTATGATCCCACTTAAAATGTATCAATGGGTATGATCCCACTTAAAATGTATCAATGAGTATGATCCCACTTAAAATGTATCAATGAGTATGATCCCACTTAAAATGTATCAATGAGTATGATCCCACTTAAAATGTATCGATGAATATCATGGCACTTAAAACGTATCGATGAGCGTCATGGCACTTAAAACATATCGATGAGCGTATTGTCACTTTAAACTTATCGATGAGAGTCACGGCACTTTAAAGGTATCGATGAGTGTCATGGCACCTTAAACGTATTGAGGAGCGTCATGGCACTTTAAACGTATCGAGGAGCATCATGGCACTTTAAACGTATCGAGGAGCATCATGGCACTTTAAACGTATCGAGGAGCGTCATGGCACTTTAAACGTATCGAGGAGCGTCATGGCACTTTAAACGTATCGATGAGTGTCATGGCACTTTAAACGTATTGAGGAGCGTCATGGCACTTTAAAGGTATCGAGGAGCGTCATGGCACTTTAAATGTATCGATGAGTGTCATGGCACTTTAAACGTATTGAGGAGCGTCATGGCACTTTAAAGGTATCGAGGAGCGTCATGGCACTTTAAACGTATCGATCAGCGTCACGGCACTTTATAGGTATCGAGGAGTGTCATAGCACTTTAAATGTATCGAGCAGCATCATGGCACTTTAAACGTATCGAGGAGTGTCATGGCACTTTAAACGTATCGAGGAGCGTCATGACACTTTAAATGTATCGAGGAGTGTCATGGCATAGAAGTATTTAACATAATATTCATTTCCCCTAAAATGCACAGACATTTGAGATGCGTTTCCATTTTAGCCACTTCATTGACATATGGGACACATTTTTATGTGTATCATAACACAAAACATGTATCAATGTGTATCATAACTCTAAACATGTATCAATGTGTATCATAACGCTAAAAATGTATCAATATGTATCATAACACTAAAAATGTATCAATGTGTAACATAACACTAAAATGTATCAATATGTATCATAACACTAAACATGTATCAATATGTATCATAGCACTAAACATGTATCAATATGTATCATAACACTAAACATGTATTAATATGTATCATAAGACTAAACATGTATCAATATGTATCATAACATTAAACATGTATCATTATGTATCATAACACTAAACATGTATCAATATGTATCATAACACTAAACATGTATCAATATGTATCATAACATTAAATATGTATCAATATGTATCATAACACTAAACATGTTTCAATATGTATCATAACACTAAACATGTATCAATATGTATCATAACACTAAACATGTATCAATATGTATCATAACACTAAACATGTATCAATATGTATCATAACATTAAACATGAATCAACATGTATCATAACACTAAAAATGTATCAATATGTATCATAACACTAAACATGTATCAACATGTATCATGACACTAAACATGTATCAATATGTATCATCACATTAACATGTATCAATATGTATCATAACACTAACATGTATCAATATGTATCATAACACTAACATGTATCAATATGTATCATAACACTAAACATGTATCATAACACATTAAATGTATCCATATGTATATAATACTTGTATACATGATATAATCTCTCAGGTCATGTGACTCCTAACATTAAATCCATTTCCTCTAAAATGCACTGACATATTTGTGTCATTATCTAATTTGGATGGACAGAGGCATATTCTGGTCACTAATATGGGTAGACACATTATACAAGCAATTATTTTGTACTGTACTGTTTATAATTTTTAAAAAAATCTAAAATCTCTTATATATTATGTCAATATCAAAATTATAATATTTCTTTTAATATTATTCGTTAGTCATGAAATATTTTGTAAATATAAAACTTTAAACATTTCATAAATATGAACACATCAATGAGTAAACGTTCTGGAAATGCAGACAAATGTGACCTGAAAACTTAAGAATCACTATTACATTTGATTTCCACAATTTGATGAAACTCAGCTATGAAAAGTTACAGTCAATAGAATTGCTATCATTATATATTTTTAAAGATTGTTGAAAGAATGAATTAAACTTCATTCATTGTTGTTGTTGTTGTTGTTGTTGTTGTTGATGTTGTAGGCTTTAACGCTATTTTTCACACGATAGGCTATACATGCCAGCCAGTATTATTGGTGGAGGAAGAACACGGAAAACCCCGGAAAGAACCACCGACCCACGTGAAGCTATTGGCAAGTTTTCTCACATAACTACATTAGCCAAATCTTAGACTCAAACCCATCCAAACAGAGGTGAGATGGCAGTGATTCGTAATGGAAAGCACTTTAGACCACTCAGCCACTCGGGGCCCCAAACTTCATTCGTAATTAGTCATAAGGGACAAACGTTTGCAAGCAAGATGTATAGATTGCAAAAATGTACAAGTATGCAAGACAGAAATTTATATGAAGATAGTTGGTTTGACCAAGGGAGATAACTCTGAAATATAGCTTTAGACTTTCAATTTCTTGTGTACCAATGAATAAATTAATAAATTGTTTTCATACCCCAATGTTAATCTCGAATGTATATCTGATTAAGACATTGGGCATTATGTCAAATAAAATTAGTGGGAAAAAAAACCATGTAAAAATTATATAAAAACATATTGACTTATGATTGTGGTTGTGGACTTTAACAGTTTTTCACCACAAGAAATGCTATGCATGGAGGTCAGTATTGATGGTGGAGGAAAAACCAGGGGAAACCCCAGGAAGAACCGTCGCCCCATGAGAAGCTACCAGCAAGTTTTCTCACATACCCGAAGAATGCTAGATCTGAACCAACGCAAAGGATTGCCTTAGGAAGTTTAGTAAATATATACTTAATGAGCTGCACAGACCTGAATATGGTATCTTTATAGAGACATAAAGATGGTGGGGACACTGAATTGAATACAGGCAAACCTGTCAATAGCGATCACTCAAGGGGAAATGGTAAAACTGGCTGTTGCACATTGGTGACTACTGTATACAGTTTGACAGTTAAAACAAGTACCACACATCAAATATCAGTCATTACTAATATTATTTTATGATCAAGATTTATGTAGTTGTGCTGTGAAATAAAATCATAATTATAGGTATATATTGAACTCCCTCGGATTTAAATTCCACATATGATTACTTTACCATGATCACATTAATCCATGCTAGAAATGAAATCACACAAATTTAAAGATATACACCCATCTATGTTCACCTATCTTCACTGTATGCAAACAATATCTACATTAGTCAAAAAATAAAAATACATTAAATTCTCATATTGATCTGTTTGAGTATAAGCAAGATAAGAACTGTTAGCACATTGTTTTAGAGAATAATCCCTTATCTAAACAATACCTCTCATGAAGAAAATAATAAGTTTGTGTATAAAGAATATTGAATGTAGATGCGCTTTATTGGTCACTAAACACCTACACACCACACAACACAAGGCAGATGACTGTTAAATACAGGACATTTATGTAGGAAATTGCCTTGCTGAAAATTAGAATGACCATTGAGAACATGTGACTGATGAGTATGGGTGACTGTTAGGACAGGACTTAATAGGGATATAAGGATTTGTGGAGACAACTACATACTAGCAATATAATGAGTTGTGGAGATACCAAAATCAAGAAGAGGGAAATAAGGAATTGTGTAGACTCCAACATAAAGAAAAGGGAGTTGTGAAGACATCAACCTAAATAGTATAGATGTAAAGTATTGTGAAGATGCCAAATATTTATTTTTCTGGTTTGTTGTCTTAAAGCTGAGTAATACATGTATGGTATTTATCCTCAAGGCAATTAAGTGTAAAGTGTTATGCCCAAAGACATCAAGACATTAGCCATAGCTATTCTACATCCCCAAACCATTGCAGGCCACAAGTCACTGAATCATATAATATTAGAGACTGTTACCATGCGAGGGTCAAGAATCAATGAAGCATATAATTAGAGTAGTACCATTAGAGGGTCAAGAATCAATGAAGCATATGATTAGAGTAGTACCATTAGAGAAGCATGAATCTCGTACCCCTTCCAATGAGCTATCATGGCTCTTCACTCCATTAATCTTCTACATACCCATGCCCCTATAGTGTCATTTCTTTTCCCAACAACTTTGCTACAGCAGTGTCTTATTGCATTGCAAATAAATGCCAACCTTCGCCTTTACTAACGACACTATTGGCTAGTCCCATTTCCAGTACTTTTTTTGCTACAACTGGCCTGACTGTCATGATTAGGTCCAGGGCATGAGACAGTTCTATCAGCTTGGAAAGTCTGACGGTGTCTCCATCTATAAAAGCCATACTTGTAAACCAAATGAAAACTGATATATTTTCCACTGAGTGGCTTGGTGTAATTCTTTTATCATGGACATTGTCATTTTTGCCTTCTCGTTATGACATGATTACAGTAATTGGCATAATTGATAAAATGAGTTGTGGAGATACCAAAATCAAGAATAGACAAACGAGGAGCTGTGTAGACTGGAACATAAAAAAGGGATATAGGAGTTGTATAAATTATTTTGACCCAAGGCAATTAGTTGTAACATGTCCTCATCATGACAGCTGCCATTAATCACAATATTCTACGTCCCTGAACCAATAGAGGGTTATGAATCACAGAAGCATATAGTGAGTATGACACACTAACTAATGAGTTGTCATGGCTCTTGACTCCATTACTGGAGCCACTTCTATATCCCAAAGTTAAGTGAGGGCATTTAGTTGGTATAAGTGTTTCATTGCAGTGCAAATATATGCCCACCTTTTCATTTAGCACCAACTCTATTGGTTAGTTCCGTACTTCTGCAACTAGCCTGACAGTCATGATTAGGACCAGGGCATGAGACAGTCCTATTAGCTTGGGAAGACTGACAGTGTCTCAGTCTATAAGGCGCAAACTTGTAACAAAAAAAGATCAAAATATTTGCCATTGATTGGATAGGTGATGTATTGTTTTATAGCAGAGAAACACAAAATAAGCCACTGTATGCCTAGGCAACTGAAATAAATCTTTTAAGCATCTGCCTGACTGGTAGTGTTAGGAATAATAAAAAAAGAATGATCACTCATGCAACGTAAGCAATGAACCATTGATTTTAATTGGCACAAGATATTTTCTAGATATTTATGGGACAATGTAATTCTTGCATACATGGCAATGGTCAAGATGTTTATATCATTTCTGTATTCTTGGTTGTTTACATTAACCAACCTTAAAACATAATGCAAACATTCATCTTGGTGTCAATGCTGTCCATTCTGATATTCAATGTAATGTTTCAACTAGTCAAAATATTTTAACAACAATTACTTAGCATTTGTCATTGGTATCAGTCAGATTCAGATTGGATAGTTGATATCCAGATTGAATAGTTGATATCCAGATTGAATAGTTGATATCCAGATTGAATAATTGATATTCAGACTGAATAATTGATATCCATATTGAATAATTAATATTCAGATGGAATAACTGATATTCTGACTGAATAACGGATATCCATATTGAAGAACTGATACTTAGATGACCCAAATATCTGAGTTGTTATTTAATGCCAGTGGCACTTTTCACATTTTATGTGGTAATATCGTAGTACGGACAAGGGAACTATGTATCTTTTATCAAAATCCATTAAGAAAGCCAATCAAAGGAGTCTTGTACATAAATGAGACACCAAGAACCCACTAAGGCAGCCAACTAAAGGAGTCTTGTACATAAATGAGACACCGAGAACCCACTAAGGCAGCCAACTAAAAGAGTCTTGTACATACATGATACACCAATGACCCACTAAGGCAGCTAACCAAAGGAGTCTTTTACATAAATGAGACACCAATTACCCACAATGGCAACCAACCACAGAAGTCTTTTACATAAATGAGACACCAAGGACCCACTAAGGCAGCCAACTAAAGGAGTCTTGTACATAAATGAGACACCAAGAACCCACTAAGGCAGCCAACTAAAGGAGTCTTGTACATAAATGAGACACCAAGGACCCACCACAGGAGTCATGTACATAAATGTAGCAGTCAGTAATATGTTGAAATCATCTGGACCGCCCTTCAAAAGTTTATCAATAACACTGGACACAATGTCTAGCCATGATATATAAGCAGGGAAAGTTAGATGAAGAAATCTAAACAGGTTGAGTTAATAAGAAAAATGTAAGTGAGATAATGGATAACTGTCAAATTGACATCAATATACTCCTACCCACACCCATTTAATTTGCAGGGCATATACAATTTTGATGTATGATGTTATAGCTCTGTTTAGTTGGTTTAAAAATTACAATAATTCCACCTTGGATAAATTTCTTGTGTTTACAGTGATTACAGTAAACATGCAAAAAGCAGATCAACACCATATCAAGTCAGTAAGAAAAATATAAAGTTTCATTCTTATAAGGAGTTCCTACTCTCTCTCAGACAAAACTCAGAAACCCACACAGACAAAACTCAGAAGCCTTGCAGCTGACAGGCTAATGTGAAATCAGTGACCAACCAGATTTCTGGATTCTCTGACTAATATGAGACCACTGACACTCAGATGTTGGCATTTGAATAGCTGACTGACATCACGTCACAATCTTATCAAATGACTGGTATAAACAACCTGAAATTTCAGAGGTCATGCATTGATTGGCTGATATAAAATCATAGGCCAATCAGATGTCAGATTCTGGTTTGCTGATGCCAAATCACCAACCATATGTAAAAATTGTGAGTCAAGTCAGTGTAAAGACTCCTTTACAACCTTGGGACCTGATGAGTGTGACAAACCTTACCACATGAAAATCTTAGAAATATCTGAAATTAGATTAGGGTTATAGGTGGGTTAAATGGGATGCATCATTCATTAGTTACCAAATATTAGATAATACCAAGTCAGTAGAAAATATACCCTTCTTTCCATGCAAGTTTCTCTTATGGTATAACGGTACCAATTGCGCAAGTCCATGTGGGTGGTGCTTAAGGTGTAGGGTCCATTACAATCAGAAATAAAGAACAACACTAGCTATGATTGGTGGATTATGTAAGAATTGTACTTTCTGTTATGGCTTAAAAAAAAGTTTAGCCTCTTGGCAACATGTGAATTTATGCTAATTCCTAAATAGATCAAATTTTGCATTTTTTATGATTTTTTGAAAATGTAATACACATAACTGAAAATAGGTATGTTATGACTAGATAACTCATACCCCTGTCTAGTTCCAGCAGAGTTATCTCTCTTAAATGCAGTGGAGTACCTGGTTTTGTCATCGTCAAATTGCCAATCTAACATTTTTCTCTATAACAGTGTGTGAGATGCACGCTAAATTAGGATATAAAATATATTTATCTCTCCAAATATTAGCATTGAGGTCTATGGAAAAACATATGGTACCGTGATACCTTATAGAACATTTCTTACTAATATGGTATCATTCCATATATTGGGTCACTGACAAATAACACTACTAATAAAGAACCCTTGTTCCTGTGGCATACATGTTAAATGAACATGCAAGGATTTTTCCACATGACATTTTCAAATTGGACATTATCTCCTATAATAACTGAGATTTAGATAAAGGCCAATACCAACCTTCCTGAAGAAAATACCCATCATGGCCAACTCCTCCATGAACCAGAGCTAACATATCTAGTCTAAATCCATGACTCTAGCCACTGCATACCTAAACACAGCCATGATGATTGGCATGGATGCCATGTCAAGAGGGCCCTTAAATGAAATCAAAGATTGGTTATCTTTACTACTACCTTTAAAATGTCAATGTTAGATTTGTTTGTTTGTTTAGGATTTTTAACGTAGCTTTAACAATTTTTCAGTCATATCGCTACGATGTCTGCAGTGAGGCAGTTTATAGTGATGTCTACCACTGGGGCATCATGTCGCAGACATGTAGCATGATGTCCCGCCCAGTCACATTATCCTGACACCAGGCCGACCAGTCCTAACACTAACCTCTTAATGCTGAACGTCAAGCGAGGCAGCTGTTAGTACCATTTTTGTAAGTCTTTGGTATGACTCGGCCGGGGATCGAACCCACGACCTCCCGCTTCCGCGGCGGACGCTCTAACGACTAGGCCACCGGAGCGGTTGTCAATGTTAGAACATGTGAGTCAATTCAGGTTTATAAATACTGTAATTACCAAACAAACAAAAATCTGAAAATTAAATCTTTTGCTATTATACAGTTATTTCCTTTGAAACCTGGTCTTTTTTATGCAATTATTACCAAAGTTATTTCAGTCATTGGTGTACCTATGGACATGCATTAATATTCTATGATCTTTCAGCTGGATTAACAGGATGTAAAGCACTCGCAGACCAATACACATCAGGGAAAACTGCATCACATGGCATGAGGAAAGACATTGTGATCAAACCTGATATAGGAAACTGTGCAGTAAATGCATCAAGTTTAAGTGAGGTAGAATATTTCTGCAGTAGGGAAATTTAAGATGTTTACAATCCCCGGTAACAATATCAATCTAGAAATTAACCATTTTCTTTCATGGAAAGTTGAGAACGGCTTATTATATCTAATGCTGGAATGCTTAATGAGAATTTATGTAACAACATAACTATAACTATAAAACATATCTGAATTTTGTTACTAGTTCTCATACCAATCTGTTTCATACAAAACGTTTCAGTCCATATTGTACCACATCCTCTAAACGGTCTAGAAGAACAAAGTCCCAGTCTGAGTTCTACAAGATAGATTTTAAAATTATCAAGTCTGATAAACAACACCCTCAATAACTGCACCCAAACAACTTGCAAACATGCTGACAATGTATTTCATTTGCAGAAAAGGGGACACAGGTTATCTCATCCACATGGGTTCAAGGCTGTCGATCGATCGAACAATGTGGGTATGTGAAAAAGCTTGAAAAATGTTAAGAGTATGGACAGTGAAATTAGAAATAACTTTCACAATTTGATGAAATTCAGAAATTAGTCTTGTCTCATCTCATCCACATGGACTTAAGGCTCTCAATCGAGCAATGTGGGTATGTGAGGTATATGGACATCATAAATGTACAAGTAATCAGGACTGAAATAGTTTGTTAGGCCAAGGGAGACAACTGTGTCAGATCATTAACACTGTGGACATTATTTAAAACAAAGTGTAAAAACAAACAAGGATGGGTAGCTTGTACAAAATGAAATTTGCCTGATTAATACATTGGCCAAAAACATCAATATGATAGCTTTATTGGAACAGAGAGATGGTGGAGACACTATTATGAAAACATCAATATGATAGCTTTATTGGAACAGAGAGATAGTGGAGACACTAACATGAAAACATCAACATGATAGCTTTATTGGAACACAGAGATAATGGAGACACTAATATGAAAACATCAATATGATAGCTTTATTGGAACACAGAGATAATGGAGACACTAATATGAAAACATCAATATGATAGCTTTATTGGAACACAGAGATAATGGAGACACTAATATGAAAACATCAATATGATAGCTTTATTGGAACACAGAGATAATGGAGACA
The DNA here is from genome assembly GCA_030141615.1 of Unio pictorum. NCBI lineage: Eukaryota > Metazoa > Mollusca > Bivalvia > Unionida > Unionidae > Unio > Unio pictorum. The sequence goes on from JARLTB010000316.1 coordinate 2,708,745, forward strand.
CTAATATGAAAACATCAATATGATAGCTTTATTGGAACACAGAGATAATGGAGACACTAATATGAAAACATCAATATGATAGCTTTATTGGAACAGAGAGATAGTGGAGACACTAATATGAAAACCTTAATATGATAGCTTTCTTGGAACAGAGAGATAGTGGAGACACTAATAAGAAAACATCAATATGATACCTTTATTGGAACAGAGAGATAGTGGAGACACTAATATGAAAACATCAGTATGATAGCTTTATTGGAACATAGAGAAAGTGGAGACACTAATATGAAAACATCAATAGGATGGCTTTATTGGAACATAGAGATAGTGGAGACACTAATATGAAAACATCAATATGATAGCTTTATTGGAGCACAGAGATAGTGGAGTCATTAATATGAAAACATCAATATGATAGCTTTCTTGGAATAGAGACATAGTGGAGACACTAATATGAAAACATCAATATGATAGCTTTATTGGAGCACAGAGATAGTGGAGTCATTAATATGAAAACATCAATATGATAGCTTTCTTGGAATAGAGAGATAGATGAGACACTAATATGAAAACATCAATATGATAGCTTTATAGGAACAAAGAGATATAGTAGAGACACTAATATGAAAACATCAATATCATAGCTTTATTGGAACATAGAGATAGTGGAGACACTAATATGAAAACATCAATATGATAGCTTTATTGGAACAGAGAGAGTGGAGACACTAATATGAAAACATCAATATGATAGCTTTATTGGAACAGAGAGAGTGGAGACACTAATATGAAAACATCAATATGAGAGCTTTATTGGAACATAGAGATAGTGGAGACACTAATATGAAAACATGCAATTCTGTCAATAGCAAACACTGTGAAAAGGCAAAACAGACCAATGCACATAGTGATTCCTGTACACACATAATGAAATTAAATTTTGAACAATTTTTATGCAGTGCATTTCAGTCATTATTATTATTATTATTATTATTATTATTATTATTATTATTATTATTATTATTATATTTGCACTGTAAAACAAAATTATAATTAAGGGCATATACTGCACTCTCCCAAATTTATGTTCCACACATACTTACTGTATCTCGGGTTAGAAATCCAACTGCATTTTATGATTTTAGGTAGTTTTTAGGATTTCTCATGGTTTTAAAATATTTCTGAGGTTTATGACACATTAGTTATATGATTAACCCCATGGTAAGCATACAAATTAGCACAAATCTAAAGTATACTTCAAGTCTGTTGCTACATATCATGTAAATAAAGAAATAGCAAAAAAGCAAAAGTAATTAAAATACCAGATATCTGTCATTTGTATTGCTCATGCATGTCCCAGGCTTCTAGGCTAACTGAACTAAAAATCATGTACACAAGAAAAGCACTTTGTGGGGTTATGGTAGAGCCATTTAATAGTTATTAAAACATTATGAGGATTTCAATACTTTTCTTTCCTTCATATTTTTTAAGATTAATTGTAGTTTTCTAATGACAAAATGACATATTAGATTTTTCAAGGATTTCAATGTCCTCTTCTAACCATGTTTATTGTGCTCACTTTAATCCAGGCTAGAAATTAAATCACACCAACTTTAAAAATATTCTCCCATCTTAGTCTGTTATAAACAAAATAACCTACAGAGTCAGCTGCTTAGCACATGCCAATCAAAATGCAGTCAGTTAATGTGAGAAGCCTGTGATGATCAGAAAATCACTGAAACTGAAAATGTCAGTTTGTGAGAAGCCTGTAATGATCAGAAAATCAAATACTGAATGACTGCTGAACCTAATAAAAAGGGATTTAACTTGAATCTCTTTCCAAAGACAAATATCTTCTCTAGAGATAGCTTTAACTTTCATGTATGAAATGAAGATATTTTACCATGAAAATGAATGTAATTTGTATATGTTCTCAAAGATGAACATGTTTTATCTTTAGAGATGAAGATCACACTATACTGTCACAGAAAAGATGACTTCCATTTCTGCTGCAATAACACAAAAACCTTTTCCCCACCATCCAGCAAACAAATTGTTTTGACCCTCCACATTAATCATAAAAACTGCCTTGCTTAAATAAGGCACATCTTGCTACCCTTGTGTTATGTTGTCAATATGACTTGAATTACGAGTTAAAGCAAAATAAGAAATGTTTTCACATTGATTTACATGATAATCTTTTTTTCAACTATGCCTTTCTCCCCAAGCAAAGATTCAGTTTACGTAGACTGAATGGTCAATTAAGATGTACTCTAGTACCCATGTAAGGCAGGGAGAAACCATTGTCATGTCAGGATACATGTAGCTATTGACCACTGAAGGCAGGCAGCCAATACATACAAACCAATTATATAGGACATTATGAAGGAATTACAAGGGCTAATGTGATTGTTTGTTTGTTTGTTTGTTTGATTAGAATTTTTAACGTAGCTTTAACAATTTTTCAGTCATATCGCTACGATGTCTGCAGTGAGGCAGTTTATAGTGATGTCTAGCACTGAGACATCATGCCGCAGAAATGTAGCATGATGTCTCACCCAGTCACATTATCCTGACACCAGGCCGACCAGTCCTAACACTAACCTCTTTATGCTGAACGTCAAGCGAGACAGCTGTTAGTATCATTTTTGTAAGTCTTTGGTATGACTCGGCCGGGGATCGAACCGACGACCTCCCGCTTCCGGGGCGGACGCTCTAACCACTAGGCCACCGGAGCGGTTGGGCTAATGTGAACAGATGGCTACTGGTAAAGGTGACTGTTAGAACAGGTTTACTGTTGTAAGGGATATAACAAGTTGTGGAAAAACCAACTTAAAATAATAGGGATATTAGAAGTTGTCAAGACCCAACATAAGTAACAGGGATATAAGGAGTTGTGCTCTGAGACACCAACACTGTGTTCATACAGGTCTATGTGAAGTGAAAATTTTAGGACAGATTCCAGATTTTCAAGTAACAAAATCAAGATATAAGCTAAACTGAGTCTAAAATAGGTAAAGTCAAAGAATAAGACAAAATAACTGTACATGAAAGAAAGCTGGAACTGCCATTAATTCATAAAATCTACAGGTCATACATATAAAATAACAAGGGCCATAATTCAAGATGAATAATACTTGCACCACAGAAAAATATCCAACTAAAAACTGCATAAAGTTAATAAAGGGTAAAATGCAACAGGCAGGTGTGGGAGAGAAATTTCTTACACGGAAAGCAGTATAATTTATTTAGTGCCTTTTGTCACCTTTTTGAAGCCAATATCTACAGAACACTCCAATGTAATCATTAGATGACAGGTTCATGAGCTGTCAACTTAAAAATTTGAACACCGATCTTTCGTTTCAAAATGAAATGAATGAAATCTGGATGTGCCATTCATTTATAAAAACTACAGGTCATAAAAAATAACAAGGGCCATAATCCAAACTGACGAGATGAATTATACTGGCACCACAGAAAGAAAGAAGAAAAACTTAAAAAAATGCATAAAGCCATTAAAGGATGAAAGAAAGTGAGCAGGTTGGGTTAAGAAACTTCTTACATGGAAAGCAGTACATGCTGCGTTTTTTTTTCTTCTTTAAAAACCATCTGTCTGCCAGTAACATACAGTAAACACTTTATAAAGTATAACAAAATCCTGTTTTCATTTGAAAATTCAAGTATATTCAAGGACATGAAAACATATTAGAAAATCCAATGATATCATATTCAAGGTGTTGTAGAGCCGTGCATAATAATTGGGATATAAGGACATGTGATTTTGGTGTGGACTGATGCCTTAAAGCACAGCAATAAAAATAGGTTATTTAGTCCCAAGGTAATTGGAGAAAAGTACTGTACACAGGATTACATCATGATAACTGACCTGGATGAATTAAATGGTAGGATCTGAACCTGCACTCTTTTGGTCATGAATCATTTAAGCATACTATACGTCTGATATGTAAATCAACGAGCCGCTCCAACTATTGCCTTCATTAGTCAGAGGCCATGATCGTATTTTGGTAGTTCCAAAACTTTTGTCACGAGAGTGTTGCATTGGAAATATATACCTACCTGTTGCTTTAACAACAACGCCATAGGTTAGACATATTTCAAGTTCTTCTTTTGCTCCACCTAACCTGCCGGCCTGGATTAGGTCCTGGGTACAAGACAGTGCTAACATCTAGAAAGAGGACACCTGGAATAAAAATGAATTATATATATTCCATTCATTGTTTTTTTTCAAATTTATAGCGCAGCAACACATGTCAGCTATTTTATGAATTGGCAACTGGAATAAATTAGTTTGCCTAGAACACATCACACAGACTTGTCCAATGCTATTAAAACCCACACCATCAGAGTCATGAATCTTTAAAGCATTCATGACTTATCAAATGCTATTAAAACAGATTAAGCTCTGAAACAATTAAGAGTAATGCTTATAGAACATGAGGAAATTATATTTTGAAGATTTTAATTTCAAAAAGAGCTTTACAGTGGATTAGGAAGACAGACAGATTCCTAATTATATGAATACTGAACTATAGCCGTTTCCTTTCCTCCTAACTTTTGTTCTTCTCCGCCATTAATTTTGTGAGATGGAGGGAAATATGACCTTATGAAAAAATCCAGGGTGAAGCTCTCCAGTCATTTCCAAACGACCTTCTTAAAACAGGCTAAATGCCCATGAAAACTAAAATTTGGATAACTGTTATTATTCCATACCAAACCTCTAGTGGATGAAGCACATCAGGGCTGACTCTTCCATGACCTTTAGGATCTCACATTAAAGTTAATTCCATGTCTTCAGCCACTGCATATTTTTACAAAGCCATGATGATTGACTTGGATGTCAGCAGTCAAGAAGGATCTGAAATCAAAGAATGGTTACTTTTACTTCATGCTGTGGAATTAAGATGTTAGAAATTGAGTCAATTCATTTTATTATATACTGCAATATACAAAGAGAAAAAAACTTAAAATTCAGTCTTATAATTATTCAATATCACACTGAATCTTTTATCTCTAATTAACAGGGAACTCTTTCAAAACTGTACAAAATATTTCAGAGGGAAAAATGTAAACAATTACCTTTCATGAATGTTTAATTCTGAAATTTACAAAGTGACTGTCCATTTATATCAAGGATAAGAGATCATTCTTACTTATTATTTCCTCTCAGGATTACAATGAGTTATGTCCCCCTAGGTATCCTGACTGGTTGTTTCAAGGCCAAAACTTATAAATAAGAAAGTGCCTGAATAAAAGAAGTAAAAACAACCTTTTGGAAACAGTCATGAGACTGCATGCCTATGCCAAACTTAAAATTAGTTGCCAAGGTTTCAGATATCATTTTAGGCTAAGCAAAATTTACTGTAAATACATGATTCTGATGCCAAATATATCTGAAAATTTCCAGTCATTATTTAAGTCTTGGATTCTCATGGGTCAATTTTAGGTTAAATTCTTTAACCCAAAACTTTACCAAAATGTGACATGACAATTCCCAAAGATTAAAGATGAATTCAGTTCATCCTATACCGCATGTGCATAGTGCTTTTGATGATACGAACCAAATGCCTTTAATGCACAGACAATGCCTGTGTATAAATACCTCACCGCATGTAAAGCTCTTTACATTATGAAAAGTCTTGTCAGTCAGTGATCTACTAAAAAGGATTCGCACATATAAAGTTTTTGAGCTGTCCAGTATCTGGAGTGTCCAGTGTTCACCAAAGTGACTAGAGCATTCAAAGGAATTGAGGTCTATGTGGTTCAAGCTCTAAAGCCATCCACAGGAATTGTAACAATTCATTTTGCTACATGAACAAAAATCTACATTGCTTGCTAGTTGAGTAAACTATATCCATCTTTCCATTATTTCATCATTGGGAATCATTCACACCTTGAATTTGTCTTTTGTAGAATAAATAGTTTTATCTTCTTTATTAAATTTGTGCATTTATTATGTTAATAATCCAATATTTGGATTAAATACATGCATATGTATTCATAATTAATTTACTCATTCAAGTCATTCATCATTAAACATTGTATTTATATCATCGTCAAAAGTGATCTGTTGTAAATCTGAAAAATCCCACCCGGTTATCTTTTTACAGCAATCACCCAAGGATGTGCCATTTTCTTGAAATAGAAGGTTTTCCAATACAGTCAGATAGCAAGTAATATAAAAAATTCCATGGACCCCATAAAAAAGACAATAACTGATAATCCCAACTTATTATAAAATATTTGATTACTGTTAACTATGTATGTATATATGTATGTATGTATGTATGTATGTATGTATGTATGTATGTATGTATGTATGTATGTATGTATGTATGTATGTATGTATGTAAACACTATGTACTAATGCTCTATTTATGTATAAATGTATTCACACAAGTACTTTCTTATGTTTTAAACAGGAAATTAAATGCAATTTAAATGTCATTTGTACACAAGATGCAATACATTTCATTTAGCATCAGAAGTCTGATTGAAAGTATATACAACATTAGCTTTATACAGGCCATTTTTTTTTGTATCAACTGAAAGTATATACAACACATTAGCTTTATACAGGCCATTTTATTTTGTATCAACTGAAAGTCATTTAATCTAGGTTACTTTATTCTCAAATTCTGTTTCTTGGCTTCTGCAAAGTCATTTATTGGTTATTCAAGTTTTGGTAAGTGTGGCAATATTTTCATGAAGGGAATGGTATAATTTATTTAAATTGTAAACACCTCTTCAGACTGCTACTCTCAAATCTGGACAAATTATGTGAGGTGATAATCTGTGATGGACGTTTAGTGTTGATGTTACGTGATTATTGGACAAGTTATGGACATGTGGGTAACGAGATCTGTGTTGTCATGTGACTAGCTTTGCAAATGGCAAGTACCATGTACAATTTCATAAATGCTACAGTTTCGTCTCGTGTATCAGTGGATTAAAAAGAAGTTATGAGTAAGTGGTGGCGAATTCCAACTAGCAGCAGAGAGGGTGAATCCTACAACGTTTTCAGACAAAATTTTGATTGAAATCTTAAAACGAGCCGTCCTATAATCTCATTTTAACCAAAAGATGGCGAATCCTACAACGTTTTCAGACAAAAAAAATTGATTGAATCCTTAAAACGATCCGTAGGATTTCGTTGAAATCTACGAAATCTCATTTTAACTAAAAAAATGAAAACGAAGATTTTTACGATTTTTTAATTAATTTTGGTCGCAACTTGTTGTCATCCACCCTCTCTGCTGCTTAGTGATTTCATCACTGGGTTAACAAAAAATAATAAATGATTTGATCGAGTCTTTATGATGAAAGTCCTTAGGATGAAAATCATTTATGATCTCACAAACAAACTAATCGCTAACACCTCTTCTTGTAGATCAATTAGATTATTGGATTGATCTGTGAGTTTGAAATTAATTCTCGTTAACGAATCATTATGACACCGCATATAGACTGGATTAACCGGAGACTCAATTATTAAAAATCCTGGAGGAGCTGTTGGTGCAAATGAATAAAGAATATACCCTTGCTGAGCTTGATTTGATCGTTCGAGATTAATTTGATAGCTTCCTTCAATAACATCACACACTAAATTAAGCGCAATCACTGAGGATATATTCACGTTGAACGGAGCGATATGCCTGCCGCCACCGTCTGGGTCATTATTATGTTTGAGGATTTTTATTTCCGGTGATGTTGTTTTCTTCCACGTATCATGAATTATTTTGAAACCAACATCGATGGCATCACTGAGTAGTTTTTTTAGTTCCGGTACGTTATATCCTTGTAGTTTGAATGTTGGAATATCTTCAACGCGGATATTATAGATCAGTGCAAATTCTGTTCTCGACTTGGGGTGATTATCATCTAGTATAACTCGAATAATTTGTGAATTAAATGTTTCCATGTCATTGATGATTTTGTTACATATTTTTACAACGCTGATAAATTCATCTCGGGTGAGAGAGCCGGATTTAATGGATATTAACAATAGTAAAAAATCATATTCCATCGATCTAAAATTATCCATAACTTTAAGATCGTCAGCAACATAATATCCTTCTTGATTCCCCACCACATCCTCTTCTTCAATTGGGGTGTAGAAGAAATAAAGAAAATCACTGGTTTGGTAATCTTTATAACTTTTTATTGGATTATCGGGGTTTATTTTGTCGGTGATATAATCATTTTTTTGTGGTTCGGGTATATTAACTGTTCCCCCCCGGGGTGGTAATTCAGGCCATCCTAGTACGGTTCTTATTGAGCTTTGATAGATATCTACGACGTATTCTTCTGCGTTTATTTCAATTGCGGATGATAGCGTCGGTTCATGAACTGTTATAGCGATTTTTGACTCTACTCCAGTAATCGATTTTATTCTACGCGCGAATTCATTATTGATTTGCTCGATTTGGTATGACCCTGTTGGTATTGAAACGACGTTCCAGTCTGGGGTTCCGTCGTCTTTATTCTTATTTGCAAACACTAAAGAATTATTGGGTTGTTGACCACCAAATGATTTTGATCTGATATTAGGCCAACTGTGATACACTCGTAGTTTTGCTAGCGCTATCTCCTTCACCGGAACCGGAGAGGGGAAATTCACACTGAATTCTGGATTCGTTGATGTTATTGATATCATGCTTGTTTGTACTGGGTTCGTGTTCTCCACTATTCGTTGAAGTAATTCCTGCGGTGTCGTCATTATATTCATGTTGTATTTCTAATTTTGGTATCGAGGAATCATAAATACTGACCATCACCGAGAACTCACAATCTGGTAATGTTGATATTATTGAGATCATTTTGTTTTTTGGGTTTGTTTTTTCTGATTCCATCTGTGTTGTCATTGTTATTATACTCATGTTGTTGCTCTAATTTCGATATTGCAGAATTAAAAATACTGACCATCTCTGAGAATTCATAATCTGATATAATTGTATTATCGAGTGACGATGATATCATCAATGATAACTGCGAATATGCGGTTGATGCAATATGAAATTGAAGTAAGTAATTCTGCAGTTTACTCTGGCTGCATGATGATATCCTTTTTGCTATCCCGGTTGATATACCCCCGATTGTAGCCACCGCAGAAATGCAAATTGGAACTACGACCGGGGCAATCATTGTAACCGATGCAAGTATTATTCCGGCGCCAGTGAGAATGCTTGACACCGAGTACATAATAACATCAATTGCGGTGATTCCTCGTCGGTATTTTTTTATTTTTATTTGATACTCCTCGGCGAGGGTTTTGAGTCTAGTCTGAAATTCTCTGACCTGATCATAGCGACATTGCGTTGATGAAATCATTGTTATTTTAAAAAAGCTAGCGTTTTCAATTGTGAAATCCTTTCAATTTAGTTATTTACTTAAATCCGCTACGAATTCAACATACCAGGTTACTGAAACCCCAATCAAATTTTTATCAGTAGCTGTTATAGTGAACTTTTCAGTTGTATCCTTGTCGATGATCGTTGAAATCGTATTATTAACCCCGGATGAACTCGACGATGATATATTAAATTGAGTTAATGGTGTTACTAGTGTTAATCGATAAATACCCTTAACGGTTGCAGTGATATTTAATTTGTTGTTTGTAGGTGTCCACTCAAATGATCCGTGTTGGATTGTATATACTACGTTGTTGGTTTTCTCATGAGGAATTTTTGTTTTTTCAATGATTGTTATCATCCTCGAAAAATCACCTTTGACGGCTTCGATGAAGTTTTTCGTCTCATCGATGGATTTTTTAATATCAGGGAGTTTTATTTCAATTTTATCCAACTGGGTTCCAATAAATTTATCAATGATATTTCTACGAAATGATATAAACTGTTTTCCGTTTTCTTCAATTTTAGATTCAAGTGTTTTTAGTACAAACAGAGAATTGTTTAACTCATCGTTGAGAGTTTTTAATCGATCTGTAATCGTCGAAACGATTACACCCGGTTTGAGTTTACCCTGATCGGAAAAAAGCGCGATAGTATTTTCGATTGCGTTTTGTTGTTTAACCAAAATATCATCCAGAGAAATATTACTGGTTTTCAATTTACCCTGTTTGTCTTGAAATACAACTATTTCATTAGGATCAACATTTGTTAAGTTCAACGTCTCAGCTATTTCATCTTTGATTAGTTTTTTTACATCCTTGACAGAATCAGGTGGTGCAGTGCCATCGGGTTTGGGTTTCAAAGATCTCCCCCAAATATCAATCATGTTATTGTAAAACTCTTTCTCTCTCTAAAATCGTTTTTGACGACTTCGTCGTTGCCAGCGATTACTAGTGTATTCATTAACGACAACATGTGGTGGTTTTCCGCTTGGGTTACTCAAGGAGTTAGAAATAGCGTCAAGGACATTTAATACTTCGCTGCCACATATTGGTGGGTCAATCATCGTTTGTGTTGGTAGCGTAGAATACCAAGTCTTCATTGGAAGGGTTTTTATATAACGCAAAAACTCTTTTGGTGGGGCTAATCCATATGAATCGAAATAGACAATCCCACGTGGATCAATAGCGTATGCAACCCAGTGAGTTCCAGGTCCGGTGCTGTTATCGAGATTAATAATACCTGTTTCAACGCTGTTTGGTTGATGTGGTAATTGATCTTTCATAAAGACACCTCTGAAATTTTTAATCGCCAGCTTTTTAGCAGCATCCATTAAATCAAAATTGGACATAGGAATCTTCGATTCCCGAATTAATAAATCGTTCCTGGTAGTCTTAGACCCTTTCCGCTGTACCACGAATACGGGGTTCCTGGTAGTCTTAGACCCTTTCCCTTTTTTTTATATCCTTTCCCAGTTGCTTTCTGTAGTGCCATTCCTGCCGCGGTACCAACGGCTCCTAACGCCGCTGCTTTAGCCACCGCTGGGGCTGCTGCTGCAATCAAGGCCGGAATCGCAGCTAACAACGGAAATATACCGCCTGTTTTAATCATATTTTTGATAGCAGCCGCAGAAAGAGTAATCTGAACACCCTTTTTTGCTACTAGTGCATCATTGAAATGTTTCACCTGACGAGTTGTCAGCGATAATTTATTTGCACCACCAGTCATTTGGTTGGGTTTCAACGTGATTGTGGTTCCACATTTTTTAGCCGATTCTGATTGCAATTTTTTGATTTGACCAGGAGTTAACGCAACACTAATAACACTATATGACATTATACATAATTGATTGATTCTAAATCGTTTACAATTTCAATTACATGTTTTCCACTGGTGCATCTACCACTCTCATTCTTCCACCAACACCTTCAAGTAGCATTGATTTATCACTGAGAATGACAGCAACCGCTCTATAATTCGGGATAAGGATAGGAGGTACCCCACCAACTGGTGGACCAGTCGGACGGGTTACACGGGCTCTAAAGTGTATATCAACGACAGATTGTCTCATCAAATCGAGATGTTCCAATGAGAAGTAATAGATCGGATAGAGGCTTTTAAAATCCAATTGTGATATTTGCAAACCAGTATCCACATTTAGATCACGTGCCATAAACGACAATAGGTTATGATACACGCGTGCAATATGATTCTGACCGTAATCAAGTTGTATATCCTCGGATGGTTCCTGCTGTCCGTTTATTCTCAGCGAGACTTCACTAACACCTAACTGATCAAATATCATATGGCTTCGTTCTTGATTACCAACTCGCGCATTATTCTGTAACGCTACGAATATATGACGTGGAGCTGAAACACCTTGTTTTGATGCCAGGTGCCATGTGAATGTACCATCAACATTGTCCTGTTTGATATCCGTAGTCACTGATAACCAACTTAACAACGACTTTCCTCCTTGGTCCATAAATGATAACAATTTTTCTTCTGCTATGATTGATGGAGTTAACACTGGCATCCACAATGATAGTTTTGTTAAAATGACTTTACCGGCAGCAACCCCAGCATTACGCCAGATTGCATCATCATCAGTACCCTTTCGTACAAGCGCTACTGTGTGTTTAGCTCCATAAATAACTTTTCGGACGTTTCTACAGAATCCAAATATATGATGCAGTGGAATCGCACATGAAAATCGTCGACGCTGTCCATGCAACGTTGCTACGCGTGTTGCAAATCCTAAATTGAGATTACCATTAACGCCTCCGAGAATATCAAAAGCAGCTCCGGGTCTAGTTCGACGTTCTGGATTAGCTGCTTCCTGTTGATCGGCTTCTGCATTATCTCTTGCTGTTAACACTTTAATGAATTGAAGGTGGTCAGCGTTATCAGAGGTATCCTTTGCAAACATCATAGATGGACCCGCTGATCTTGAATAATCATCAGAATATCTCGCTAACCCTATGATTGTTGTGGCCACATCAACTTCACGGTCAATGGATTCAATTTCTTTTCCATCAATGAGATATCTAGCGCTTTCAAATAACGCCATTATGCCGTTATTAACAAAACCAACTCGGACATTTGCGTTATTGTCATATGGGGTATCAGCTGCAACATTTGTTACAAGTTCTCCTTCTACTTCAATAAATGCCTCACACGGTAGGAAGTATTTACTGGTATCATGAACTTGAAGTTCAATTCGCGATCGGAGATCTGGTTGTACTGCGTGATAAGAATAAAATTGATAATCGCGTACAGAATCATCCTTGCCAACTGGGGCATCTATATCAAATGCTGGATCACGTGACTGTTTGAACATTTTATTCTATTTATCAGAGTCTAAATCGCGATTTCCCATTTCATCGTCGTGTTTTTTTAAAGCCACTTCCTGCTATCATGTTTGCTATCATGTTATTTTGGTCCTCTTGATTTATCAAGGGAGTCACCATCGACGCTAATTTTTCATCTACTGCGTTATTTATAATTCTACTAACACTTGCAGGCATTTCTGCTGTAGACGGTAACGGTACCGGTTTCTTTTTTCGTCTCACTAATGATGTTATTTTATTCTTCGCAGTTGAAAACGCTTTTCCAGCAAGATCTCCAACAGCACCAATACCCTTATCACGAATAACATCAATGGCTTTCATTCCTAGTTGTTTAGCTAACGGCATCACTTTTGGAGCCATTCTCGCAAATAACCCTGCAATGGTATTGCCTAAACCATCTCCGTAGTATGCTCTATAAACCGGAAACCGTGAATTAACTACGTAGACGGGGGTTGGTTTATCATGATTGTAGTGTATGATCATTATTTTAAATCAGAAACAATTTTTCAATTGTTATTTATCTAATCGATTCAGTCACTATGATAACCATGGACGGTTTCACCGTCTACTAACTCGCCAATGAAATCTCGATATGTGCTGATATCCATGATACCACCCTGAAATAATCGTCTACAGATATCAGCTGCTTCATTAATTATTTCCGGTGAGTTATTTCCAGCTCGGAAACCTCCTACAAGAACTTCTAATCGTGATATATCATTGATAACACTACCAGGACATGTCGTGGTAGAGTCAAAGACATCATTTGGATTTCCAATCGAATATCCTTTTCCGCTTGTTTCCTTAGTTGTACCAGTTGCGCCTTCACTATCATCAAGTAATTGCCTTTGTCGGCCTCGTTCTTGTTGTTTTTGTATACCATAACTATCAACTCCTATTTTAAAAGTTCTGTACTCAACTGTATCCTTTTTCAAATTACCAGTAATCCCCTTATTCGTTTTATACAACCAATTAACCCAGTCGTCTCGGCTTATTCTACTGTTTTTATACTCGTCTTTTAAAAAGTCCTTTTTAGAATCAAAGCTTTTGGCGGCGAAATCACCAAAGGTCGTATAATCCTTGAGTTTCTCCAATTGAGGTTTTTTTATTTGTGTTATAGCTTCTTCGGTGAGTTTGTCTATAAAGGGGATACCTCTTGGGGTGACGACATCAACAGGTTGTGGTTCAGGTGTAGAAACTCTTTGAGTTTCAGGCGCAGAATCATCAATATCAGCTAGTCGTTCATACTCGCGTTGAGTTTTTATATCACTGGATAGCTGTTGTATTCCTGCGCGTGTTTGTCCGGCCTCTGCTGCTATCTTTTCAAGCGTATCAAGCAGCGGCGCCTTCTTTACTCGTTCTCGCTCAGGAATATCTCCATATATCGCTGCTTCAGTTAGCTTTTTCACATCTTTGGTCGCACTTGTTATCGGAGAAAACAGTTGTTCACTTGACACAGAAAAGTCAGTCTGCGCTTGTTGTCGTTGTTGTAGTTTATTCCGTACAGAGTCACGAATTGGTACAAATCTCTTAATTGCATCTAATCGTTCACGAGCCAATCGGGTTGTTAATGCTTCATTGACCATTATTTGAAATCAGAAACAATTTTTCAATTGTAAAACAATTTTTCAATCCCGACCTAACACCATCGATGGTCATGGAAGTGTTATTTCATCCTATAACGGCTTCTATCAATGATGGCGAAAGTCACATAATTGCTATAAATAATAATAATACTGTGACTTTCGCCATTCTATTTTTGATCAATCCGAACCAGCCATCAATTTTTTATTCACTGTTTCTGACATTATCAATCAAAAAATGCTAAAAAAAATTAAAATCTCTATGAGGGACGGTCACAATCAAATAATGATTAATGGTCGGGCAATCAAATAATGATAAATGGTTGGTCAATCAAAATTGTTCATTTTCTTGAATTAACGCCCGTAGGTTTCTAACTTTAGAATTAACCTCCTTTTTCAATTCGTATTCGTACCCCAATTCTTTTCGTATTCGTTCTACGATGGTATATAACGGAGCGAACACACTTACGTCACTGGAGAATGCGAGAGAGTCCTTAATAGAATTCTGAATTCTTTTGATGAGTGCATATTTCTTTGGCAGCATGTATTTATTGTTGTTAACTCCGTATTCTATATCCTGAAAATCAGACATGATTTGATCAGGATTTAACCCATCTGATAGTTCAATATCCCAACCTTTCAATTTTGAAATCTCGGATATGATGCTATTCATGTTTTCAGAATTCATTATTCTATAGCAATGACATATTTCTAAATGAAAAATATGACGCATTAGACATAACTAAATTTAATTTTCTGTCCGCGATTTTTTGAAAACGCAGATCGATAAACCCCCTCTGCAACATATCGTACTGAGGGTGGACAAATATCGAAGTGCCTACCGGCTTCATATAATGATTGAAATATTTTTTCTTCGTTAGTTATCGTATTCAAAGATTTCACAGGTCTCGCTTTTTTCGAGTATTTCCCAGTCCCCCCTCGTTCGGTATTCTCACTTTGTGTAACAGCCTGCAGATTTGATAAAGAATTGTTTTTCGGATTAGAATCGATATGATCAATGACAGAATCATCCTCGATCAATCCATGGAAACACTCGTACACGAAACGATGATTGAGATATTTCTTCTTTCCAGCACCAAACATCAAATACCCCATACCATTATCCCACCCAACTGGTTTCTTCAGTCTGCGGTTTCTTACAACACCATCACTGGATGCTTCATAATTTGTGATCACAGGATGTTGTCTGAATTCTTGGTTCATTCGTATATATAATACTATTGTTTGTCTAATTCATTGTTTGGTTTAATGATAAATCTTTCGATGTAGTCTTGAGGAGTTCTTATGATTTTATCCCTGATACTGACTTTGTCAGCGTCAAGAATACTGACTTTGTCAGCGTCAAGAATACTGACTTTGTCAGCGTCAGGGTCATAATTTCTGATTGATTGTCCATTTTTTATTCTTTTATCATAATAACGCTTCAATTCCCTATATCGTTTACCACCACAATTCAAACACAACCGTGATTTCCCCCTAACCCCAACTCCACATAGAATACAGGGTAACGGACCAAGGCTTCCACGACGAAAGCTTTGCATATGATACCCACAAAACTCACTTCTGCATGATTTGTTACACGGGATTACTGATCCAATCATAAGCCACTTGCAGTGATTCATTATATAAAAATCTTTCATTTAAATGCTTGTTTTAATTATAGAATGAGCGAATTAAGGAAAACGCCTTCGAAAAATGCTGAATTCAATGTTGATAAAGAGTTTAAGAGATTATTAAAAATCAATCCTAGATTTAATCTCGATAGACCCAAAAAACGTATCAAACGTCCAAGAGACGGAAACATGAAAGAGTTTAAGAGATTATTGAAAATCAGTCCTAGATTTAATCTCGATAGACCAAAAAAACGTATCAAACGTCCAAGAGACGGAAACATGAAAGAGTTTAAGAGATTATTGAAAATCAGTCCTAGATTTAATCTCGATAGACCAAAAAAACGTAACAAACGTCCAAGAGACGGAAACATGAAAGAGTTTAAGAGATTATTGAAAATCAGTCCTAGATTTAATCTCGATAGACCAAAAAAACGTAACAAATTTAATCTCGAGAAACCAAAAAAAGCGTCCAAGAAATTACCCTGGAAGGATGCTCAATTCAATCTCGATATAGTCTCTGATACACCAAAGAATAAAATTCTTGATAAAGCCATGATTAATAAAATCAGAGATTGTTTCAATGAATTTAAGCGTGATGGAGCATCCTATTGTTGGTCAACATTTCGAATTGATGGTGTTGTTGACGCTACCATGAATGATGAAAAAGCAGCAGTGATAATTTCACATGTTGGGGAAAAACGGTATTTTTTCCGAATCAAATTCATTATTGAAGTCGATGGCAAATGGATTATTAGGGATAAATTTGAACCAATCCTCAAGAATAAAAAAGCTGTCATTGTGAGTAGAGATTCCAAACCAGGGATTCTAACCGGCATTGACAAACCATACTACGAAAGATCTTATCCCGTAACAGCAATGGTTTATGGGCTATATCCGTTAAATGATAAACCCGATATCGCAAAACTAGCTCCTATGAAATATTCGTCAGGGCTTAATTGTGTAGCAACACGGGTAATGGAGCACTTCACAAATGCATCCCGAGGAAATAAACTAACTGATCTGCGACGTAGGAAAATAACCGAATGGGAACTGACAGTGAAACAGCATGGTGCAAAGATTTCTGATATAGCTAAATTAGAAACATCATTAAGATTTCCAATAACAGTTATGACGATAACCGGAGAGGTTTTATACGAACCGAAATATAACAAAAATGGAGCACCAATACAGATTATTGATCATAACAAACACGCGTGGACACCTGCGGTAACAGTATTTCCACGAGAACGAACCGTGAAATATATCCCACCGGAATTTTCCGGGGAATTAGTCGGGGATGTTTTCTATGAAGAGAGATTATTTGATGCTATTAATGCGTTGTGTAAGGATGATCCTGTGTCAGTGTGGTTACTTAGAAGTGATGAAGGATTCGATCAATTTGTAAAACCAAATGGTGAATTATATCGCGTTGAAGAATTAGATAACAGAATGAGAAAAATCGCTAATGATTTTTCACCGGAGAGTTTCCATGAAAAACTACTCACGGATAGTTTTACTATTCCATCAGTGGTAGCTCACTTCGCAAGAGAAAAAAACTCATGGCGTCCAACACGAAGTGATTTTCTTGAGGATGTTAAATCGAGTTGCGTCGAATTTGGTCATGGAGGATTGTGGAATACGAAATACTCACGTGATGGTATGATTTCAATTGATATAGCCGCGTGTTATCCCGGAAGTTTTCTCGGGTATGGGGAATGCGCTGAGTACTTCAAACGATTTGGACACCCAACACATGAAATGACTCGTGTTGCGATTAATGGACCATTACCTGATTTTGATTTAACCGGATTCGCTCGTGTGATATCATTCGAATTAGCTACAAGGTTACATCCGTGTAGTTATGTTTGGCTCGGTAGACACCTATCTGAAAAGGCCTGGATGCCAATAGTGTTACTACGATATATGATTGATTGTGGTATGCTAATATCGTTGATTGTTTCCGAGGCTATTATATGCTATCGAGCTCAGAAAGAAGTTTGGCTACCACAACCCGATCTAGATCGTATAATCAACGAACTACGAAAACAATTCCCTGATTTCAATGAAGAAGAAATCATAAATTGGTCTAAGAAGTTATTTGAAATTAAAAAAGAACAAGCAAAGGATCTCGGACGAAGAATAATCGGTAAATTCACTCAAGGTGGACGGTACGACAACGCAAAATATTCTTCGCGGTTGATCATAGATGTCGCTGAATACGATTTTCTTGTAGCGGATTTAATGAAACAGGGAAAACTTGTATCCCGTAAGGATGCTTTTCTATCCAATGGTGAGAAATTAGGTACGGTTGTTACCTACTGTGATGGACATAATTCCCAGTACACACATTTGAGAAGTTCAATGCTAGCCTATGCTTCTATTAATCTATTTTCGATGATAAATAGATTTCCTAATACCGCGGTTAGAGTGGCCACTGATTCGATGTATATACACAATAAATACAAATCAGCTGTAGCTAAATTCACAGATCCCGAGGAAGCGTGGGGGCGTTGGCGATTTAAAAAGGAGATGCTACATGAGTATTGTGAATCCGCAGACGTTGCCATGGATGATAAATATCTTTGTTGTAACCGTATTGAAATTCAATCAGAATTTTCTAATGCACCACCGGTATCTGATCCAATATGTCGATACAAGACAGTTTATTTAAACGGTTGTGGTGGGTCAGGAAAGACAACTCGTGCAATTGAATTATATCGTCGTGGTGGAAATACTTGTATTTCTACTAACATGATTGTGCTAACACCGACTCACAGACTCGCCAGAGAGATGATACAGCGAGGGGTAAATGCCTGTACTTACCATAGTTTCTTTCGATGGAAGGGTGACAAATGGACTCCTGAGCGTATGGGTGATAAATTCATTCCTGAAATCATAATTTGGGATGAAATATGCACAGTGTCATTAGATGTATTACAAATATTTCTCGAGTGGTTGTTAAACAAAAACACAAAAGTCGTCATGTGCGGTGATCACGGCCAACCACCACCATTTGTCGGTGCATCTCCACATGAATGGCTAAGGGGTTTTGTAGACTACTATGAAGAAATCACCACTGATTATAGATCACTTGATGAACGATTACGAGAATTTAAGAAACTAATTAGATTACAACCGGATAGAATCCAGTGCGAAATAGCGCGTGAAGTGATTTCAGAAACTCAAATAAACGATTTCTGGGAAACATGGAGACCAAATGATTTGATAATTGCAAGTAGAAAAATAGTCAGGGATACACTTCAGATGAAGTTATTTGAATTGCATAAAGAAAAATTTGCAACGCTTCCAGTACCCCTTTGTTATAGGCCATCGGATACACGAAAACAGAACACTGAAGTTGATATTCCAGGACAGAGTGAAAAACAAATTCTCGTATTAAATGATATTGTGCTGGTTGATATCAATGTCGTTGAAGATGCATTGCGTGCTAATAAATCCCCGTGGACTCTAGGATACGCAGCAACAATACACTCTTCACAGGGATTGACTATATCGGATACAATTGTTTGGATGGTGGATAATCACATCGAATGGTCGAATTTAGTCTATCTCGCAGTATCCAGAGTACGAAAAATAAATCAACTTCGAAGAGTTGTTTTCGATGATAATGACACAACAATAAGTGATATTGATGTTAGCATCATTAATAAAAAACTCTCCGGTTACAAACAACAGGACAAAAAAAAACAACGAGAATTTGATATTGATGCTGAATTAATAATCACTTTGAAGAAACAACAGAATAATCACTGCGCGAGTTGCAATTGTATAATGCGTTGGCAGTATTCGGATAAGGATCCTCGCCAATTCACCGTAGACAGAAAAAATAACAGTCTCGGTCATGTCAGAAATAATGTGATGTTGACTTGTCTTGAGTGCAATAGACGCAACGGTGCTAGTTAAGACCATGCGGTGGCAATTGAGTATCCTCGGGAATTACCTGTAGTTGTTGTCGAGTAAATCCACGTTGAGGGGCAGTTGAATCCAGTTTATAGACTGGAGGTCTACCAGTTGATCGTGTTATAGTAGATATCTTATGCGTAGTGACGCTCCAAATAGGATCAGTAGCCCTTTTTCTACCCCCTTCAAGCTCTCCTGGTTCGTATAAGTACCTCACAATGACATTACTACCAAGAATTGGTTCTTTGAAATCTTTTTGTGGTTGTACGGGTATTGACTTCTTTTTAATCGCGTTAATAGGTTTCATGTTGATTGTTCTAGTAATCTCGTTATTCAGTGCAGTAATCACAGATGGTAATCTTTTAACCCATTCACGGGATCGCTTTTCTTGAATGAATTCTTTTGCGTATTGATATCCAAATAACCGCTCAGCAATCGTCCGATTAAATCGTTCTACAATGGCCTGATCGCGATGTAGCGCAGTATGCCCTCGTCGTATGGTGACATTATGATGTTTCATTGTAGATAATACTGCACCCTGAAATTCCTTGCCAGGATCAACCTGCAATAGATTTGGCCAGTGCAGAGGACCTCGTCGATAAATCCTTTCAAATGCAGAAGCGACTTCAGTGGCTGATTTTGTTTTTAACGGTTCTGCTTCTTTGTATCGACTTGCAATATCAACTACGGTTAGCGCGTATTTGTAACCACGATCATGTGGCAGAAATAATATATCAGCCTGATGAACTTCATTAGGAGCGGTCACATCAAAATGCGAGAATTGAATTTGTTTAGGCGGTGGTAGATAAATTTGCCATAGTGCCTGTTTGGATAACCAATTAGCCGCAGTGGTTTTTTTCACTTTTGCAGCGCTAGCGAGTTTATGGACTGCTGATTTACCCCTCCAGTATCCTCTTGGGGAATAATAAATTGATTCCATATTATTAATTACCGGCACCTAACATCAATTTGCTTTTCATAGCCGATTTTATCAAAAATGAAGCCAATTTTTCTTTGAAGGATTTATCAGGAATAGCATTTAACGCATGAATTAATTTCACATCTGCTAGATGCCTGTGTTGCAGATTGCTGCTTTTATAAGCAACATCATGAAGGTGACAGGCCTTATCAATGGCGTTTATTGGTTCTTCACCGGGGTTGGGTTGATTTTGATTATTGAGTCTGATATCAAGTCTGGTTCCCGGTCCACAGTAGCTATATCCGGGAAGGTGCTTTTCTCCGGGGTACTTTGCCCATGGGGTTCCAGGGAGCTTTGCCAATTTGGCTGCGATATCACCTCCTCGTTTTTTTTTAAATCAGATTTCATAGACACAAATCTAAATTTCCTTGTACCACATTGCATGCATTTACCAGAAAGCGCTGATCGGTTATTTTTAGTTGTAACTGTCGTCACATCATCTGTGCCAGTACGCGTTTTGCACTTCACACAATATAGATCCATAATTTATGTATAGAAATATGGATATAATTGATTTTTCAGCGACTAAAACAAGAGAACCAATTAAGCATCATGCAGCGCTACCAAACTCTATCCGGATGATTATAATCGGGCCATCTGGATCCGGTAAAACGCAATTGTTGCTCAATTTAATAATGAGATGGATGAAGTGGGATAAGTTGTATTTAATTGCTCCTAGCGTAGATGATCAACGATGTTATGAAGTGCTAAAAGATTTTAACGAGAATGCATCAGAAATTAGCGGTGAGAACGCCATTGATTTTATAACCGATATCGATGAAGCACCGAGTATTGATGATATTGATGGAGATATTAACAATTTAGTCGTATACGACGATATAATGTTGGATAAACAAAAAAATCCTGCTAGGATCTTTTCCCGGGGGCGTCACAAAAACACTGACGTGATATATGTCACTCAACGCTACACTCAGGTTCCAAAAGTCATCAGAGATAATTGCAATATTCTTTCTGTATTCAACGGCGTTGATACACATACGCTACGAAATATTTGGCAGACATGGTGTTCTGATATGGACTTCAATCAATTTCGAGATTTCTTTAGTCATGCTCAGTCGACTCCGCACGGATTCGCAACAATAAATTTGCATGATCCTCGGACGCGATATCGTATCGGACTGGATCAAATATTCGGTTAAAATCATTTATTATTTTTTGTTAACCCAGTGATGAAATCACTAAGCAGCAGAGAGGGTGGATGACAACAAGTTGCGACCAAAATTAATTAAAAAATCGTAAAAATCTTCGTTTTCATTTTTTTAGTTAAAATGAGATTTCGTAGATTTCAACGAAATCCTACGGATCGTTTTAAGGATTCAATCAATTTTTTTTGTCTGAAAACGTTGTAGGATTCGCCATCTTTTGGTTAAAATGAGATTATAGGACGGCTCGTTTTAAGATTTCAATCAAAATTTTGTCTGAAAACGTTGTAGGATTCACCCTCTCTGCTGCTCAACTTAAACTGGGTCTGACCCATCCCTCAAGATAAATATAAACTGAGAAGGGTCAGGGCTCAGGGTTATTCCGGTGTGACAAGTTGTATAAAGCTGCTATATGACGTCATTTTTGACAAATATGAAAGATCATGACGCCATAACACTTTCTATCAAATTCTAAAGAGCAGGTTTGTTATTTTAACTAAATAAATGGGTGTTTGTGACTTGAGCATCAGTCCTCGAAAACTGGTGAGTATCAAAGTCGGCTGTAACCCTGCAGAACATACACCATCTTTGCTTAATCATTTCAAACTGCCTGATATATAATCAATGTCCACATATCACCGTGTTCATCTACCGTGTGTTATTTTGTTTAAATCGAATTATTTACCTTACGTGCGTGATGATTTTGCTCCGAAATCACACTGAATACCCTTCTCATGCGGTGTACATCGGTGACGTTCTAACGGTGCAAGACCTAATATGTGCTTCGAAGTTTTGCTCTTAACAAACAATCAGTAACACGGTATCTGCAGTAAAATAACAAAAATATTTATTATACCATATGAGTAAAAATCGCAGTGATTACAATATGTAAAAAAATGACTTTCAATTTATTACAACAGCTTTTGTGGAACTTCATTACATTTGATGCCATTATTGCAGATTGTCCTTGTTGTAATTTTTTAAACAACATCGTGACAAATGAGTTTTATTGAAGGTATATAAGATAATGCGGGTTGCTTGACGGGATTCGACTCAAAAGTTTCCAAACACTTAAATTCACAATTAAATTGTACTTTTTGGTACTCTTCTTTTGTTGTTAGACTTCACATCACTGTTAATTTTATTTATTTGTTTATTTATTTATTAAAATTGTTAAGTTTATTTATTGGCTATATAGGTTTTAATGGAACTTTTGGTAATATTTTTATTTTTACTTTTTCCTTTCCAATTGATTTAAAGCAAAATATAATCCCTACTATTTATTTCGAAATTGTTTCGTCCAACAAGCCATGGATTGAAAGAATGTTGACTAGGCTTTAAATGCAGACAAAATTAACCTAAATAGACGGTATAATGTTTTGAATAGCATCAAATGAGAGCGACCGCAGATAAATCCTAGTGAAAGAATTTACTTATTAAAAAAAGTAGTGTTAACGTGTTTAATGAGATGGAAGCGGGACCAGAATGATGATGGTTAAATCCCTGAAGTGTGTTGGGCAAGGATTGAAGTTTGTTGTGTATCTGGCAAGCCACTTTACTGCAGAGGAAAATAATATGAGATCGGTTGATTCACGGGATTCTATTCAGGATGTTCAAAAAAACACTTAAATTAACAAACAAAATGTACATTTTTATGCTTTTTATTTTTACAATTCTTAGCACAATTAAATTATAGGATAATTTATTTATTTATTTAAAATTATTTGGTTTATTGTCTTTATAGGTTTAACACAAATGACTCTGCAAGATACATTCTATCAAATATCTTTCTAGACTATTTAGACAACAAAACGGGCATGCTACTGAAGATCGTTGGATGATTCTCAATCCTACCAAGGAACATATGTGCTAATACATTAATGTTTGCTAATGAATAACTACACTATGACACTTTTAAAATATTTTAATCCGAATGTTTTCCAGAAAGTTGGATTTTACTCGAGTATATTTCACATGTTTTATTATATTTTGGCCACTAAATTGGCATATGTGACACATTTCAGGCATGTGACTTTTTCGAGCTGAGTCAATCAGTGGGGTCGAAAACGTAGGTGCGGATTATTTGAGTAGGATGTAATTAGAAAATCCGGATTACTGTATAACCACTGTAGATATTGTAAAGCAGCATCAATAGTAATATACTTCTATTCTGTGTAAGTTAAAAACATGAGTACATTCTTCTCGTTGTTGGTAGGGAATGGTATATTCATCGGAAAAGACAAGAAATGATTTGGTTACTCCTTAGAACATATCTTGATATATATATATATATATATATATATATATATATATATATATATATATATATATATATATATATATATATATATATATGCGTACAACGTCACCTAGGGTGAATATTTGTTTTTCTAGTTAAGCAGCTGAAGTAACGTGTATCTCGTCGTAGATCGCTTGCGGAGAGAGACACTAGAAGCACGGTATGCACGGGTATTTCACCCTGACTAATACTCACTCTCCTGTGGATTTAAGGCAAGTCTTTTGCTAAACTGATACAATCGTCTTGGATCTTGCCAAGCAGTGAACGTTGTCCATTTTTGTAATCTAGCCATATGGGTAAGTGTTATATTTCTAATTTATTTGATATGTGAAGCATATTCAGTTTTATGTCGTATCGTGAAATGATGCCTTTACCTGATAAATTGTCAACTTTAAGTAACTAGCTGATTTTAATGGTTCTTTTTAGCAGCATGTATCTATATTTTTAAGTCCGTAATTTTTATAATGACCAGTTGATATGGTGGAGCCATTAAAGGTGGGCGTGTCCAATAAAGTGTTTTAAGCCAATTCAGGACAGCAGTGGTCTGGATTTATTTCAATCGAGTAACATTTGCATAATTATGGTTACATGCGATTATATGAATTATATTTTGATTGCATCATATTATTTGAATCTTAAATCTTAAATCGATTACTGAAGATTATCTGAATCTTATTTTGATTCCAAGAAGTTATCTGAATCTCTGTTTCATTGTACGAAATTGTGCGATTATTTTAATCTTAATCCCATTACGCGAGATTATATAAATGTTACCGTAATGCATTGTAAATGAACCCAATTTTTTGTTTTCCTATTTGTGAATGTTTGCATAGAGTAATTGAATGAGACGCATATTTAGACCGTGAAAGAAGCGCTTTATTCGTAAAATATATTTTCTCATAATCCAATCCATGTGTTATGACGTCATTCAAGCATCTATTCAGTGTTACAATTAGTATAAACTGTAGATGAATGATAATAAAACTGAGGCCAATTTTCATAGTTTACCTCAACAAATAGCAACACCAACATTAAAGTTAGTCGATACGAAACCTAGGTATTTCTCTAGACAGTACTTGTCATGTACCAACTGGTCATGAACATATACAAGGCTTCATATATTGAGCTGAGAAGCATCAGCTCAGTTCACAAATATATTTCCGTTGATGCCACTTGCATGTTCATTAGTATTTTAAGCTGTATTATTGTAACTCAATTCGGTCTGGTTTGTATCAATCAATATCTACTCCTCAAACTTCAAAAATGTTACAAATAGATCTGCTCGGATGTTTTACTTACGGACTCCAGTGCAACATACCTATCCGACCTCACCCATGTGCATACACAATGTACTTACGCTCCTCTTCTGACAATCGTAGACTTGTTATTCCTACTATGAAAACGAAGCGATATGGACATCTTTCGTTTGCATACAGGGCCCAGCAAAGTGGAACAAATTGCCCTTTGAAATTAAAAAAATAATGATAATAATAAATACCTAAGGTTTCATATCTTAAATATTGTCAGCCTGTTTCTCTATATAAAAAGTGTTACGGGGTAATATGTAATGTTGTAAAGCGCTTAGAGCTTCTAGAGATTAGGCGATATACAATGTCCTCATTATTGTTATTCTACATATGAATATAATATGGCCCCTCTCATTCCCCCCCCCCCCAATGGTGTAAAGCGCTCTACGTTACGGATCACTGCCATCTCACCTCTATCTCTGTGGATTCTAGACTCCCGTTCGGCCAATTTGGTTAACTTGTATGAGAAAACTTGCCAGCAGCTTCTCGTGGGGCGGTGGCTCTTCCGGGGTTTTCCCAGGTTCTTCCTTCACCATTAATACTGACCGCCATGAATGGCTTAGTGTGGTGAATAATGGCTTTAAACCCTACATCAACAACATGAAAAGAATTATAAAAGTTGGTAATTTCTATTAAAAATTGAAAACGCACAATGGATTCTGTCTAATGTATTTTCATGGAAACACAGTAGACAACGAAGCCCAGTCTCACCTACATCCAGAGAGCGTGCTTTCGTAATGTATAACATACTAATGAGATATTGAATATTTATTTACCGCTCACATATATATAATGATGTGTTTGACGATATTCTCCCTATTTGAAAACCCACCATGATATCAACATTGGAACGCATATTTCTTTTACCAATGATTATCTCGGCCTGACCTATATAATTTAAGAGCTGTTTAAATCAGGCCGAGACTGAGATATAGTATATATTTTGTAAAACAATTTCGTGAACCAGTCGAGCTTTAAACACGCCCACACATGACCAGGAGGATATATCAGCGAGATCAGTTTAAGGCTTATTATAGTACATACAAAGTTATACCTCGCCATTAAATTAGAAAATAAAGAGAGATACTTCATAATGGCGACTGCTATAGCACATACTGAAGACGAACCAACATGTCCTATTTGTATGGGATTATTCAATGTACCAAGACAGCTGCCATGTGCCCACACATTCTGTCAGAGTTGTCTACAGTCATACATCACAAGCAAGGCTTTAGAACACGAGAAAAAGAGATGCATTGAGTGTCCGGTATGTAGAAAAACGGCAGGTCATTTTAAAGAGAATAAATCAACAAGTGAATGGGCGTCACTCTTTCCAGTCGATACTGTGATACAATCCATATTATCAACGAAATCGAAAGTAGATCGTATATGTGATGCTTGTTCGTCTGGCGGCCTCTCTGTCGCAGCCACAGGATTCTGTGCAGTATGCGAGGAAGCAATGTGTGATAACTGCCTAAGCGTTCACAGAAAACTTAAAATATCCAAAGCTCACTCGACTCTTACAATGGAAGAGTTATTGAACAATCCACAAAATGTGATGAAATTTGCAGAAGGTTTTACATGTTTTGAACACGATGAAGATCTATCATTTTACTGCAATAATCACAAGATTGCCTGTTGTGGAATCTGCTTTTTAGAAAGCCATAAAACTTGTTCTGATGTGAGAAAGTTGAAGGAGGAACTCCCTGCTTTGCTTCGCGAAACCAAACCAAGTGAAATCATTGAAGAGTTGAAGAAACTGGAAACTCATTTAAAAAGGTTTATCGATATAAGTGAGTCTAATATGAATGATCTTGAGTCCCAAGTTAATGGACTGAATGATCAAATCAAAGAAATGAGAAAGAAAGTCAACACAGCTTTGGACGAATTAGAGATAAAAATGAACACGGAGGGTAGGAGAATCCATAAAGAAGTTGCTATTAGGACACAAGAAGAGAACCAGCAATGCTTGTCACTCATTCATGCCATAAGAAATTCTCAACTTCTGTGTGAGACAGTTCACAAATATGGAATTGATATACAGAAATTTCTGACTGCAGAAAAAATAAAGTCACAACTACCTTTATATTACTCTCAGGTCAGAGAAAAGTATGAAAGGACAGACACACTGACATTGCAGGTGAAATTCACTCCACTGTTAGAATCTATTATATCACTCTCATCATCCGATGTTGGAAAACTTGTGGCCATGACTAGCTCAACTCGATCTATACCTGGGTTGAGGAAACCAACAAAGGAATGCCAGGTTGAGAATGTTGAAACATTTACTGTTAACATCAGTGGGGGTACATCATATAGTGGTATTACTATTCTCCCTAGAGACAGGGTGATGCTTGTTGATCTTAACAATAGTCAGTGCATTCTTCTAAACAATTCACATCAAGTGGTTACAACATACAAACTCACAGGATACCCTTGTGACATTTGTGTGGTGGGTGATGAGGAAGTGGCTGTGACTGTGCGTAATCAAAACAAAATTCAGATTCTATCAGTCAGGAATGATGTCATCAGTCCAGAAAGAACAATAACAACAAAATACAACTACTATGGAATTACAACAGCTGGGAAGGGAGAGATGGTTGTGGTTGGGGACTGTGGTAATAACAAGTATTGCTGGAGTCTGATCAGAGATGGGAGAGAGGTCAATTATTCTGATCAGTATGACTCAGCATCTGATCACTTAAACTTCATAGCACTGAATAATTCTAAAACACGAGTCTATGTTACTGTGACTGATAAAAATTCCCTTCTGTGTTTCAATATGGAAGGAAAGAAGCAATATACCTACATTCATGACAACCTCAAACATCCTAGAGGAGTAGCTGTGGACAGGGATGACAACATCTATGTTGTTGGAAGTGATTCTCATAACATTCATCAGTTATCACCAGAAGGCTGCATAATACAGGTCATAACTACAGGAGTGCCAACGTATCCATGGGCAATCAGTTTTTACAACAGTAGAGATACTTTTATCATTACAAACTATAGAGAGAATAAGCTACACATTTACCAACTGAAATAAGTTAAAAACTGGAAATCTAATCATCATAGATTATATGATAAATGTCTTTTGCAGAAATAGTTTCATGGATGGTGCAAATAACTGAATCTCAAGCTATGGTGAAATGTGAGATGAATTATGCCACTTATATAATAGTTATATATGCATGAACCTCATAGTTGACTTTCTTTTGTAAATAAGAGGATAATATCTCTCAGTATAGATACTCTGAAACTTCTATCCATTTGTTTATATTATTATATTCTTTTCCTTATGGGCAATACTAAATAACCATTCATGGAGTTATATTGTGAGATGATTTGTCACATATAATAAAATAATATTTTGGGTAGTTTTTTGCATGAGCCGCATAGATAAGGTTCTTTTTGTAAATAAGAGGATAACATCTGTCTGAATTTAAAGACACTCTGAAACTTCTACCCCTTTTTGATATATCATATATTATTTCTTTACTGACAATATTAAATAACTATATAAATAAAAAAGGATGGTATTTTTTAGATTATACACCATAAAAATGATATAATCAAGTTTGGTCATTCATGGTGGAGATGGATTACCAACTCAATATAATAAAGTGAAAACAGAAATTAAAATCTTTAATTTCATGCACATACAAGGTAAATAAGGATTATTTTCCTACTCCCACAAAAAACTAATGAAAGAAATAAAAAAGGTTTGTATTTTTTTAGATGATAAACTGATGTAGCATATATGGTGACCAAATAGATTGGTGGAAAAAAAAATAAATTTGCACAGAAAGTGGATGATATACAGGGAATAGCTACAATAGGTTTTCATAATTTGTTACTTGGATTTACCTAAGACTTTGAAAACTACCTGAATTTGTAGGTACAATTTTTGGCAGTTAACAATGAATTTTGAAATGAAACTTTTGTTTTTGTCTTGTCTTATTGCATGACATGAATTATTAGATTAATAATACTTAATTAATCCCAAGAGAAAACATATTTGAATCTTTCAATATACTTATTTCTATTGTATCATTTACATATCATCCTTGTTTAATATTAAATATTCCTTGATGAGAATGCATATTCAGTACACATCATTTGTTGGATGTATCTATCTGACAACCCGTACACTTGTAGCATTCCTCCATTTCTTCTCAACCTATTGCTGTAATTTCTTCCCCTCTAATGATACTGCTAGAATTACCAATCCTACTATTTCTACTTCTTCTAATTGTAAAACATGGATTACTAATCCTGTTATTACTATCTGGACCTTGCATAAACTAAAAGTAAAACAATTCAAATTTAAAAAAATACATTTATCATATTCTTTCATATCTTTTAATTCTCTCTTTTAAGTAAATTTATTAATGATTCATTACTGAAATAGTCTTCCACTGGCAAATAAATTTTATATTTCATCGCTTGGCTAATTTATTTTATATTTTGATTGCTCCAACAGGATGTGTTCTAAAATCAGACTTGTCAATAACCCTCTCTTCATGTCCTCAAAAAACAGAATGACCATACTAGATCTGTCTAAATATTTCATTAGTACACTATTGTGCTGAGATCTACATGACAATGATGGATGGGCCAAAGTATTAGGCCTGTCTAACCTTAAATGACCCCAAAGAACTGCTTGTAAATAACTGAATGGCTTTATGCACGGGACATCTCTAATTTGTGTGTGTGGGGGGGTCCTCTTCCTAGTAGATACTTGTGAACAAGTGGATGGCCCTTTATCTGTGAGCTTTCAAAGTCTTATAAGGGTTCTTCTAAATTGAATACAGGCAAACCTGTCAATAGCGATCGCTCAAGAGGAAATGGTAGAACTGGCTGTTGCACATTGGTGACCTCTGTATACAGTTTGACAGTTAAAACAAGTACCACACGTCAAATATCAGTCATTACTAATATTATTTTGTGATCACGATTTATGTATTTGTGCTGTGAAACAAAATCATAATTATAGGTATAGATTGTTTTCTCAGATTTAAAGTCCACACATGATTACTTTACCTTGATCACTTTAATCGAAGCTAGAAATGAAATCACAACAATATAAAGATATACACCCATCTATGTTCACCACATACAAAGAAAATCTGCAGTAGTCACCAAATAAAAACTACATAGTTTTAGAAATTCACATATTCATATGTTTGAGTTGGTACCGACATGATAAAAGTATAAGCAAGAAAAGAGCTGCTAGCACATTGTTTTACAGAATAATCCCTTATTTACACAATACCTCTCAGTAAGAAAAAATCAAGTTTGTGTATAAAGAATATTGAATGTAGAAATCAGAATTGTCATGAACCCTCTCTTCAGGACACCAAGAAACAGAATGACCATACGAAGTCTGTCCAAATATTTCATTAGTACACTAGTGTGCCGAGATCTACATGACAATAATGGATGGGCCAAAGTCTTAGGCCTATCTAACCTTATATGACCCCAAAGAACTGCTAGTAAATAAATGAACGGCTTCTTGTGTTGGACATCTCTATTTTTGGGGCGGGGGATCCCCTCTTCCTCGTAAATACTTGTGAACAAGTGAAGGGCCCTTTATCTGTGAGCTTTCAAAGTCTGATAAGGATTATTCTGAGAACTAGTTGTCTAAGCAAATTGGCCCTATGCCAGAATCTTGTTTAAATTTTGCATGGACCTTTCTAATGAAACATAAATGTAAAAACTTGATGACCATGTGTCTGAAGCATTTCATCAACATTGTTTGGGTCCCTCTCCTAGCCAAGTTTTATATAGGTCCCTCTCCCAGAAAAAAATTCCAGAGGCCTTGATAAGTGTTATATGGGTCCCTCATTATTTTGAGAACGACTTGTAAACATTGGATGGCCCAATGCCTGTCTTAATATTTTCCAGTGATAACTAGCTGTCGAAATGGAAGATTCCATGCCTGAAGCCTGTCTACTGTTATGTAGACCCCTCTTCTAATGAGATCTAATTATCAAAACTTTCAGTTAATGTTAATTCATGTGTGCAGTTATAGTTTCCTGTTATCTCACTTCTAGTGAAAGAACATTGTTGAATGGGTGCTATGTTTCTTACACAAAAGATTATTGTTGATTGGGTCCTACGATTCTTGCACAAAGCACATATTTGATTTTGGTCCAATGATTCCTACAGAAATACCATTGTTGACAGAGCCCTGTGTTTGCTACAGCAAGATCATTTTTGATTTAGTCCCGTTTCCCACCCAAAATAGATTACTGGTGACTGTGTCTTGTTTTCCACAGCAAGATCATTTTGGGTTGAGTCTTGTGGTTCAAGTTCACTGGCTTGTAATTGTATGTAACCACAAAATCTATGAAAATTTGTACTGAAAATGGTGAATTTACAACAGTATACAGTAAATGGTGACGGTAAAGCAGTATACAGATACATTTTCAAGAAAATTATTCCTACTATCAGCATGTGAGAAAGTTTTAAATGGAAAAATTACCTGGCACCATTCACAAAATAATGTCATATTTGATACACAATTTATGTCAAAATATACATGCAAGCTAACACCTAATCATTTTCACCAGGAAGTCTGCTGCGAACGAGCAACAAGGAACATGTCA
Organism: Unio pictorum; assembly: GCA_030141615.1. NCBI lineage: Eukaryota > Metazoa > Mollusca > Bivalvia > Unionida > Unionidae > Unio > Unio pictorum. Next base: position 2,740,960 of record JARLTB010000316.1, read on the forward strand.
TTACTGAGTACACTAGCAGTGGAAGTCATATCAGCACAGGCCCTTCATGCCATTTTTGGTGTAGGGCTTATAGAGGCTACAAACTGGAGCCTCAGAGCGACCGACAAGAGTTACAACACTTCTTCTTGTCTGGGACAAAGATGATAACGAGGAAAATAGGGGGAATTCGATGTACAGGAGAAATCGAGGATAAAAGCAGTGGCGACCTGCCAGCAGCACCCCACCCCCACCACCAACGGTCAACGTGGAAACTGCCTTTCAAGCACCATTAATGGAGGCGCCTGTACAGGAAGATGCAGTGCAACTACTACGAGACCAGATAGCAGCGCTATCTCAACAACTGGACACTCATTTTATGACGAGGGGTTGTGGACGTGTCCATTTCACCGATTCCTTAGCTCCAACCTACACCACCTCCCCCCACCACCAAAAAAGGGGAAGGCAACTAAAGGGAAGGTAATTAAGACCAGTATTCCTACTACACCTATCCTACGCAGTCACCAAGTTTGGCAGTAAATTTGAATAAGAAGTTGGAGGCTGCCCCGCATTCGCCTCGGGTAGAAGAGTCCTTCAAGTCACCAATAAAGGCCGTCAGAATGAAAAAAAGGGGCTAAGGACCAAATCATGGGAAAATTGTGCAATGACCTGGGGCTTTCTATACTACTTGAGGACAAAAAGAAAGCAGGGAATTTCCTGAATGTCATTACCTACATAGGATTCAGGTCATTGCAAACATCGCCGCCAACGATGAACCAATGGAACTACACCCTCAAACTAATGACAGCTATTACTATGACATTTTTGAAGACAGACCACTTCACCACTTCTACGATGCTGCGCAGCATATTGCCTCCCATCACAGGCTCTACTTCCCAAGGGTAACGAGGGAGGAAGAAAGAACAGCTGACTTCATCGCAGAGATATAAGATAGAAGGGTCATCTTCTGCCCAGCTGCATAACAGCCCTTTTAAGGGCTTCAATCACTGCCATGTATTTTTTAATACAGCTCTCATTTGGCAAGAGAACTCTCTTTGAACAAGCTCTTTGGAAAAAAATCTAACACCTATCTTTTAAGAAACACTGCCTCAAAATTTACAATCTATTCCAATCTAACAGTGGCTCAACTATATGTCGCATAGATATTTTAGCTTCAAAACAAATGGACGCGTCTGGTCGTGATCCCTGCACATTATCACTGCTGTATTCGATAACAAAAGCCACTCGATAAACTTTTGTAATACATCTAACGACACCGTGCATATCTCGTCCCAAATAATGACTTCAGGAATACATTTCTCGCCCATTCGATCAGGAGTCCATTCGTCACCTTTCCATCGAAAGAAACTGTGATAAGTGCTTGCTTTCACCCCTCGCTCTTTCATCTCTCTTGCAAGTCTGTGGGTTGGTATTAGCACAATCATGTTTGATTTACGAAATAATTCAATCGCACGAGTCGTCTTTCCTGAGCCATCACAGCCGTTTAAGTAAACGGTTTTGTATCTACATATTGGATCAGATATCTGCGGTGCATTAGATAGTTCTGATATCTGATCGCGCTTCAAGTAATTGTTTTCAATCGTAACATCCGCTGATTTGGAATAATCATGCGGTATTTCCCGCTTAATTCTCCATGATCCCCAACTCTCGTCGGAATTTGTGAATTTAGCCACTGCGCTGCTGTGTTTCATGTCTATGTAAAATGAATCAGTGGCGACTCTAACTGCGGTGTCAGGAAATCTATTTATCATCGAAAACAGATTAATAGAAGCATAAGCCAGCATAGACGCCCTCAAATGTGTATACTGAAGACTGTATCCATCGTTGTAGGAAACAATTGTACCCAATTTGGTTCCATCTGACAAGAAAGCGTCTTTACGAATGACATATATACCTTTACTCGTTATATCCACGATTATAAAATCGTATTCAACGCTATCTATAATCAACCGTGAAGAATATCTTATATTATCATATTTGCCGCCCTGAGTAAACTTACCAGTTATTCTTCTGCCGCGATCTTTTGCTTGTCTGTTTTCACTTTCAAATAACTGTTTGGACCATTTTATGATACTTTCTTCGTCGATATCAAGGAATTGTTTTCGTTGTTTGCTAATTATTCTATCTAGATCAGGTTGCGGTAACCAGACATCAGTTTGTGCTCTGTATGATATAATCGCTTTACTGACAATCAACGATATCAGTACACCGCAATCAATCATATATCGTAATAGCACTATTGGCAGCCAGTGTGTTTCAGAGATGTGTCTACCGATCCAAATATAACAGTACGGATGAAGTCCTGTAGCTAGTTTAAATGATACTACACGAGCGAATGCAGTTAAATAAAAATTGGGCAATGGACCATTGATCGCAACACGGGTCATCTCATGAGTGGGGTGTCCAAATCGTTTGAAATACTTATTACATTCTCCGTAACCGAGAAAACGTCTGGGATAACACGCAACCATATCAACGGAAATAATACTCCCGGGATAATATTTTGTATTCCATAACCCGCCATGACCATACTGAACACAACCAAATTTGATGTCTTCGAGAAATTCAGCTCGCGTTGGTTTCCACGTATTTTTCTTTCTCGCGAAATGGGCTGCAACCGATGAAAGTGTAAAACAGTTTGTTAGTAATTGTTCGTTGTTTTCCGTAGAAAACTCACTAGCTAGTCTTTTCATTTTATTTCTCGGTTCGTGCAATACTTCACCTGTTATTGTCGCTACTGATATTGGAAATTTTAATGATGTTTCCAATTTGGTTATATCCTAAATTGTTGCCCCACGCGTTTTCACTGTTTGTCCCCACTCGGTAATTTTTTTGCGTCTTAGATCAGTCAATTTGTTTCCCCGCGATGCATTTGTGAAGTGTTCTATTACTCGTTCTGCCACACAATTTATTCTCGTCGACTGTTTCATCGGTGCTAGTTTTTCAATACTCGGTTTGTCATTTAACGGATAGATTCCATAAACAACTGCTGTTACAGGATAAGATATCTTGTAATATGGTTTGTCAATTCCAGTCAGAATTCCTGGTTTGGAATCTTGACTCACAACGACGGTTCGTTTATCCTTCAAGATTGGTTCAAATTTATCTGTGATAATCCAATCCCCCGTGTCTGAACGGATAATGAATTTCATTCTAAAAAAATACCTTTTTCGCCCAAGATGTGAAATTATCTCGGCTGCTTTTTCATCATTGATGGTAGCATCAACACGACCATCAATTCGAAATGTTGACTAACAGTGAGATGCCCCATCACGCTTGAATTCATTAAAACAATCACGGATTTTACCCAACATGGTTCGGTCATTTATTAGACACTTTGGTGTATCAGAGACTCTATCGAGATTGAATTTAGCATTTTTCCAAGGCGTAATTTTCGATAATCTCTCGAACTCCTTCATGCTATAATTAAAACAAGTATTTAAATAAATAATTTATTATATAATGAATCATTGCAACTGGTTAATGATTGGATAAGTGACCCCGTGTAACAAATAATGCAGAAATGAATTCTGTGGGTATCATATGCAAAGTTTTCGTCGAGGAAGTTATGGGTCTTTACCATGCATACAATGTGGGGTAGGGGTTAGAGGAAAATCACAGTTGTGTCTCGGCTGTGGTGGTAAGAGATACAGAGAGTTGAAGCGTTATTATGATAAACGAATTAAGAACTCCATTAATGATTGCGTCCTTTATTCCGTCAAGAATAAAATTATAAGAACACCTCAAGACTACATTGACAGATTTCAGAGTAATACTTCAAGCAATTAATTACTTAGACAAATAATAGTATAGTATATAAATGAACCAAGAACTCCGACCACACCCCGTAATTGTGAACTATGAAGCCTCCCCTGATGGTATTGTCAGAAACCGTAGACTGAAGAAGCCGGTCGGTGTTGTGAATACTATGGGGTAGTTGATGGTTGCTGTTGGATGGGAGAAAAAAATTTATCTTAATCATCGTTTCGTGTATGACGTATATAATGGATTGATCGAGGATGGTTTTGTTATTGATCATATAAATAGTATTAAGACTGATAATTCTTTAGATAATTTACGAGTTGTTACACAAAGTGAGAATACCAAACAAGGAGGAACTGGAAAATACTCAAAAAATGCGAGATCTGTAAAATCATTTAATACAGTAACTAACGAAGAAATAGTTTTTCAATCAATGTATGAAGCCGGTAGATATTTTGATATTTGTATACCCTCAGTAAGAAGAGTATCAGAGGGAATACAAAATTCTTTTTTTTCGAAGCGTTTTAAGAACAGGATTAAATTTTCGTGTGTCTAATCATGTTTTGCACTATTCTATATAACATTAAATGGAGATAACTCGTGTAGGTATATGTAATGGCTTATAAAAGAGTTACAGATCTCAATGGGTTTTTTGAAACCTCGCGTCATCTGATTTTTGATTGGCTGATTTTAACTATTATAAATCTCAACAGGATTATACCTTTTTTGTAAGAAAACGAATCACATAAGTGGTATTTACAAACAATTATATTCTTTTTTTTATTATTATTTTTTCAAGTATTCGGTTTTCAATAACCAGTATTAAGTACATAAAAGGTATATGAATTCATTCATTATACTGTGCTGTCCTATTAATTCATTCAATACCACGCCGCTGAGTCATTCATTGTACACCGCACCTGTTCGTGCTTGACTTACCTATATATTATATTCAAAAGCAAATACCTGTAACAAGAATAGTTAGCTCAATGCGTAACGCGTTGCAATTTCGTCCTGGCGGCTATTGTTCTAATCCCGTAACGGGCATATACTGTCGACGTGGTACCGATGGATGGTTGTTTTTTCTATATAATTGGGGGGTGGGTAGCACCCGAAATTCAAATTGCAACCATATATACCAACCACACAAAGCCGTGGTGTGAATGACTTTTTCATTCAACCCAGAGTGATTTTGTAGGGGGTATATGTGGTTGCAATTTGAATGTAGAGTGTTATATTATCATTCATTGACATCATTCATTTATTGTTATGTGTAGTATCGTCTTGCGCTGTCCAATCATATATCCATTCATTGTACAACCGCCATATACACTCGATTTGGGGTTGATGTGCCGTCCATTCATTCATTGTCATTGTATTATACCATACCATCCTATAATCTATTGTTTGTGCCGTCCATTCGCCAAACATACCTTCCTAGATTCCTACCCCGCTGTTTGGCGAGTTAGCAGTCTTATCGGAGACTATGTTTCGTGATAGTGCTGTCTTATATGTAACCTCTGGGCGCCTCCGATGAATACCACACCTGAGGCGTTTCCAAGTGGGGTTCATCACATATAATCGCATAATATTCCTTGACGTGCTAAGATGACCAACACCTTAGCACGAACGGGTCCATATATCATCATATATAATCGCATATTATCTCTGGACGTGCTAAGATGACCAACACCTCTTCACGTCCAGAGTTCATTTTTGGAAAATGTATTAAAAATATATAATTATCATATATATATGAATTCTGAAACAATTAACGAAATCGTATCTGAAATATCAAATCTAAAAAATAAAAAAATACAACTATCAGATGGTCTAAACTGCGATCAAATTATGTTCGACTTTCAGGATATCGAATTCGTTACTATAAATAATAAATATGTCCTTTCAAAGAAGTATGCACTGATCAAAATAATCCAGAACTCCATTCGCGATTCACTTGTATTATGTGAAGATGTTACTTTGTTTGTCCCGTTATGTACTATCGTAGAGCGGGTAAGAAGAGAACTTGGCCGGGAATATGAGATCAAACGCGAGGTCAATTCGAAAATTAGAAGTATTAGAGCGCTGATCAGTCACAACCAAAATCCTTCCTCGGCCGATCAATGAAAACATCACGGTAGCCATTTTCCCTACATGTCCTATAAGTATGCTTGTTTTAACAGGTATGAATGACATGTATAAATACCTGTCGAACGATAACACAATGGACAGGTGTGTTCATTCAACGAACATGGAAGTTTTAGTCAACAAACAATAGCGGTTGAAATTCTATACTGGCATTAATGGTTAATGTGTTTTAGTATTAGGTAGTTGTAAAATATTTTTTTTGTCGTCGCTTGATTGAAATCTCATAGTACACTAATTAAAAAATTGCTTTACTATTTCAGTAATGGTAAATGAAGCATTAACTACACGATTGGCGCGTGAAAGACTGGCTGCTATTAAGAAGTTCCTTCCAGTCCGTGATTCTCTCAGAAATAAACTACAACAGCGACAGTGTCTCCAGACCGATTTTACTCTAGGATCCGAACAGCTGTTTAAACCAATTACCACGGCAACGAAGGGGGTAATATCAGCTACTGAGCGTGCTATATAGGGGGGATGTTCCCGAGGAGGGAAAACCACCAAGGAAAGAGACGCCTCTTCTTCCCACACTTGAACAAATTGCACAACAAACCACACAAACACAACAGTCTTTAAAAATACTTCCTTGTGATATAATAACTGCCGCAAGACAGCACGAACAACAAGAACGAGAACAACAAGAAGGAGAATTTGAAGAAGAAGAACTTGCTAGTAGACTACCACTTATCGAACCACCTGAACCAGAAGAACAACAAGGCGCTGTTGCAAGAGAAGAACAAAAGGGTAAAATGGAACGAAGAGATCTTGATCCTAAAAAATATTTAAAAGTGATGTGATAAATGATGTTAGGGGACGCAAAATTGATAAAGATTTTGCTCGAGTTATCGTCGATTCATTTCCAAAGGGTCATCGAGAACAATATCTGAATGAAGAATATGAAGACACTATAAATACTAGGAAAGAGTGGGCAAAAAAAACTATATTTGGCAAAAATCGGTAAGACTCAACTACCACACAATGATAAAGAACTTAAGAAACTTTAAAAGTTGATATTTCAAATAGAAAACCCACCGACACCAGTTGCGCCTTTTGTTTCCCAACCTCCCCAGCAAATATCAGAACCTGGTCCTGAAAAAGGTGCAACCGGTATCACTAAAAAAATCAACCGGGAAGGGATATTCAAGTGGGGTATCAGGTAGTGGTTTAGTTAGTTGTCCTGGTAATATTCGTGGTGATATAGCACGATTAGAAGTTCTCATAGGAGGAAAACGAGCTGGAAATAACTCACCGGAAATAATTAATGAAGGAGCTGATATCTGTATGCGTTTATTTCAAGGTGGTATCATGGATATCAAAACATATCGAGATTTCCTTGACGAGTTAGTTGAGCATCATGGTTATCATAGCGATTAGATAAATAACAATTAAAAAAGATGATCATACACTACAATCACGATAAACCAACCAGTGTCTACGTAGTAAACTCACGATTGCCTGATTATAGAGCGTACTATGGTGATGGTCTCGGTGATACCATTGCAGGATTATTTGCAAGAATGGCTCCAAAAGTAGCGCCGCTAGCAAAACAACTATCAATGAAAACCATTGATGTTATTCGTGATAAGGGCATTAGCGCTGTTGGTGATGTTGATAAGATAAACTAACAGCATTAGTTCGACGGTGAAAGAAACCGGGACCACTACCATCTACAGAGGAGATGCCTGCGAGTGTTAGTAAAATAATAAAACACGCAGTAGATCAAAAACTAGCGTCGTTGACAACACCATCGCTGACCGCAAGTGACCAGGATAATATAACCGCAAATATGATAGTGGGAAGCGGCTTAAAAAATCCACGACGGTGATTTAGACCAAGAAATATATAATAAAATGTTCAAACGGTCACCTGATACAGCGTTTTGATATGGACGCCCCAGTGCTCAAGGATGATTCTGTATGTGATTATCAATTTTATTCTTATCATGCAATACAACCAAATCTTCGAGGCAGAATTGAATTGCAAGTCCAGGATACCAATAACTACTTTCTACCATGTGAAGCGTTTATCGAAGTAGAAAGAGAACTCGTAACAAATGTTGATGCTAATACAGCATACGCAGATAACCCAAATGTTCAAGTTGGTTTTGTCAATAATGGTATCATGGCGCTTTTTGAAAGTGCAAGATATCTCATTGATGGAAGAGAAATTCAATCTATTGAGCGTGAAATAGATATTGCCACAACAATAATCGGGTTAGCGAGATATTCCGATGATTATCCAAGATCAGCGGGCCCATCTATGATGTTTGCAAAGGATATTACTGACCACGCTGAACACCTTCAGTATACTAAATTACGGACACCGCAGAATACTGCATCTGATCCACAACCAGTAGCTGATCTGGAACACGAAGCAAGAGCAGGTGCTGCCTTTGATATTATAAAAAGTACTAATCTTAATTACAACCTAGGATTTGCAACACGTATATCAATGTTGAAAAGACCACGTCGACAATTTTCATGCGCGATTCCACTACATCACATATTTGGATTCTGTAAAAATGTCCGAAAAGTTATTTATGGAGCGAAACATACGGTAGTACTCGTGAGAAAGGGCGATGACAATAATGCAATCTGGCGTAGTGCTGATGTTCCCGAGGGTAAAGTCATTATAACAAAACTATTATTGTGGATGCCAGTACTAACTCCATCAATCGCAATAGAAGAACGATTACTTTCATTTATGGATCACGGAGGAAAATCATTGCTGAGTTGGTTATCAGTGACCACAGATGGATTCTAATATTGATGGTACATTTATGTGGAACCTAGCATCTCGACAAGGTGTTTCAGCCCCCCCTCCCCATCATTTATCTGTTGCGCTACAGAACAGAGATAGATTAAATTCTCAAGAACGCAGCCATATGATATTTGATCGATTAGGTGTTAATGAAGTCTCGCTAAGAATAAACGGAAAACAGGAACCATCCGAGGATATACAACTGAATTACGATGCCAACCAAATAGCGCGCGTGTATCATCGTCTGTTGTCATATATGGGACGCGATCAAAATGTTGATACTGGTCTACAACTATCACAGTTGGATTTTAGGAGTCTGTATCCGATCTATTACTTTTCGCTGGAACATCTTGATTTAACAAGACAATCCGTCGTTGGTATACACTTTAGAGCTCGTGTAGCCCCTGCTGGTGTTAATTATAGAGCGGTTGCTGTCATTCTCAACGACAAATCAATACTACTCGAAGGTGTTGGTGGACGAATGAGAGTGATAGATGCACCAGTGGAAAACATGTAACAATTAGATCAATCTGTTATTTTATAATGTCGTATAGTCATATTAGTGTTACCCTAACGCCGGGTCAGGTAAACAAATTACAATCAGAATCGGCAAAATAATGCGTAACCACAATAACGCTGAAACAAATCAGATGACTGGTGGGGCGAATAAATTGTCACTTACAACTCGTCAGATAAAACATTTCAATGACGCACTCACAGAACGAAAAGGTGTTCAGATCACACTCTCTGCAGCTGCTTTCAAAAATATGATAAAATCAGGTAGTATATTCCCGTTGTTAGCTGCGATTCCAGCGTTGATTGCGGCAGCGGCCCCAGCGGTAGCTAAAGCGGCGGCGTTAGGAGCCGTTGGTATGGCGGAAGGAATGGCACTAAAGAAAGCAACTGTACAGGGATATAAAAAAAGAAACGAGGAAAGGGGACCCCGCATTCATGGTACAAAGGAAGCGGCTTGAGAATCCCAGGAACGGTTTATTGATTCCTATGTCGAATTTCGATTTACTCGATGCTGCTAAAAAAAACTATCGATTAAAAACTTTAGAGGTGTCTTTATGAAAGATCAATTACCGGCACAACAAAACAGCGTTGAAACCGGTATCATTAATCTCGATAACAGCACCGGACCTGGAACACACTGGGCTGCTTACGCGATTGAATCGCGTGCAATCGTCTATTTCGATTCATATGGATTAGCGCCGCCGAAGGAATTTATGAATTATATAAACCACTTAAAAACTCCTCGTTGGTATTCAACGCTACCAGCACAACAAATGAAGGACCCACCAATATGCGGCAATGAAGTATTAAATGTCCTTAACGCTATTTCAAAATCCTTGGGTAACCCGCAAGGAAAACCACCTCATCATGTCGTGAATGAATACACTAGCAATCGCTTTTTAGAGAGAGAAAGATTTTTACAACAACATGATTGATATTTGGGGGAGATCTTTATCAGCGCTGAAGAAACCCGAACCTAATGGCGTTGCAACCGGTGATATAAAAAAACTCATCGAAGATGAAATACCTGAAACGTTGAACTTAGTAAATGTTGATCCTGATCAAATAGCTGTATTTCAAGATCGTCAGGGTAAATTGAAAACTAGTAATATTTCCCTTGATGATATTTTAGTTAAACGACAAGACGCAGCCGAAGATACTATCGCGTTGTTTTCCAATCAGGGTAAACTCAAACCAGGTGTATTTGTTTTAACGCTCACAGATAAATTAGCAACACTCGATAACAATTATATATCCTCGGCAAATTTATTGAAATCACTGAATGATAAGTATGATGTTCATATAAATACATTTAATAGATTACAAAAATCATTCATGAATAATATTGATAAACCCGTAGTAGAATGTTTTGGTAATCCACCAGCGACCACAACGAAGCTCACAGAGATAAAAACTTCTATGTTAGAACTAGCAACACTTTGATCCAAATATGAAAACCACGTTGAAAAGTTTACATCATTTCGTAAAAATATTATTGAGAAATTTTTTGCAACCACGTAGGTTAAATTGACATAAAACTCCCGGATATTAAAAAATCCAACGATGAGATGAAAAACTTCATCGAGGCAATTAAAAATGATTTTCAGAGGATGATAACAATCATTGAAAAAGTAAAAATTCCTCATGAGAAAAATATAAACTCGATATATACGATTCAACACGGATCATTTGCGTGGACTCCTACAAACAACATTTTACATATCACTGCGGCCGTCAAAGGTATTTATCGATTAACACTAATATGGGTCAACAATACGATATCAACAATCATAGATAAGGATACCACTGAACAGTTCACGATAACATCCACTGATATTTTTTTGGCTAAGGTTTCAGTATCATGGTATGTTGAATTCGTAGCGGATTTAAATAACAACTAAATTGAATTATGTTGTAATAAATAAGATGTCATCACAGCAATATCGCTATTATCAGGTCAGAGAATTTCAAACTAGACTCAAAACCCTCACTGAGGAGTACCAAACAAAAATAAAGAAATACGGACGAAGAATCACCGCAGTTGATGTTACAGTATACTCGGTGAGTAGTGTAATCACCGGAGCCGGAATAATAATCGCATCGGTTACAATGATTGCTCCGGTCGTAGTTCAAATTTGCATTTCTGCGGTAGCTACAATTGCGGGTATATTAACCGGGATAACAAAAAAACTATCATCATGCAGCCAGAGTAAACTGCGCGATTACGTAATCAAGTTCCATGTTGTGTCAACCGCGTACTCGCAATTATCCTCGATGATATCGTAGTCACTCGATGATACATTAATATCAGATAGCGAGTTTTCAGCGATGGTACGTATTTATGATTCTGCGATATCGAAATTAGAGCAGGATAATAATAATAGCAACGATGACAACACCGCAAGAACTACTTCAACGGATAGCGGAGAACACAACCCCGGTGAAAACAAGCATGATATCAATAACCTCAACCAATCCTGAATTAAGTGTGAATTTCCCTACTCCGATTCCCGTGAAAGAGATAGCGCTGGCAAAACTACGAGTATATCACAGTTACCTAATATTAGGTCGGTAGTATTTGGTGGTCAACAACCGAATAATTCCTTGGTATTCGCGAATAAGAATAAAGAAGACGGGACTCCAGACTGAACGTTGTTTAGTTGCCATCTGGGTCCTACCAAATTGAACAAATCAATGCCGAATTTCAGCGTAGAATAAAATCCATTACTGGAACAGAATGGAAAATCGCTATAACGGTTCACGAGCCGACGCTATCATCTGCCATTGAGATCAACTCACCCAGTTATGTCGTAGATAACTATCAGAGTTCTATAAGAACAATACTGAGTTGGCCTGAAATTTCACCTCGGGGAGAAACCGTTAATATACCGCCCGAACCTAAAAGATCCGATTACATCACAGACAAGATAAAACCCGATAACCCAATAAAAAGTTATAGCAAATACACCGAGTTGAATTTTTTCACTATAGTGATAGAAGGTCACGGTAATATATACTACACAATTCGACAAGATATAATCACTGAAAATGTCACAGCGATGAATAATAATTTTTCACTATTGTTAATATCTCTTAAATCCGGTACTCTCACCCGAGATGAATTTATCAGCGTCGTAGAAACATGTAACAAAATCATCGATGACATGGAAACATTTCATTTGCAAATTATTCACGAGGTATTAGGTGACAATAATCCTAATACGAGAACAGAGTTTGCAGCAGAGTATAATATACGCGTAGAAGATATTTCCACATTCAAATTACCAGGATATAATGTTCCAGAAGAAAAAAAATCTCTCAATGATGCCATCGATGAACATTTCAAATAAATCCATGACGCATGGAAAAAAATGTTACGACTACAGGCAACTATCCTCAAACATAATAACGACCCAGACGGCGGTGGTAGACATATCGCTCCGTTCAACGTCAATATATCCTCGGTGATTGCATTGAATTTAGTGTGTGATGATATCGAAGGAAGCTATCAAATAAATCTCGAGCGATCAAATCAAGCTCAGCAGGGATATATTTTATATTCATTTGCAACAACTGCTCCACCAGGGTTTCTAATTATTGAGGATCCAACTAATCCAGTCTATATGCGATGTCATAATAATTCGTTAACGAGAATTAATTTCAAACTAACTGACCAATCCAATAATCTAATTGATCTACGAGGTGAGGTTTTACAAATTAGTCTGTTTGTGAAATCGTAAAAGAAAATCGTTAACCACATAGCAGCAGAGAGGGCGCGACAACCGCATTGGAGTGTATTTGTTTTACCCGTAGACGCCTTTTTTTTACGATTTACGTGGAAGCCTCGGATTGCCTCGTAGACGCCTATAAAATTTGTAGGGTTCGCCCTCTTTGCTGCTAGTCTCACCTAAAATATCATACAATCCAGGACAAAAGGTAATGGCTATAATTTTATCCTCTGAACATTTGATCATTAGTCGACGTGCCACTTTATGGTACTCAAAGGTAACACATTTTTTGGCTTTCTCCATGGCTTTAATAAAGACAGTATCGAACCTGGTTACAAGCGTATTCACTAAATGTTGACCCCTAAAATAATAACCTGCAGCAAAGGTTAATAGATAGATGGACCGTTTAGTTTTGGGGTCCTGTGTTTTCATCGGTTCACTGACAGTGATGACTTCGTTTAAGGTTTGTTGCAATTGGTCATCATACACTTCTTTTGAAAAAAACTGTTTTGATTTTCGACGATGTTTTTTATTTGTGTAGGGTGTATCATTTCCACTAAAGCCACTTCCCAATGGACCTCTTGATCCAAATGAATGACTGGTAATCTAGCCGTGTAACAGCACAAACTGTTGCTAGGAAACACCTAAATGGAACTGTCCCTGGTTAACGTTAAGTAAAATTGGTTACTGTTGTTGTTGTTCATAATTCCAAAGTTTGCCCGGACGAGGCATCACTCGAGGTTAAAGGAGTGTCCAGAAGAGGATTGTTGTTGGAGAGAAGACTGTTGGGAGAATCAATGACGTTGAAAGCAAGGCTCCAGTTTTTGTTGTTGTTCCCGTTGTAAAAGTATTTCAGGGAAGGATTGGGAAGAAGATAACCGATACAACTGCTGAGTAAAATGCATATATATATATATATATATATATATATATATATATATATATATATATATATATATATATATATATATATATATATATTTGTATATATTTGTATATCTTGCAGAGAAGAACTAGGTGAAGTAGTAGTCACGGTAACTGAGGCTGTGTTGATGGGCATGAAGGTCACTTCCTTTTATAGTCGATGACTTGTGAAGCGTCAATCCAAGAATCAAAACTAGGAGCATATCCTTTCCAAAGTACTTTGACTTCTTTGACACGACGTTTTCCTACTTTACGGGTTCTTCGTTAGAGAATGCTTTCAATGTCGTACACTTCGTCTTCTTTTTTGGTGACAAGATGTAACTCAGGCAAGTAAAACGTTCCTTTTAATACTTCTCCGTTCATGTCTTTCAATTTATATACGGTAACATGACAATCACGCACTCGTCCAGTGACACAAAACAATTCGGTGGACCAGTTGGGTAAGTAACCTTTGTCGAAAGTGCGTTTGGTTTTGCCGATGCGAACCCAATCTCCAGTAGTCAACACTCTACCTTACTTGGGGACAGCCATCGTCCGGGAAGTACCAAACAGATGCTCAAAAACAGTCACTTCGTTGTTGGGTGTCACATCTTGTGGGGCACGTCCAATGCTTCTATGGTAAGATTGGTTGTATGTTTGGAATAAGTGCGGTAAAACGTCGATGTATATGAGAGTGTGTTGATGCGTTAAATATTTCCACATGTGTTTTTTCAATGTACATTGAAAATGTTCCACGATGCTGGCTTTGGTTTCAGGATTTTCGGTGGTAGAAAATGAATGTCACGTTTCTTTAATTCTCGTTGGCAAGGTTGGTTCAGAAATCCGGTGCCTTTGTCGGTTTACCATCGAAGATGGTGACGACCACTTTGTTTCAACACCAGTTGCAGAGCTTGTACTAACTCTCCGTACGGTTTGGAAGTTAATGGTACGAGCAAGGCAAATTTAGAAAAGACGTCGATGACACAAACCAAATATTTGTAGCTACGATTGTAGGTGGCTAAATGAGAGACATCGGCTAAATCGGCTTGCCATTGATGATAGATGCCTTCCACTTGAGTGCGACTTCTGCAAACTTTCATCGAATGGGTTTGTGTAAAGTGTACGTGGCTTGTTCTTGTAACCATCTTTGTACTTCAGGTAAACATAACTTTTTCAGGCGAGTTTTAGCAGCAATATACTGAATGCCTTCTTAACTTGCTGGGTGGGCTGGATCGTAGTAAATGCTGATTAACACCTTCTCCATGGTCTTGTTAATACGTCACCCACTCTTCAATGATACTGCTTTGGGTGGGGCGAAATGGTGGTTGTTTGGAAACGGTATTACGTGTCCGATGTGCCACAGGAGTAAATGTCGAGGGTTCTGGAGTTGGTGGTAGAGCTTTGGTCTATTTTCTTCCCTCACTTCTGGTTTCCTTTCTATCTTTTTCACTTCTGTTGAAGGAGAAGTAGCCATCATCTTTATAACCCAAGTTTTGAGTTCTTCTCGTTGGGGAGAGGGGGAATGGGTCAACAAGAAAGCTGCAATCTTACTAGGAATGGGAGTTGCCGTGGGTGTTTGAAACATGTCATGGGTTTCTTCTTCCTTGGGTAATTGTGGGGTTACGTCTGTCTTGACCGCCTTTGATAGTGATGGCAACGGACTATTCATCAGGGCCTTAAAATGATTCAGAGTGGGCAGAGCTGTTTGTTCTACAGCTTTCTGATGAAAGAGTTGCAGTCGTTGTAAGAGTTGACCGTACTTGTGCGATTTTTCGGTTTCGGACAAATCATTGCGATCCATCAGCAAATGCAATTCGTGTTGTAATTGAGACATCTCGGTCAAATCAGGATTGGGTGGTAAATGTGGGGTTCGCTGTTATTGTCAACGATGTTATTCCTTCCATCGTTTGTAATGGACGAAAGTCAGTAGTCGTCCTTCCATTGGCTTCCAAATTTTACGTGTGGGATTGTTGTGCTCCATGGGTCCCTTTTATCTTCTGGAGGGATCATACATATTTCTATCCATCCCTTCGATCATCCCTTCTGTCATTGCTTGTATCATACCTGGCAACACGCAGGATGGCATATTTTGCGTAAATCCTCTCACAAAGGAGCAAGAAGGGTTAAAAATCCTCCCGTTACACCAGCATCTTTTTCTTTTGAAGGGTGGGTAATTTCTTTTGGACCATTAAACGAAGAAAGTGTCGATGTTTGGCTAAGCCTTTTTTTTGATGCGGAGACAAAGGTATCGTGCCTTTCAAGACATTCAGGCAACATTCGCACACGGTATCGATGACATCTTTGGAGGCAGTTTGAATGATTTGCTTTTGCATGGGTGGAGAGGCTTTCAACAGGACAGACAACATGTCCCCGTGTTGGGCTCAACAAGGAGGTAGTCCTTTCCGTTTCCTTCTTTTGAGGGGTAAATAAGGATGTTTTCTGCAGGGTAACATCTTTGCTTGTTCGCTCCACAATTCCACTGACGTCAATGGCTTGGTGCACACACCATTTTATCATCTTTTTTGGAACTAGCGCTTCGTCAAAAATGTAACGATGTGTTTCCCGAAATCGCCTAAGTAACATCCTCTTTGTTGACTCGTTTTTTTCTTTAAGCGTCTCCATCCTTTTAGGGGATGACGCCGATGTTCGGCTAAGCGTTTTGTGGGATGACGAGATTGACTTTTTACTTTTCATTTTTGGACAGAAAAACAACGAAGGTTGTGGTGTGCACGTCTTTGAGGAGGCATCATTGGTTGCTCAGAGTAGCACAGAAAATATTGATTCACGTCGTTGACCTCAAGTCATTTTTATACTGGAATGCGATGCCACTGATTATCTTTGCGTCGTATCAACTTCATCACAGGTAACACGTTGTGAAGGGGTTGGTAACAGACTAAATTGGGACAGTTCTTGTTTGGACAAATCCAGTAAACTCTGTATCAAGCCGGATTTTTCTTGAACTTTAACTTTGGGGGTAGGTAATTAGTGAGCAGCTGCCACTGCCGTTAACGAGGAAGAGGAAAAGGGTGTCATCGGTGGTAGAGACGTTTTGGGAGACGCAGGTTTCCAATGTTTCATCAAATTAGGAAGAACGGGTGCCAAATTGGATTTGGCTGGCATCACTAGCATCGGAGAAGTGGAAGAACCTGAGGTTACTGGAAGCGCGGTCACTGGTCCTGCAGGTCGTAGTTTACGAATGTAAGGTTGCATCCTGGCCGAAGTGCCTCTTTGCGGGTGACAGCTCTTTTCTGTGGACTTTAATTTTTCTGTGCTTTGGTCTTGACACTATTATTCTGTTGTTTATGGTTCATTTGAATATTGTAGCAGTGACGTTTTCTTGGGGAGATCTTTGGGAGCATTGGGATCCCATTTTAAGAGGGAACGAATGACGATACCTCCTAGA
This sequence comes from Unio pictorum, assembly GCA_030141615.1. Lineage (NCBI taxonomy): Eukaryota > Metazoa > Mollusca > Bivalvia > Unionida > Unionidae > Unio > Unio pictorum. Next base: position 2,758,174 of record JARLTB010000316.1, read on the forward strand.
GAACCGCTATATCCAGGTTTCAAAATGATTTGCTTCTTGGTTTGAGTGTCGATGTCAGGATCGGAAAGTTGCTTCAAGGCAACTTTGTTTGCGTCAAAAAAGCATTTGGTTTCATGTGGAATGTGAATGATGCCTTGCAGTAATTGACGTGCTGTCATCGTAAACCATCGTAAGACTTCTTTGAGACTGGTTACTAAGATGTGAGCACGTATTTGTGTATTTTGTTCACGATTGATACCGAACAAGGCACGAATGAATTTGACGGGAAGATGAGACTGAAGGGACGTCATGTTGACGATGTGTAAAAAAAGGTCAATGTGACCGAAGTTTTTAAAGATTCTTTCTGTTGTTGTTGTTATGTCGACGACGAGAACGTGTAAACGAATAGTCCTCCGTGTTGGCACCAGTCGTGAAACAAATGGGTGCGTAATCGCAAATAATTGGGGGTTGTGGGTTTTAAATCCACGAGTAAATAGGCGTATGGGGTTTGAGTGGCATCTTCGTACGCATGAGTCACCCAAGGTGTTCCTAACTGTTTGGCTAAGACTTGTATTTGCGATTTATCTCTAGGACTTTTAAACAAGACTACGTAATGAGCATTGAGACTAATGGTACGATGGGCTTTACTTCGTTGAAACAAATTTTGTGTAATATAAAGGACACTGGCATTACGATGATGCCCTTTACGCGTAAACCACAGTTTAATTTCTTCTTCATCTTCTCCTAACATGTCGTCGAAAATGACCAAATGAGTTTGACTGGGGTCAGACATGATCCTGTCGTCTTCGCTAGGAACGCCTTCCACATACACAATGTAATCACCTTGACTTTCTTGCAAGCGGCTGTATGCCGATTGCCACTCTTTGTAACACCTCACGATGCGTTGAGGTGAACGATCGATCAAATGCTGTTTATGTTCGACCAAACGTTTGACAAATTCGGTTTTGCTTGAACCGCTAGGTCCAGCAATTAACAAGGATGACGAAGATACAAGGCCTCCCAACTAGCATGACCTAAGTGTTCGTCAACGACTTTGAATGTCGAGGAGGAAAGAGTAGAAATAGCAGAGGTAGCCATAGTAGTGTAAGGTGTGACACTTTTGACACAAAAATAGACAAGACAAGAGGTTATTATATTTTTTTAGAACACGTTTATTTCATGTTTAAACCTGAACAACACGAAAGACAAAAATACATTAAAACCAAATGGATAAGTGCAGAAATTAAAAACACATGGTAACGATCAAAAGTTGCATAAAAACAAGTCTCTGTTCAAAATCGTTATGGTATCCAAGGTGTCCTAGAGGCAGTTTGTAATGTTTTTACAGTCTCTACATTCGGAACAGTCACATATATGTCGTCTCGGAATGGTCTTTTGGGAATGTCCATGATATTCCTGTTTTGAGAGGAATGATTATCCTTGGTGACAGATTCTTCTTCTTCTGGCACTGGCACTAACACAGGTTTAAAGTGACTGTTTTGACTCGACGATGGATTTTACGATCAAAACGCTTGAGCATGATGGGAAGCTTCTTTTGTCCAAGCCTAAAACCCCAACTTTTCCAATCACGTACATCTATCCAATGAGGGTGTAAATCACAAGCTACACACACACATGGTCGTACACCTCTTCCGTACGTAAAAAATGACGAATCTTTTATTCCTGTAGAGGTCGAGAAGTATCCAGATGAAAGCGTAAGGCTTTTCACAGAATGAGTATCTCGTGGATATTTAAAGGAGTCACCATTCTGTCTTTGTAGGTATTGTTCGTGAAGTGTCCACAAGGAGTCTGCGGGTAAGCGAAATTCCATAAAGCACGTCAATAACACACACACAATACGTTGACGCCAATTGATGGGAGACAGTTCTCGTAATAAGTGTTGGTAATCCTCCATAGTTTGAATATTCTCATTGATATCCGTCCATGGAATCTGTTTATCACAAGTGATAAAGGTTATGGCATTTTAGTCTATTTTATATTTCTATATCTCGAAGACCATAAGTGTATATTCTGCACAGTATTATTTAAAATCTTCTCCAAAAGCGAAAGTGATTCATATAGTGTGTAATTTCGGACCACTGCCATTCAGGGTAACAGTCAAGAATGACCATAAAATCTTCAGATATAAACGGACTAAATTCGAATCTGTGTAAAAAGGTACTTGATCCAGAGCAATCTGACACATCGATTGATTTTTGTCACTTTCCTCTTGTGAATTTCACGACTCAAAAGTGTACGTTCTGCACATAATTATTTAAAGTCTTCTCCTCGAGAGAAAGCGATGGACATAGTGTGTAATTTTAGACAAGTGCCATTCAGGGTAACGGTCAAGAATGGTAATAAAATCTTCTAATGTAAATAGTCTGAATTGAAATCTTTGGAAAAAGGCACACTTAATCCAGAGAAATCTGACAAGTTGGTTGACTTTTGTCACTTTCCCCTTGTGAGTTTCACGACACAAAAGTTCTACAGTCACTAATTGATATTTTGCTCTAGCAAGTCCCTGCCAAACTTCCTTGTATATCTTATCTTGCAATTCGTTTCGTAATTTTTGAATATTATTTTTAGAGAGGGTTTATATACTTGTCTGTCGTTGACTCCTAGCCAAATTGGTTTTTAAACGACATGATATGGTCACTTGCAATAACTAAGATCCCACTGAAAGTAGGTATTGACAATTCGGAGACCATCGAGCATGTTCCAGGTAAGCGGAATCATTCTGTTCCCACTGGTAAATTGACACACCGCAACTGAAGCACTTGACTTTATCCCCTTCGCTCAAGTAGAAAAAGCCTGCTCTGGCTAATTCTTCAGACGTTGGTCTAGGCAGATATTTTGGCCATTTCGCTTTGAAGGATTGGAATCGACTTTTAAAGTGACAGTATTCAGGAAAGCGCACAGGGATATTGTCTTTAACAAGTTCATTTAAATACAGGTACGGTGAAATTCCCAGGAGGTTACTTTGGATTGCATGACATCCGTAGGATGGTAGCCGCATGATCTCACGCGGAGATGGCATCGCTCTTTCATCATGAGTGCTTGAGAAGGTAATCTGCCGTTAGGACACGTACGTACTCCAGAAGTACGCTTCTCGACTACGATGTCTCATTCTCTGTGTCGCTTTTACTTTGTTGTTGACCACGATGTCTACAAACAACTGTATGTCTTTATATGATTTTTAAAAAATATCAAATACTAGATCCATTTTTAAAGAATTTACTCTTATTCGACAGCAGCGACAACGACTCCTGCTCTTACTACAGTGGCTACACCTACAACGGTGATTCTTCCCGAGGCCAAAGTATCAGACAGCATATGCAAGTTGTGAACTCTGGTGGATCTATATAAACAACAAATGTCAAGCCCGCTATGTTTCAGTACTCTTTGTGATAATAATTTATGATATTTCACATTATCCAAAGAAGAAAGTTACAAACCGTACAAAATTATAAGACTTTAGCTTTTGACACTTGCACAGACTCTTCGATTTAAAAGTATTACGAAACAAATATTTATCCAATTTTTTTTTACCATTTTCTAAACGACGCACAACTTTCAGCTGTAATGGAAATTTGTATTCATTTTTATTTCCGTATATCCCACAGACCCTTCAAAACATAAAGAACTGGCTAGGAACGCTAGGATAATCCCTCAATTGTTCCGATATTTCAAAACTTTCATGTGTATTTTCCTTTTTCCACTCTTGAATACTATTTAGGTGTGTTCCCCCCAAAAAAGAAGGAACAAATCTCTAAAAGTCAGTTTAAATTGAGGTTTCTCTTTGAGTATATCATTTTTTTAAACTGTTAATACATGGCAGATTACATCCGCAAACAATATAAAGGTGCGAGGCATATATACAAATGTCATTGCCTTTCTTAAATTCGGTTTTATTGGTTAGCCGTCGTCAATCTTTAAAAACTATTCTAACGCATTTCTTCTTAAATAGACGATTTCGGGCTTTCTATTGTTGTAACGGTATTTATGTTGTTTAGTTAGTTTGCTGAAATTATCTATGATATTGACTAGACAGATTTCCTTACCGTGTTCACGTCGAATTAACTTCAAAAGCTCTTCACCTAGTTTCGAGATAGGTCGTGTTTCACTTCTAGATTATATATATATATATATATATATATATATATATATATATAGCTAAAGCAAGAACAATCGTACGCTGGGTGATCCCACGGAAATTATGCCAATTTTATAGTCAAATACATCACAGGATATTTGGATGAACTATTTTTTGAGAACGTTTTAGTCGTCTTCGTCATCAGTTCACTCTGGTGATATTTTAAAATGGTTGATTTTTCCTATGGATTTGATTTTCTGAGTGGGATGTGTTTCCTTGAAATTGACTTAGGAACAAACATACCATAAAAGCAAACGTGTCGTAATTCTTTTTAAAAGTAGGTATAACATAGTCTCTCTCTCTCTCTCTCTCTCTCTCTCTCTCTCTCTCTCTCTCTCTCTCTCTCTCTCTCTCTCTCTCTCTCTCTCTCTCTCTCTCGTAATACGTTTGATTGAAATCCTAATGGTAGATGTTCCAGTCTGAAGAAACCTATCCAAAATTGGAATCAGTAGGCACCATAATTTCCGTTTGTCATGGAATTTGTTTTTCAAAAATACACCCTTACAAATAGTAAATCAGAAAGTCGTTGGATGAAATAAAATCTTGAGTTCACAAACTTGTACAATTCGTGTATCTGAGCTTAATCCTTATTTTTGGCACTGCAATTTGTCACGGAAATTTTTTTAAGCATGAGATCAGAAGGGAAACAAATACAAGACTATTTCAATAATGACGTGAGTGATCTTGCACTGCATAATCCTGCCTTTGGCTAACTTTGAATTCCAAAACCAAAACCAAAACACACGCTCGGAAGAAATGTAACAATGTTCAAGATTGACGCAAGTGACATTGCACTTTATGACCCTTCCTATCGTTAGCTTTTAATTTCAAATCAAAACACACGTTCGGAAGAAATGTAACAAGATTAATGCGAGTGACATTGCACTTTATGACCCTGTCTATGGTTAACTTTGAATTTCAAATCAAAACACACGTTCGGAAAAATGTAACTGACCTCTTTTCTCTCAGCTTAGACTGTCGATAAAACAAAGCACGTTTTGTCCTGCTCTTTTCCCCTCCGCCCTTAGATTTGTGAAAACTTGTTAACATTGTTTTTAGCGTGTGCTGAGAAACACAGGACATCCCTTAAATTTGAGATATGTTAAGCAGTCAGTCAACAATAAATATTACAGTACATTTTTAATAAATTGATGAATGAATGAAAACAATGAACACGTTTTACATAGAATGTATGGTGTTCTTAATTATCTTTGTTTTGTTTTCCTTCCCTTCATTGTTGATTGTAGATTTTTGTGGTAATTTATTCACTCAATTCTGTGTGGATAGAAGATTTTGTGATATTTGATAATATATTTTGTGGTATTTTGCGCTCCTTTCTGGGTGGCTAGTATATTTTGTGATTTTATTTTCCTTCCCTTCTGTGTTGTTAGTAGATTTTGTTATTTTTGATATTATATTTTCTGGTGTTTTTGCGTTCCCTACTGTGTGGATAGAAGATTTAGTGAATTTTTATTCCTTCCCTTTCTATGTTGATAGCAGATTTTGTGATTTTTGATAATATATATTGTGCCTTTTTTGTGCTCCCTTCTGTGTGGATAGAAGATTTTATGATTTTTGATAATATATTTTGTGGTATTTGTGCGTTACCTTTTGTGTAGTTAGTAGATTTTGTGGTTTGTTTTCTTTCCCTTCTGTGTTGGTAAGAGATTGTGTGGTTTGTTGTCGGGGCCACACATATACCTCAAAAAGATATTTCTTTCTTTGCCTCAATTTTACAGACCCAAATATTTCCGCATGTTAAATTCCCCTTGTCGCTAGATAGGCCCACCATGTTAAATTTCCCTTGTCGCTAGATAGGCCCACCATGTTAAATTTCCCCTGTAACTATATAACCTCACTATGTTAATTTCCCCTTGTCGCTAGATAGTCCCACCATGTTAAATTCCCCTTGTCGCCATATTAACCCACCGCACAACCATTTTGACTGGGATTTCCATTGTCGCTATAAATCTTGTCGCTATATTGTTGCACGACCATTTTGACTGGATTTCCCATTGTCGCTATAGGGCCCCATACTATTGCTAGCGTGCATGTAGTAGCATATATGGATGTCCGACTATTTCGTATTTTGAAGAGATTGTTTTAAAATGATCGTTTACCCAATCCTGAGATATCTTAAATTAACTGGACTATCATACTATAGTATGAAATGTTTATTCGTCCCACTGCGGATACATGATAAAGCGATCTGTCTGTCTGTCTCTTTATATATATATATATATATATATATATATATATATATATATATATATATATATATATATATGTATTCTTCTTGTAGAGTTTAACGCCATTTTCAGTACACGATACAGTATATATGGCGACCAGTATTATTGGTGGAGGAAGAACCCAGCAAAACCTCCGAAAAGAACAATCGACCCACGAGAAGCTATTTGCAAACTTTCTCAGATATCTACATAAGACGAATCTTAGACTCGAAGCCAAGCAGACAGAGGTGAGAAGGCAGTGATCCGTAACGGAAAGCGCTTTAGACCACTCGGGTCTCCTCTCTCTCTCTCCCCCCCTCTCTCTCTCTCTCTCTCTCTCTCTCTCTCTCTCTCTCTCTCTCTCTCTCTCTCTCTCTCTCTCTCTCTCTCTCTCTCTCTCTCTATATATATATATATATATATATATACATATATATATATATATATATATATATATAGAGAGAGAGAGAGAGAGAGAGAGAGAAAGAGAGAGAGAGAGCTTTTATTTAATACGTATTTGTGAGACAGTGTCTCTGCTTCAAAATCATTGTGTTGCTCGATTAATATTTCGTTGTGGTGATACTCTTTGTTGTTATTGTCGGTTTTTTTTTTCTAGCTTGTGATAACCATTCAGTTATATGAATAATTGATTCTGACGCGTACTCGACGGATTTTCGATATGATTTCACCGTGTTATATCTGGATTGTAAATTTTCCGGAGATATAATATACTATTTTTGGACCCGTCGATGCGGTTCGCGTTGTTCGGCGATCGCTGATATAATTTCATCGTTCATATATTATAATATGAAAAATAATTTTGTCTAAATTATAATATTTGTGTAATGAAAAAAAATTACGTGGGTGCAAATGAAACTGTTGTTGAATTTTTTCGAGTGTACTGTCAAAATTGTATAAGACGCGGTTTGACTCATCGATGCAAAATTAGCATCGAAGTATTTTGCACCTGAGGTTGTTGATGGAAAATCAATGATTATACTATCCATGAACGCAGGTAAAAGGTCTCGGTTTAGGATTCATATTTTTTGTGGATTTTTTTGTGGAAACGAATAATAAATGTAAGAAAATGAATAATCAAGGTATATCATAGAAAGGAATAATCAAGGTATGGAGACAAATAATAAATGTATGGAGATGAATAATAAATGTAAGGAGATGAATAATAAATGTAAGGAAATAAATAATAAAGATAATGATACGAATAATCAAGATATGGAAATGAAAGATCAATATATAGAATGAATAAACAAAATAAATAACCAAGACAATGAATAATAAACAGATGATGGGATATGAAAACTAACTAACGAATAATTAAAACAGGAAGAATCATAATCAAGAGATAAGTATAGCTAATTAAGACTTGGAGATGAATAATCAAGAGATAGGTATAGCTAATTAAGACTTGGAGATGAATAATCAAGGGATAGGTATGGCTAATTAAGACGTGGAGATGAATAATCAGGAGATAGGTATGGCTAATTAAGACTTGGAGATGAATAATCAGGAGATAGGTATGGCTAATTAAGACTTGGAGATGAATAATCAAGAGATAAGTATAGCTAATTAAGACTTGGAGATGAATAATCAAGAGATAGGTATGGCTAATTAAGACGTGGAGATGAATAATAAAAGATACGTATGGCTAATTAGGACGTGGACATGAATAATCAAGAGATAATTATAGCTAATAAAGACGTTAACATGAATAATCAAGAGATAAGCCTGACCAATTAGGACGTGGAGATGAATATTACAAATATGCGTATTACTAATTCGGAGGTAGAGTGGAATATTCAAAAGATAGGTATGGCTATTTAAGACGTGGAGAGGAATAATCAAGAGATATGTATGACTAATTAAGTATTGGAAAGGATTAATCAAAAGATTAAAAAATAAGAACCAAGCTAATGAAAACGGTGTGAAACATCGGGACTAATGTGTGTGTGTGTGTGTGTGTGTGTGTGATTTAGATTTTAAACGTATTTTTATCAATTTTAGCCAGTTTATAGTGATGTATAGTACCAGAGCTGATACTTCCGATACTAGGATGAGAGCAGTTTTCAAGCAATAACAAGACAGGATTCAATGATCGAAGCCTATGCCAGTAGGAAGTTGCTGTCTAGTGAACAAAAATACTCAGAGATTGAGAAAGACTGCTTAGCTGTAGGATGGGGGATTGGTAAGTTTCAGGACTATCTTTTTGAGAGAGACCATCGACCATTGCTGTATTTAAACAAAGTTAAGATCGTTGACACTGATGCGTTGGTTGCTAACCCTTCAATCAGATCTTTTTCGAGCTCAGTCAATCAGTGGCGTCGAAAACGTAGGTGCGGATTATTTGAGTAGAATGTAATTAGAAAATCCGGATTACTTTATAACCACTGTAGATATTGTAATGCAGCATCAATAGTAATATACTTCTATTCTGTGTAAGTTAAAAACATGAGTACAATTTTCTCGTTGTTGGTAGGGGATGGTGTATTCATCGAAAAAGACAAGAAATGATTTGGTTACTCCTTAGAACATATCTCGATATATATGCGTACAACGTCACCTGGGTGAATATTTGTTTTTCTAGTTAAGCAGCTAAAGTAGCGTGTAACTCGTTGTAGATCGCTTGCGGAGAGAGACACTAGAAGCACGGTATGCACGGGTATTTCACCTTGACTAATACTCACTCTCCTGTGTATTTAAGGCAAGTCTTTTGCTTAACTGATACACTCTTCTTGGGTCTTGACAAGCAGTGAACGTTGTCCATTTTTCTAACATTTTTGTTACATTTCTAATTTATTTGATATGTGAAGCATATTCAATTTTATGTCGTATCATGAAATGATGCCTTTACCAGATAAATTGTGAACTTTAAGTTACTAGCTGATTTTAATGGTTCTTTTTGGCAGAATGCATCTATATCTTTAAGTCAGTACCTATTATAATGACCAGTTGATATGGTGGAGCCATTAAAGGTGGGCGTGTCCAATAAAGTATTCTAAGCCAATTCAGGACAACAGTGGTCTGTACGTTTCTGTCTGTGGGTAGAACTATCTGGTCGTCTATATTGATATGAAAGATGACTGAGCCATCAAGAGATACAAATGTTAGCGGCAGATACAAATGTGGGCCGACCCAATATTTAGGGATAACAGTGTAGTTTGTCCGTCGACACATTTGCAAGTTTTTACATATATTTATGAATCGCACGGGCTATAAAAATGATTTCTGTTTGTACCAATTGATTTATTTCAATAGAGTAATATTTGGATAATTATGGTTACATGCGATTCTATGAAATTTATTATGATTACATTAGATTATTTGAATCTTAAATCGATTTCTGAAGATTCGATTATTTGAATCTTATTTTGATTCCAAGAGGTTATCTGAATCTCGGTTTCATTGTACGAAATTGTGCGATTATTTGAATCTTATTACGCGAGATTATATAAATGTTACCGTAATGCATTGTAAATGAACCCATTTATTATTTTCCTATTTGTAAATGTTTGCATATAGTAATTGAATGAGACGCATATTTTAGAGCGTGAAAGAAGCGCTTTATTCGTATAATATATTTTGTCATAATCCAATCCATGTGTTGTGTCGTCATTCAAGCATCTATTCAGTGTTACAATTAGTATCAACTGCAGATGAATGATATTAAAACTGAGGCCAATTTTCATCGCTTACCTCAACAAATAACAACAACACCAACATTAAATTCAGTCGATACGACACCTAGGTATTTCTCTAAACAATACGCGCAATGCCCAACAGGTCATGAACATGTGCAAGGCTTCATATATTGACCTGAGAAGCATCAGCTCCGTTCACAAATATTTTTCCGTTGATGCCACATGCATGTTCACTAGTACTTTAAGCTGTATTATTGTAACTCAATTCGGTCTCGTTTGTATCAATATCTACTCCTCAAACTTCAAAAATGTTACAAATAGATCTGCTCGGATGTTTTACTGACGGACTCCAGTGCAACATACCTATCCGACCTCACCCATGTGCATACAAAATATACTTACGGTCCTCTTCTGACAATCGTAGACTTATTATTCCCACTATGAAAACAAAGCGATATGGACAACTTTCGTTTGCATACAGGGCCCAGGAAAGTGGAACAAATTTCCCTTTGAAATGAGTGCGCTAAAAATCAACTTTTTCGAGTGCAATAACAAATTTAAAAGAAAACTAATAATAATAAATACCTAAGGTTTCATATCTTAAATATTGTCAGCATGTTTTTCTATATATATATATATATATATATATATATATATATATATATATATATATATATATATATATATATATATATATATATATAAGTGTTACGGGTAATATGTAATGTTGTAAAGCGCTTAGAGTTTCTAGAGATTAGGCGCTATACAACGTCCTCATTATTGTTATTCTACATATGAATAGAATATCCCCCCCCGCTTTGGTGTTAAGCGCTCTCCGTTACGGATCACTGCCATCTCACCTCTATCTCTTTGGATTCGAGTCTACCATTCGGCCAATTTGGTTAACCTATTTGAGAAAACTTGCCAGCAGCTTCTCGTGGGTCGGTGGCTCTTCCGGAGCTTTTCCAGGTTCTTCCTCCACCGTTTTATAACTGGCCGCCATGACTGGTTTATAGCGTGCTGAAAAATGGCTTTAAACCCTACATCAACAACATGAAAAGAATCATAAAAGTTAGTAATTTCTATTAAAAATTGAAAACGCAAAAATGGTTTCTGTCTAATGTATTTTCATGGAAAACAGTAGACAACGAAGCCCAGTCTCCCCTACATCCAGAGAGCGTGCTTTTGTAATGTCTAACACTCTAATGAGATATTGCATATTTTTTTATAGCTCACATATATAATGATGTGTTTAACAATATTCTCTATATTTGAAAAGCCACCTTGATATCAACAGTTCAACACATATTTATTGTACCAATTATTATCTCGGCCTGACCTATATAATTTAAGAGCTGTTTATATCAGGCCGAGACTAAAATATAGTATATATTCTGTCAAACAATTTCGTGAGCCAATCAAGCTTTTAAACACGCCCACACATGACCAGGAAGATATATCAGCGAAATCAGTTTAAGGCTTATTATAGTACATACAAAGTTGTACCTCAATATTAAATTAGAAAATAAAGGGATATACTTCATAATGGCGACTGATATAACACATACTGAAGACGAACCAACATGGGATTATTCAATGTACCAAGACAGCTTCCATGTGCCCACACATTCTGTCAGAGTTGTCTACAGTCATACATCACAAGCAATGCTAAAGAACGTGAGAAATAGAGATGCATCGAATGTCCGGTTTTTAGATAAACAGCAGGTCATTTTAAAGAGAATAAATCAACAAGTGAATGGGCGTCTCTCTTTCCAGTCGATACTGTGATACAATCCATATTACCGACGAAACCGAAAGTAGATCGTGTATGTGATGCTTGTTCGTCTGGCGGCCTCTCTGTCGCAGCTACAGGATTCTGTGCAGTATGCGAGGAAGCAATGTGTGATACCTGCCTAAGCGTTCACAGAAAACAAAAAGTGTCCAAAGCTCACTCTATTCTTACAATGGAAGAGTTATTGAACAATCCACAAAATGTGATGAAATTTGCTGAAGGTTTTACATGTTTTGATCACGACGATGAAGATCTAAAATTTTACTGCAATAATCACAAGATTACATGTTGTGGAATTTGTTATTTTGAAAGCCATACAACTTGTTCTGATGTGAGAAAGTTGAAGGAGGAACTCCCTGATCTACTTCGTAAAACCAAATCAAGTGAATCATTGAAGAGTTGAAGATACTGGAAACTCACTTGAAAAGGTCGATTGATGTAAGGGAGTCTAATATGAATGATCTAGAATCCCACGTTAATGGACTGAATGATCAAATCAAAGAAATGAGAAAGAAAATCAACACAGCGTTCGACGAATTAGAGATGAAAGTGAAGATGGAGGGAAGGAGAATCCCCAAAAAAGTTGCTATTAGAACACAAGAAGAGAACCATCAATGCATGTCACTCATTCATGCCATAAGAAATTCTCAACTTCTGTGTGAGACAGTTTACAAATATGGAATTGATATACAGAAATTTCTGACTGCAGAAAAAGTAAAGTCATAACTTCCGTTATATTACTCTCAGGTCAGAGAAACATATGAGACGACACACATGGTGACAGTACAGGTGAAATTCACTCCCCTGTTAGAATCTATTTTATCGCTCTCGTCATCCGATATTGGAAAACTTGTGACCATGGTAGTCTCTGCTCTTCCTATACCTGGGTTGAGGAAACCAAAAAAGGAATGCCAAGTTGAGAACATTTAGTGTTAACATCAGTGGAAGTAAACCAGGTTACAGTGGCATTACTATTCTCCCTAGAGACAGGCTGATGCTTGTTGATTATATAAGTGATCAATGCATTCGTCTAAACAATTCACATCAAGTAGTTACAACATACAAATTCGTAGGAAACCCTTGTGACATTTGTGTGGTGAGTGATGAGGACGTTGCTGTATCTGTGTATAATCAAAAGAAAATTCAGATTCTATCCGTCAGGGATGATGTCATCAGTCCAGTCAGAACAATAACAGCAATATATGAGTGCTGGGGAATTGCAACATCTGGGAAGGGAGAGCTGGTTGTTGTTGGGGAATGTCGTAATAACAAATGTTGCTGGAGTCTGATCAGAGATGGGAGAGAGGTCAATTATTCTGATCAGTATGACTCTTCATCTACAGGCTTTCACTACATAGCACTGAATAACTCTAAAACACGAGTCTATGTTACTGTGTTTAATACAATTTCCCTTCTGTGTTTCAATATGGAAGGCAAGATGCAGTATACCTACAGTCATGACAACCTCAAACATCCTAGAGGAGTAGCTGTAGACAGGGATGACAACATCTATGTTGTTGGATATAATTCTCATAACCTTCATCAGTTATCACCAGAAGGCTGCATAATACAGGTCATAATTACAGGAGTGCCACAGTATCCATGGGCAATCAGTTTTGACAACAGTAGAGATTCTTTTATCATTGCAAGCTATTCTGAAACCCAAAAAGCTACACATTTACCAACTGAAATAAAAGTTACAAACCGGAAATCTAATCATCATAGATCATTTGATAAATGTCTTTTTCAAAAATAGTTTCATGGATGGTGCAAATAACTGAATCTCAAGCTATGTTTTATTGTGAGTTTATTTATCCCACTTATATAATAATTATATATGCATGAGCCTCATTGATGACTTTTTTTTTGTAAATAAGAGGATAATATATGTTAGTATAGATATTCTGAAACTTCACCCCATTTTGTTTATATTATTATATTCTTTTCCTTACCAGCAACACTAAATAACCATTCCTATAGTTACTCATATTGTGAGACGATGTATGTCACTTATATAATAATACAATAATATTTTGAGTAGTTTTATGCATGAGCCGCATAGATGAGGTTCTTTTTGTTAATGATACCATCTGTCGGTATCCATGGACAATCTGAAACTTCTCCCCTTTTTGATATATTATATACTATTTCTTTACTGACAATATTATATAACTATATAAATGAAAAAGGATGGCATTTTTTTTAGATTATACACCATAAAAAATGATATAATCAAGTTTGGTCATTCGGTATCCATGGACAATCTGAAACTTCTCCCCTTTTTGATATATTATATACTATTTCTTTACTGACAATATTATATAACTATATAAATGAAAAAGGATGGCATTTTTTTTAGATTATACACCATAAAAAATGATATAATCAAGTTTGGTCATTCATGGTGGTGAATGATTACCAAATCAATATTATAAAGTGAAAACAGAAATTCAAATCTTTAATTTCATGCACATTTATGGTAAATAAGGATTATTTTCCTACTCCCCAAGAAACTAATGAAACAAATAAAAGGTTTGTATTATTTAGATGATAAACTGATGTAGCATATATGGTGACCAAATAGATTGGTGGAGAAACAAACATAAAATTGCACAGAAAGTGGATTATAATACAGGGAATAGTTACAATAGGTTTTCATAATTTGTTACTTGGATTTACCTCAGACTTTGAAATCTACCTAATTTGTAGGTACAATTTTTGGCAGTTCACAATGAGTTTTGAAATGAAACTTTTGTTTTTGTCTTGTCTTATTGCATGACATGTACTATTAGATTAATAATGCTCAATTAATTCCAAGAGAAAACAAATTTTTGAAACTTTTAATACACTTATTTCTATTGGATCATTTACATATCATACCTTGTTTAATATGAAATTTTCCTTGATGATCATGCATATTCAGTACACATCATTTGTTGGATGTATCTATCTGACAACCTGTACACTGGTAGCATTCCTCCATTTCATCTCAACCTATTGCTATAATTTCTTACCCTCTAATGGTACTGCTAGAATTACCAATCCTACTATTTCTATTTCAACTAATTGTAAAACAAGGATCACTACTCCTACGATTACTATCTGGACCTTGCATAAACTAAAATCAAAACAATTCAAATTGAAAAATACATTTATCAAACTCTTTCATATTTTTTTAATTATCTCTTTCAAGTAAATTTAGTAATAATCCATTTCTCATATTGTCCTCCACTGGCAAATTTATTTTATATTTTGATTGCTACAACAGTATGTGTACTAAAATCAGACTTGTCAAGAACCCTCTCTTCAGGTCCCCAAGAAACAGAATGACCATACGAAGTCTGTCCAAATATTTCATTAGTACACTAGTGTGCCGAGATCTTCGTGGCAATAATGGATGGGCTAAAGTCTTAGGCCTGTCTAACCTTATATGACCCCAAAGAACTGCTAGTAAATAAATGAACGGCTTTATGTGTTGAACATCTCTAATTTGTGGTAGAGGGGATTACCTCTTCCTCGTAAATACTTGTGAACAAGTGAATGGCCCTTTATCTATGAACTTTCAAAGTCTTATAAGGGTTCTTCTGAGAAGTAGTTGTCTAAACAAATTGGCCCTATGCCAGAATCCTGTTTAAATTTTGCATGGACCTTTCTAATGAAACATACAAGTAAAAACTGGATGACCATGTGTCTGAAGCATGTCATCATCATTGTTTGGGTCCCTCTCCCAGAAAGAATGCCTAACACCTAGCCAAGTTTTATATAGGTCCCTCTCTCAGAAAAAAATTCCAGGCCTTGATAAGTGTTGTATGGGTCCCTCATTAGTTTGAAAATGACTTGTAAACATTGGATAGCCCAATGCCTGTCTTAATATTGTCCAGTGATAACTAGCTGTCACAATGGAAGGATCCATGCCTGAAGCATGTTTAATGTTATGTAGACCTCTCTTCAAATGAGAACTATTTATCAAAACTTTCAGTTAATCTTAATTCATGTGTGCAATTATAGTTTCCTGTTATGATCTTCTAGTTAAAGATCATTGTTACATAGGTCCTATGTTTCTTACACAAAGCACATATTTGATTTTGGTCCAATGATTTCTACAGAAATACCATTGTTGACAGAGCCCTGTGTTTGCCACAGAAAGATCATTTTTGATTTAGTCCTGTTTCCCACTCAAAATAGATTACTGGCGACTGTCTTATTTTCCACAGTAAGATCATTTTGGGTTCGGTCCTGTGGTTATGTTCACTGGGTTGTAATTGTATGTAACCACAAAATCTATTAAAATTTGTACAGAAAATGGTGAATGTACAGCAGTATATAATAATGGTGACTGTAAAGAGCAGTATACAGAAACATTTACAAGAAAATGATTCCTACTATCAGCATGTGAGAAAGTTTTAAATGGAAAAATTACCTGGCACCATTCACAATATAATGTCATATTTGATACACAATTTATGTAAAAATACACATGCAAGGTAACACCTAATCATTTTCACCAGGAATTTGTTACGTTTGTGGAAATGAAGTGACACAATTGTAGGATAACAAAATAATTACAATTATAGGGATATTAAATACTTTAATAAGTTACATTTTGAATTTTAAGCAAAAGCAATTATCAAGACGAAAAGTTTACAATTTTGATACTTTATTGGCCATTGAGCCGCCATATTTTCCAATTACTTTCACAAACAATGCTGCACCTACAAGAAGGAAACGAAAATGATGTTAAAATGGCATATTATATAATTTGTTCCTACAAATTCTGACTTTCTGTCAATGAGAAAGCAATATTATTTTTTCAAGTATAACAATTTCTTATTGTAAATTAGAAAATCTGGATCAATTATATTTGCTGTACTGATGATTTCAATCTGTCAATGTAGACCAGGATTCAAAGTTGTAAAAGTACAGGTGGATCTTATGGTTCCTTGAGTATCATAAAACTTAAAATGTGTTGTGTATCATAACACATGAAATCTATCAATATGTACTGTACTGTTTGTAATTTTTTTATTTCCAAAATCTCTCATATATTATGGTAATTTCAAAATTATAATATTTCTTTTAATATTATTCATTTTACTGAGAATACTGAATGTATGAAAAACTTGACTAATTTTAACACAGAGCATCACGCTGAAAATCATAAATACTTTGTTACATTAAGTTTTACATACCTTAAAAAATACATATCACAATGTTTAAAAACAACTGCAGGCAATAATGGATTCTTAGAAAATTGATACAATACCTGGCACAGCTTCATCTTGGATCACTTTCTTGCCATGTTTGAATTCAAATCCAGAGCTGCAGTCCACAACTCTGCATCAAAGGCTGAATAGTAGACCTACCTCATGTCTACATTCATACACATGTACGATTTCATAACCTGCTAGTCCCCAGTTTGTTCTGCTTCCTTTTATCTGTACAGAACTTTTGATTTCATGATGATACTTTCTACCATCCGTCTCAGAATAAGTTTAGAAATTAGTACGAAGCAGATTTGCATCACAGGATTATATGTCTCAATGCACTTCCCTCTACTTTTTCTCAGCATACGTCTCAGGGTAATATCACATCATACATCCCCGGAAGCTATTTTCTCCCTTTTAAATGAATATAAAATAGAAGCAGCCTAAATTTCTCGCTACAGATGATGCATTATCACTCATTTCACACTCGCTCTAAATCACACTTGAAATCTTCTAAATTAGGTTAAGTGACATGAATTCTCATAATCATATTAAGTAAAGTAATGCATTCAATCCTTAAAACCTAGTGTTTATGCAAACAACAACAAATTAAACAATTATGAGGGAATTTCTTAAAAATCCCAGGAGTCCTTGGATTTTGTCTTTGTTCTCTTGCAGGAAAAGTTTAGACTAATTATAATTCTCAATGCGACGATATCAAATCTAGGAAATTTGTATGTGAACACACCCTTAACTAGCATAGCCAATCAGAATCAAATATCTCATTAAGGAGTCTTAATAATAACCTTAATCTTAAGGCTCAAAATGTATTGTTACATTTTTCACAACATTATCTGTCAGCAAGCAACATATGTCATGCACATAAATACCATGGACCCACTAAAGCAGCCAACTTCAAAATTCATGCACAAAAATGTCACACCATGGAACCTATTAGACAACCAACTATAGAATTTGTGCACAAAAATGTCACACCATGGAACCTATTAGACAACCAACTATAGAATTTGTGCACAAAAATGTCACACCATGGAACCTATAAGACAACCAACTATAGAATTTGTGCACAAAAATGTCACACCATGGAACCTATTAGACAATCAACTATATAATTTGTGCACAAAAATGTCACACCATGGACCCGCTAAGGCAGCCTACTACAGAATTCATGCACATAAATGATAGACCATATATCCACTAAGGCAGCCACCTGCAGAATTCATGTACATAAGTTATAGATCATGGACCCACTAAGGCAGTCAACTACAGAATTCATGCCCATAAATGATAGACCATGGACCAACTAAGGCAGCCAACTACAGAATTCATGCACAAAAAATGTCACACCATGGACCCGCTAAGACAGCCTACTACAAAATTCATGCCCATAAATGATAGACCATGGACCCACTAAGGCAGCCAGCTACAGAATTAATGCACAAAAATAGAGCAATTAGTCCAGAAAATGTCCACACATACGGATTACTATCTGAAGTTGGGATATACACACTTTTATCAGAGTGACCAATGAGAATGGTTAGGATATACACACTTTTATCAGAGTGATTATTGAGAATGGTTAAGATATCCACACTTTTAACAGAGTGACCATTGAGAATGGTTAGGATACACACACATTTATCAGTGTCCATTGTAAATGGTGCTTCATCATTATGGTTGATATAATTTTATACAGTCTGAAATTTAAATACTAAATTATTTTCATCCACCAGATTCTTAATCTAATATTAATTACAATAACGTCTGTGTATAAATATTAATTGCAATAAATGTCTGTGCATAAATATTAATTGCAATAAATGTCTGTGTATAAATATTAATTACAATAAATGTCTGTGTATAAATATTAACTACAATAAATGTCTGTGTATAAATATTAATTACAATAAATCTCTGTGTATAAATTCTACATTGTAATAATGGGTAGGCAATTCTTATAATACCTAATTTACACAATGTCCTTTGTACAAAATATTTGGAAATTCCATGTTCATATTTACATCATTAGGTTTTTCATCTTCAAAATCAAAATTCAAAATTCCTGCTAAAATATGTACAAATCCTGACTTGTTTCTCATACACAACAATATCGGAAAACAAATTTATTTTTCATTAATCTAGACTATAGACTGTTAAAAAAGAAAGATTTCTGTTTGATATTAGTTATATAACATTTCATATTTAACTATTCTTAAGCTAACAAAAGGAAAATGAAGTCCTAATGGATGTCATTGTGTTGATTCAATGATTATGTTTCTAGAATACTTTGGAACTAGCATCCTAAGAGTAAGTACATGCTACCAAGGTGAATGGATGACCTCGGAACTAGCATCCTTATAGTAAGTACATGCTACCAAGGTGAATGGATGAGCTTGGAACTAGCATCCTTACGGTAAGTACATGCTACCAACACGAATAGATGTCCTTAGAACAAGAATCCTATCAGTAAGTATATGCTACCAACACGAATGGATGACCTAGGAACTAGCATCCTTACAGTAAGTACATGCTACCAAGGAGAATGGATGCCCTTCGGACAAGCATCCTTACAGTAAGTACATGCTACCAAGGTTAATGGATGACCTTGGAACTAGTATCCTTATAGTACATGCTATCATGGATGAGTAGGATTATTAAAGCTATTTTAAATGGCATGGACAAAAAAATGACAAATTTTCTTTGGTAACCCAATTCAATCAAGAAGAAATGGTTGCCAACGTTTACATAGTGTGCGTGTGTGTTTGTGTGTGTGACCTCAATTGTAAGTGTCAAATCATTTTCCTGGTGATGATACTAAGAGATTTTTATTAATAACATTTGTAACAGCTTGTAGATGCATATACAGTGTTTCTTTTTCTTTAAATATGAAAGCCATTCATGAGTCTTAATATATTCACAATACTAATATATAATATATCCACAATTACTAATACATAATCAAACAATAAATCATAATAAATAATCTCTCAATATATGTAATTTTATTAGCCAGTACGCAATACCACACCATATCATATCTGACAAAACTGGATGTTGTGTGAGATGGAAAGACTTGTGAATATACATGTACATGTCATGATACATTTCATGAGACAAATACTTGTCATAATAAAATGACATACGAAGCACATGTCATAATAATACTACATACCAAGCATTTACCATGATACAACTACATACCAAGACTTGTCATGGTATAATTTTATACAGAGCTGGGGTACATGCACTTGTCATAATATTACTACATACCAAGACTTGTCATGGTATAATTATATACAGAGTTGGAGTACAAGCACTTACCATGATACATCTACATACCAAGTTTAATGAATATTTATGCTGAGGAAAATGATTGTTGAAAAGTTGGATGTCATGCACTAATCGCATAATATGATTGGCTAATCACTATCCAGACAGAAGCTACAATTTGGAGATGAGTCTATGACTTCTTTAGTGACAGTCCTTTGAATGGCTACATTTCTTGTCTTTAAGCTGTTACAAACTGATCTGTCACCATATCAAAATGAAAGAAATGTCATTTGAAATGAAGCTTCGGTCCAAGATGGAGATACATGAAATGCATGGTTTGTTTTTACCCTATAGTTGATGACACCAAGTCAGTAGAAAACTTTCCATGCAAGCACCTCTTCCCATACACTCTTTGCCACATGACCTTCTAAAACTGTGGCATATAATGTTAAATGCACATACAGACATTCTCACATGACCTTCTAAAACTGTCATAATGTTAAATGGTCATACACAGACATTCCCACAAGACATTCTAAAACGGTGGCATATTACGTTAAATGCCCATACAGAGACATTTCCACACGACATTCTAAAACGGTGGCATATTACGTTAAATGCCCATACAAAGACATTTCCACAAGACATTCTAAAACGGTGGCATATTATGTTAAATGCCCATACACAGACATTTCCACAAGACATTCTAAAATGGTGGCATATAATGTTAAATGCACATGCACAGACATTGTCGCATGACATTATAAAATGGTGGCATATAATGTTAAATGCCTATACACAGATATTGTCACATGACATTTAAAAAAGGTGGCATATAATGTTGAATACCGATACACAGACATTGTCACATGACATTCTAAACCTGTCATCATGTTGAATACCGATACAAAGACATTTCCACATGACAATCTAAAATGGTGCAATATAATGTTAAATGCCCATACACAAACATTGGCACATGGCATATAATATTAAATGCCTATACACAGACACAGACATTGTCACATGAAATTCTACATCTAAATATTAGCCTATGATAACCATGATCTGGATAACTGTTCATATCAAATCTCCTGCAGAAAATGCCCATTATGGCCGACTCCTCCATGACCCTGAGATCACACATCAATGCCAGTTCCATGCCTCCAGCTCCTGCATATCCAGACACAGCTGCAATGATTGGCTTGGATGTCAGAAGTCGAGAAGGACCCTTAAAGGGACCCACACCCATTTCAAATGCAGGGCATTTAAATGAAAACGTTTTGATTTATGATCTAAGTGAGATATATGGATAACTGTCAAATTGACATTAGTATACTCCTCCCCACACCGATTTCATTTGCAGGTCATTTAAACAGAAACGTTTGATTTATGATGTTATAGCTATGTTTAATTAGTTGAAACAGTGCACATGAAATTGAGAATTAATCCACCTATGATAAGTTTCCTGTGTTTACAGCAAATCTTGCAAAAAGCAGATCAACATCATATCAAGTCAGTAAGAAAAATAAAGTTTCAGCTTATATGGAATTCCTTCTCTAACTCAGACAAACTCAGAAACCCTGCAGCTGACAGGCTAATGTAAAATCACTGACTATCCAGATTTCTGGATTCTCTGTCTAATACGAGAACAGTGCCACTCAGATGTTGGCATTTGAATAGCTGACTGACATCACTTCACAGTCCTATCAAATGAATGGTATAAGCAATCTGAAATTACAGACGTCATGCATTGATTGGCTGATATAAAATCATAGGCCAATCAGATGTCAGATTCTGATTTGCTGATGCCAAATCACCAACCATATGTAAAAATTGTGAGACAAGTAAGAGTGTAAAGACTTCTTTTACAATCTTGGGACCTGATGAGTGTGACAAACCTTACCACAAGAAAATCTTAGAAATATCTGAAATGAAGTTAGGGTTATAGGTGGGTTAAATGGGATGCATCATTTGTTAGTTACTAAAAATCAGATGATATTAAGTTTGTAGATGATGTATCCTTCTTTCCATTCAAGTAACTCTCATAGAAACCATCCTACTAATATGGTGTAATTCCATATAGTGAGTCACTGGCAAATAATACTACTAATAATAGACCCTTGTTCCTGTGGCATACATGTTAAATGCCCATACAATGACTTTGCCACATGACATTTTCAAATTGGACATTAGCCTATAATAACTGAGATTTGGATAAAAGTCAATACCAACCTTCCTGAAGAAAACTCCTCCATAAGTCAATGCTAATACATTTATGCTAGTTACATGACTCTAGCCACTGCCTACCCAATTACAGCCATGATGATTGGCATGGATGGCAGAAGTCAAGAGGGCCCTTAAATAAGATCAAAGATTGGTTATCTTTACTACTTCCTTTAACATTTAAATGTTAGAAATTATGAGTCAATTCATGTTTTTAAATAAAGTAATTACCACACAAACATAAATCTGAAAATTCAATCTCTTGATATTATACAGTTATTTCCTTTAAAACCTGACCTTTTTGATGCTATCATTACCATAGTTATTTCAGTTGTTCGTGTATCTATGATCATGCACTAATATTCTACGATTTTTCAGCTGGATTAACAGGATGTAAAGCACTCGCAAAACAATATACATCAGGCAAAACTGCATCACATGGCATGTGAAAAGACATTGTGATCAAACCTGATGCAGGAAAATGCAAAGTAAATGCACCAAGGGTCCTTAATAATAAATTAAGTGAGGTAGAATATTTCTGAGGTAAATTTAATTCAAGATGTTTAAATTGACCTGTAACAATATTAATCTAGAAATTAACCATTTTCTTTCATGGAAAGTGGAGAATGGCTTATTATATATAATGTAGGAATGCTTAATGAGAATTTATGTAACAACATAGATATAACCATAAAACCTGCTGGAATTATTATTAACTCTTCTGTTTCATATGAAACGTTTCAGTACATTTGGTACCACTTCCTCTATGTTCTCTATATGGTCTTAATGGACAGAGTCGAGGTTTGTAGAAATGGGGCTACAGGTGGTTGCTTGCTTTTACTGATCATGGCCATATCATATCCACACAGGTTTGAGGCTCTAGATCAGAGATACTAATAATCATCTTCTCCTTATCTTTTATTAAAATGTAAGACGTAACACAAATTCATCCAATATTTATATGTAAAATGGCATTAAGCCCAAATCAGTAACAAGGGCAGCAACAAAAGCTACACAAAGGCTGTGTATATCAACGAATGTAATCACTCTCATTTATCATATGTTCTAACAAATACATAGTTATGTACCTTAATATTCCTGTCTAGCTTTTAAAAGCTAAAAGAGCCAATGAATCTAGTTTTAAAATCCTAGTGAGACCAAAGTGACATTACAGTGGATAGCCCGTAAATTTGGTACAAAAATAATATAGATCAAAATCACTTAAATCAAAGATTGGTTCGCTTATTAGTGTCATTAAATCAAATACAAATCATAATATCAGTGTGTACTCTAACATATACAACCAAGTGATGCGATTCTTTATTTTTTGTATATTTGGTATTTGAGCCTGTTTGAGTGTTTCTAGTAACCGAAGCCTCATATAGGCATCAAGGGGAAGAGGTCATTCATTGGGAAATAAAAACACAAACCAAATAGAAAATGCTCACAGAGATGATTTTCACCAGATGTCTAGTTTCAAAGGATTTCAAGTATTTCTAACATGCTGCTGAGAGTGTACTGCAACTTTGCTTGTGGGACTCCTTTCTCTACGAAAAGAGTCCAAGACTAATAGTTGTAAAATTCTAGTGCGTTCTTGAAAGTACTCTGATGAAAACAATTGTCCATTGACTTTGAACAGGATTATCTTATCAGGGATGCTTGATAATATATTGTAAATGTGCATCTCTCTCTCTCTCTCTCTCTCTCTCTCTCTCTCTCTCTCTCTCTCTCTCTCTCTCTCTCTCTCTCCCCCCCCACACACACACACACACACATACACACAAACACATACAGCTGACACTTGATAGTGGGACATTGTAACATCTTGTAAGGACTCTAAAATATTCAAATGTGGGGTCATTTTAACATGTACTTAGAATCAGAGAACTAAACTGTAATAATGTACATAAGATCCATATATGTGGAGTTTGTTTTTTATATATACAACTGAATAATGTACTGAGTTCATCACCTAAAATTACAATTTGTCCGAAAAGTGATTCATTACATAGAATCATTTTAAATTAAAAATATTTATTTTCCAAACAAGACTTCCTCCTCACATCAACAGTCTTTCTATGGGTATTCTCCAAACCTTCCTCAAGTTATCCTTATTTTTTCTTTAAAAATATGAGACTAACTTTGTGAAAAGATGTCTGCAAGATATTTGCAACACAAATACTTTAGCCGTGATCTCTGACCTTGAAACTACTTTCATGAATAGTTTAAAATCCAAAATTATGAATGCAAAACTGGTACTAATTCACATGATTCATCTTATAAATCCAGATTGCATTAGAAAGGTTTTCCTATCGTATGTAAATATATTATCTTCTAATGACAGAATCTAGGCTAATAAACACTAATAAAAGAACCTAAATTACATTCTTTCAATGTCACACTGCTGTTTAACACTTTGTTTGATATAAATGCAACTAAATACAAAGTCTGGTAAAAATCCATTTCTATATATACAATTCACAGGTCTCGCAGGAGTTGAAAACTAGGAGTCCAGGACTCCCATTTTGGTAAAAATAGGAGACCCACCAGCAAAAGTTGCAGTTACATCCCATTTTATTTAAACATTGCGGATTTGAATAACTGTTGGTTACCATTGAGTTTAATTCCCCCATTCTTTATAACACTGACATGTACAACTGTATCATCTTATTCTGCGTGTCTGGTAGTTCTGCACAACAATACGTCTTTTCTGTAAAATATTAGATAACGTTTCTTTCTGGTAAAAAAAAGTTTTAATTTTGGGGGGGGGGGGCTGAAATGTATAAAGAAAAATTCCAAAGTAATGGATTTCATTTCCATAGCCTGAGGCATAAACATTACGGTTTTTTTAAGCCATGCGCAGAATAGTCCACTATATCAGTTCTAGCAACTTTAGTACAGTTCTAAATCTCATTTAAATCTTCATCATTTTTTCGTTTAACCCTAAAATACTTGTCCAAATTTGCAAATGGCATATTGTTCATGTCTCGATGTATCATGGTTTCGAGTTCGCATGCGATATTTTATACAGCTACAATCGGAAATGAAATCAATTACAGGATCACGGGGCTTCATCGACGTAGGACATGGCGACTCTGTTTTCCTTTATGATGACAAAATATAACATATGTCGATATTTGTGGCGACAGCGATTTTGGCTGATAAAAACTGTATATACAGTCTTGCGTTTGGATTAGAAAAAAATCAAAGGTACCAAGCTAGTAAGCAGCGAACATGGATATAACAATGCACTGTTATATCATATTCAGCTTATGCTGATATCTGGCCTTATTACTGTATGCTGTATTAAAATAAAAATAACCATGCAACTGACTAGATAAAATCCAACACCTTTGAAGGCGGAAACATGAAAAAATGTAACACCATATCATGTCATCTATGAGTGTAAAACCATAGCATGTCATCTATGAATGTAAAACCATAGCATGTCATCCATGAATGTAAACCATAGCATGTCATCTATGAATGTAAACTACAGCATGTCATCTATCAATGTAAAACCATAGCATGTCATCTATGAATGTAAAACCATAGCATGTCATCTATGAATGTAAAACCGTAGCATGTCATCTATGAATGTAAAACCGTAGCATGTCATCTATGAATGTAAAACCGTAGCATGTCATCTATGAATGTAAAACCGTAGCATGTCATCTATGAATGTAAAACCGTAGCATGTCATCTATGAATGCAGAACCGTAGCATGTCATCTATGAATGCAGAACCGTAGCATGTCATCTATGAATGCAGAACCGTAGCATGTCATCTATGAATGCAGAATCGTAGCATGTCATCTATGAATGCAGAATCGTAGCATGTCATTTATGAATGCAGAACCGTAGCATGTCATCTATGAATGCAGAACCGTAGCATGTCATCTATGAATGCAGAACCGTAGCATGTCATATATGAATGCAGAACCGTAGCATGTTATCTATGAATGCAGAACTGTAGCATGTCATCTATGAATGCAGAACCGTAGCATATCATCTATGAATGCAGAACCGTAGCATGTCATCTATGAATGCAGAACCGTAACATGTCATCTATGAATGCAGAACCGTAGCATGTCATCTATGAATGCAGAACCGTATCATGTCATCTATGAATGTAAAACCGTAGCCCTTATTTCATCCCTTTCAAAGACCTATAATTATAGACAGCAGAACACGGACTCATTAATTATGCATGCACAGATCAAATCAATCAAGTATCATATTAAACTGACTGAAGAGGACACAAATGATAAAATAAACAACCAAATGGAAATATATTTTCCCAACTAGAAATTTGTGATTTTGTTTTCATCAGATTCTGGTAACTGTTTGTGACACATTTATGAATTGCCAATATTATTGTAGTACACTGACAAACCTTTGCAATACCCGATGTTAAAATATGTTTTCCTTTTTCCTTTTGTTCTGTATGTTGTTTTAGTGAACTTTTGTGGGTTAATACATTCACATAAAACCACTATATATTGACACTTTAAAACCCCCTGACTGACCTCGGCTTATTGAATGTTATTACGCTTTCTAAATAATGGTTTTATTTTTATCCTAAATATTATAAACAGAATGTAAATGTTACAGATGAGCTGTTGAGACAGTTATTTTACCAGTTTGACAAACGTTCAGAATTGTACCTGAAGCAAAACGTATATTTATAAGATTGTCATTAGGCTCTGAATATTTGATATTTGGGCATTTTATAGAAAACAATCTAAACTCACACAAACTTGACAACATTAGCTGTAACTGCCTTATACCTTTCTACATCCAAGTTGCCGTAGTGGTGTGATGGCATGGTATTTTAAAAAATGGGTTTCACTGATTTTATTATTTTTTGCATTTTTTTACTTTCACTTTTCTTAGCATCCTGTTGAATTCAGGTGTGAGATTTGGCTATTTCCTGTTTACGCAGCTTTTAAAATATTCCAGTCATACATTATTATGTCTGCAGTGTAACAGTTTATAGTGATATCTAGCACGGGGGCATCATCTAGCATGATGCCCCACCCTATCAAATTATCATGACACCAGGCCGGCCAATCGTAACACTAACCTCTTATTGCTGAGCGCAAAGCAAGGAAGCTGTTAGTACCATTTTATAAGTCTTTAGGATGACTCAGCCGGGGATCGGACCCACGACTTCCCGAATCTGAGTCGGATGGTATGAGCACTTGGCCACTGGAGCGGTCAGTGGATTAGCACTCAGAAAATCAACATATTGTGGAGAAAGATATCAGAGTTTTTTTTAAAAGCATTGCATTTCTGGATGACGAGACATGATTGGAAATTTACTTGCAAAGATTCGTCAGTTCATCATTTTTCACGTGATATCGGATGAAGCAAGTTCAGCAATATCAACGTTCTTGAGAATTATTCATATTGTTTTCTAATTGTGGAAACCAGGTTCGTTCGAATACGAGAAAAAGCAATTTCATATTTGTGTACGATATAAACGATATTGTTTTCCTGACCATGTCATCGAGTTGGATCGTAAATATTCAAATATATGACTGTGATCCCAAGGATTACTAAATTATGACCAGAACAAGAACTTGAAGTATGGATTTTATCTCTCTTGACTTTGAATGCTATCAAGAGCATATAATTCACACTTCTTGGTGCTTGAACGGTTACATTTAAGTTCCATTATTTTATCGCTGTCGGAATTGAAGCATGTTCCAAGGCCATATAGTTCGCGGCCTTTCGTTCTCTTTCTAATTTATTAAGTAGTCTTAGATTTTATTTTGCCATGGTTGACACATGCAGCTAAAATGAACAAATTTTGAGTTTTGATGGATCTGCATGATCTTCATCAGTAAAAGGACTGACACTGAATTATCATTTCAGTGAAGTAATTAAATTTGTTTAAATAAAATAATCTTTAAAAATGTCAAGGTAAAGATAAAAAATGTGGATGAGATTATAAAGATTGGAGCGTTAAAATAGGAGTATATAGATGGGAATACAACGACGGGAGTATAAAGATGGGAATATGCAGATGGGAATATAAAGTTGGGACTAGAAATATGAGAGTATAAAGAAGGGAGTAATACGTATATAGATGGGACTATGATGATGGGAGTATATATATGGGAGTACAACGACGGGAGTATAAAGATGGGAATATACAGATGGGAATATAAAGTTGGGACAATATATATGAGAGTATAAAGAAGGGAGTAATACGTATATAGATGGGATTACAACGATGGGAGTATATAGGTGGGAGTACAAATACGGGAATATAAAGATGGGAGTATTACGTATATATGGGATTATAATGATGGGAGTATAAAGATGGGGGTACAAAGATGGGAGTATAAATATGGGAATATACAGATGGGAATATACAGATGGGAATATAACGATGGGAGAAATACGTATATAGATGGGATTATAACGATGGGAGCGTAAAGATGGGATTACATAGATGGGAGTATAGAGATGGGAATATACAGATGGGAGTATAAATATGCAGCTTTCGCGAAAAATCCACATAGTGTCCACGCCATTGCTGCCTTCCTTTGGTCGGTTCAGAATATGGATCTTGTGGATACTTTAGAAGAGGAGAGGGTCATTTATTTTACCGTTCGAGCTATGAGTAAGCATTTATGGAGAACTTGCACATATTCGAGTGAAGCACAAGGAACATCTCCATTGGAAATGGCATAGACATTTGAATCATTGTTCACATAATGTTATAAGAAGACTGGTCACTTTTGAAAATGTTCAGATTGTCAGATATTAATCAGCTACAAAGTTAATATATGACTTGCCATGCTGAGACTCATGATGACAATACCAAAGCAAATTATATGACAGGTCATAAATTTCGTTTAAAAGAACTGCTTCCACAACACGAAAGGATGTCTTTGTATTTTTAACATGTCTTGCCTAGTACCTGTATTTTCTATTCTGTTAGTAGCATATTCGGCGTGTAAAATATATTAACAATACGTGGAAAGATATGGCAAGCGAAATATTATATATATATATATATATATATATATATATATATATATATATATATATATATATATATATATATATATATATATATATATATATATAGGAAAGCTCATCGTGTTAGACGTGCTTCAAATAGTGATGAGTTCTGTCTTCCTTACCCTTGTGTCAACAAGAAAATTGCCGTACTTTAACAACTTCTCATACTACCAAAAAGTGTGTATGTTAGCTGGAGTTACAGTTGGAAGTATGTATGTGACTGGATTAGTCCTTCCTTTGACACTGGAAACACGAGGTGACTGATTATGTCAAAGATGTCACATGCACACACGCGCTGGTGGATGTGTATGTGTATCTCATTAAATAGATACTGGAATTAGTCAATTGACACACCCATTGCCGTGTTTTCCTCTTTATGTCTGTATGACGGACAATACTGATCTCTGGTAAAACTCACTTGGTAAAGAAAGAATCATAAACCAGCATGGGTTTATAAAACAAAATGATCCTATTTAAACACTAGCTTAGAGCGATGCACTAAATCCTAATAAAATTATATAATTATATTCCTTTTAATTGTTACATATGCACTATCATAGTCAAAACAAAAAAAATACATATTTAAAAATATTGAATCTTTTGACAATAAGGGTCTTCTCTATGATAATTTGGAGAGGGACAGCAGACCACCAATAACACACGCAAACATACATACATACATACATACATACATACATACATACATACATACATACATACATACATACATACATACATACATACATACATACATACATACATACATACATACATACATACATATTCCATGGCACGATATTTTCTAAGATCCCGGTTTGCTTGGGTAGAAATAGAGCCATTGTTTCTCAAGGCCGAGCTCCCGGTGGGTAGTACTTTAAGATGATGTTAGTTTCAGTTTGGAAAAAGTGTGTATCGATTATGCTAAGGAATCTCTCGCGCATCAATTATTTACAGCTCCAGTTACAGTTTCATCATTCAACAGAATAAGTCGATAGGCCAAACGGTATTGTAATGTGTAACATTTTTAATGAGACGGCCGTTTACAATCGTATATCGTTGGGGAACATTATAATAATAGCTTAAAAATATATATTTGAACTTTTACCCACATTTTTTACCATTGGCTGTGTTTTAATGACTTTAAAATGTATAAACATGAATTTACCATTAATCGTGATTTTTTTTCCATTTGAAAAAGTACATATATATTTTCAACAGTGACTGTACATCCAGGATTTGAAATGTAGACACATATATTGAACAGTGACTGTTTCAGTGATTTGAAAATGTAAACACATATAATATAGAGATTGTGACTGATAAATGTCCGTCAGTGATTTTTACATATCTGGATCACACATCTAAGCGGTAAATAGTTTCGGATATATGTTCTAAATACAATCGAAAACCATAAATTAGACTTTGTTTCTACATAATCGACATTAAATTTGACACTAAACAATCTCCAAACTGAATCAAATTTTATAATAAACTTTAAACTGATTTATTACATGATATCTATTGAATTTAAATGCTTTATAATCATTATATAATTCTTTCTGAAGCGTCTGCTATTTCCCACCACACATCTTAAGGATACTAGTTTTTGTTTTCCATTCAGATCACGTTACTATGTTACAATGTGTTAGAGTCAATTTAATATTTTAAGCTGTGTCTTTAATAATATAATTCATTTAACATAATATGGTGTATTACAATGTTGTATATTATCAATTAGACAAACAAGGCAATTATTTATTATCAAGAAGCTGATATTGTTCTGACAAAACCTGTGTTGATGTAAAGTCAAGATGCGATATTGAAAGGATCATTCTATCTAACCTATATTATTTATTCTGAAGAAAAAAACATGAACTGTTCTGTTCGATATATAACACACAGGGTGTTACAATATCATTAATCACCGGATATAAACTTCATTTTAAACGGCCAACATATATCCTACAGTTCCAGATATATGTCAGGTTACTTGCGGGTTATGAGCGTTATTCGTATAATATTGTGTAAGCCACATTTGTCAAAGGGTAAGTGTTAAGTCCCACTTGTCAAGGGGTATTGTACAACATATAATAATAATAACTGTAACCCACTCCGTTTTGATACATGTTATCTAAGGGATGACCGCCCTCGATATCATTGCGCGGTTCTCGTATGAGAGTAGATATGGTAAACTGAGCAGGTATATTGAACAAACAACTCCGAACCCCCGTACAGATAAAAAAACAATTTAATCAATTATATACACAATTATGAAACTTCCTTTCCTTAGGAATAACTGCGGTTTAGAATTAAAATTTCACTGAATTACAATACGATTTGAAATAGATTTAAACAAATTAGCCGTTCTATTACTGATAGTTTAAAATCATCACAGGATCGAGTGGTACAATCGAAGTCAATGACTTGTTCGATTTTCATAAGCTGTTATTCTCGGTCCTCGTTCTTTGTTCAATCAATATCGTTTCAAGAAGTCGCTGTCTCGTCCAATTTCTAGATACTCTGCACTCGTGGATGTTTTCGCTTGATTCCGGACTTGTCCACTGTCTCATGCGTACATTGCAATTTCCGTCTCTCCCAATTTCTTTTCCCAAAGTTGACGTCGCTATTCCCGTAACTTCACGATCTTCTCAAAAAGCTATGTTCTTCCTTTCAATAGAAAATTAAAACAACCCAAGTATCTGGTTACAGTTGAGACTGTCCATTATTCCTGGTTCGAGCATTCATATATTTCTATCAGTGATAACAACTTTACGGCTAGTAACATGCCCTCAAAAGACGGTAGTTAAACAAATTGTTCATTCGTTTTGCCTTGACCTAATACATTAACGTGCTACACAGCGAGGCGCTGAATCGTATACACTGTCGCTAAATTATCTATGAAATCAAACTTCGGTGAATTCACATGTATTCTTGTAACCCCTACTATCGTAATACATTAAATTCTTAGAACACAATCATTATACAAAACAATATGATAAATTGAAGCATTAACGTAAGACACCCTATTCATACTCGGCATAGTGTGTTTAGGACATACATTAACACTATGTCATTCTTAATTAAGAATTAAGGTAAGAATTCCAATTCATAATTTACAAGTACATTATCATACAAATGTATCAAATGAATGCATGCAAGTACGTCCGATTAATAATACAAAACACATTATTATACAAATGTATCAAATTAAATCAATTATACAAATGTATCAAATGAAATCATGCAGACCTGTAAACTAAGCAAATGTCATATAAATTGCATCAACAATATACATGGAATTGTGACAGTACATTTGTTTTTGGTGTTTCACTTATCCGTGGGTTTGGAGGTTTTCCAAAACGCATTCTTACGAATGTATTTCTTTCAAATAACATCGTTACTCAATAATTATACCACTGGCTCTCTTACAGAGCAATGTCAAGACTAACTTTTAACTTAGCTAGTGCGATATTATGTTCTAAAGAAAACACCCCCATTATTTTCGTGATCAATCAGAATCAAATGCATTTTCTCCCGCTTTCTCTTAAGTCGCATACGTCATGGTCAATATGACATGCTTGGTTTTAAGTAACAGAATCTCTGTATTTTCTCAATTTTGACACTTTCCGTGTGAAATGAAACTTCAAAATGTCGCCAGCGGTCAGGCGGCTGCTGAATAAACAACGTTTAATTAGTACAAAGGTCACATCCTGCTATACAGATCAGTATTTGGCATAGCGTGTCATCATAAATCTAGCTAATGGCTATCTGGCCTCACCTAATTGTCTTTTAATAGATCGACTTAAATTTGCCACTTCACAATATACCTGCTGCATAATTTACATTTTGAAGAGTTTAGGTTATCTTGAACCTTATTTTAACTACGTTCATTCTAACAACACTTGATAATTTACTATTTCACTTTAAGTTACGGTAATAAATATTTTTTTTACTGTTTCAGTGTATACGTGTTTAGTTTAATTTACATTAATACTATCGGATCGGTTTAATATTTAAAATTGAAGATATATTGTTTAAGTTACTCTAATGTGATCTGATTAAATTGCTGTTTCAATGTATACATTTAATGTGAAATCAAATATCATTCAATTAGGAAATGAAATATAATGAAAACGATGTACAAAAATATAAGTAAAAACTGTTGAAAATTAAAGAATTATTTATTTTGTATTTATTCAACCATATACAGTTTGTTATTTACCTACATCACGTCTCTGACTACAATATATTTATGTTATCTTTATCTGCCTTGGGTTTGTACCTTATTCGTCATTGTACTGGTTGACCCGACATAAATAGTGTTGCATGAATGATACCCCAGACAATGAGGATACAAACTCCACTGATAGTATGATTTTAA
Organism: Unio pictorum; assembly: GCA_030141615.1. NCBI lineage: Eukaryota > Metazoa > Mollusca > Bivalvia > Unionida > Unionidae > Unio > Unio pictorum. Next base: position 2,792,124 of record JARLTB010000316.1, read on the forward strand.
CTCACATGATATGGGATTCCACGTGTGCGTTACGTGCGTTGATGTAGCATACTATATACGGGATGCGACCTTCACTTAGTTTATTCTTAAACGATGCGTGTACTTGTATTCCCTTGTTTGACCCTGTGAATTTTATTTTATCTATATGTACACCATAGTGCAATTTTACAAAGAACCAACACGTGGAAGTCATAATTGATTTTACAAGGTGTTATATAAATATCCAATAATTATAAAATTTATGCTACAAAATATATCCGTATTTCTTCACATGTGAAAATATATTCTTATATTTTGACATGTCACATATATATTCATATATTTTGACATGTCAAAATATTAGATTCGCCATCATGCCTTGCGACAATTGACTATGTGAGCCTACAAAAATGTGAAATAAAAAACGAGTGGTTTTTATTTGACACCTGCAACGGTGAATGATTCCTGTAAACTATTAGCACACTACATTTTGTGGAGGTCACCGTTGCAAATAAACAATAATCTGCTCTGCCTGGGTCATGAATTTAATGATACCAATGTGAATTGCGGTAAATTGACAAGGTGTAAGGCAAATCAGTGAAATATTTATGAGGTCATACAATGATAGTTTTCAGAATAGTTATTAATAACAGCGGACTAAATAGGATAATGTTGATTTTACTGGGAGTGATACAAATGTTGTTCATTCAAGTATTAATTGCCAAGCTCACTGAGGTGTGTTTATATGCTAAATTTTAGATTCAAAAAATCTCTCACTATATTAGTCAATCCAATGAGTACTCTTCCAGTTAAACAACTGCCCAAGGGACGAGGCGGTCTGCAAATGTTTATGACCTTAAAGCATGGCATAAACAGAGTTGGAAATCGAGTGAGAGCCCTGAAAGGAAAGTTTAGTCTCGGTTACATTTATTAACTGGTGTAAGTTTGCAATTATTGTTAATAATATTCATCTTAAATTCAACCTTCAATTTCCCCTTAGTTTGATTCATATATTATCAGAAAGCTATGCAGTATTTCGTTACATCAATGAGTTCGGATTGAGTTGTTTTGTCGGTATAGAAAACGTGTAGTGCAAGAGTTCATGAATTTCCCTCTGATACCAATTATGGAATATGTACGTTGGCTGGTTTAAATGACGCTAAAAAAATCTTATTGCAAGGAATACAGTTCATAAAGTCGTAAGTAATTAAGTTGTGTGTTCTCTTCAGCCGAGAATGTAGGAGCCTGCTGACTGGCATAGCTCAGCTGGCAATTTATAACCATAGCGGTTTGTGATGGTTTTATCAGATAATTGTGTCGGGAGGAATGTTAGAGAATACAGAAATATCTAAATGCATCTTAATAGGGTTGTAAGTATTTGTTAGATGCGAATGACCATATTTAATTATGCTGAATATCTATAATCGATGACTAAGGCAGAATAATGGGAATATTGGTTGACCCCAGGAGAAGGAAACCCTGACATATTTATTATGGGTAGTGTGTTTTATTTTAAGGAAACAAAAATACCTCCTTACCTGTATTGGACAGTTTGAAAAGAGTATCCACTGCAAAAAAGAGGAAAAGAGGTTGATGACCCGAAAAAACTAAGAGAGAGAGAGAGAGAGAGTGAGAGAGAGAGAGAGAGAGAGAGAGAGAGAGAGAGAGAGAGAGAGAGAGAGAGAGAGAAGGAACTAAATATGGAAACGCGGACCTATCACCAACAGTGATTTGGAAATGACCGGACGCACCAGACAACGCGGTCATGCCAGAACTCGGGGTTGGATCAGTCACTCGGTCACATGATGAAAATTTTTTTCTATCGGTACAACATAACGGTTACATGAATTTTGTAACACTATTTCTGAGAGAAAGCGAAACATTCAAATGTCATGTTCAATTTCATCTTATTTAGGTAATTCTTAAAACATATATTTTACATGCAGGGCTCGTGTTATTCTATATATATAGTTATTTGAAATTTTGGAAACTACACCCAACCACCCCCACCCCCACAAAAATAATAGTAATAATAAAGAAACAAACAAAACCACTGGACTTGATCCAACCTTGGATATGATATAATGTTTTCGAATTATTAGAGTAACTACGTACGAATGTAAGTATATCAAGGACATACGTAAGAATGTATGTATATAACGTAAATACGTACTAATAATGTATGTATGTATGTATGTATGTATGTATGTATGTATGTATGTATGTATGTATGTATGTATGTATGTATGTATGTATGTATGTATGTATGTATGTATGTATGTATGTATGTATGTATGTATGTATGTATGTATGTATGCATGTATGTATGTCTATGGACCCATTTTTCACATAAACTGTACAATAAACTGAATAAAGCAGATACCCTCAATATGCCGTAATGTATTTTAGCCTAGTGATTAGAACGTCCGAGGTTGTGATTTCGATCCCTAGCTGAATCATACTTACCAGATACTTACAAAAACGGTACTAACAGCTGCCTCGCTTGTCGTACAGCATTAAGAGGTTAGTGTTAGGTCTGGTCAGTCTGGTGTCAGGATAATGTGACTCGGTGGTACATCATGCCACGTGTCTGCGGCAAGATGCCCTTGTGCTAGACATCACTGTAAACTGCCTCACTGCAAACATCGTAGCAATATGACTGAGAAATTGTTAAAGCTATGTTAACAATTCTAATCAAACAAAGAAAGAATCAAACCTGGTGTGACCTTTAACTGCCAGATCATTTCTAGCAACATAATGTTAATGCCGTATATTACCACAGTGACTTTGATGATATCAGCATCGTATATATATATATATATATATATATATATATATATATATATATATATATATATATATATATATATATATATATATATAACCCTAGTTGCATCCTGTGGACCATCCTTTTTTGCAGCATTAGGCAGACCAAATTGTATCTTCATAATTATTCGAAATATACGAATAGCCATAACATTTGTAATAAGTAAACATCATTTATATGTTATATATTGTATGGTTTCAATGCTCCATTAAATATTTAAAAATATACAAGATACACGATCTCCTTAATTTGCATATGTTCAATACCATCATTATGGAGACAATTGCTTAAATTTCAGCATAAAGAAGAGCACGATATATATATATATATATATATATATATATATATATATATATATATATATATATATATATATATGTATATATATATGCCAAAATACATCATCTAAAAGACTTTAAATTGAAGATATAAGCTATAAAATGGATATAAATGTTGTTTACTTGAACATATCTTTAGAGATTGTTTAATGCTTTGTATAATTATTGAGATACATTTTGGTCTGCCTAATGCTGCAAATTTAGTTTGATCCACTTAAACCTGCTTTTAGAAGTATTTATGCATAAATTCTAGCTTAAAGGAATAGGGAACTTACATGTTGATTTTATATTATCTGATTGAATGTCGTGCAAAATTATATTTTGTCTTACTCCCTTACACCGTTATCGGGCCATTTAGTTCTGCAAGGAAATATTTGGTTATCCGCGCAAGTGCCTCGAGAGATAATTAAATACGTATCACGTGGTCGGTAGTGACGTTGTAAGATCTATTGCTAACAGAAAACCGAGCTAACTAGGACAGTTGCTAGCGTGATTCAGATAATTACTTTTCCCTTTTGCATCATAGAAAATTGCGAGAACGACTTCCCCTACTTCTCTGTAAGCGTGAACAATTGACCTTATCAGCTGGAGCCACTTTTGAAGACTAACAACGAAGAAGATACTGATGACAGGTCGTCATGTTCTCCGAATGTCAAAATGATGAGGATATTTTGCAGTGAACAAGGACGACTCGAGAACACACAATGGTTTGTACCGATTTATACTTGTAGCATGCATTTCATATATAGCAGAAAGCACGTTAGATTTCACTAAAAGAAACTGAAACTTTGTCAACTCCCGTGTGTATAAATATGCAAGTTTTGCGGACCCAAATTTCGAAAATCCTCCCTCGATTGCCTGAATCTTTTAAAGATTACCTTGTATCAAAAGGTACCTACGTCAGAAGTAGCAGATGTCATGGGATGATGCATTTAATAACAAACTTCATGCCATCAAACCAACCCTGGGAGAATGGACTCCTTCCTATAGATCTATTCATAGGGAGGAGGTTGTCATTGCAAGAATCAGAATCGGTCATACATACATTACCCACTCCCACATACTAAAAGGTGAAGATCCACCAGAGTGCGTTTCTTGCAATGAGCCATTCACTGTTAAACACTTTATGACCGAGTGTTCCAACCTGCAACCTACGCGTGCTAAATACTATAATGTACATGACATAAAGGAACTTTTTGATACTATACAAATCACTTGTATTTTAGATTTCCTAAAGGAAGTAAATCTCTATTTTAAACTATAACTTGTATGCCATCACCTAGAATATTTTTATCTAATGCAAATATCACCTCTTATTTACAACATCTTATCATCAACATACACCATTTACATCTCCCGTGATTGGGAAGCTTCATATTTTCCTGTCACCAACATCTTACCATTTTATATTTAACTATTATGGTTTTTTATATCGCTGGTCGATGTTAAACCTTCCTTATTTTTGAACATCTGACCTATTGTATGGCGCTAAATAGCCTAAAGTGCTGGTGCGCCGTTACAATTCAAGCAAACAAACAAACATTACCGGTAGTGCGTGTTATCAAAGCAGATACTTGCAAAACTGTATTTTAGTGTTTATGTGTTGCTAAATTAAACATTTTTAAAAATATTAATTAGTTATGTTTTCATAACTTTTAAAGCAATGAAATCCACATATTTATTTTGTAAAATTATAATTGCTACATTGTTTCAAAACACTTATTCTAGTGGAAATAGTGACATGATGTACACTGTAAACAGATATTTTGTTGATGTTCCTTATTTTAAACTTAAACTACATTTACTCCTTCCCACAGTGAAGTATATGTTTTCTTTTTCAACTAATGGACAAAAGCCCATGTAGAATACAGGACTATGATATTGAATGTCATAGTACACACCAACGATTAACTCCTTCTGCCATCTATAAACATAATAATCACAGGTTTAATGTTATCACAAGTTACACTAAATATTAATCTATTAAATACAATTCGACTCATAATTTCACATGGACTTGACAATACTCTAAACTTTGAAAGGCAACATACTGAGAACTAATGTTGTTTTGTCAAACTTTATTTCAAATGCAGAATCAACATGCTATTTCTAATCCGCATCTTTTATTTTCAATGCTTACAAAATGTTAAAAGTAATTTTTAAACATTCATGAATGGTCAAAATTATGTTGTGCTCATTCCTTACTGGTGTGATTGTGGATATTGCCAAATGATTCACTTGGCAATTGAGCACTTATGCTGAAAAGAGGTGGAGATAATTGAGAAAAAGAAGGGTGACCTGACATGTATAACACTCCAGGAAAGTTTAATTGCAAACTGCTTAAACAGATATTCTGGAAGTATCATGGACCTTTGTAAGTAATTGTTCCAATCTTGCAATTTGTTCCTTCAAAATTCCTGTTGATATTTTTATATAAGATTTTCCTATACTTGTGACAATGTTTAGGATGCATTTTAAAAAACAAACAATTTTCAAGATTTTCTTCAAAGTGTTTTCATTTTACATTTCATGGAGACAACATTTATTGCAGAAGGATGCATTCCATTATGATCAAACTGTGATGGTCTTGAACTCATAAAAAGAATGCAGTATTTTTAGAAGAAAATGTAGTTTTCTCTTTCAAAGACTTGACCCTTTTTTTCTTGTCTTTTCTTTGGGGTATTATCTAAACCTTTTTTAACAATATACTGCATGTTTTGAGAAAGAAATAGTAGAATTGTTTTAAATTCTAATAAATACTATGTTGACAATGATTAATACATTTTTTGTTTATCAACTAGGTTTAATGAGTCTTCAAGAACACAATAAACAAACAACAAAGAAATATAACAATTTTATATGTATGTATATGTATTCAAAGAAGATTAATACTTTGATAAATAGATAAATATATCAAACAGAATTCACCTGAAGTACTCAAAGTACAATTCAACATAACTTACCAAAGAAGAATGATCTAACTCTTGTTAGAATTTATTTTTACATGTATTCTATATTTATGTTCTGAACATAAAGGCAGATAGCATATTTGTGTTTTGTCAAATTGATTTGGCATCGACTAGGCAGAAACAACCGTAAAGTGCTTCCATCCTGTGTTGTTTCAAAAATAAAAGAATCTTTTCACTTAGAGGAATATGTTGACTTCAAACATGCTGCACCATACAAATTATTGGATTTCAAAACGAAGGATATTTGCTTTATGATAAGTTCATCGCTTTAAAAATTGTTTGTATGATGCTGTGAGTGGTGGTGTATACTGAGATTCCCCTTTCATGAACATGTATGCCTCTGTGTGTGTAGGCCAAGTCCTGCCCCAAGTCCAGAAATGCCTGCTTCAGGAGTGCAATGTAACCTTAAAGAATAAAAATGTACCATTATATGAAATCAATAAACTTTTTTTTTTAAATTTTGAACTTTTATATTTTCTTAATTATTGATATTAACCTGTGTCCCAACATAATGAACATTAATAAAAATTTATTTCATGAACTATAAATGAATTTCATTATTTTATTTATAGTTCAGATTTTACTACAGATTACTTTATTTCTGCTAATTACTTGCAGTGCTGGATTAACCGTTAAGCACAATAAGCGCATGCTCAAGGCACCAGCCCAGCAACGTCTTTTGTATCAGTCACTATGAGGGAGCACTTTCAAGGATACAAAAGGCAGGTGGCATTGGCTAGCCTTTACCGGTATTAAAATTTGCTGAGCAGTCTAAATATGTATATCTGACAATTTCAAAACAAGTCTAGTTCCCAGTAATTACTTGTGCTAACATTTGATTGATCTAATGCATTAACTAGAAGTAGTTCAACATAAATAAAATTGGATACATCTACATTATCAAAGTACAGACTATAATTTTGTGCTAGCTATACACAATTGAAATTTGGTATGATAGAGGTAAAAACCTTTGTTACAAAGACCCTGTCAATTCAGTAATTCTACTCAAAGTTAAATGCTCTCTTTCTGACTCCCTCGTTCGTATGCCAATTTCAAAGTTGTATCAATATAATAATGACATTCACATAGCGCTCTAATGACAACCATATATTGTACCTGCACTAGCTGGATGCCAAGTACTTTCTTGAACTCAAAATCAAAGTATAAGCTCCATATTTGGCTGAAAACTCAGGGGAATCGCAACGAGCATCACTTCCACATATTATTTGCTTTCCAGTGCGCTCTTCAATTAAAGAAGCTTGTTTCTCCCATACTTTTTCAACTGCAGGTACAATATAAGATGTTTGTAACTTTGTAAATGTACGTTTACTGAAACTTTGCATTTTCATTCCCTCAAAAAAATATTGCTCCTGCAGTAAACATATAACTCCATGGCATTCTTCCATCATATGGTTGACTTTTCCATTCTGAAATTTGCCCACTGACACAAACTGAATTTCTTGTGATAATTGTTACTCGAGAAAATTTCAAAAGTGTCTGGGAGGGCAAACAACATGATATACATACATTCGTCAATTCTGCCAATGTTGACTCCAGAACATGTTGCTGATCTTCTGGTTTTATATCTTATCAAGAATGAAGTTCATATGCATATCTTCAAAGTCACTGTTATTATCACTGTCCTCTCCATCATCAGTATCTGAATGTGGTTCATATTCTGAATCATGGTGTGTATCAGGGTCAATGTCATCCTCACTGCTTGGTTTATTTTCATTATCTCAATCCTCTGTTGGTTGTAGAGCTCAAACTGAATATCTATGGGTCTAAGGAATTGGTACAATAGCTGGTATGCTGAGTTCAGCATGATCTACCTCTACCAGAGCAAATACACTTGCAGATGTATCAAACACATAATTTGCATTGTAACTTTGCATTGTCTGATGCAGAACCTGAAGGAAAAAATCAATTATTATTGACAAGAAATAGTATTTGCAGTATTATGTAGTATCTTTGAAGCATTTGAGTAGTCACATGACAAGAACTGATTAAATACAATGATGGCCACGCGAAATGTAAAAAGGAAGTGGAAGGGATGGCACAAGGAAGTGTTTATCCTATGTGATAGCCTAAGGCTCATATTTCTCAGATGATACTGGTAGTGAGAAACATGAAATTATGCATTCCACTATATTTTAAATACACATTAGTGTTAGTCTAACGTTAGCGTCATGAACAACTCTTTCCGAGATAAATATGTTCCAGGAATATATACATTAGTATACGCAATAATTCAATTTCCGCAGCACATGTGATGTGATAATATCTGAGAATCTGAGATGACAAAAGCTCTATTTTATGCAGGTATTGTTGTTTAAATACTTCAGTTTCATTATGCTCACGACATTGATAGAAATTAGAGTGCATACAACATATTTATTTACCTCTGCATTACTCGTTTAACAGTTGTGGTTATGTTGCCACTCAGATCTGTTGGTAGATCTTCCCCCGACGTAGGGTTAGAATAACATCTGGTACTGCTGTCGGCTTCATTTTCGACTGGCATTTAAATATCCCAATTCTGCACGTCTTTCTGGATCAACTTTTATGCAGATCGTTTGCAAAATGAAGATTGCAAAGTCTATGAGTTACCGGCTTAAAGTTCTCACGGAGTCATGTCGGCAGTAATGGATCCAATCCGTTAGTCGTATTTTGTCTTTCTGAAATCGGAAAAATTTATTAGTCGAATTGTTGTTGCATCCAAACGCTGCACAGTGTGGCATTTTGGAATATTTTTTGAAAATAAACTCGAATATAAGCACTAATAATCCGCCTACTCTCAAGCACAGTGGATCAACATAATGCTGAGCAACTGCCGATAGCTGCTAAAGATCATGTGGCGTCACATTTATTCAGCCTCGTTTCTACTCGACAAGTATGCATATCGGAACGCTCATGCAATTCATACCCTATAATGTACTGTACATTTTATTATTCGAATTTAATTTGAATTTTCATTTCATATTCTAGGGAAATAATTGCTTGTTGAATTGTAATTAAATTGTTGGTTTGATTTTTGTCTGTTACATATTTTAAGAAATATAGTAATAACAAACTGTATGGCCCTTGTTACATCATGAGCAAAACCAAATGTGGCCCAAGACTTGTTTGAAACTTGATTATTTTTGTCCCAACAATTTCTTATGATATGGATAATTTGACATTTTTAACTTTTAGTCTGTTGTTAATGATGACATGCATCTTGAATGACAGACTGACCATACCTGTACAAATTCAAATTAGTTTACAGCAAGGATCATCTTTACAAAAATCGTATGCATGCAATGGGCGAAGCAGTTTATGGGAAACCATTTACAATACAAAGCTAGTGGGCAGCACTGGAAAGCAAAACAACATTTAATCTGCGCTATGTACCTAAAAATTACATGCGCAATGAAACCTACAATTATGCACATACAAACAATTTTAGTACAAGCTTTCAGAATCATACAAACTATGAACATAACAACCACAACAGATGTTCAACCAAGGGCCATACCAATAACTTATCAGCATCGATGCAGGAGATACAACAATATCTTGCTGATTATTTCCAAGATTTTAGAAATTAATAGGAATGATGGAATATGTCCATACAAATTGATGTCGTAAATAAATGTTAAGTTTAATGTCAAATGATGGTTTCAATAATGTGCCAGTACATAATGTCCTAGGATAGTTTTCAGCCCTAACAGTTTAAAGACAAATGACGCTTTCAATAATGTGCCAGTACATGATGTGCTAAGATAGTTTTCAGCACAATTAATGATCAAGAAAAATGGAAAAGCCCATACTTTTATGTCATATTAATCAATTTTGCATCTATTATATAAACTGTATAAATCTCATTTAATATTTTCGTGAACTGACTTAGGAACAGAAATAGCATTGAAAGAAGGGAAATTTATTACAAAATGATGTCAAATAAGCAGATGAACAATTTATTGATTGCTTAATTACATCTATCTATTTTGAGACAGTAACATAGTATAGATCAATATTTCAATCCAAACAATATGTGAGAAATAGTAAAATATTCATCATAAATATAATATGCTCTGTTATATTCAAACATGAAAAATATCATCAATACCATCAATAATATGTTCATGAGCATTTCTGTAATAATCTAATTAAGTGCCAACCCCCCGTTTTCTTGATATAATGTGGGATTAACATCCCTCAGTAACTCACACATCATTCAAAGTGGTCTATTTATCTGGATCTTGTATGCACGTTATAGTGGGAAAGGGTGAACCACTCCCGTGGCCTAGTGGTTATTGTATCCACCACGGAAGCGGGAGGTTGTGGGTTCGATCCCCGGCTGAGTCATACCAAAGACTTTAAAAAAATGGCACTAACAGCTGCCTCGCTTGGCACTCAGCATTAAGAAGTTAGTGTTAGGACTGGTCGGCTTGGTGTCAGGATAATGTGACTGGGTTTGACATCAAACTACATGTCTGCGGCATGATGTACCAGTGCTAAACATCACAAAAAACTGCCTCACTGCAGACATCATAGTGATATGACTGATAAATTATTAAAGCTGCGTTAAAAATCATAATCTAACAAACAAACGAAAAATAGAGGGAATGGTGCCATGTTTCCCATGAATGCAACATTGTCACAGAGTCATCAAAAGCGCCTTCCCTTCCGTTATGGCTCACTGCCATGTCACCTGGCTGCATGGGTTCAGTCCTCAGATTTGGCCAATACTGGGTATGTGAGAAAGCTTGCCAGTTGTCACAAGATAGACCGAGTCGGGACTGGATTAGTGAAGACACGGAACACAACTGCGTTAATAAGATATTTATTTTATAAACGCAATTTTAAAAAAAACAACTCTGACACCAATATTTTACAAAATATAAGAAAAATCTATTTATATAAATGTTCCTAACATGGAACTATGAATTTCAGTAACGTAATGACAAAAAAGAAGTATAAGAATGAATTTACAAATATGAATATATATAAAAGGCTCGTATAACGAGATAGATGCAAAGAAGATATTAAATAAATAATACGTCGTCCATATGACGAGACTGGAATGAAATTATGCAGGTGTCGTTCATATAACGAGACTGCAAAGAAGATATTAAATAAATAATACGTCGTCCATATGACGAGACTGGAATGAAATTATGCAGGTGTCGTTCATATAACGAGACTGCAAAGAAGATATTAAATAAATAATACGTCGTCCATATGACGAGACTGGAATGAAATTATGCAGGTGTCGTTCATATAACGCGACTGCAAAGAAGATATTAAATAAATAATACGTCGTCCATATGACGAGGTATATGCAATTGTGAACCCTAAGTTCTGAAGTTCTCGTTCATGGGACGAGATTTGTGTAGAATGAAATTATGCAGGTGTCGTTCATATAACGAGACTGCAAAGAAGATATTTAAATAAATATTACGTCGTCCATATGACGAGATATATGCAGCATACGTAAGCACCATACACAGGCACCACATACGGGCATTACACGGTCAGCATAGACAAGCCCACACACGTAGTCACCACAACACGTCACCACACACGCAGTTACCACAACACTGCACCACTTCAGCACAACACGTCACCACACTACGTCACAACACTTCAGCACAATATGGCACCACACCACTTCAGTTACCACACCACGTCAGCTCTTTTAGCTGATAGATTGCTCCGTTTAGGATGGAAGCTTTTCCGACAAGACTGGATCGTTATGTGATTTCTGTCTTATAATTTCGTCCTTATATACCCCTAGCTGTGACAGATATGCGCAGCTAGGTACTTTAAACTGCAGGCAATTTCGCACATGCAGCATGAGCTGAGGGTTCGCTCATTATGTCGAAATAACTAAAAAGCAGAAAAAAAATAATAAACTACCCTCGGTAAGGCTGTACGCAGTAACGAAATCGAGACTAGATTTTTGACCACATATACATATTGAACAGAGTCGTATACAATTCCGTGACACCAGTATCATCTTGTAGATTGGTGGATCTTTGCGGGGGTATCCCGGGTTCTTTCTCCACCATGTATGGCCTATCATGTGCTGAAAAATGGCATTAAACCCAACAACAACAACAATGACCCAATGGAGACAAAAAGGGAATTGAAAGTAGTTTGGATTCATATAATACATATAGTACACTAAGCCATTTAAATGTGAGATGCTAATAATCATCTTCTCTTTATCTTTTATTAAAAGGGAACTCTTAACAAAATTCATCAAATATATTTAGACTGAACATTTACAAATTATCTTTAGATGTACAATGGCATTAAGCCCAAAACAATAACACAGACAGCAACAAAAGCCTAAACAAAAGCTGTGAAAATACATAAAGGAAAATAATAACTCTCATGTATCTTCTAACAAATAAATTTATGTTATGTACCTTAATATTCCTGTCTAGCTTTTCAAAAGCTAAAATAGCCAAATCAAGCTAGCTTTAAAATCCTAGTGAGACCTAAGTTAGAAACCAAATACAAAAGTTTCAAATACATCATTTTCACCAGATGTCAAGTTTCAAAGCATTTAAAGTGTTTCTAACATGCTTCTGAGAGTGGACTGAAAGTTTTCCTCATGGGACTATATACCAAAATAAGAGTCCTGGACTAGTGGTTTTAAAATTCTAGTGATATCTTGAAAGTACACTCTGTTGAAGAAAACTCTTTCTTTCTCTCAATCTCTCTCTCTCACGCTCTCTCTCTCTCTCTCTCTCTCTCTCTCTCTCTCTCTCTCTCTCTCTCTCTCTCTCTCTCTCTCTCTCTCTCTCTCTCTCTCTCTTACACACTCACTTTGGGACTGCAAAATATCATGCAAACTAAAGCCCTGGCTTGAACAAAAATAATATCAATATAAATAAACGCATCAAATTTTCTGCACATTTACTTACAATCACAGAAATCAAATACTATGATGCATATGACATACTTATAAGAGGAGTTTGTAGTTCATTTATACAACTGAACAATATACTAAAAACATGACCTAAAATTAAAATAGGTCTGTAAATAGTTTCATAACATAGAATTATTTTAAATTAATAGTATTTAGTTTTCCAAACACGATTCCCGCCTTACATAAACTGTCTCTCTATGGCCATTACCCAAACCTCCCACAAATTGGTGGACATCCAGAAGAAGTCAGTCTTTCCTCCCTCCTGTCATTTTATTGGTAAAATATGAGACTAACTTTGAGAAGAGATGTCCACAAGATATTTGCAGCACAAATACCTTGGGCATGACCTTTGACCTTGAAACTACTTTCATGAAAAGTTCAAAATCCAAAATTATGAATGCCAAACTGGCACTAATTCGTGGCATTCATCTGATAAATCCAGATTGTATTAGAAAGATTTTTTGGCTATTGTCAAGATCAAACCTGAAGCTACAACCTTTAGAATCTTCTAATGACAGAATCAAGGATACAAAATCCTAATAAACTTAAGTTATGATTTTTCACCTTGAAATCATTGTCACACTGCTGTCTAACAACTTGCTTGATGAACTGAAACTAAATACAAAGTCATGAAGTATATATATATATATATATATATATATATATATATATATATATATATATATATATATATATATATGCAGTTGGTCTGAGTTTCATCTGTGATAGATAGATAGATAGATAGATAGATAGATAGATAGATAGATAGATAGATAGATAGATAGATAGATAGATCAATATAGATATGCAGTAGGTCTGAGTTTCATCTGTGTTAATTATCTTTGATTATTCTAGGCATTCAAAATGTGAGTAAAGATATTTGATCTCACTAATCATGATTGACCTGATGACATGTCATCAACCCAAAATCAAAGCCCTTACGTGAGAACACTGGTATGCTAACCACTGAACTATTTCAATAATTAAGTCTGGGAAATTCCAGTAAAGTAACCTTCCCTTTAAAATCTAGGCTGACTTGATGGTAGGATATGAACTTTAACCCAAACCCTTCAGTGACAAATCTGGCATGGAAACCAACGAACCATTGCAACTACACATCTCCCTTGATAACTCACATATGACCAGGATCCGAAAACATAAACAGCACTACAACTTATACACTAGCTTTGATGTAATCCAATCGCCACTGGACATTGAGAAAACTTTGTGTTGTGGAAACTGGGCTCTTTAATGATGAATATACAATTTATAATCACGTTGCGAATTTCACAATAGAGTGCTTTATGTGCCACTTTTTCTGATGACGCTATCTATAATTATCTAAAACATATATTTATTTTCAAGATGTCTAACAACATCATTAATACTGGTTTTGACTATCATGGTGTCATAAGTGGTAAGAGCATCTGCCTTGGATGCAGGAGATCATGTTTTTAAACCCCAGCCGATTCATATCAAAGACTAATAAAAATCGTACTAGCAACTGCCTCAATTGTTGCTCAGAATCAAGAGAGTGTAACATCTGGTCGGCCTGGTGTCAGGATAATGTGACCGGGTGGAACATGATGCTTCATCTGTGTGGCATATTGCCCCACTGCTAGACATTACTATAAACTGCCATACTGTAGACAATGTACCAAAATAGGTCTGAAATATTTGTAAAACAACATAGAAAATCCAGACCTTATGAACATAGAATTTGCATGCCTTTTAACTTTTCTTTTATTTCACCGGTTTTATTTGATACAAAAGACTTAATTAACATGATAATACAAAGGAGATCAGCTTTTATAAAAGAACAATGCAACAAATACCAACACAAGTCAGATATAAAAAAGCAAACAACATGTAATTAAACATTAGGAAAAAAATGCTTACGGACATGCTTTTATGGTAGATTGGGCAAATTGCATTTATTAGGATTGCACTTCAACCAAACTAAAATATTTTTTCAGATATTGTTTTGTCCCATGAGTCATAGTTTGAAGGAATGATGACACTAGCTATATAGACGGTAATGGTTTTAATTGTATCGTTAGAGAGCAACCGCTGATGCATCATAACGAGAGAATTTACGTTATTTTTTTTTCAAAAATAACTAGTGTTAAAGTGTTTAGTGAGATGGAATCAGGACCAGAATGATGGCTGTTCGATCCTTCAAGTATCCTTGGCAAAGATGGTTGTTTGATCCTCGAAATGTGCCTGGCAAATATGGTTGTTTGATCCTTGAAGTGTATCTGACAAGGAACTTTACAGCAAATGACATTAGATACCATATTGATGTAAACTGGAATTATTGAAACTATCTTGCTCTGATTTATATCGAAATAAAGCTTATATCCTGTATTATATCCATCATAATAACATGTGTATTTTATCCATTTTATATTACGTACTATCCAGGACGTTTTTTCAAGAAAAAAATAATAACTATCTTGAGATAGAAGACAAGAAAATATTTCAGATCGAAGGAAACTCACACACACCTCAACGCGAAAATAAAATGGGAGAATATCTTAAAACAGATGAATTTCCTCCGTGTATGATACTTATTGTGTAAGCTGGAATCTAAAACCTGTAAGTAAAATGGGGCGTTTAAGCTTACACCACAGCTAATACTGTGAAAGATTTCGTGCTGACATTACAGAACCTGTTGATAATATTGGAAGTGGTGAAAATTAAGCCTACTGTTTGCTAGCTACATTGCAGGGAGTGAAACTTTGAGTGGGATACCAACACCCGGCAATATAGTTATCAGATGGGGACTAGAACATAAAACACTCAACAAATGATAAAAATATTCAATGCACATGAGATATTACAGTAAATTTCTGACAGAAAACATGCGCGCTTCTGAAAATCGTAGGATAGTTCAGAATCAAGCCGAGGAACATATATGCTATCAAACTCATATTTGCTAATAAATTACTAAGCCATGGTATATTTTAAATTTAATTTCATCCGAGTGTTTGTCCGAAAGTTGAATTTGACCAGAATATGTTTCATAATATTCCATTTTAGCCACTCCGTTTACACATGGGACACGTTTCCATTTAAGCCACTCCGTTGACACATGGGACACGTTTTCATTTTAACCACGCCATTGACATATGGGACACGTTTCCATTTTAGCAACTCCATTGACATATGAGACACGTTTAATTTTAGCCACTCAATTGACATATGAAACACGTTTCAAACGTGTACTTAAAGGCTCATAAATTTAATTGTATTTTGTAAAATTACACTTAACTTTTTTTGAAGAACAATTTGAAAACTAATCTGACATGAATATTTAAAACACACTGTTGATATCATGCAAGTCGTAGCAAAAATCCTCGTAATTTTTCGGAAAAATACCACAGTAATCCGGTATACAAGTGATGATGTGTACCTCTGATGCTGAGACAAGTAATCAAGGTGTGGAGATCAATAATCGAGGTTTGGAGATTAGAAATCTACGCAAGGAAATGAGTAATCAAGGTATGGAAACGAATAATCAAGCTATGGAAAGGAATAATCAAGGTATTTAAACGAAAAGTCAACGTATGGATATGATTAATCAATGTATGGAGATGATTAATCAATGTATGCATATGAATAATCAACGTATGGAAACGAATAATCATGGTATGGAAACGAATAATAAATGTAAGAAAATGAATAATCAAGGTATGGTATGGAAACGAATAATCAAGGTATGGAAACGAATAATAAATATAAGGAAACGAATAATAAATGTAAGGAGATGAATAATAAATGTAAGGAAATAAATAATAAAGATACTGCTAAGAATAATCAAGATATGGAAATGAAAGATCAATATATGGAATTAATAAACAAAATAAATAACCAAGACAATGAATAATAAACAGATGATGGGATATGAAAACTAACAAACGAATAATTAAAACAGGAAGAAGCATAATCAAGAGATAAGTATAGCTAATTAAGACTTGGAGATGAATAATCAAGAGATAGGTATGGCTAATTAAGACGTGGAAATGAATAATCAAGAGATAATTATGGCTAATAAAGACGTGAACATCAATAATCAAGAAATGCATATGACTAATTAAGAGGTGGAGAGGAATAATCAAGAGATAATCATAACCAACTAGGAGGTGGAGATGAATATTACAAACATACGTATTGCTAATTCGGAGGTGTTGAGGAATATTCAAGAGATAGGTATGGCTAAGTAAGACGTGGAGAGGAATAAGCAAGAGATGCGTATAACTAATTAAGTATTGAAGAGAATTAATCAAAAGATTAAAGAATAACAAACAAGCTAATGAAAAAAGGTGTGAAACATCGTGACTAATATGTGTGTGTGTGTGTGTGTGTGTGTGTGTGTGATTTAGATTTTTAACGTATTTTTACCAATTATAGTCAGTTTATAGTGATGTATAGTACCAGAACTGATACTTCCGATACTAGGATGAGAGCAGTTTTATAGCAATAACAAGACAGAATTCAATGACTGAAGCCTATGCCAGTAGGAAGTTGCAGTCAAGGGAACAAAAATACTCAGTGATTGAGAAAGACTGCTTAGGATAAGGGATTGGTAAGTTTCAGGACTATCTTTTTGGGAGAGACCATTGACCATTGCTGTACTTAAAGAAAATTAAAACCGTTAACACCGATGAGTTGGTTGCTAACCCTTTAATTCTATCTTTTTCGAGCTGAGTGAATCAGTGGAGTCGAAAACGTAGGTGCGGATTATTTGAGTAGGAGATAATTAGAAAATCCGGATTACTGTATAACCACTGTATACATTGTAATGCAGCATCAATAGTAATATACTTCTATTCTGCGTAAGTTAAAACCATGAGTACATTTTTCTCGTTGTTGGTAGGGTATGGTATATTCATCGAAAAAGACAAGAAATGATTTGATTACTCCTTAGAACATATCTCGATATATATGCGTACAACGTCACCTAGGGTCAATATTTGTTTTTCTAGTTAAGCAGCTAAAGTAGCGTGTATTTCGTTGTAGATCGCTTGCGGAGAGAGACACTAAATGCACGGTATGCACGGGTATGTCAACCTGAATAATACTCACTTTCCTGTGTATTTAAGGCAAATCTTTTGTTTAACTGATACACTCGTCTTGGATCTTGTCAAGCAGTGAACGTTGTCCATTTTTGTAATCTATCCATATGGGTAAGTGTTACATTTCTAATTTATTTGATATGCGAAGCTTATTCAGTTTTATGTCGTATCGTGAAATGATGCCTTTATCTGATAAATTGTGAACTTTAAGATACTAGCTGATTTTAATGGTTCTTTTTAGCAGCATGTGTCTATATCTTTATATCTTTAAGTCCGTACCTTTTATAATGACCAGTTGATATGGTGGAGCCATTAAAGGTGGGCGTGTCCAATAAAGTGTTCTAAACCAATTCAGGACAACAGTGGTCTGTACGTTTCTGTCTGTGGGTAGAACTATCTGGTCGTCTATATTTATATGAAAGATGACTGAACCATCAAGAATATACAAAGTCGAAACCGCTCATTTGTAAACATGTGGGCATGGTGAATTCTTCAACAGTAGATACAAATGTTGGCGGCAGATTGAAATGTGGGCCGACCCAATATTTCGGGACAACAGTTTAGCTTGTCGGTCGACACATTTGTAAGTTTTTACATATATTTATGAATCGCACGGCTGTATAAATGATTGGTGTTTGTTCTAATTGATTTATTTCAATCGAGTAACATTTGGATAATTATGGTTACATGCGATACTATGAATTTTATTTTGATTACATTAGCTTATTTGAATCTTAAATCTTAAATCGATTACTAAAGATTATTTGAATCTTATTTTTGATTCCAAGAAGTTATCTGAATCTCGGTTTCATTGTACGAAATTGTGCGATTATTTGAATCTTACTCCCATTACGCGAGATTATATAAATGTTACCGTAATGCATTGTAAATGAACCCATTTATTTTGTTTTGTTTTCCTATTTGTGAATGTTTGCATAGAGTAATTGAATGAGACGCATATTTTAGAGCGTGAATGAAGCGCTTTATTCGTAAAATATATTTTGTTATGATCCAGTCCATGTGTTGTGTCGTCATTCAAGCATCTATTCAGTGTTACAATTAGTATAAACTGAAGATGAATGATATTAAAACTAAGGCCAATTTTCATCGTTTACCTCAACAAATAACAACACCAACGATACGAAATCAGTCGATACGAAACCTAGGTATTTCTCTAGACAGTACTCGCAATGCACCAACAGGTCATGATCATATGCAAGGCTTCATATATTGAGCTGAGAAACATCAGCTCCGTTCACAAATATATTTCCGTTGATGCCACTTGCATGTTCACTAGTACTTTAAGCTGTATTATTGTAACTCAATTCAGTCTGGTTTGTATCAATATCTACTCCTCAACTTCAAAAATGTTACAAATAGATCTGCTGGGATGTTTTACTGAAGGACTCCAGTGCAACATACCTATCCGACCTCACCCATGTCCATACACAATATACTTACGCTCCTCTTCCGACAATCGTAGTCTTATTATTCCCACTATGAAAACGAAGAGATATGGACAACTTTCGTTGCAAAGTGGAACAAATTGCCCGTGGAACAAATTGCCCGTGGAAATGAAGAGTGCGCTAAAAATCAACTTTTTCGAGTGCAATAACAAATTTAAAAAAAACTAAAAATAATAAATTCCTAAGGTTTCATATTATAAATATTGTCAGCATGTTTTTCTATATAAAAAAATGTGTTACGGGTAATATGTAACGTTGTAAAGCGCTTAGAGCTTCTAGAGATTAGGTGATATACAAAGTCCTCATTATTGTTATTCTACTTATGAATAGAATATGGCCCCCCCTCCTCCTCCCCAAGTAGTGTAAACAGCTCTCCCTTACGGATCAATTCCATCTCACCTCTATCCCTGTGGATTCCATCTCCCGTTCGGCCAATTCGGTTACCTTGTATGAGAAAACTTGCCACTAGCTTCTCGTGGGTCGGTGGCTCTTCCGGGGTTTATCCAGGTTCTTCCTCCACCATTAATACTGGCCGCCATGTATGGCTTATAGTGTGCTGGAAAATGGCTTTAAACCCTACATCAACAACATGAAAAAAATTATAAAAGTTAGTAATTTCTATTAAAAATTGAAAACGCCCAATGGATTCTGTCTAATGTATTTTCATGGAAACACAGTTGATAAGGAAGCAGTCTCCCCTACATCCAGAGAGCGTGTTTTCCTAATGTCTAACATACTAATGAGATATTGCATATTTATTTACAGGTCACATATATAATGATGTGCTTAACGATTTCTACCTATTTGAAAACCCACCATGATATCAACAGTGTATATTTCTTATACCAATGATTATCTCGGCTTTATCTATATAATTTAAGAGTTGTGTATATCAGGCCCAGACTGATATATAGTAAATTTTCTGTCAAACAATTTCGTGAACCAGTCAACCTTTAAACACGCCCACACATGACCAGGAATATATATCAGCGAGATCAGCGTAAGGCTTATTATAGTACATACAAAGTTGTACCTCAACATTAAATAAGAAAATAAAGGCATATACTTCATAATGGCGACTGCTGTAACACATACTGAAGACGAACCAACATGTCCTATTAGTATGGGATTATTCAATGTACCAAGACAGCTGCCATGTGCCCACACATTCTGTCAGAGTTGTCTACAGTCATACATCACAAGCAAGGCGTTAGAACACGAGAAAAAGAAATGCATTGAATGTCCGGTATGTAGAAAAACAGCAGGTCATTTTAAAGAGAATAAACCAACAAATGAATGGGCCTCGCTCTTTCCAGTCGACACTGTGATACAATCAATGTTACCGACGAAATCGAAAGTAGATCGTGTATGTGATGCTTACTCCTCTCACGGCCTCTCTGTCACAGCTACAGGATTCTGTGCAGCATGCGAGGAAGCAATGTGTGATAACTGCCTAAACGTTCACAGAAAACAAAAAGTGTCCAAAGCTCACTCTATTCTTACAATGGAAGAGTTATTGAACAATCCACAAAATATGATGAGATTTGCTGAAGGTTTTACATGTTTTGATCACGAAGATGAAGCTCTAAACTTTTACTGCAATAATCACAAGATTGCCTGTTGTGGAATTTGTTATTTTGAAAACCATAAAACTTGTTCTGATGTGAGAAAGTTGAAGGAAGAACTCCCTGCTCTGTTATGTGAAACCAAAACAAGTGAAATCATGGAAGAGTTGAAAAAACTGGAAACTCACTTAGAAGGGTTTATGGATGTAAAGGAGTCTAATATGAAGGATCTAGAGTCCCAAGTTAATGGACTCTCTGATCAAATCAGAGAAATGAGAAAGAAAATCAACACAGCTTTGGACGAATTAGAGATGAAAGTGAACACGGAGGGTAGGAGAATCCACAAAGAAGTTGCTATTAGGACACAAGAAGAGAACCAGCAATGTTTGTCACTGATTCATGCCATAAGAAATTCTCAACTTCTGTGTGAAACAGTCCACAAATATGGAATTGATGTACAAAAATTTCTGACAGCCGAAAAAGTAAAGTCACAACTACCTTTATATTACTCTCAGATCAGAGAAAAGTATGAGAGGACAGACACACTGACAGTACAGGTGAAATTCACTCCACTGTTAGAATCTATTATATCGCTCTCATCATCCGATATTGGAAAACTTGTGACCATGAATGGCTCAACCCTTTCTATACCTGGTTTGAGGAAACCAACAAAGGAATGCCAGGTTGAGAATATTGAAACATTTAGTGTTAACATCAGTGGAAGGAAACGAGGTTATAGTGGCATTACTATTCTACCTAGAAACAGGGTGATGCTTGTTGATAAGAACAATGGTCAGTGCATTCTTCTAAACAATTCACATCAAGTAGTTACAACATACAAACTCACAGGAAAGCCTTGTGCCATTTGTGTGGTGGGTGATGAGGAAGTGGCTGTGTCTGTGTATGATCAAAATAAAATTCAGATTCTATCATTCAGGGGTGATGTCATCATTCCAGTCACAACAATAACAACTAAATATAGGTGCCATGGAATTACAGAAGCTGGGAAGGGAGAGATGGTTCCGGTTGGAGACTGTGGTAATAACAAATATTGCTGGAGTCTAATCAGAGATGGGAGAGAGGTCAATTATTCTAATCAGTATGACTCATCATCTAGAGTCTTTAAGTACATAGCACTGAATCACTCTAAAACAAGAGTCTATGTTACTGTGCCTGATACAAATTTCCTTGACTGCTTCAATATGGAAGGCAAGAAGCAATATACCTACAGCCAAGACAACCTCGAATATCCTTCAGGAGTAGCTGTGGACAGGGATGACAACATCTATATTGTTGGACATAATTCTCGTAACATTCATCAGTTATCACCAGAAGGCTGCATAATACAGGTCATAACTACAGGAGTGCCACAGTCTCCATGGGCAATCAGTTTTGACAACAGTAGAGATACTTTTATCATTACAAACATTTATGAAAGTCCAAAGCTACACATTTACCAACTGAAATAAAAGTTAAAAACCGGAAATCTAATTGTCATGGATCATATGATAAATGTGTTTAGCATAAATAGTTTCATGGATGGTGCAAATAACTGAATCTCAAGCTATGTTTTATTGTGAGATGATTTCTGCCACTTATATAATAGTTAGATATGCATGAACCTCATAGATGACTTTTTTGTAAATAAGAGGATAATATCTGTCAGTATGGATACTCTGAAACTTCTCCCCATTTTTATATTATTATATTCTTTTCCTTACCGGCAATACTAAAAAACCATTCATGGAGTTATATTGTGAGATGATGTATGTCACTTATATAATACAACAATATTTTGGGTAGTTTTATGCATGAGATTCATAGATGAGGTCCTTTTTGTTAATGATACCATCTGTCAGTATCCATGAACACTTGAAACTTCTCCCCCTTTTTGATATATTATATACTATTTCTTTACTGACAATATTAAATAACTATATAAATGAAACAGGATGGTATTTTTTAGATTATATACCATAAAAAATGATATAATAAAGTTTGGTCATCCATGGTGGTGAATGATTACCAAATCAATATTATAAAGTGAAAACAGAAATTAAAATCTTTAATTTCATGCACATATAAGGTAAATGAGGATTAGTTTCCTACTCCCAAAAAAACTAATGAAACAAATAAAAGGTTTGTATTATTTAGATGATAAACTGATGTAGCATATATGGTGACCAAATAGATTGGTGGAAAAACAAACATAAAATTGCACAGAAAGTGGATTATAATACAGGGAATAGTTACAATAGGTTTTCATAATTTATTACTTGGATTTAACTCAGACTTTGAAATCTACCTAATTTATAGGTACAATTCTTGGCAGTTAACAATGAATTTTGAAATGAAACTTTTGTTTTTGGCTTGTCTTATTGCATGACATTTATTATTAGATTAATAACGTTCACATAATTCCAAGAGAAAACAAATATTTGAATCTTTTAATATACTTATTTCTACTGTATCATTTACATATCATCCCTTGTTTAATATTAAATATTCCTTGATGAGCATGCATATTTAGTACACATCATTTGTTGGATGTATTTATCTGACAACCTACACACTGGTAGCATTCCTCCATTTCTTCTGAACCTATTGCTATAATTTCTTCCCATCTAATGGTACTGCTAGAATTACCAATCCTACTATTTCTATTTCTTATTGTAAAACAAGGATTCCTACTCCTACTATTACTATCTGGACCTTGCATAAACTAAAAGCAAAACAATTCAAATTGAAAAATACATTTGTGAAATTCTTTCATATTTTTTAATTCTCTTTTAAATAAATTTATTAATGATTCATTTCTCAAATAGTCTTCCACTTGCAAACAAATATTATATTTGATTGCTTGGCTAATTTATTTTATATTTTGATTGCTACAACAGTATGTGTACTAAAATCACTCTTGTCAAGAACCCTCTCTTCATTTCCTCAAAAAACAGAATGACCAGACGAGGTCTGTCTAAATATTTCAATAGTACACTAGTGTGCTGAGATCTACGTGACAATGATGGATGGGCCAAGATCTTAGGCCTGTCTAACCTTATATGACCCCAAAGAACTGCTAGTAAACAACGGAAAGGCTTTATGCGTTGGACATCTCTTATTTCGGTGGGGGGGGGGGGCATCTTCCTCGTAAATACTTGTGAAAAAGTGGATGGCCCTTTATCTGGGAGCTTTCAAAGTCTTATAAGGGTTCTTCTGAGAACTAGTTATCTAAGAAAGTTGGCCCTATGCTACAATCCTGTTTAAATTTTGCATGGACCTTTCTAATGAAACATGCAAGTATGAACTGGATGTCCCTGTGTCTGAAGCATGTCATCATCATTGTTAGGGTCCCTCTCCCAGAACAAAAATGCCTAAGACCTAGCTAAGTTTTATATGGGTCCCTCTCCCTGAAAAAAAAATGTCCGAGGCCTTGATAAGTGTTATATGGGTCACTCATTATTTTGAGAATGACTTGTAAACATTGGATGGCCCAATGCCTGTCTTAATATTTTCCAGTAATAATTGCTGGAAGAATCCATGCCTGAAGCCTGTCTAATGTTATGTAGACCACTCTTCTAATGAGAACTAATTATCAAAACTTTCAGTTAATGTTAATTCATGTGTGCAGTTATAGTTTCCTGTTATCTCACTTGTAGTGAAATATCATTGTTGAAAGGTGCCTATGTTTCTTACACAACAATTGTTGTTGATTGGGTCCTATGTTTCTTACACAAAGCACATATTTGATTTTGGTCCAATGATTCCTACAGAAAAACCATTGTTGATAGAGCCCTGTGTTTGCCACAGCAAGATCATTTTTGATTTAGTCCTGTTTCCCACCCAAAATAGATTACTGGCGACTGTCTTGTTTTCCAAAGAAAGATCATTTTGGGTTGAGTCCTGTGGTTCATGTTCACTGGGTTGTACTTGTATGTAATCACAAAATATATGAAAATTTGTACAGAAAATGGTAAATGTACAGCAGTATAAAGTAAATGGTGAATGTACAGTAGTATACAGAAACATTTTCAAGAAAATGACTCCTACTATCAGCATGTGAGAAAGTTTTAAATGGAAAAATTACCTGGCACCATTCACAATATAATGTCATATTTGATACACAATTTATGTAAAAATACACATGCAAGCTAACACCTAATCATTTTCACCAGGAATTTGTTATGTTTGTGGAAAGGAAGTGACACAATTGTAGGATAACAAAATAATTGCAATTATAGGGATATTAAATACTTTAATCAGTTACATTTTGAATTTTAAGCAAAAACAATTATCAAGACGAAATGTTTACAATTTTGATAGTTTTTTGGCCATTGAGCCGTCATGTTTTCCAATGCCTTTCACAAACAATGCTGCACCTACAAGAAGGAAACAAAAATGATGTTAAAATGGCATATTCTATATTTTATTCCTACAAATTCCTACTTTCTGTCAATGAGAAAGCAATATTATTTGTTTCAAGTATAAAAATTTCTCATTGTAAATTAAAAAATCTGGATCAATTATATTTGCAGTACTGATGATTTCAATCTGTCAATGTAGACCAGGATTCAAAGTTGTAAATGTACAGCTGGATCTTATGGTTCCTTGAATATTATAAAACTTAAAATGTATTGTGTATCATAACACATGAAATCTATCAATATGTACTGTACTGTTTGTATTTTTTTATTTCCAAAATCTCTCATATATCATGGCAATTTCAAAATTATAATATTTCTTTTAATATTATTCATTTTACTGAGAATATTTTGCAAATGTAAAACATAGCTCAGTTTGACAACAGAGCATCAAGTTGAAAATCATAAATACTTTTTTATATTAAGTTTTATATACCTTAAAAAATACATATCACAACTTTTAAAAACAACTGCAGTCAATACTGGATTCTTAGAAAATTGATACAATACCTGGTACATCTTCATTTTGGATCACTTTCTTGCCATTTTTGAATTCAAATAAAGAGCTGCAGTCCACAACTCTGCATCAAAGGCTGAATAGTAGACCTACCTCCTGTCTATATTCATACACTGCTCTGGAAATTTGGTTCTCTTGTGCCAGGTGAAGGGATTGTCCTAGAGCTGTGAATGAAAAAGATAATGAAAATAAAATAACACTAACCAAATATCTGAATATTGCATAGAGTTAAGTAATTCTATGGGATAATTAGTAACCAATGGGTATTATGACTGAAACTAATGTGAACACATAAATGAGTAAACTTTCTGGAAATGAAAACAAATGTGACCTGAAAACTGAAGAATCACTATTACATTTGCACAAATTTACAAAGAAAAAAAATCCCCGTTTATCTTCATGGAATTTCATAACTAGAATTTCCACAAATTTGATGGAACTCGGTTATGACCAGATAAAGTCAATATAATTGATGTCATTATATATTTATTTCAAGATTGCTGAAAGAAGGAAATAAATTACAATAGTAATTAGTCATGAGGGACACATATTTGCCAGCAAGATGTATAGACTGCAAAAGTGTACAAGTATACAAGACAAAAATTTATATGAATATAATTTGGCTGACCAAGGGAGATAACTCTGAAATATAGCTAAAGACTTTCAATTTCATGTATACCAATGAATAAATTGATATAATGTTTTCATTCATCAGACCACACACTGGTTAATCTGGAATGTATATATGATTAAGACATTGGGCATTATATCAAATAAAATTAGTGGGAGGAAAAAAAAAACGTAAAATTTATATAAACACGACTTATGATTGTGGTTTTGGAGTTCAACAGTTTTTCACCACAAGAAAGGCTATGCATGGAGGTCAGTATTGATGGTGGAGGAAGAACCAGGGGAAACCCCAGGAAGAAACATCGCCCCATGAGAAGCTACCAGCAAGTTTTCTCACATACCCGCTATGCCTGAATCCTAGATCTGAACCCACGCAGACAAAGGATTGGCTTATGAAGTTTAGTACATATATACTTAATAGAGACATAAAGATCGTGGGGACACTGAATTAAATACAGGCAAACCTGTCAATAGCAATCACTCATGGGGAAATGGTAGAACTGACTGTTGCACATTGGTGACTACTATATACAGTTTGACAGTTAAAACAAATACCACACATCAAATATCAGTCATTACTAATATTATTTTATGATCAAGATTTATGTATTTGTGCTGTGAAACAAAATCATAATTAACAGGTATAGATTGTTCTCTCAGATTTAAATTCCACACATGATTACTTTACCTTGACCACTTTAATCCAAGCTAGAAATGAAATCACACCAATTTAAAGATATACACCCATCTATGTTCACCTTATGCAAACAAAATCTGCATTAGTCATAAAATAAAAACTACATAGTTTTAGAATATCACATATTGATATGTTTGGGTTAGTGCCGACGTGACAGGATATGAGTATAAGCATGAGAAGAACTGCTATCACATTGTTTTTTTAGAATAATCCCTTATCTAAACAATACCTCTCATGAAGAAAAAATTAAGTTTGTGTATAAAGAATATTGAATGTAGATGCACTTTATTGATCAATAAACACCTTGCAACACAAAACACAAGGCAGATGACTGTTAAATACAGGACATTTATATATGAAATTGCCTTGCTGAAAATTAGCATGGCCATTGTGAACATGTGACTGATGAGTATTGGTGACTGTTAGGACAGGATTTAATAGGGATATTAGGATTTGTGGAGACACCGACATACCAGCAATATAATGAGTTGTGAATTCAAAATCAAGAGGGGACTAAGGAGCTGTGTAGACTTTAACATAAACATAAGGGATACAAGTAGATGTGGAGACATCAACATAAATAATTAAGATGTAAAGTTTTGTGAAGATGCCGAAATATCTTTTTCTGTCTTAAAGCAGAGTAACACATGTAGGGTATTTATCCTCAAGGCAATTAAGTGTAAAGTGCCATGCCCAAAGAGATCAAGACATTAGCCACAGCTATTCAACATCCCCAAACCATTGCAGGACACAAGTCACTGAATCATATAATATTAAAGACTGTTACCATGAGAGGGACAATAATCAATGAAGCATATAATTAGAGTAGTACCATTAGAGAAGCAAGAGCGAATGAGCATATAATTAGAGTAGTACAATTAGAGAACCACGAATCAATGAAGCATAGAATTAGAGTAGTACCATTAGAGGGTCAAGAATCAATGAAGCATTTAATAAGAGAATGTTACCATGAAAGTGTCAAGAATCAATGAAGCATATAATTAGAGACTGTTACCATGAGAGGGTCAAGAATCAATGAAGCATATAATTAGAGACTGTTACCATGAGAGGGTCAAGAAGCAATGAAGCATATAATTAGAGACTGTTACCATGAGTGGGTCAAGAAGCAATGAAGCATATAATTAGAGACTGTTACCATGAGAGGGTCAAGAATCAATGAAGCATATAATTATAGACTGTTACCATGAGAGGGTCAAGAATCAATGAAGCATATAATTAGAGACTGTTACCATGAGAGGGTCAAGAATCAATGATTAGAGACTGTTACCATGAGAGGGTCAATAATCAATGAAGCATATAATTAGAGACTGTTACCATGAGAGGGCCAAGAAGCAATGAAGCATATAATTAGAGACTGTTACCATGAGAGCGTCAAGAATCAATGAAGCATTTAATTAGAGACTGTTACCATGAGAGGGTCAAGAATCAATGAAGCATTTAATTAGAGTAGTACCATTAGAGAAGCATGAATCTGGTACCCATGCCAATGAGCTGTCACGGTTCTTCACTCCATTAATCTTCTACATACCCATGCCCCTATAGTGTCATTTCTTTTCCCAACAACTTTGCTACAGAAGTGTCTTATTGCATTGCAAGTATATGCCAACCGTTTTCCTTTACTAACAACTCTATTGGCTAGTCCTATTTCCAGTAATTTTCTTGCTCCAACTGGCTTGACAGACAGGATTCTCTCCAGGGCATGAGACAGTCATATCTGCTTGGAAAGTATGAGAGTGTCTCCCTCTATAATAATACCTGTAACCAAAATGAAGACCGATATATTTTCCCATTGAGTGGCTTGGTGTCTTATGTTTTATAGCACATAAACACAAAATAAGCTATCTGATACCTAAGTAACTGGAATAAAGTGCTTTGTCCAAGGACACACCACAAAGACTGTAATAATTCAAACCCATAATACACCAGAAAGACTGGTGTAATAATTCAATCCCATAATACACCACAAAAACTGGTGTAATAATTCAATCCCATACATGAATGATTAAGAATATCATGGTAATGGTAGAAATGTTAAAAATATTAACAATGATCACACATGAAAAATGATAATTGTTAGGACGTAAACAGTTATGAGTCTTAATTCTTCCGTTTGCTTCATTATTATGGTACATGTACATGCATGTAAAAATTTAAATATTAAGTTAAACCCCCAGTGACCCGGATATCAGTTGTATGTGTATAATACAGGGCTTGAATTAAACACAAATTTCTTTGTAGCCAGAAGGACCTAGTGTACTGAGAAATTTACTAGTCCTGCCAAACATTTACTTGTCCTGTCCAAAAAACTATGTCAGACACTTGTATTGAGATTAACAACAATTTTCTTTCATAAATAGCATTATCATATGAAATACAGAGGTACAGAAGTATAAATCCTACTTTAAATCATCAATTAGTCAATTAACATTTCTTGTTACTCAAGACAATCTGGATCCAATTCCAGAAAGGGATCCAAATGTCCTTTCACGTCTTCCACCTGAACTCTGTGTCCATATGGGGGTTGTTCTGGTCTCCTTACATCTCCCTGAAACATTCCACATTGCTGGTGATGGATCATATGTTGGAATGTCATTTGTATGGAACATTATAAAGAGTAGGTCGGATATAACCCAAGGTCTCAAACAAGATCTCCAGTCACTCTTCACCATTGTTATCTCAGATTTAATTTTAAAAAGTTCGAACAACCCGCAACAAAACTGGATATTTTCTGTGTCTGTTTTTGCGAATTATATACACCAGTTACACCGCATAACGTTCTTATCCTCAACATAATTCAGTCATTCCCTGTCTTTTATCGATGTCTTCTGAAACGTCCGATTACGCTTTTCAGCGGATGTTCTGCGGAATCAAAGCAGTGGCTATTGTAAACACTGTTATAAAATATTAATATCAAAAGATAATGTTAGTTTCAACTTGGAAAATGTGTGTTCCCATCAAACAAAGCCATCGGACTCGGTGCGTTGTATTCAAATGCTCCAATTATGGTCTTATCATTAATAGAGTACGTTTAGTATGTATTCTTCATTAATCGGACTTCAATGTAGTGTTGAAATTAATAATAAGCGGGAAAATTTGAAAGAAATTAATTTCCAACAAGTGTACGGCATGTAGGTATGCCGAATTAAGCCGTGGAGATGAATAATAAAGAGATACATATGGCTAATTAGTACGTGGAGACGAATAATTAAGAGATAAATATGGCTAATTAGGACTTGCACATGAATAATCAAGAAATGCATATGACTAATTAAGAGGTGGAGAGGAATAATCAAGAGATAAGCATAACCAATTAGGAGGTGGAGATGAATAATACAAATATACGTATTGCTAATTAGGAAGTGGACAGGAATATTCAAGAGATAAGTATAGCTAATTAAGACGTGGTGATGAATAATCAAGAGATATGTATGACTGATTAAGTATTGGAGTGGATTAGTGAAAAGATTAAATAATAACAAACTAGCTAATGAAAACTGCGGGAAACATAGGGAC
Organism: Unio pictorum; assembly: GCA_030141615.1. Lineage (NCBI taxonomy): Eukaryota > Metazoa > Mollusca > Bivalvia > Unionida > Unionidae > Unio > Unio pictorum. The sequence continues at coordinate 2,823,067 of JARLTB010000316.1, forward strand.
TGATGTCTGTCTCTGTGTGTGATTTAGACTTTTAACGTATTTTTAGCTATTTTAGCTTATTGTGATGTATAGTACCATAACTGATACTTCCGATACTAGCATCCTTGATATCCACACCCATGTATTTATTTTATCAGGTACTATATCAGCCTGACCTATACAATTTAAGAGCTATTTATGTCAGGCTTAGGCTGAGATATAATATAAATTCTGTCAAAAAATTTAGTGTACCAGTCAAGTTTTAAACATGCCTACACATGAAAAGGAAAAAATACCAGCGTGATCAGTTTAAGGCTTATTATAGTACATACAAAGTTGTACCTCAATATTAAATAAGAAAATAAAGGGATATACTTCATAATGGCGACTGCTATAACACGTACTGAAGACGAACCAACATGTCCTATTTATATGGGATTATTCAATGTACCAAGACAGCTGCCATGTGCCCACACATTCTGTCAGAGTTGTCTACAGTCATACATCACAAACAAGGCAGTAGAACACGAGAAAAAGAGATGCATCGAATGTCCGGTATGTAGAACAACAGCAGGTCATTTTAAACAGAATAAATCAACTAGTGAATGGGCGTCTCTCTTTCCAGTCGACACTGTCATACAATCCATGTTACCGACGAAATCGAAAGTAGATCGTGTATGTGATGCTTGTAACGCCGAAGGCTCCTCTATCACAGCTACAGGCTCTGTGCAGTATGCGAGGAAGCAATGTGTGATGACTGTCTAAAATTCCACAGGAAACAATGTCCAAAACTCACTCTATTCTTACAATGGAGGAGTTATTGAACAATCCACAAAATGTGATGAAATTCATTGAAGGATTTAGATGTCTTGAGCACGACGATGAAGATCTAAAATTTTACTGCAATAATCACAAGATAGCCTGTTGCGCAATGTGCCTTTTAGAAAACCATACAACTTGTTCTGATGTGAAAAAGTTGAAGGAGGAACTCCCAGCTCTTCTTCGGGAAACCAAACCGAGTGAAATCATTGACGAGTTGAAGAAACATTTAAAAAGGTTTATGGATGTAAAGGAGGCTAATATGAATGATCTAGAGTCCCAAGTTAATAGACTGAATGATCAAATCAAAGAAATGAGAAAGAAAATCAACACAGCTTTGGACGAATTAGAGATGAAAGTGAAGATGGAGGGAAGGAGAATCCACAAAGAAGTTGCTATTAGGACACAAGAAGAGAATCATCAATGCTTGTTACTCATTCATGTGTAGCGTCTATTGGATTTAAATTATTTATTTTTTTTAATTGTTAAATCCAAATTTGTCATTTAGGGTTTAATATTCATTAACTGAGAGATTTTTCTGGAAAATTCAGACTGACCTAGACTTTATGTGTAAACACAGGTCGACCTTGGCTTGTTGACCTAATTCTTGACCCTGCTTTAGACATTGTCAACAAGCTTCTAAAACTATTGGTTAATTTCAAGGACAACTCTTTATTTTTAGTTCTTGGGGGTAGGAAATATCTAGATCATTCTATTGATACGTGACTTGATGAAGGTAGCTTCTTTCTGTGACCTTCCATGAACTTCCATAAAATCACGCGATCACTTGTTTACTTAAGAAAAACAGTTATATAAATTGTCGTTTGAGATAGAACAGTTCAGTAGAATCTGGGCTTTTAAAGTTATTAGTTGTGTATTTATGTTTGAGTGTTAATTTTAACTATCTTGTTCTGGACATTGTATCATTTCAAGAGGAATTATTTGGAAAAGAACCTGAATTCATAATTTCATTTGGATGATTATACAACAAGAGCTGCATCACGTGACATTGTCAGCCAGTTTGGATTACATTGACAAGATTCGAATCTGGAACTATTGGAACATTTATTTAGAAGGACTCTTGCAATTCCATTAGTGGATTATTTTTGTGAATTCTATATTGGATTAATGTTGGATTTGATTCTCTAAAACCGTCAGTTTATTTATTTTATGAAAATAATTTTACTTAATAAAATCATTGTTAAAGTTATACAAGCTTGTTAGTTTTCACTCCTTTTGTGTTGCTGCTTATTCGAGCCTAAGCACGTAACATAGAAATTGGTGGCTTTCATCCGGATTGAAATAAATTGGAATTTAAATTTGAATTTCCCCTAGTTTTTGAAATTTTTTAAATCTTTAGTGAGACTGACACGCTTGTATCAAAATGACATCTAAGGTAGAAATATTTCTTTCTAATCTTACCCAGGAGCAATTAGATCTTTTCAAAAAAGACGAGTTGGTTCAACTTGCCAGAAAATACGATCTTTCTGAAGTCAAGGCTTCTTTAACGAAACAAGATATCAAAAAGATTTTGGTCCAGTATATGGTAGAACGGGATGTTTTGGAACAAAGTGCTTTGATTCCAGTCAGTAAGTCTACACCAGACTCTGACATTAAACTGAAGGAATTAGAATTAAAATTCAAGATGGAATTAGAGTTGAAGAAGCTGGAATTTCAGAGAGAGAGAGTGAATTAGAGTTAAAAAAACTGGAATTTCAGGAAAAGGAGAAAGAGAGACAGGAAAGGGAGAAATAAAATCAATTACAATGTGAAAAAGAGGAGAAAGAAAAGCAAATTGAATTACAAAAGAAAAAGAGCAGATGCGGATTGATAGAGAGAGAGGAGAAAGAGAAACAATTACAATATGAAAAAGAAGAAAGAGAGACAAGAAAGAGAGAAAGCAAAACAATTACAATATGAAAAAGAAGACAGAGAGAAAGAAAGACAATTACAATTTGAAAAAGAAGAAAGAGAGAGACAAGAAAGGGAGAAAGAAAGACAATTACAATCTGAATTAGAGTTTAAGAAACTGGAATTTCAGGAAAGGGAGAAAGAGAGACAATTACAATATGACAGAGAGAAGGAAGAAAGGGAATTTCAAATTAAAATGAAAGAAATAGAGCTGGCTAGTGAGAATCACCATCATACTTCAAATCAAAATTTTGATTTAGCTAGGAATATTAGATTAGTGCCCCCTTTCAAAGAAAATGAAGTAGACAAATATTTTATTCTTTTTGAAAAAGTTGCAGAAAATTTAAAGTGGCCAAGAGAGAATTGTTACTACAATGTTTACTTACTGGTAAGGCTAGCGAGATTTACACTTCACTGTCTGTTCATCAAAGTAGTGACTATGATGTGGTTAAAGAATACATTTTAAGAGGTTATGAGTTAGTCCCTGAAGCTTATAGGCAAAAGTTCAGAAATTACAGAAAAGAAGCTGGACAAACTCATGTCGAATTTGCTAGAGAAAAAGATCAGATGTTTGATAGATGGTGTTTAGCCAAGAAAGTCAAACAAGATTATCAAAATCTCAAACAAATTATATTAATTGAAGAGTTCAAAAACTGTGTCCATAGTGATGTTAGGACTTATCTTGATGAGCATAAGATTGACACCTTGGAAAATGCTGCTCGAGCTGCTGACGAATATTCTTTGACACATAAAATTCCTTTTGTTAACAAGACTTCTACTCAACAATTTTCTGGCAGAAAAGAATTTCCGCCTAATTCAAGCCCTTCTAAAACTCAAACTAACACAACGTTCAAAAATCATACTTCAGAGAAGTTTAATTCTAGATCCTTGTCTCTTCCGACGTGTAACTTTTGCAATAAAAAGGACACGTTATTTCTGATTGCTAAAAATTGAAAAATAGGCATCAGAATCAAGACAGACCTGTTCCAAATGCTCTTATTTACAAGAGGTCAAGGTCACAGTCATGTATTGAATTGTTGGGTCTAATAAATCCCAGTCTGATTTTGATATGGAGAATTATGAACCATTCATATCGAAGGGTTCTATATCACTCTTGGGTGATTCAGCCAATCCCACCCCTATTAAAATTTTAAGGGACACAGGAGCCTCTCAGAGTCTTTTATTACCAGGTACTTTGCCTTTTTCTGAGAAGTCTTCTTCTAATGAAAGTGTTCTTTTTCAGGGAGTAGAGTGCGGCTTTGTTAATGTTCCTCTCCATTGTGTAAATATGTCATCAGACTTAGTGTCAGGACCTGTGACAATCGGAACAGTCTCGGTTTTACCCATGGAGGGTGTAGATTTATTGCTAGGCAACGACTTAGCTGGGGACAAGGTTGTGGTTAATCCACTTGTAACTGACAAGCCTAATTTAGATAAGAAAGTTGATCCAATTGAAAAAGAAATCCCTGATATATTTCAAGCTTGTACAGTTACCAGAGCCATAGCAACGAAAGCTCTTGAGAATGAAGTTGAAAAGGGCAGTATTCCCTTCGTTGACATATGCATGGGTCAGGCTTATGTTATTGAAATCAGTATTCCCTTATCTGACACCTCCATGGGTCAGGTTTATGTTGTTGAAGACAGTATTCCTTTGGCTGACACATGCGAGGGTCAGGCTTATGTTGAAAAAGCCAGTATTCCTTTAGCTGACATGAGTGAAGGTCAGGTTTTCAATGAGGTTACATTTACTTCTTGTTTAGATCAATCAAAAGGTATTGATCATAGTGATTCTCTTTTAACAACTCATTCTCTTTATTCTAATCAGGGTGATGATCTTGAGAATGATGTTAAAGAAGCCAGCATTCCTTCAACTGACGCTTGTATAGGTCAGGTTTTTGATGAGATCACTTTTACTCTTGGTTTAGATCAATCAGAAGGTATTGATCATAGTGATCCTCTTTTAACAACTCATTTTCTTTATTCTAATCAGGGTGATAAACGACAGTCACTTGTTGTTGAACAGGAAAAAGATCCTGAGATCTCCTGTTTGTTTCAAAGGGCCATAAATGAGACTGAAGTCACTGAAGTTCCTGTCTGTTATTTCATTAACAGTGGAATTCTTATGAGAAAATGGAGACCTCCCGAGGTACCTGCTGGTGATGAATGGTCAGTGAACTATCAAATAGTAGTTCCAAAACCTTACAGACAGGAAATACTTAATCCGGCCCATGAAACTCCTTTGGCTGGTCATTTAGGGATCAATACAACGTATCACAAGATCTTGAGTCACTTCTATTGGACAAAAATCACAAGTGATGTTGTCAAATATTGTAGATCTTGTCGTACTTGTTAATTGGTAACACATGCCATAAGAAATTCTCAACTTCTGTGTGAGACAGTTCACAAATATGGAATTGATATACATAAATTTCTGACTGCAGAAAAAGTAAAGTCACAATTACCTTTATATTACTCTCGGGTCAGAGAAAAGTATGAGAGGACAGACATGGTGACAGTACGTGTGAAATTTACCCCACTGTTAGAATCTATTCTATCGCTTTTGGCCTGTAGAAGTAGTTGTGGACAGGGATGACAACATCTATATTGTTGGACATAATTCTCGTAACATTCATCAGTTATCACCAGAAGGCTGCATAATACAGGTCATAACTACAGGAGTGCCACAGTCTCCATGGGCAATTAGTTTTGACAACAGTAGAGATACTTTTATCATTACAGACTATGAACAGCAAAAGCTACACATTTACCAACTGAAATAAAAGTTAAAAACCGGATATCTAATCATCATAGATCATATGATAAATGTCTTTTGCAGAAATAGTTTCATGGATGGTGCAAATAACTGAATCTCAAGCTATGTTTTATTGTGAGATGATTTCTGCCACTTATATAATAGTTAGATATGCATGAGCCTCATAGATGACGTTTTTGGTAAATAAGAGGATAGTATCTGTCACTATGGATACTCTGAAACATCTCCCCATTTTTTTATATTATTATATTCTTTTCCTTACAGGCAATACTAAATAACCATTCATGGAGTTGTATTCTGAGATGATTTATGTCACATATAATACAATAATATTTTGGGTAGTTTTTTGCATGAGCCGTATAGATGAGGTTCTTTTTGTAAATGATAAGAGGATAACATCTGTCTGAATTTAAAGACAATCTGAAACTTTTCTCCATTTTTTAAATTATTATATTCTTTTCCTTACCGGCAATACTAAATAACCATTCATGGAGTTACTAATATTGTGAGATGATGTATGTCACTTATATAATACAATAATATTTTGGGTAATTTTATGTATGAGCCGCATAGATGAGGTTCTTTTAGTTAATGATACCATCTGTCGGTATCCATGGACACTCTGAAACTTCTCCCATTTTTATATATTATATACTATTTCTTTACTGACAATATTAAATAACTATATAAATGAAAAAGGATGGTATTATTTAGATTATACACCATAAAAAAATGATATAATCAAGTTTGGTCATTCATGGTGGTGAATGATTACCAAATCAATAATATAAAGTGAAACCAGAAATCAAAATCTTTAATTTCATCCACATATAACGTAAGTGAGGAATATTTTCCTACTCCCAAAAAAACTAATGAAACAAATAAAAGGTTTGTATTATTTAGATGATAAACTGATGTAGCATATATGTTGACCAAATAGATTGGTGAAAAAACAAACATAAAATTGCACAGAAAGTGGATTATAATACAGGAAATAGTTACAATAGGTTTTCATAATTTGTTACTTGGATTTACCTCAGACTTTGAAATCTACCTAATTTGTAGGTACAATTTTTGACAGTTAACAATGAATTTTGAAATGAAACTTTTGTTTTTGTCTTGTCTTATTGATGACATGTATTATTAGATTAATAATGCTCAATTTATTCCAAGAGAAAACAAATATTTGAATCTTTTAATATACTTATTTCTATTGTATCATTTACATATCATCCATTGTTTAATCTTAAATATTCCTTGATGAACATGCATATTTAGTACACATCATTTGTTGGATGGATGTATCTGACACTGGTAGCATTCCTCCATTTCTTCTCAACCTATGGCTATAATTTCTTCCCCTCTAATGGTACTGCTAGAATTACCAATCCTATTATTTATATTTCTTCTAATTGTAAAACAATGATTACTACTCCTACTATTACTATCTGGACCTTGTATAAACTAAAAGCAAAACAATTCAAATTGAAAAATACATTTATCAAATTCTTTCATATTTTTTTAATTATTTCTTTTCAAGTAAATATAGTAATGATAAATTTCTGAAATAGTCTTCCACTGGCAAATAAATTTTATATGTTATTGCTTTTGTAATTTATTTTATATTTTGATTACTACAACAGTATGTGTATTATAATCAGACTTGTCAAGAACCCTCTCTTTATGTCCTCAAAAAACAGAATGACTATACCAGGTCCGTCTAAATATTTCATTAGTACACTAGTGTGCTTGATTCGAGTACTTGTAGTTGAGAAGTTGACTTAGTGTCTATCACAATCACAAAAATGGCAAGAACCAAGCAAACCGCAAGGAAATCCACCGGAATGAATTAATGAGGACAGCCATATAGACTACTACACATAGATTCAGCACAGAATAATAGATGGAATCAAAATAATGACAAGAAATTAACAAAAAATCAACAGAAAAGGAACAAATTGAAGCTCAGACGAAACAACACACGAAAAACATGAGGAAACATGGCGGCAGCACGCAAAATAGTGACCGACCTGCAAAAATATTTCCGAACACGGCGTGTGGAATTAGAAGATGGAGATTATTTGGAATGCAAATTTAGAAAAGGAACACAACTTATTGAATTTAAAGATCTGAATGGGAGAAGATTACCGGGCACAACCTCTATCCTGGTAGAATTAAAAATCAGGGACGAAGAAATACTGACCAAGATATACTCCATGAATTATACAAAGATTAAACCACAATATGTGGAATCAGAGCGGAAATTAAAAGACCGGAACCCATTATGAGAAAAATCCGCAAACAAACAGGGGAACTACATATAACAGGCTTTCGAATGGAGATACCGATAGAAACCATCGCTGCATGGTTCGAGGAGAAATTCAGCATAAAAGTAGTAAAGTCCACACTAGGAGTAATACAAGGTTTCAATATTGATGATGAAACAAGAATCCTAAAAATAGAAAAGACGAAACTCCGCACCATCAAAAGGGCAAACTTCATACACGGATTCCTAACAACAACTTGGTATAAGGGCTGCATATATGACAGGAAATGCAATAAATGTGGAGAAAAGGGACACACACCCAACAAATGCAATAGAAATACTATTGCTACAGTAATCTCGGAAACACCAGATCAGCAAACCAAAGTCAAACAAATACCAGCCTCAAAGAACCAAATAACCATCCCAGACAAAAGCTTACAGCAAATTAACAGTGCTGAGTTTATTAATTGACTCTATTTGTTTATTTATGTATTTATTTATTAACAGTGTTGAGTTTATTAATTGGTTCTATTTGTTTATTTATGTATTTATTTATTAACTGTGTTGAGTTTATTATTTGGCTCTATTTGTTTATTTATGTATTTATTTATTAACAGTGTTGAGTTTATTAATTGGCTCTATTTGTTTATTTATGTATTTATTTATTAACAGTGTTGAGTTTATTAATTGGCTCTATTTGTTTATTTATGTATTTATTTATTAACAGTGTTGAGTTTATTAATTTGCTGATTTTTGTTTATTTATGTATTCATTTATTAACAGTGTTAAGTTTATTAATTGGCTCTATTTGTTTATTTATGTATTTATTTATTAACAGTGTTGAATTTATTAATTGGCTCTATTTGTTTATTTATGTATTTATTTATTAACTGTGTTGAGTTTATTAATTGGTTCTATTTGTTTATTTATGTATTTATTTATTAACAGTGTTGAGTTTATTAATTGGTTCTATTTGTTTATTTATGTATTTATTTATTTATTAACAGTGTTGAGTTTATTTTGTTTATTTATGTCTTTATTTTTTAAAAGTGTTGAGTTTATTAATTGGCTCTATTAGTTTATTAATGTATTTATTTATTAACAGTGTTGAGTTTATTAATTGGCTGTATTTGTTTATTTATGTATTTATTTATTAACAGTGTTGAGTTTATTAATTGGTTCTATTTGTTTATTTATGTATTTATTTATTTATTAACAGTGTTGAGTTTATTAATTTGCTCTGTTTGTTTATTTATGTATTTATTTTTTAACAGTGTTGAGTTTATTAATTGGCTCTATTTGTTTATTAATGTATTTATTTATTAACAGTGTTGAGTTTATTAATTGGCTCTATTTGTTTATTTATGTATTTATTTATTAACAGTGTTGAGTTTATTAATTGGTTCTATTTGTTTTAATAGAACTTTAAGCACTATGTTTATTATTACAGTTTCCTTTTAAATTTACTTAAAGCAAAAAATAGTCCCTAATATTTATTTCAGAAATTGTTTCGTCCAAAGAACATTAAATACATGTGTTTTTAATGCAGACAAAATTATTCTAAATAGACGGAAATGGTTTTAATGCATCAATTGAGAGCAACCGCAGGTAAATCCTAGTGAAAGAATTTATTTATTAATACAACGTAGTGTAAAAATGTCTAGTGAGATGGAATTGGGACCAGAATGATGTTAGTTAAATCCATGCAGTGTGTCTGACAAGGATTGTAGAAAAAATAAGATGAGGTCGGTTGCTCCAAGGGATTCTACTGAACATGTTCAAAACGCCTAAATTCACTAGAGGTAGTTTCTCACGGCTGAGCTTCCAGCGGCATGATGATGGTTGCAGTTTCGAATAGGTGAGTGTATATGAAGCAAGCAATCGCACGCGCAACATTTTTTTAACAGCGCCATATACGTTTTCAAAACCACCACCACAACAATAACAACAAATTAATTAAAAGGAAAATGAGGGGAAAAACAGAGACAAAGAAGAAAACATACAGAAGTAATAGAAGGATCAACATGGGAAGAAAGTTATAGAAATGCCCCCCTCCCCCATCCCCCCAACAGAAAATAGGAAGAAAGTTATAGAAATATCCCCACACTCACGAAAAAAAACTACGTTTTGTCATTAAACAGAAAAAGTCTATAGGCTAAATGCACGTATGTATGTACGTAAGTACGTATGTTGTTGTATTGTTTAACGTCATTTCTCCGCACACGATAGACTATACATTTCGATCATTATTAATTGTGGAGGAAGAACGCGTGAAAAACTCACAATGAAGCACCGACAATTTCATTTTAACATGGTGGGTGGGGTTCTAAACATCGTTTTCTTACGATTACAGATGAATGGACATTATCTTATTTCTTTTTTCGTACGCGACTTTTCTTGCCCTATAAACTTCTATATTGCACTTAATGTACGTGCCTCTCTTTTCGGTGAATGGATGGGTGTAATGGTAGGTACCAGCAATATATCACCTTTTGCTTTTGATAAAGAAACTCAAACTAAACTATTGAATGTATTTGATATTTATTGATACCAAAAATAAAATAGAAGTGAAGACGTACAAGGAACTTACAAACATTATCTTCAGTAACGATTTTTATAAAAGAAAAGTAATCATGCTACCAAAATATGTTCGGTAACCATATATTGAAAAGTAGTGCAAGTCTATTCTGAATTGATGCATATGTTTGTTGCCAAGGAAGAAGGCGTAAAGGAGCAATAGTTCTATAACACATTTTCCTTAAATCCGTTACAGTTCATATTTAATAACTTTATAGAGACCATAACTGACAGTTCTGTAGGACATTTTCCTTAAATCCGTTACAGAATTCTATGAAGCAAAAGTCAGGCACAACATATGCAAACATTACTAAACCATCTTCAGTCACCATTTTTATAAAAGCAATGTCATCATGCGACCAAACCATGTTCGGTAACCATATATTTAAAACAATTGCAAGTCTTTTCTGAATTGATGCATAATCTAACTGGCCATAGACCTACTTAGTAAAACCCGCACTAATGATAAAAAGTCTACATCCAACGATCATATTTGTATTAATTATTTAAGTTATTATTATACTTTTTCCAAGCAATATACAAGTTCAATCTGGCTATAATATTATCTATATAATATGATATATAAAGTGCTAGGTTTGTAATAAATCACGACTATAGCAAGCAATTAATACTGTCAATGGGTGTCATGGCAAACATACTAATACAAATGCGTTCTAAATGTTATTACCTTTTAAACCAGTTGTTTTCTAGTAATAATTGGTAAAAATAAGAATTACTCATGCAAAGTTCCTTCTTTTCAGCAGAGAGAAATATTCATGGCGAGTAAACATTATTGGGAGCAAAATGTATTCATTTTCAGAATAGGTAGTGTACATCATATCAAGCAAAATAGCGGAGTGAATAACAGGCATAAACTTATTTCCATCTGTCACATCATTAACAATAATATTTACTTTTTTAATATGGCTGATGTGATTACTGTAGGAATACTTTTACAACCAAATGTACATACTAATGTAGCAACAAAAGAAAGATGGTGCAAACGATATTGTAATAATTTCAAACAACAGTTTATAAACATTTATAATTCATCATCGAGCGATAAGTTGTTGGCGATGGTAGAGCCGAGTTATGTGAACTGACTGACTACCTCACATTCGTAGTTATTGATGCGAATGCTTGTGGATGGGGGAGGGGTCCACGTTCTGATCCATCACGTTTGTTTTCTTTTGGCTGATTGTCAGCCCAAACTAACCGCAAAGCTGTCCATTAGGAACTGTAGCTAAGCATCTATGTGAGTGGCTAGGGCATATATTTGTAGTAGCTGCATATAGCTGTCTGTATGTGTGTCTGTGCTCATGGTGGATTTATGAAAGGTGGACGTGGCCAATACAAGTCTCCTATGCCAATTCAGGAGAACTGTACTGTCTGAATGTATGAGGTGTGGGTATAACAGGCTCTCTATCTGGTCGGCTGTGCGTCTATATGGCTATGGAAGATGACTAAACCATCACGATCATACAGAGACGAAACCGCTAATTTGTAAACTTGAGAGTATGGTTAATTCTTGAAGAGTGTGAGCGGCAGATACAAGCGTGGGCCAACCCAAGAATTCTCGATACCTGTGTGGTTTGTCAGTCGACACATTTGCAAGGTTTTACAAATATGTATGAATCGTACGGCTGTACAAATGAGCGAGTCATTTGCTAGTTCCAACTCATTGTTATTTAAGCTGAGTACAATTTGGATCATCTTGGTTACATGCGATTTTTAAATCTTCTTTTCATTCCATGAAGTTCTTGGAATCTCGTTTTCATTCTACGAATATACACGTGATTATTTTAATCTTACTCGTTAGCATCATACATTGTATATGAATATTTTTTTTGTTTTCCAATTGTGAATGTTTGGACAAACCAATTGAATGAGACGTTTGTTATAGAGCGTGAATGAATCGCTGTATTCGTAGAATCAATATTTATTAATAATCCAATCCATAAAATTCAATCTTTCATCGCAGTCTCGTGTCGTCAGTTGATTCAAGCATCCTACACTGGATATCTATTAAATCCAGGATCAAAGACAAAATTTGTTTGTTTGTGCTATATTTCACTGACGGACTCCAGTACAAAATACCTATCCGACCTCACCCATGTCTGCACACAAGCAAGATACTAACGCTCCTTTTCTGACAATCATCGACTTCGCATTCCCACTATGAAAACGAAGTGATATGTTAAACGTTATTTTGCATACAAGGGCCCAGCAACTAATGCGAGAGCAAGTTAATAATAAACTAATAATAATAAATACCTAATGTTTGCTCACTTAAATATGTTCAGCATTTTGTTTTATATGTTACAGGTAATATCTAATGTTGTAAAGCGGTTAGGGCTCCTATAGAGATTAGGTGCTATACAAAATCCTCATTATTATTCTAAAATATGCAAGGAATAGAAAATGTAGTAATTTCTGAAAACACCTAATGGATTTTGAATAATGAATTTTAATGGAAACATAGTTGTAGACGACACAGAATGATATAAGGAACGAATCCCATTCTCCCATACATCCCTAGAGCGCACTTTTGTAATGTCGAACACCCTACTGAGTTATTGCATATTTCTCATATACTAATATCGTGTTTAGCCTATATTCTCCCTATTTCAAATTCCACCGTGATATCCACAGTGCAACACATCTCTTTTAGCAGGGACTATCGCGGCCTGATCTATATAATTTAAGCTCTGTTTATATTAGGCTTAGATTGTGATCTATTATTAATTATCAAACAAGTTCGTGTACCAATCAGGTCTGTCGGTTCACACATGACCAGGAATAAATACCAGTGTGATCAGTTTAAGACTTATACGAGTACATAAAAAGTTATACGTAAATATTAAATTAGAAAATAAGAGGAGATACTTCATAATGGCGACTGCTATAAAACACACAGAAGACGAACCAACTTGTCCTATTTGTATGGGATTATTCAACGTACCTAGACAGCTGCCGTGTGCCCACACATTCTGTCAGAGTTGTCTATAGTCATACATCACAAGCGAGGCTATACAACATGAGAAAAAGAGATGCATCGAGTGTCCTGTATGTAGAAAAACAGCAGGTCGTTTTAAACAGAATAAATCAACTAGTGAATAGGCCTCTCTCTTTCCAGTAGACACTGTGATACAATCCATGATACCCACGAAATCGAAAGTAGATCGTGTATGTGATGCATACAGCTTTCTGTGCAGTATGCGAGGAAGCAATGTGTGATGACTGTCTAAAGTTACACAGGAAACAGAAAATCTCCAAAGCTCATTCTATTCTTACAATGGAGGAAGTCTTGAACAACCCACAAAATGTGATGAAATTTGCTGAAGGTTTTACATGTTTTGATCACGACGATGAAGATCTAAAATTTTACTGCAATAATCACAAGATTGCCTGTTGTGGAATTTGCTTTTTAGAAAGCCATAAAACTTGTTCTGATGTAAGACAAATGAATGAGGAACTCCTTGCTCTGCTACGTGAAACGAAACCAAGTGAAATCATTGAAGAGTTGAAGAAACTAGAAACTCACTTAAAAATGTTTATAAATGTAAAGGAGTCTTATATGAATGATCTCGAGTCCCAAGTTAATGAACTGACTGATCAAATCAGAGAAATGAGAAAGAACATCAACACAGCTTTGGACGAATTAGAGATGAAAGTGAAGACTGAAGGACGGAGAGTCCACAAAGAACTTGCCATTAGGACACAAGAAGAAAACCATCAATGTTTGTCACTAATTCATGCCATAAAAAATTCTCAACTTCTATGTGAAACAGTCCACAAATATGGAATTGATATACAGAGATTTCTGACTGCAGACAAAATAAAGACACAACTATCTTTATATCACTCTCTGGTCAGAGAAAAATATGAGAGGACAGACATACTGTCAGTGCAGGCGAAATTCACTCCACTGTTAGAATCTGTTGTGTCACTCTCATCATCCGATATTGGAAAACTGATGACCGTGACTTGCTCAACTCATTTTATACTTGGCTTGAGGAAACCAACAAAGGAATGCCAGGTTGAGAAAGTTGAAACATTTAATGTAAATGTAAGTGGATGTGCACCATCTTACAGTGGCATTACTATGCTCCCGGGAAACAGGGTGATGCTTGTTGATAAGAAAAAGAAGCAGTGCATTCTCCTAAACAACTCACATCAAATAGTTACAACATACAAGCTCAAAGGAAATCCTTGTGACATTTGTGTGATGGGTGATGAGGAAGTGGCTATGTCTGTTTATAATCAAAATAAAATTCAGATTCTATCAGTCAGAGATGATGTCATTAGTCCAGTCAGAACAATAACAACTAAATATAACTGCTATGGAATTACAGCAGCTGGGAATGGAGAGATGGTTGTGGCTGGGAACTGCGGTAATAACAAGTATTTCTGGAGTCTGATCAGAGATGGGAGAGAGGTCAATTATTCCGATCAGTATCGCTCATTACCTGGATACTGCAACTACATAGCACTGAATAACTCTAAAACACTAGTCTATGTTACTGTGCCTGACACAGATTCCCTTCATTGTTTCAATATGGAAGGTACAAAGCAGTATACCTACAGTCCAGACAACCTCAAATTTCCTTTAGGAGTAGCTGTGGACAGAGACGACAACATCTATGTTGTTGGAAGTGATTCTCATAACATTCATCGGTTATCACCAGAAGGGTGCTTAATACAGGTCATAACTACAGGGGTGCCAAATGATCCAACGGCAATCAGTTTTGACAACAGTAGAGATATTTTTATCATTACAAACCATTCTGAAAAGACAAAGCTAAACATTTACCAACTGAAATAAAAATTTAAGACGGAAATCATGTATTATATAATAAATGTGTTTTGTAGAATTAGATAGTGG
Organism: Unio pictorum; assembly: GCA_030141615.1. NCBI lineage: Eukaryota > Metazoa > Mollusca > Bivalvia > Unionida > Unionidae > Unio > Unio pictorum. The sequence continues at coordinate 2,838,277 of JARLTB010000316.1, forward strand.
AGGTTTCGTTAATGGTGCAAATAACTAAATATTAAGCTGTATTATATTATGAAAATATTTATGTCACTTTTATAATATATTTTTTGGGGTAGTTTTATGCATGAGCCTCATAGATGATGTTCTTTTTCTTAATGATATGAGGATAACATCTGCCTGTATTTAAGGACACTCTGAAACTTCGCCACATTTTGTATATTATTATTAATTTCCTTACCGGCAATATTTGATAACTATATAAAGGAAAGAGGAGACTTGTATTTTTGCACTAGGAGTCTTATTTTGGTGTAGTGGATGATAAAGCCACAATAAGATACACAATTATGAGGTTTTCTTGTCGTAGATTTGATCAGAGTCCACAAAAAACACTAAACAGAATATGATGTAGGGTACTTAGTGAGTGAGAGGTCGCTAACAGATGTTTGGGCCTTGAGACTTTATGCTGTTAGAATTGAATATTATTTCTTCATATAGCACTCTATTAGTAAATGATTGCTATGTAACCTAGATAAATTAGAGGGCCCCAAGAACAGAATCTAGTATCTCAAGTCATTAAAATAATAGAAGTAAAGAAATTAGTTAAAAGATAACCGATGTCAGAATTCATGGGTACTGTGAAACTTCTAACCATTATTGTATATAATTATTATTTCCTATCCTTACAGACTAAATGACTATATAAACTTCTAACCATTGTTGTATATAATTATTATATCCTATCCTTACTGACGAAATGACTATATAAACTAACCATTGTTGTACATGTATATACTTATTATATAATTTTCCTCACCGACTAAATAATTATATAAATAAAAGAGAAGAATGGTTTAAGATTCTTTAAAATCTTTAATTTCATGCACTTTTACGGTAACTAAGAAATTTTTTCTTTCTTACTCAAAAAAAAGACAAATAGCAACTAATTAAACAAATAAAAGATTGGTGGAAAAACAAACATAAAAAGAATTGCACAGAATGTTAAATATAATACACGCAATAGTTACAATGGGTTTTCATAATTTGTTACTTGGATTTACGTCAGAATTTGAATTCTACCTAATTTTTAGGTACAATTTACAAGTGTGTTTGGCAATTAACAATGAATTCAAATGAAACTTTTGTTTTTTGACTTTTCCTATTTGCATGATATCGAATTATTCGATTAATATTGCGCAATTAACTCAAAAATAAATATTTAAATGTTTCAATTGTACTTATTTCTAAAGTATTATTTATACATTCCTTTTTTAAATATTAATTCAATTCAGTTTTAATCTACATATTTCTATTGCATTATTTACATTTCATTACATAAATATAAAATATAACTGTACACTGGTAACACTCCTCCATTTCTTCCCCACTAATGGTACTGTCCTTCTGCTAGGATAGCCACTCCTACTATTTCTATTTCTCCCCTTTTAATGGTACAACTAGGATTACCACTCCAACTATTTCTATTTCTTCTCTTATAATGGTACAACGAGGATTACCACTTCTAATATTTCTATTTCGTTCTTCTAATGGTACAACAAGGATTACCACTTCTAATTTTTCAAATTTATTCCCTGCTAATGGTACAGCTAGGATTAAGACTCCTACTATTTATATTTCTTCCCTTGTAATGGTACAACTAGGATTAACACTCCTGGTATTTTAGTTTCTTCCCTTGTAATGGTACAACTAGGATTAACACCTACTATTTGTTTCTTCACTTGTAATGGTACAACTAGGATTAACACTCCTAATATTTCTGTTTCTTCCCTTGTAATGGTACATATAGGATTAACACTCCTACTATTTCTGTTTGTTTCCTTGTAATGGTACAACTAGGATTAGCACTCCTACTATTTCTGTCCCTTCTCTAATGGTACTGCTCTATTGCTAGGATAACCACTCCTACTATTTATATTTCTTCTCTTCTAATGGTACAACGTGGATTACCACTTCTAATATTTCTATTTCGTCCTACTAATGGTACAACAAGAATTACCACTTCTAATATTTAAATTTCTTCCCTTCTAATGGTACAACTAGGTTTAACATTCCTACTATTTCTATTTCTTCCCTTCTAATGGTACAGCTAGGATTAACACTTCTACTATTTATATTTCTTCCTTTCTAATTGTACAACTAGGATTACCAAGCCTATTATTTTTATTTCTTCCATTCTAGTGGTACAACTAGGATTAACACTCTTACTATTTATATTTTTTCCCTTCTAATGGTACAACTAGGATTAACACTCCTACTATTTATATTTCTTCCCTTCTAATGGTACAAATATGATTACCAAGCCTACTATTTTTATATTTTTTAATTTTTTTTCTTCCCTTCTAATGGTAGGATTAACACTCTTACTATTTCGTTTTCTTCCCTTGTAATGGTACAACTAGGATTAACACCTACTATTTTTGTTTCTTCCCTTGTAATGGTACAACTAGGATTAACACTCCTACTATTTATATTTCTTCCCTTCTAATGGTACAATAATGATTACCAAGCCTACTATTTTTTTTTTTTTTTAAATTTTTCTTCCCTTCTAATGGTAGGATTAACACTCCTACTATTTCAGTTTCTTTCCTTCTAATGGTACAACTATGATTAACACCTACTATTTCTGTTTCTTCCCTTGTAACTAGGATTAACACTCCTAATATTTCTGTTTCTTCCCTTGTATTGGTACATCTAGGATTAACACTCCTACTATTTCTGTTTCTTCCCTTGTAATGGTACTACTAGGATTAACACTCCTACTATTTCTGTTTCTTACCTTGTAATGGTGCTACTAGGATTAACACTCCTACAATTTCGTTTTCTTCCCTTGTAATGGTACAACTAGGATTAACACCTACTAGTTTTGTTTCTTCCCTTGTAATGGTACAACTAGGATTAACACTCCTACTATTTCAGGTTCTTTCCTTCTAATGGTATAACTAGGATTAACACCTACTATTTCTGTTTCTTCCCTTGTAATGGTACAACTAGGATTAACACTCCTAATATTTCTGTTTCTTCCCTTGTATTGGTACATCTAGGATTAACACTCCTACTATTTCTCTCTCTTCCCTTGTAATGGTACAACTAGGATTAACACATACTATTTTTGTTTCTTCTCTTGTAATCGCACAACTAGGATTAACACTCCTACTATTTCTGTTTCTTCCCTTGTAATGGTACTACTAGGATTAACACTCCTACTATTTCTGTTTCTTACCTTGTAATGGTGCTACTAGGATTAACACTCCTACTATTTCAGTTTCTTTCCTTCTAATGGTACAACTAGGAGTAACACACCTAATATTTTTGTTTCTTCCCTTATAATGGTACAACTACGATTAACACTCCTACTATTTTATATTTCTTCCCTTGTAATGGTACAGCTAGGATTAACACTCCTAATATTTCTGTTTCTTCCCTTGTAATGGTACATATAGGATTAACACTCCTACTATTTCTGTTTGTTTCCTTGTAATGGTACAACTAGGATTAGCACTCCTACTATTTCTGTCCCTTCTCTAATGGTACTGCTCTATTGCTGGGATAACCACTCCTACTATTTATATTTCTTCTCTTCTAATGGTACAACGAGGATTACCACTTCTAATATTTCTATTTCGTCCTACTAATGGTACAACAAGAATTACACTTCTAATATTTAAATTTCTTCCCTTCTAATGGTACAACTAGGATTAACATTCCTACTATTTCTATTTCTTCCCTTCTAATGGTACAGCTAGGATTAACACTTCTACTATTTATATTTCTTCCTTTCTAATTGTACAACTAGGATTACCAAGCCTATTATTTTTATTTCTTCCATTCTAGTGGTACAACTAGGATTAACACTCTTACTATTTATATTTTTTCCCTTCTAATGGTACAACTAGGATTAACACTCCTACTATTTATATTTCTTCCCTTCTAATGGTACAAATATGATTACCAAGCCTACTATTTTTATATTTTTTAATTTTTTTTCTTCCCTTCTAATGGTAGGATTAACACTCCTACTATTTCGTTTTCTTCCCTTGTAATGGTACAACTAGGATTAACACCTACTATTTTTGTTTCTTCCCTTGTAATGGTACAACTAGGATTAACACTCCTACTATTTATATTTCTTTCCTTCTAATGGTACAACTATGATTAACACCTACTATTTCTGTTAATTCCCTTGTTATGGTACAACTAGGATTAACACTCCTAATATTTCTGTTTCTTCCCTTGTATTGGTACATCTAGGATTAACACTCCTACTATTTCTGTTTCTTCCCTTGTAATGGTACTACTAGGATTAACACTCCTACTATTTCTGTTTCTTCCCTTGTAATGGTGCTACTAGGATTAACACTCCTACTATTTCGTTTTCTTCCCTTGTAATGGTACAACTAGGATTAACACCTACTAGTTTTGTTTCTTCCCTTGTAATGGTACAACTAGGATTAACACTCCTACTATTTCAGGTTCTTTCCTTCTAATGGTATAACTAGGATTAACACCTACTATTTCTGTTTCTTCCCTTGTAATGGTACAACTAGGATTAACACTCCTAATATTTCTGTTTCTTCCATTGTATTGGTACATCTAGGATTAACACTCCTACTATTTATCTCTCTTCCCTTGTAATGGTACAACTAGGATTAACACCTACTATTTTTGTTTCTTCTCTTGTAATCGCACAACTAGGATTAACACTCCTACTATTTCAGTTTCTTTCCTTCTAATGGTACAACTAGGATTAACACACCTAATATTTTTGTTTCTTCCCTTATAATCGTACAACTAGGATTAACACTCCTACTATTTTATATTTTTTCCCTTGTAATGGTACAACTAGGATTAACACTCCTACTATTTTTGCTTCTTCCCTTATAATGGTACAACTAGGATGAACACTCCTACTACTTCTGTTTCTTCCCTTATAATGGTTCAACTAGGATTAACACACCTACTATTTCTGTTTCTTCCATTATAATGGTACAACTACGATTAACACTCCTACTATTTTATATTTCTTCCCTTGTAATGGTACAACTAGGATTAACACTCCTACTATTTCTATTTATTCCCTTGTAATGGTACAACTAGGATTAACACTCCTACTATTTATACGTCTTCCCTTCTAATGGGACAACTAGGATTAACACTCCTACTAATACTTTCTGATCTTTGCAAAAAATAATAAAAGCAAAACAATCAAAATATTTTAAAATATTTTAAAAGACTCTCATTCATAAATTTATCAATTTTTTTCATATTTTTTAATTTTCTCTTTTGTTTCAAGTAGATTTAGTAATGAATCATCTCTGAAATTTTCTTCCTTTGATAAATTTATTTATATTTTGATCGCTACAACAGTTTGTGTACTAAAATAGACTTGCCAAGAACCCTCTCTAGATTTGAAAAAAACATGATGACCATGTTAATGAGGCCTGTCTAAATGTTTCATTAGTACACTATTGTGCTCAGAGCTAAGTGACACTGCTGGATTGGCCAATGTCTGAGGCCTGTCTAACTTTATATGCCCCATAAAACTTCTAGTAAAATACTAAATGGCTCTACGTATAGGACATATCTTATTTTATAGGTAGTGTCCTCTATTCCTTGTAACTACTTATGAACAAGTGTATTGCCCTATATCTGAGACCTTTCAAAGTTTTAAAAGGGTCCCACTTCTTCTGAAAACTGGTTGTCTAAGCATGTTGGCTCTATGCCTGAATCCTGTTTAAATTTTGTATGGAACTTTATTACAATAAAAGATACAGGTCAAAACTGTTGCATGGCCCTATGGCTGAATCCTGTCTAAATCTTGCATGGAAATGTTTTCTAATTTAACATACAAGTACAACTCATGGCCCTATGTCTGAATCCTGCGGAAATCTGGTATGGACCTTTCATTTCTAATGAAACATACTAGTCAAATCTGGATGGCACTGTGTCTGAGGCATGTCAGCAACTTCTATGGGTCCCTCTCCAAAAAATAAAATGCCTAAGGCCTAGCTAAGTTTTATATGGATCCCTCTCCCAGAATAAAATGCCTTAGGTCGAGCTAAGTGTTATATGGGTCCCTCATTATTCTGAGAATTACTTGTAAACATTCAATGCCCCTATACCCAATGCCTGTTTTAATCACTTCCACTGATAAATGGCTGTCAAAATGGATGCCTCTATGCCTGAAGCCTGTCTTAGTCTCTTCCACTGATAACTAGTTGTCAAAATGGACGAGTCCATGCCTAAATATTAGGCCGAATAAAACGGGAAGATAAGGAAATTATGCTCCATTCGTTTTACAGTTAATTACCCCCCCCCCCTCACATTTTTGGTGTTTTTGCCCTAAAATCATACGCCCATAACAAATGTTATCAAAAAGTGTAAATAATAAATGAAGATAAAATATGTATGTGGGAAGGAAAGGAAGCGTTAGAATACATATATATAGATGTGTATATACAAATGTAAATATAGTACGGTTTTTAAGTATTTAGAAATGAGAGTATAGATAGAATGGGGGGAGTAAAATACATTGAACGGAACTATTAATTATTTTGTCTTCTAATAGGTTCATCTGATTTGCTTTTGGAACCATTATTAAATTCACTTATTTACGCCATGATATGATACCAGATCAACATGTGCAGTAATAAAATCTAGACTTTAAAAATAATAGGTTGTTCTAAAACTAAACAATCTGAGAACACTGGCTTATTCATTTGCTTAAAAATAATTATCTTGTCACCATGAATTCTTCGACATGAATTTAAAATCTCTCTGACAGTTATATTATGAGAAGGACACTTACTTTAATTTGTTTACTTCTTTTTCAAAAAATAAAGAGTTATCAACCTTCTGTAATTTGCATGTAAACAATCATACAATAGATGATAAACACATATTAGATTACTAGTGTTTAGGTTGATTGATTATGCATTTAAAGAAATATAATTATAACTTTCTTATTGCATGTCTTAACATCAGTTTTTGAGGAGATTCATTCCTTTAAATTATGAACTGGAATTTCAAGGTTCTTATTCTTACATATTAGACTAAATTATTATTTTTGAATCGTACGGTACTGATTTTAGACGTTTTGGATATTATCAAACTGTGACATAAAGAATGTTGGCACATTAGCACATTCGAAGCTATTTACAGATCTAATTCTGTATTGGAATTTGCTTGCATCACTACTGGATATCGTTTAAAGAGAAGTCAACTGCAATTTCAGAAACAGGGAGTTGCAGAAAGAGGAAAGAGATAAGATATGAAAATTGAGTGTGTGTGCATGTGTGCGATTTGGATAATGATCATAGTTTTAACAATTTTTCAGTCATATCATCATTATAATGTTTGCATCTTGGTAGTATATATTGATGTATAGCACTTGGGTATCATTCTGCTGTCCTACCAAGACACATTCCTAACACCAGGATAACAAGTGCCAACATTAAACTCTTACTGCTGAGCATGTGCGGAACCTGTGTCATTTTTATGTCTTTGGTATGACTGTCTGGGTTAGTAGTAAAGAGAAAGCCCGGAACTGGACCACTTTAATGTATTTCCTATTGGAATTGTTTTTTCGAAACTGTCATTTTGACGATTTGACCAATTCGTTTTAACCAAAAAAGGAGGGTACCTGAAAAAGCCTCAAAATGACAAAATAACGCTTCTATCGCAGAATAAATAAAAAAAATAAATCATCAAGGAACCCTTCATTTAACAAACTGAGACTAAAAAATATTTTTCCAGTAGAAGTCTCTTTTCACTGAATGGAAGCTTCTATCGCTGGACCACTCTATTTTTTATTTTTAGTCTCAGTTTGTCAAATGGAGGCTTCTATAAAAAATCCAAAATGGGTACCTGAAAAGGCTTCAAATCAGTGAATTAAGGCTTCTATTGCAGAGATTAGAAATATAATTTAAGTCTCAGATTGACAAAATAACGCTTCTACACCCCTGGACCAATTTTTAGTCTCAGATTGACAAATGGAGGCTTCTATAAAAAATCCAAAAGGGGTACCAATTTAGTGCCAGTTTGTTAAAATAACGCTTCTATCGTTGAACTAATCTATTTTTTATTTTTAGTCGCAGATTGTCAAAAGGACAGTTGTATAAAAAATCCAAAAGGGGTACCAATTTAGTACCAGTTTGTTAAATTAACGCTTCTATCGCTGGACCAATCGTTTTTCTTCAGTTTGTCAAATGGAGGCTTCTACAGAAAATCCTGAAGGGGTACCAATTTAGTCTCAGTTTGTTAAAATAGCGCTTCTATCGCTAGACCAATTTTGACGAAATCTTGGCTTATACTCTGTGATAAATTCTTCTAGCGTAGGTGAATTTTCAACAGCGATATGATGTTTATTAGCTCTGTTTTTATAATACGCCAAAATAGACCGATATGCTTTTCTTCCACACTTATCACAGAGATGAATTTTTCCACGAACACCAACACCACAACTGATGCATGGATTAGTACCAGCTCGGGGGCTATTTCGTAATAAATACGCATGAACCCCACAATGTTCCTCGTAGCAGGATTTTCCACAGCGATCGTTTGAATTTTTCAACAACCACTGACATGTACTCAACGTGAGCATGTTTTATACAATAGTTATATATATCTTTAATTCATATTTAACAATATGGTCAATTCTGCTTAAAACTTATAGCAAAAATTTAATTAAAGATATGGTTAAAAAAATATAGCATGTCGTTGCTGAAAATGGACCCGAAAATGATCCAGCATACAAATGAAGCATCGAAAAATCCTCGCCATGTAGTTGCGAGAGAATTAGTTAACGAATATTACGAATTAACCAAAACTAAACCAAACTGGCCCCGAACTAATCAACAATTGGCAGAGTTAACAGATCGAATAACAATTCTGCGACGAAAGAAGAAAATCCACGCAGAAATTCAACAAGGAGGTTATATCATCGATGAAGCGGTTTCTGGTTCTGATAAATATATTCGTTTTATCCCACGGGGAAAATACTACAACCACTTTGTTGTTAATGATTTAATAAAAATAATTACTGGGTTTCCTCCAAAAATATTTATGTATTGGGGAAAATGCAAATTCATCTTTGAGTTTACCAATTACTTTCTTGTTGGTGACATCGTGGAATTGTTACTCAATCCCTCCAGGGTTTATATCCGACAAATCAAATAATTCACGGTGATCATAAATATCTTTGTAGAGATCATCATTTCAATCTTTTCCAGGAATTTCATAAACAAGTGAATCAGTATCAGTAAATAACAATCTCGCGTTGGGCCATTTCAATTTAACAAATTCGTAGTGAAATTTATACATCATATACTTTGACATTTCCAGCACTGCAGCACCGACATAGACTGGTTTATTAAGATGTGACCTAGATTGCTTTGAAGTGATCAACGATAAATGGTCCGTTATTTTTTTACTGTCTTGGAAACGATTACTCCTTGTTAATTTATGCCGTCGTTTTTCATTGTTGACTATTTCAATATTGACCCGTTTTCGAATTTTTTCCATGGTTTTTCCGAATACAGAATTGTTCATCAGCTTGAAAAAGTCTTTCTCAAAATCATTCGTTGCAGCTGTTCTTCTAGCTGTGTTGCCATCAATATAAGATTCCATCCATGTGGAATGGTTAAATTTCAACACCTTATGGACTTTTCTTAGTATCAGTCAAGCATCAATTGCTGGTTTTAACACTGATACATGGCAAACATAATTCCGCTTGTTGTACAGATTCGGTATTAATTTTCTTATCGGGGAGTATTTTACTGTTCGTAGCGCTAATTGTTCCTGTGATAACATTTCATCGGTGATAATCATCTTTTCGGTGAGATATAGATAGTCGTTGTGAAGATCGTGTAAATGTTCAGGAACATCAATATCAACTTCAACGTAATAGCCAATTTTTTCATCAATGTGAAATATCATATGGCATTAACAATGACATAGCCCTGCCATAAAGGTTATTTATATAAAGATAAATAATATATTTTGTTGGTTGATTTACATTATATTGTTTGAGATATTTATTATTTGCAACAGAGTGTTTCTTCGCGATTACACTAATTCCACCTCAAATTGCTTTCTCGATAAACAAATACATATCAACATCGGTGAGTAATTCTAGTTTGATATTTGTTGATTTCAATAACGCATCCCAGGGCAATCCAGGCGCTGAATAATAATGTGCTGGATCTAACCCGTAATTGGTCAATGAAGTTGTTCTAAAACCTTCGAAAATATCTGACAGCAATAAAACATCTACCGTCAAATATAAATCATGGTAATCACCGAAATTTTTACAGTGAAATACATTCCATGTTGTTAGTGCTCGTTGGTATTCATCATCGGTGATATCTTTGTCGGTCAGCGATGAATAGAATTTATCGATGGTTGGCAATGATGTTTCTAAAAACCTTTTTGGACTATTAAAATACTCATAAGGGAATATTCCCTTCACGGTGATATATTTCAGCATTTCCAGTTTGAAATATTTTTCAGTAATCGGATAACTTGTACAATTCTTCGCTAGTTGTTCCAACGATGTGTTCATGAACTGGAAGCTGTCAATGAACCTCAATTTTCCAACTGTGATTGACATCAATTTCTCAGTATTATTTGGTATACATTTCAATGATATGTGATTGTCAGTACAATACTGTGATATTTCAGGATGTCCTAACGCACGAATAATAAAATGACCATCATACCCTCGCAAATTGTGAAATACAACCGGGTAAAACTGTTGAAAAGATCTGCAGTGTTGATGAACAGTTCCAATATATTCCCCTGAAATTATATTGTAGAAGGGTACTGTTGGATTGTTTATTGAAAACTCTTTCTTCCACCTGAAACATTTTATCCCTCGGGCAAAAGAATCTTAATCGAGTAAATCTATCGTCGGAGTTTGACAGCAACGCTTCAATTCTGCGCTGTTCCTCAAAAAGATATTTTAGCATATGAACTTCTGGAGATAACTCAGAAGAATTATTCTGTCGATAAATTGGAGATAATTTCGAGTATTTATCGTTGATACATATTGTATTGAGTCGGTAACTCGCTGGAACGTGTTTATGAGTTGAACTGGTACAATAAATGATTCAAAATCACCAACAAATACAAAGGGTAATTTTCGAGTTCGCTCGTACTTTTTAAAATAACATTGATTGTCTGGAATTTTCGGTGTGGTTACTGCTTTTACTTCAAAGCAATATTTGTTGTGTTCGATTAATTCTTGTTGAGTGCGAAATCCACAAAGGCAACTGTAACAAAAATACATTCTGTGGTCATATCCATACATTTTTGAACTCATTAATTGACTCAGATCTTTTATCCAAACATAGTGTTCGTTATACCACAATAGATTTACCGTGGCATTATCTACAATATGTTTACTGGCTGGGGAAATCAGATAAGGAAATACACGCAGGCTATCATCTAACGAGAAAATGTTAATTCCAGAACGAAACAATGTTGGATTTTGTTGTTCAATTTTTGGTATTTGTTTGACTGGGGTTGGATAATCAATTCCTGTCATATTGATTCGACACTGATACGCTTATAGTTGCTGACTCGGTCTACATGATCGTGTGCTGGAAAACACGCTGATAGTAACGCCCACAACAGACATTTATTATCAGTATTTTTCACATTTATGCAAGATTTCGTTGCGATGATTTTAGCAGGAAGTGGTTTATAAGATGCTCCTGTGGTTATTTTAAATTCATACACATTGAGTTGAATATAATTCATTTTAGTAATTACCCAACTGGAAGCTTCTGAACTAAATTGTTCATAATTTCTTGAGATTCTTGCAAAAAAGTCTTTAGCGAGTTCTTCAAGATCTGTAGATCTAGTAACTATCTGTGATATTGCCTTAACGTCTCTAGTTAGTATCACATCTGGATTATGCGCTAAATACATATCTATGTTGTACATCGCATTTACTTTCAAGGTTGGTTTTTCTAACAATATTTTTGGAGGAAACCCAGTAATTATTTTTATTAAATCATCAGCAAAAAAGTGGTTGTAGTGTTTTCCCCGTGGGATAAAACGAATATATTTATCAGAACCAGAAACCGCTTCATCGATGATATAACCTCCTTGTTGAATTTCTGCGTGGATTTTCTTCTTTCGTCGCAGAATTGTTATTCGATCTGTTAACTCTGCCAATTGTTGATTAGTTCGGGGCCAGTTTGGTTTAGTTTTGGTTAATTCGTAATATTCGTTAACTAATTCTCTCCAAACTACATGGCGAGGTTTTTTCGATGCTTCATTTAACCATATCTTTAATTAAATTTTTGCTATAAGTTTTATACATAATTGACCATATTGTTAAATATGAATTAAAGATATATATAACTATTGTATAAAACATGCTCACGTTGAGTACATGTCAGTGGTTGTTGAAAAATTCAAACGATTGCTGTGGAAAATCCTGCTACGGGGAACATTGTGGGGTTCATGCGTATTTGTTACGAAATAGCCCCCGAGCTGGTACCAATCCATGTATCAGTTGTGGAGTTGGTGTTCGTGGAAAAATATATCTCTGTGATAAATGTGGAAGAAAAGCGTATCGATCTATTTTGACGTAATATAGAAACAGAGCTAATAAACATTATGTTGTTGTTGAAAAACCTCCTAAGTTGGAAGAATTCATTGCTGAATATAAGCCAAGGATCAATTGGATTAAAATATCTCAACGATAGAAGCCTCCATTTAGCAAACTGACACTAAAAATGGTACCCCTTAAGGATTTTTTTTATAAAACTATTATTTTGCCAATCTGACACTAAAAATAAAAAATAAATTAGTCCAGAGATAGAATCGTTATTTTGTTGATCTGAGACTAAAAATGGTACACTTGAGGATTTTTTTTTATAAAACTTATTTTGCCAATCTGACACTAAAAATAAAAAATAAATTGGTCAAGAGTTGTAGAAGCGTTATTTTGTCGATCTGACACTAAAATTATTTTTCCAATCTGTGCAATAGAACCCTTAATTCATTGATTTGAAGCCTTTTTTAGGTACCCCTTTAGGATTTTTTTAATCAAACTGTTATTTTGCCAATCTGACACTGAAAATAAAAAAATAAAGTGGTCCAGAGATAGAAGCGTTATTTTGTTGATCTGAGACTAAAAATGGTACACTTGAGGATTTTTTTTATAAAACTTATTTTGCCAATCTGGCACTAAAAATAAAAAATAAATTGGTCCAGGGTTGTAGAAGCGTTATTTTGTCGATCTGACACTAAAATTATTTTCCAATCTGTGCAATAGAACCCTTAATTCATCGATTTGAAGCCTTTTTAGGTACCCCTTTAGGATTTTTTTATAAAACTGTTATTTTGCCAATCTGACACTAAAAATAAAAAATAAAGTGGTCCAGTAGCGAAGCCTCCAATCAGTGAAATTAGACTTTTATAGAAGTATTTATTTTTTAGACTCAGTTTGTTAAATGGAGGGTTCCTTGACAATTTATATTTTTATTTATTCTGCGATAGAAACTTTTTTTAAGGCATTTTGAGGCTTTTTAGGTACCCCCCGTTTTTGAAAAAAAATTCGTCAGATCGTCAAAAGGACAGTTTCGAAAAAATTACTTCCCATAGGAAATACATTAAAGTGGTCCAGAACTGGGCTTTCTCTATACTACTGGCATCATTGTCATAAATATCAAAGATCGTCATGCAAAAATGTTTTGTGTCAAATTCTCAATACCAAAGTTGGTTATTTGTACTGACAACATGGTGTTTCCGTCGTGTGCATCATTCCTCGAAATATGGGCCTAACGAAGCAGCAGAGAGGGCGAATCAGACGTCTCTAATTGGGTTGGATTTTAAACAAAATATTTAAAGTCTCCTTTTGCCAAATGGAGCCTTAACGATTTTAGAGCCCTATTTGTCAAATTAGGGGTTTCTACAAAAAGGAACCAGAAAAGAGAGGGTGAATCAGACAACGTTGTAGAGGCGTCGACGAGGCAAACTAAGACTTCACAAAAATCGTAAAAAGGCGTCGATTAGGTAAATTGAGGCTTCCTTAAAGACACCATTGTCGTTGGAATTCACCCTCTTTGCTGCTATGGGGTTAACCGAATATTTTATCAAATCCGATACGATATCGCGTCCGAGGGGCTGATAAATTTATCGTCACAAATCCATGTGTTGTTGTCTGAGCGTGGCTAAAGAAATTTCTAAATCGATTATGATCCATATCACCGCAGCACCAAGTTTGCCAAATATTTCTCAACGTATGTGTGTCAACTCCGTTAAATACACACAATAAATTGCAGTTATCTCTGATCACCTTCGGAATTTGTGTGTATTGTTGAGTGACATATATCACATCAGTGATTTTATGTCTACCTCTGGAAAATATCCTATCAGGATTCTTTTGATTGTCTAACATGATATCATCATATACGGCTAAATTGTTAATATCTCCATCAATGGAATCAATGCTAGATTATTCTTCGATATCAGTTATAAACTCAATAATATCGTTATCAATTTCTAATTTTGCTTTGTCGTTAAAATCCTTTAACACTTCATAGCATCGCTGATCATCTACGCTCGGAGCAATTAAATATAACTTATCCCATTTCATCCATCTCGTTATTAAATTAAGTAGCATTTGTGTCTTGCCCGATCCAGATGGTCCGATTATAATTGCGCGAATAGAATTTGGTAACATCGCATGGTGTTTAACATGCTGCCGTCGTCTTGTAGCTGAATAATCAATTACATTCATGCTGTTATAAATAAGTTATGGATCTATATTGTGTGAAATGTAAGGCGCGTACTGGCACAAATGACTTGACGACGATTACAACTAAAAATAACCGATCAGCGCTTTCTGGTAAATGTGTAACGTGTGGTACAAAGAAATTTAAATTTATTTCTACGAAACCTTTAAAACAAACCGAGGAGGTGATATTTCAGCCAAGTTAGTGAAACTCCCAGGAACACCATGGGCAAAGTATCCGGGAGAAAAACATCTTCCCTGGTATAGTTATTGCGGACCGGGAACAAGACTCGATATCAGACTCGATGATCAAAACCAACCCAAACGGGGTGAATATCCAATAAACGCTATTGATAAGGCGTGTCATGCTCATGATGATGCTTATAAAAGCAGCAATTTTCAAAACAGACATCTCGCAGATGTGAAATTAATTCACGCGTTGAGTTAAATTACTGATAAATCTTTCAAAGAAAAATTGGCTTCATGGTTAGTAAAATCGGCAATGAAAGGTAAACTGATGTTAGGCGCTGGTAATTAATAACATGGAATCTATTTATTATTCTCCAAAAGGATAATGGAAGGGTAAAGCGGCATTCAGTAAGCTCGCTAGCGCCGCGAAAGTGAAAATTACCACCGCGGCGGATTGGTTATCTAAACAGGCGATATGGCAAATTTATCTACCACCGCCTAAACAAATTAATTACTCGCATTTTGATGTGACCTTTCCCAATGAAGTTCATCAGGCCGATATACTATTTCTGCCGCATGACAACGGTTACAAATACGCGTTAACTGTAGTTGATATTGCGAGTCGATACAAACAAGCAGAACCGCTGAAAACAAAATCGTCAACTGAAGTCGACGATGTATTTGAGAGGATTTATCGAAAGGATCCTCTGCGTTGGCCAAATCTATTACAAGTTGATCCTGGCAAGGACTTTCAGGGAGCAGTGTTATCAACAATGAAACATCATAATGTCACCATCAGACGAGGACATACTGAGCTACATCGTGATCAGGCAATTGTTGAACGGTTTAATCGGACGCTTGCTGAGCGGTTATTTGGATATCAATACGCGAAGGAATTTATTCAGGATAAACGATCTCGTGAATGGGTCAAGAGATTACCAGCTGTGATTACCACGCTCAATAATGAGATTACTCGAACAATCAACATGAAACCTATCAACGCGATTAAAAAGAAGTCTAATACCTAAAATCCCACAAAAGGATTTTTCTAGAAACGCTAGCGTTTCCCAACCAATTCTTGGTAGTAATGTCACTGTTAGGTATTTATACGAACCAGGAGAGCTCGAAGGTGGCACAAAAGGGCTACTGATCCTATTTGGAGTGTTACTGTACATAAAATATCCAGCATAACACGATCCACGGGAAGACCAGTAATTTATAGATTGGATTCAACTGCCTCTCAACGAGGATTTACTCGACAACAACTACAAGTGATACCCAATTACCACCGCGTCGTCTTAACTAACACCCGATGCTAGAGGTATTGTGCTGGCACCCCGTCGTCTATTACACTCAAGACATGTCAGCATCACGTTATCGTTAGTATGACCAACGCTGCTATTTTTTCTATCTACGGTAAATTTGCGAGAATCCTTATCCGACCAACTCCAACTCATTATACAATTGCAACTCGCGCAGTGATTATTCTGTTGTTGTTTCAATGTCATTATTAATTCAGTATCAATATCAAATTCTCGTTTACTTTTTTTATCCTGTTGTTTATAACCAGAGAGTTCTTTTCTAATTATATCATCGCGTATATCACTTATTGCATTGTCATTATCATTCAGGAAAACTCTTCGAAGTTGACATATTCTCCTCACTCTGGACACTGCAAGATAAACTAAATTTGACCTCTCGATGTGATTATCTATTATCCAAATAATTGTATCTGTGATAGTTAATCCCTGTGATGAGTGTATTGTTGCTGCTTAACCTAACGTCCATGGTGATTTATCAGCGCTTAATGCATCTTCGACGACACTGATATCAACCAGCACAATATCATTTAATACTAAATTTTGCTTTTCTCTCAACCCTGGAATATCAACTTCGATAATTCTACTTTCGTGTATCCGAAGGTCTATAACAGAGCGGCACTGGAAGTGTTGCAAATTTTTCTTTATGCGCTTCAAATAATTTCATCTGAAGTGTGTCTTTGACTATTTTTCTACTAGCTACTATCAAATAATTTGGTCTCCACGTTTCTCAAAAAACATTCATGGGAGTTTCTGAAATTATTTCACGCGCTATTTCACATTGGATTTTATCCGGTTGTAATCTAATTAGCGCTTTGAACTCGCGTAATTGTTCATCAAGTGATCTATAATCAGTGGTAATTTCTTCATAATAGTCTACAAAACCCTTTACCCACTCATATGGGGATGCACCGACAAATGGTGGTGGTTGACCGTGATCACCGCACATGACGACTTTTGTATTTTTCAATAACAACCACTCGAGAAATGTTTCTAATACTTTCAACGATACCGTGCATACTTCATCAAAAATTATGATTTCAGGAATGAATTTATCACCCATTCGATCAGGAGTCCGTACATTTCCTTTCCATGGAAAGAAACTATGATAAGTACAGGCATTTACCCCTCGTTGTTTCATCTATCTGGCGAGTCTGTGAGTTGGTGTTAGCACAATCATGTTTGATTTTGAAACGCTAGCGTGAAAATCCGTAGGATTTTTCCCACGAAATAATTCAATTGCACGTGTTGTCTTTCCTGACCCACCCCAACCGTTTAAATAAACTGTCTTGTATCTACATATCGGATCAGATACCGGTGGTGCATTAGAAAATTCTGATTGAATCTCAGAGAGATTCCTATCACACTTTAAGTATTTTTCATCCATGGTAACATCTGCCGATTCCCAGTTCTTATGTAGCGTTTCCTTTTTAAATCTCAAACATCCCCAATTTGCCTCCGGATCTGTGAATTCAGATACAGCTGATTTGTATTTCTCGTGGATATACATAGAATCAGTGGCTACTCTAACTGCTGTGTCAGGAAATCTATTTATCATCGAAAATGGATTAATAGAAGCATAAGGTAGCACAGAACTTCTCAAATGCATATATTAGGAACTATATCCATCACAATAGGTAACAATTGTACCTAATCGTCTTCCATCGGATAGGAAAGCGTCTTTACGATTTACAAGTTTTCCCTGTTTCGTTACATCCGTTACAATAAAATCGTATTCAGTGACGTCTATGATCAACCGCGAAGAATATTTTGCATTGTCGTATCTTCCACCCTGGGTAAATTTACCGATCATTTTTCGTCCAAAATCTTTTGCTTGTCCGTTTTTAATTTTATATAACTCCTTAGACCAATTCATGACTTCTTCCTCGCTGAAATCAGGAAATTGTTTTCGCTGTTCGCTAATTATGCGATCTAAATCGGGTTGTGGTAGCCAAACTTCTTTCTGAGCTCGATAGCATATGATAGCTTCACTGACAATCAACGATATCAGCATACCACAATCAATCATATATCGTAGTAACACTATTGGTATCCACGCCTTTTCAGATATATGTCTACCAATCCAAACATAACTACACGGATGCAACCCTGTAGCGAATTCGAATGATATCACACGAGCGAATCCAGTTAAATCAAAATCAGGCAATGGACCATTAATCGCAACACGAGTCATTTTATGCGTGGGGTGTCCAAATCGTTTAAAATAGTTACTACATTCTCCATACCCGAGAAAACTCCCGGGATAAGACGCGAATATGTCAATTGAAATCATACCGTCACGATGGTATTTTGTATTCCACAGCCCTATATGGGAATATTCGATGCAACTCAATTTAACATCTTCGAGAAAATCACTTCGTGTTGGACGCCATGATTTTTTTTTTTTTGCGAAGTGAGCTACCACTGATGGAATAGTAAAACTATCCGTTAATAGTTTTTTATGGAAACTCTCCGTTGGATTTTCCGGTGAAAAATCATTAGCGATTTTTCTCATTCTAGTATCTAACTCTTCAACGCGATATAATTCACCATTTGGTCTTACAAATTGATAAAATCCTGATTCGGAATCAGCACTACTAAGTAACCACACTGACACAGGATCATCTTTACACATCTGAGCTACCACTGATGGAATAGTAAAACTATCCGTTAATAGTTTTTTATGGAAACTCTCCGTTGGATTTTCCGGTGAAAAATCATTAGCGATTTTTCTCATTCTAGTATCTAACTCTTCAACGCGATATAATTCACCATTTGGTCTTACAAATTGATAAAATCCTGATTCGGAATCAGCACTACTAAGTAACCACACTGACACAAAATCATCTTCACACAAGGCATGAATAGCATCAAATAATTTCTCTTCATAGAAAACATCCCTGAGGAATTCTTCAGGGATATATATCTCACGGTTCTATCTCGTGGAAATATTGTTACTGCAGGTGTCCACGCGTGTTCGTTATGATCAATAATTTATTGGCGCTCCTTGTGATTCATGTTTCGGTTCGTGTACTACTTCTTCGGTTATTGTCGTCACTGATATTGGAAATCTTAATGATGTTTCTAATTTAGCTATATCCTGAATTGTTGCACCGTGCTGTTTCACTGTCAGTCCCCATTCATTTATTTTTTTGCATCTTAGATCAGTCAATTTATTCCCCCAAGAAGCATTTGTGAAGTGTTCTATTAATCGTTCTGCCACACAATTCAACGACGAAGAATATTTCATTGGTGCTAGTTTTGCAATATCGGGTTTATCATTTAGCGGATATATCCCATAAACAACTGCTGTTATAGAATAAGATCTCTCGTAATACGGTCTATCAATTCCAGTCAGAATTCCTGGTTTGCAATCTCGACTCACAATGATAGTTTTTTAATCCTTAAGAATTGGTTCAAATTTATCCCTGATAATTCATTCTCCATCTTGTTGGATAATGAATTTTATTCTAAAAAAATACTTTCCCTCGTCAAATTGTGAAATTATCTCAGCTGCTCTTTCGTCGTTCATGGTAGCATCGATTTTGGGTACATTGACATCTTCGATGTTGTGGATAATTCTAAATGTCTACCAAGTATGAGATGCACCATCGTGGTAAAATTAATTAAAACAATTACGAATTTTACCCAATATGGTTCTATCATCTTTTAGATTTTTTGGTATATCATAGACTCTATCTAGATTGAATTTAACATTTTTGTAAGGCGTAATTTTCGATAATCTCTCGAACTCCTTCATGTTATAATTAAAACAAGTATTTAAATAGAAAAATATTTATATAATGAATCATTGCAAATGGCTTATGATTGGATCAACAACCCCGTGTAACAAATCATGCAGAAATGAATTATGTGGGTATCACATGCAAAGCGTGAGAAACGGTTCGAAAGGTCCTCTCCCATGCCTCCATTGTGGTGTAGGGGTTAGGTGCAAATCACAATTATGTCTCAGCTGTGGTGGTAAGCGGTATAGAGAGTTGAAGCGTTATTATGACAAGAAAAGAATAAAAAATCCTGACGTTGACAGAGTCAACGACGTTGCCAATGACAGGATTTTAAAAACTACCCAAGATTACATAGAAAGATTTTCAAGTAGTGTATAATTCAGCCAAATAATTAATTAGATAAATAGTATTACTGTATATAAATGAGCCAAGAATTCCGACCCCATTTAGTTATTAAAAATTACGAAGCTTCTCGTGATGGTGTTGTTAGACACTGCAGATTGAAAAACCCTGTTGGTGTTCTGAGTAATCAAGGATATTTGAGGTTTAGTGTTGGAAAAAAGAAATATCATAATCACTGTTTCGTGTATGAGGTGTTTAATGGATTGATCAAGGATGGTTTTGTTATTGATCACATAAATAATAACAATTTATCGAATTTACAAGCTATATAACAGAGTGATAATTTAAAACGAGGAGGAACTGCAAAATACTCGAAAAATGCTAGACGGATAATGTCTATTAATACTGAAAATAACGACGAAAAAGTATTTCAGTCAATATCCGAAGCCGGTAGATATTTTGATATTTGTCCCCTCTCAGTACGATTTGTTGCAGAAGGAGTACAAAATTTGGCGATTTCCAGAAAAAATGGACAAAAAATTCGCTTCATTTACATCTAACTCTACGTATTAAGGGAGATAACTCGTTTAGGTATATCGGCGTGTGACAGAGTTACGTTATCACGTGATTGTACTAGGTTTTCCCACGATTGACTGCTATCATATTTACCATTTAGCGGCAGGATTCCCCAACATTAGATATGCTATAAACCGTCTCATATCTGTTTGTAAACAAATCAAACCATGAAGTATTTACAAATAGTTATATTTGTAATTCTGTTTCTGGGTAAAAGAGAACAGCATTGACTGTAGTGTAATACCCATTCGCGTGCTTGTGGTGAATAATTACCTACGAGGAAGTATATATCATTCTCGCAGAGTGAATAAACGTGGAATTATCTGTTTGTAAACAAATCAAACATGAAGTTATTTACAAATAGTTATATTTTTTAATTCTGTTTCAATGAATTGGGTAAAATAGTATTACTTTGTACATCATTGACTGTAGTGTAATACCCACGCGTGTGTGTGGTGAGTAATTACAGCATATATATCTTAAAAAATATCATTATTGTAGACGTGAACTGCAGCCTAATGCAAACATGGTTGGCTTTGGAAACTCCATAGTTGAAATTTACGGTTTGCGCCTCACAGCGGGCAAATGCCTGGTGATAACGATGTGATGTTTTTCTATTAATTGGGGGGGGGGGGAGGTGACGCCCCTCTGTCTACATTCAAGTTACGAACTAAACCGCAACCTATAAATCAAATCCACGGCGACGTGGTTGGGTTTTTATTCCAACTATGCAACCATGGATTGGATTCATGGACTGCATTTTAGTTCGTAACTTGAATGTAGACAGACCCCCCACCCCGTGACGCCCATGATAGCACATGGACGTCAAGATAAATAACAACCTTGGATGTAGCAGCAGAGAGGGTGAACAGACCACCCTTTTCCGACAAAAAAATGATTGAATCCTCAAAACGGAAAATAGAGCCTTCCTACGAAATCTCATATTTAACCCCCCCCCCAAAAAAAAAGTCTCCATTTAGGAAACGGAGACTTTACGATTTTTCAATCAATTTTGGTCGCAACGATGTGGTCATCACCCTCTCTGCTGCTACAAGTTAACAAAAATAATAAATGATTTCAACCAAATATTTGATCAAGTCTTTAGGACGAAAATCATTTATGATTTCACAAACAAACTAATCGCTAACACCTCATCTTGTAGATCAATTAAATTATTTGACTGGTCGGTGAGTCGGAAATTAATTCTCGTTAACGAATTATTATGGCATCGCATGTAGACAGGATTCATTTGGTTTTCAATAATTAGGAATCCTGGAGGAGCTGTTGGTGCAAACGAATAAAGAATATATCCTTGCTGAGATTGATTTGATTGCTCTATATTAATTTGATAGCTTCCTTCAATTGCATCACATGTTAAATTGAGCGCAATCACCGTTGAAATATTCACATTATGCGGGGAAATATGTCTACCGCCACCATCTGAATCATTATTATACCTGAGGAGGACAGTTGAATCTGGTTTTTGTAGCGCCTTGATATCGGTTCTAACAATTCTTGTTAGTTCATCAGCGTTGTATTTGGGAAGCTTGAAATTACGCAGATTGTCTTCTGTGATATTGTAATCGGTTAGGAATCGTTGTTTATTGTCGCTGTTGTCATTAATTATTGTTTGTATAATTAGTTCATGGATATATTCCATGCCAGATATAAGTTGATTTATTCTTTCAACGTGTTTTTGCGATTTTGTTTTCCGTAGTTGTTCTAGTTGTGTTTCATATAATTGTTTAATTTCATTAAAATAACCACGGACGTCAGTTAGCGTAAATGAAATAGTAACAGATGAGTCAGCTGTTCTTTTAATGATAAAATCCCATTGCAATGTGTCTTTGTTGGTAAATATAAATCTATCGGCGATTTTTCCTTTTCTTATATCAGATAAATTATCTCGATTACTGGGATTGATTTCATGATATGATTGTACGTCCGTGGTTAAGTCGGTTGCGGATTTTTCCGGTGGTTTTTCAGGCCATCCTAACACTGTTCTTAACGAGCTGTTATAGATATCTACAATGTATCCCTCTGTGCTTATTTCGATTGACGACGAGAGCGTCGGTTCATGAAGATTAATAGCTATTTTTGATTCTTTTCCAGTGATTGATTTTATTCTACGCTGAATTTCAGCATCGATTTGCTCAGTTTGGTATGACCCAGTTGGTAACGAAACAGTTTCCCACTCTAGAGTACCATCGGATTTATTCTTATACGAGAACACCAGTGCGTTATTGGGTTGCTGACCGCCAAATGCAACCGATCTGATATTAGGCCAGCTATGATATACTCGTAATTTTGCCAGCGCGATCTCGCGCACTGGAATCGGAGAAGGAAAGTTCACACTAAATTGTGGGTTTGTTGATGTTATTGATATCATGCTTGTTCGTATCGGAGTGGTATTCTCCGCGATTCGTTGAAGCAGTTCGAGTGACATTATTGTTAACGCTGTCTTCAATTTCCAATTTCAACATCGCGGAGTTATACAACTGGGTCATCGTGGAAAATTCAACATCGGATATGAACGAATTATCTATCGACAGCGAGATCAACTCGGATAATTTCGAGTATGCGTCAAATTCCACCCGGTACCGAGCTCTATAATCACTGAGTTTTTTTTGAGAACACGATGATAACTTTTTAGTTATCGCGGTGGCGACTGCCGCGATTGTTGTTGCTGCGGAGATAGCAATTGGAACTGCAATCGGAGCCATCATGGTCACCGTCGACAAAATAACCCCGGCGCTGGCCATCACACCGGACACCGAGTACACGGTGATGTCGATGACTGCTATGATCGGTTCAATTGTTTTCATTGTTATTTTAAACCCGCTAGTGTTTTCAATTATTCGATTGTGTACCTGGATTTATGGTCGATGGGGGAATACCGGATACAAATTCTAGCGTCCAGGGTAGCGAATCCCTAATCACCGATTCGTCGGATATAGTTATATCAATCCTAATAGGGTATCTTATTAGGTCGGGTGCTGCTGGTATCATATTGTTTATATACGTCACTGTGTTAACACCTGTTATATATAATAGTTCCGGGCCGACTCTCAAATCAAATTTACGGTGATGTATTATTGTAAGTCGATAACAACCCGGTATACTACCATATTTGCTGTGAAAATATAAACTATTTTCATTTCCTTGGATCCAATCAAAGGTCCCATTGGCAACTGTGTATACGATGTTATCAACGGTTTTTACGCGGTGTGGAATTTTTACCTTATCGAGTCGTTCGATCATTTTTGTAAAGTCATCTTTGACGGCATTAACTGTTGTTTTACTTTCATTGATAGCCGCGATAATTTCAACTAGAGTCATATCTGCGGGTGAGGTTACAAAAAACTTATCGACGACGTTGTTAGTGGGATTTGTACCTTTTCAAAATCTTCTTTTAGTTTAAGAATATCGTCGTAAACGTCGAGATAGGTTTTTTTGATTTCAGTATATTCCATCATCGTTCCATCGCGGCGTGTAAAAAATTAAATCAAAAGGAGGTTAAATTCCAAACCTTTTAGGGTATTATAATGCCGGTTGAGTTGAGAATATGTCGTCGTGATATTGTAACTTTCAGAACTCTCAAAGAAATTATTAACCATTTCATTGGTGCGTTTTTGTTCGTCAATAGCTTTTTTAACTTCAGCGAGGGTTGGGCCTGTCAGAGATGTTGTTTCAGACACAGGTGTTCTCCCTAAAAATTTATCAACGAGGGTATTAAGTGTTGCTTGTTTCACCATAAACATATTAATATCTTTGAGAGTCATCGTAGATGTAGCCGGGGCACCAAAGAAACTATTAGCGACGTAGGCATTGTGAGTATGCTTGCCAATAAACTCGCTAATTTCAGCGAGAGTCATGCCTGCCACAAGTGAGGTTCCAAAAAACTTACCAACGACGTCGATAGTGGGTTTTTGTACCTTTTCAAGATTTTCTATTAGTTTAAAAATATCATTGTAAATATCGAGATAATTTGCCTTGATTTCATTTTCATTCATCATCCTCCCCGCGTTCTTGTTAAAAAAGAATAAAGATAGAAAGTTTTTAATTTCAGCGAGAGCCATGTCAACCACAAGCGGGGTTCCAAAGAATTTATGTACGACATTTTTGCGAAAATTATTATAACCTCGTATATACTCATCCAGATCACGGCCGTGGGCGGCAATCGCGTCGGTGATCGTAGACACACGTGCGCCTGGTTTAAGTTGTCCATCGTTGGAATACAGCGCAATAGAGTTTTTAGCGGCGTCGCGCTGCCGTATCAAAATGTCATTCACGGATATATTACTGGTTTTCAATTTACCCTGGAGATCTTGAAATACAACTATTTTGTTCAGGTCAACACTTGCTAAATTTAACGTCTCAGCGATTTCATCTTCAATTATTTTTTTACATCCTCGATAGAACCCGCAGATGTTTTCGCGGTGGGTTTCAACATTGACAGAGATCGTCCCCAAATATCAATCATTATTGTAAAGACTCTAGTATTTTCAATTTATTGATTCTCTAAAATTACCTTGTGATTTCCCACTCGAGTATTTATTTACAACCAGATGAGGTGGTTTCTGTGACGATGAAATCTCCGCGAGGACATTTAATACTTCACGGCCTCATATCAGTGGATCATTTAATTGTTGTGTTGGCAACGTGGAATAAAAAATCGGAAACTCTTTGAGTTTCATCGAAGAATTTATATACCGCATTAACTCGCTTGGCGGAATTAGCTCATATGAATCAAAATAGACAATCCCACGTGGATCAATCGCGTATGCAACCCAGTGAGTTCCCGATTCGCTGCTGTTATCAAGATTGATGATACAGGTTTCAACGCTGTTTGGCTTTCTCGGTAATTGATCTCTCATAAAAACCACTCTGAAGTTTTTCATCGCTAGTATTTTAGCAGCATCAATTAAATCAAAATTGGACATAGGGAGAATTGGGCTTTCAACTAATAAACCGTTCCTGGTATTCTCAGACCTGATCCGTGAACGGATCTCCCGCTGTACCATAAATACGGGGTTCCTGGTAGTCTTAAACCCTTTCCCTTTTTTATATCCTTTCCCAGTTGCCTTTTTCAACGCCATCCCTGCCGCGGTCCCAACGGCTCCCAACGCCGCGGCTTTCGCCACCGCTGGGGCAGCCGCTGCAATCAATGCTGGTATTGCAGCTAACAATGGAAATATACCACCTAATTTTATCATGTTGGCGACTGCGGCTTTTGAAAATACAATTTGAATCCCTCGCCGTTTCTTTAGCGCATCATTGAAATGTTTTATTTGACGATCCGTCAGTGATATTTATGTGTACCGCCGGACATCTGCGCTGGTTTTAACGTTATTGATGTTCCACATTCTTTAGCGGATTTTGATCGCAATTTCTTGACCTGACCATCAGTCAGCTTGACACTGACAACACTATATGTCATTTTATTGTAAAACACATTTATGCTTTCAATTGATCTAATTGGAAACTCTTCAAGTTTCATTTACATATTTTTCACTGGTGCCTCAACGATTCTCATTCGTCCACCAACACCTTCAAGTAGCATTGATTTGTCGCTGAGAATGACAGCAACCGCTCTATAATTAACACCAGCGGCTATACGAGCCCGAAAATGAATGTCAACAACGGATTGTCTTGTTAAATCAAGATGTTGCAGCGAAAAGTAATAAATCGGATAGACGTTTTTAAAATCAAGTTGTGATATTTGCTAACCAGTATCAACGTTTTGATCACGACCCATAAATGACAGCATCTTATGATACACACGTGCTATATAGTTGTTGTCGTAATCAAGCTGTATATCCTCAGATGGTTCTTGTTGTCCGTTTATTCTCAGCGAAACCTCATTTACTCCTAATTGATCGAATATCATATGACTGCGTTCTTGGGAACCTAACCTATTCCTATTCTGTAGAGCTACAAATATGTGGCGTGGAGCTGAAACCCCTTGTTTTGATGCCAAATGCCATGTAAATGTGCCAGCAACATTACCATCTTTGGCATCAGTTGTTGTTGTTAGCCAACTTATCAATGATTTACCACCTGTTTCCATAAATGAAAGTAGCCGCTCCTCCGTGGTAATTGATGGGGTCATTACTAGCATCCATAGTACCAATTTAGTTAAAACGACTTTACCATCAGCAACACCATTAGCACGCCAAATTGCATCATTGTCATCGCCTTTTCGCACTAACGCGATTGCGTGTTTAGCTCCATAAATAACTTTTCTAACATTTCTGCAGAATCCGAAAATATGATGCAACGGAATCGCACATGAAAACCGTCGGCGTTGTCCTTGTAACGTCGCTACTCGTGTTGCAAACCCTAGATTGAAATTGCTATTAATGTCTACGACATCAAAGGTAGCAGCTGGTCTGGTATATCGGCTGGTGCTGGATCAACTGCGGTGTCTCGTGTTGCTTTTACCCTAGTATGATTAATGTGATCAGCGTGATTATTAATATCCTTTGCAAACATCATAGATGGACCAGCCGACCTTGTATAATCATCGGAGTATCTTGCTAGCCCGATTATTGTTGTTGCAACATCAACTTCACGGTCTATTGATTCAATTTCTTTTCCATCAATGAGATATCTTGCACTTTCAAATAACGCCATTATGCCATTATTTACAAAACCAACTTGGATATTTGAATCATTTGCATATGGTGGATCATTATGAACAGCATCATTTGTTACGAGTTCTCCTTCTACTTCAATAAATGCTTCACATGGCAAAAAGTATTTACTGGTATCTTGAACTTGAAGTTCAATTCGCGATCGTAGGTCGGGTTGTATTGCATGATAGGAATAGTATTGATAATCGCGGACGGAATTGTCCTTGGGTACTGGGGCTTCCATATCAAACGCGGAATCAGCTGTTCGTTTAAACATTTTATTAACATACTAGTGTTTTCAATTGTGAAACTCTTTGTAATCATCGTCGTTTTTGTTTTCGTTTCAAACCACTTCCTGCTATTGCGTTCATGATAGCGCTATCTGTTACCGGTGAAGCCGTCAATGGTGACGGAGTCACCGAAGCAGCCAACGACGCTAGTTTTTCTTCCACTGCGCTATTTATTGCTTTGCTGATTTTTGCAGGCATCACTGTAGTTGATGGCAGCACTGTTAGTTTCTTTCGCACCAATAATGCTATTTTATCTTTCGCGGCAGAAAATGACTTTCCGGCAAGATTTCCAACAGCGCTGATTCCCTTATCACGAATAATATCAATGGCTTTCATTGATAATTGTTTCGCTAACGGCGCCACTTTTGGGGCCATTCTTGTAAATAACCCCGCAATGGTATTGCCGAAACCATCTCCGTAATATGCTCTATAAACAGGCAATCGTGAGTTCACCACGTAGACGCTTACGGGTTTATCATGGTTATAGTGTATGATCATCTTGTTATAAAACTAGTAGTTTTTCAATTAATGATCAATCGCTAAGATCCATAGGATTTTCATCATAACCATGGGCATCTCTGTGATTTTCAACTAATTCAGCAATGAGTTCTCGATATACATTAATGTCCATGATACCACCGGCAAATAATCGTCTACAGATATCAACTGCTTCATTAATTACTTCCGGTGAGTTATTTCCGGCTCGTTTCCCTCCGATGAGAACCTCTAACCGTGATATATCATTGAGGATGTTACCAGGATATGTCCCGGCTGCGTTGAAATCCAAAGGATTTTTAATCGAATATCCTTTTCCGCTTGTTTTCTTAGAACCGGCTTCTGCTTTTATGTCTATTTCTTCCTGGATTGGATCCTCCGTATAACGTGGTGGTTGTGGACCGCCCTTAACCGCGGCTAGAAAGTTATCAAAACCAGGGTGCTGCAACGCTCTGATTTTATTCCCGCCGTGTTTCGCTAGATATATTTTTGATGCCCAATCCCTTCTGGTTTTTATAAAATCTTCAAACCCGTATTTTAATAAAGTCTCTCTTTTACCCCTTGGAAAATTGTATCTAGCAAAATCAGCTAATTCAGAATCAGTACCGAGTCTTTCAATTCTATTTAATGCTACGACTGTAAATATATTTATAGGTGAATAGTCTCTTCCTGCAGCTGCACCTTGTTGTTCTTCTTCGCGTTCTTCAATTTCGCGTTGAGTTTTTCTTATCACTGGATAGCTGTTGTATCCCTGCGCGTGTTTGTTCGGTCTCTGCTGAAATTGTTTCAAGCACACCAAGAACAGGCACTTCTCGTCGCTTGCCTTCCTCAGGAATATCCCCAAATATTGCTCGTTCAGTTGCTGTTTTCACATCTTTGGTCGCACTTGTTATCGGAGTAAACAGTTGTTCACTTGACACAGAAAAGTCAGTCTGCGCTTGTTGTCGTTGTTGAAGTTTCTCGCGAAGTCTGTCTCGAACCGGTATAAATTTTTTAATTGCTGCTAGCCGCTCTCGGGCTAATCTAGTTGTAAGCGATTCACCTACCATATATTGTTTGTGAACTGAGTTTTCAAATGTGAAACTATCACAATTGAAAGCTGAGTTATTAAATAATGTACCATCAAGCTAACGTATTCATCTCGGACAAGGTTAAACTGTACGACGCTATCCGCGAGTGTTTCAGAAATAACATCACTGGGGGTTTCAGAATTGTAATATCTGAGAACGGCGATAAACGATTTTTGTTAACGATGCGGCAACAACAACAACTACGTGAAAATGGAGGCGTCGCGGTGATTACTTGCTATCACAACCAGATCATCCAGTACGCACATAACTGCATGAGCAAGTCCAAACTGCTGAGTATCCTTTCAGGAGAAAATCCCATGTGAGTGTTACAAAAAACGCTAAAAAAAAAAAATTTTTTTTTACTGAAAGTCTATTTTTTATAGTAACGCTCACGTGGTTAGGATACTGGTTTTTCCTCGTTTACTATTTTTCTAAGATCACGAACCTTAAAACCAATTTCATCTCGTTTTTGATACTCTTGGCCGAGCTTTTGACGTATTGCTTCAACGGTGCTAAATAGCGTTATAAATGCATTAATGTCGTTACCGTACAAACAAGCATTGATGGACTTTTGAATTCCTTTCACGAGTCTGTACATCTTAGGTAAAACATAACGACCCTTACTAGACTGATACTCAATGTCTTCATATTCCGAGGCAATCCTGTCACAGTCGAGATCATTAGATAATATTATCCCTCTATTTTTTTAAATTTGAGATTTCAGCAATTATAGCATTTACATCTTTGATATCCATATTTTTATAGTATACTATATCTCTAATTATTAAAAAATAAATAACACTCATTTGGCAATCTCGCTGGCGCCCTATGACGTCAGAGAGACCCAGAGGTTATATAATTAACTCAATTAAGTACATGTATATGCTGTACTGAAAACCCCATTTGGAAACCCCTTTCGCGTCAAATAACGTGAAAGAGACCCAGAGGTATGTGACAACACATCCTTGGAACTCCTTGGATGCCTTCACATCCAAATAAGCCCAAGGGGACCCGAAACATACATCTCCGGCGGGAGGTCTAAGGTGACAAACATCATCTTAGACCGCCCAGAAGATATGCTTGAGGTGACGTACTACATTTACTTAATTAACTTAATTAATGGACGGCACAATGCCATATATATCTCCGATCGAGTGTTGCGGCAGATTGTAGGCATACATATACTTAATTAACTTAATTAAGGATGGATTATAATTCAATGGAACGATGATGGAATTTGTGATGTAATGATGTGGAACGGCACAATGCCATATATATATATATATATATATATATATATATATATATATCTCCGCTCGAGTGTTGCGGCAGATTGTAGGCATACATATACTTAATTAACTTAATTAAGGATGGATTAAAATTCAATGGAACGATGATGGAATTTGTGATGTAATGATGTGGAACGGCACAATGCCATATATATATATATATATATATATATATATATATCTCCGCTCGAGTGTTGCGGCAGATTGTAGGCATACATATACTTAATTAACTTAATTAAGGATGGATTATAATTCAATGGAACGATGATGGAATTTGTGATGTAAAGATGTAGGACGGCACAAGACAGCACAGACATGAAACGACGGGGCAGATTTTCTACGGCCAATCCAACCAATCAAAAGCAACCTAACTAAATTAACCCGGTTGCATGATTGACAAAAGACAACCACACGTCCGTGTTAATGGCGTTGGTTAGTTTTGATTGGTCGGATTTGGCTTTCGAAAGCCCCAAGCTTATTACGAGTCATAACATATATATAAGGTGACTAATACAGCAGCGTTGATTCACGAGTGTGTTATTTTATTTCCTTGAATTACTTATTAATACTGTTTCACAACATTTAAATGAAACAAATATTTTAAATAAAACACTAAACAAAATAATACAATTGTTAGATAAGAGCGTGTATTGTCCCTGTTCTAATTCTCTAGACAAAATGCATTATCGATTAAATCACAAAGAGCTGTATACAGAGGAATTTTAACCACGCCCACCTACTTCAATGAATGGGAAACAATAGTGTTTCATACTCGTTCCGGCTCAGCGAACATAGGTAATGCGCTGGATTATAAAGAACGTCTGTACTAAAAGTGTATTAATAGCGGAATTTAGATGGTCTAAATAAATACAACTGTTTAAATAATGTAGTTTTAGCCAAAGAGACAATAAAAAGTTTTAGAATTGATAAATACAGCTCTACCGAAACTCATGATACTCCATTACAGTAACGTGGGCGCGCACATGTCAATTATACCTCTCTACAGGAAATATCAGAAGACAAATACCTTTGACGGTCATAATACAAGGGAACTTAGTGAGTAGAGTGTTATGAGTGGTTGGACTTATACATAAAGGATTTATCTCAATTGAATCGTTTCAGGTGTATACGAATTTTATTTTATGGCCATTGTTCTTTGACAGAGCTGTTTTAATTATATTTTCTGCAACAAATCGTATTGAAGTCCCACAAATGTCAAAGTATCTACTGGCTTCATTTATCGACTGAAAGCTTCTCTCTTCATTATTTTCTAAATCAAACGATTTGACCCCCCTAGGGCATTGTGCGTGTTTGCCAGTTCCACCTAAGTTTGCATTCCGACTTTGTGAGACGGCTTGACGATTCTCAAGACAATTATCAGTCTTCACACCATTTATGTGATCAATCACAAAGCCATCTTTAATCAATCCGTTATGACATTCAAAAATAATTCTATGACAGAGATATGTTTTATTTCTAGCACTAAACAGCAAATATCCCATATTATTCAGAGATCCAACCGGTTTCTTTAGTCTGCGGTGCCTGACAGCACCATCACTGGAGGCTTCGTAATTAACAAGCACTGGATGGGGTCTGAAATCTTGGCTCATTTGTATAATAATACTACTTATCTAATTTATTATCTGCTTTAATTATAAACCTCTGGATATAATCTTGAGGGGTTTTGATGATTTTTGTCATCGTTAGGGTCAATGACGGTATTTTTTATTCGTTTGTCATAATAGCGTTTTAGTTCCCTGTATCGTTTGCCGCCGCAACTGAGACATAATTGTGATTTTCCTCTAACGCCCACCACACATAGGAGGCACGGAAGAGGGCCGAAGGAACCGTTGCGAACGCTTTGTAAATGATACCCACAGAATTCGCTTCTGCATGATTTGTTACACGGGGTTGTTGATCCAATCATAAGCCATTTGCAGTGATTCATTATACTATATATTTCTATTTAAATACTTGTTTTAATTATAATATGAAGGAGTTCAAGAGATTATCGAAAATTAAGCCTTGGAAAAATACTAAATTCATTGATTATACCATGAAAGAATTCCAAAGATTATCGAAAATTAAGCCCTGGAAAAATGCTAAATTCATTGATTATACTATGAAAGAATTCCAAAGATTATCGAAAATTAAGCCCTGGAAAAATGCTAAATTCATTGATTATACCATGAAAGAATTCCAAAGATTATCGAAAATTAAGCCCTGGAAAAATGCTAAATTCATTGATTATACGATGAAAGAATTCCAAAGATTATCGAAAATTAAGCCTTGGAAAAATACTAAATTCAATCTCGATAAGGAGTTCAAGAGATTATCGAAAATTAAGCCTTGGAAAAATGCTAATTTCAATCTCGATAGAGTCTCTGATACACCAAAACGTCTAATCGGTGATAGAACTATACTAGGTAAAATCAGGGAGTGTTCTAATGAATTCTACCGAGACGGTGCAGCACACTGTTGGTCGACATTTCGAATTATTGATGAAGATGTCAATGTACCCAACATCGATGCTACTATGAACGATGAAAGAGCAGCTGAGATAATTTCACATCTTGGATGGAAATTCAAGGGTAAATTGCAAAGCAATTCCAGTCAGAAGTATTTTTTCAGAATAAAATTCGTTATCGAAGTCAAAGGCAAATGGATTATCAAGGATAAATTTGAAGCAATCCTCAAGGATAAAAAAACTGTCATTGTAAGTAGAGATTCCAAACCAGGAATTCTAACTGGAATTGACAAACCATACAACGAGAGATCTTATCCTGTAACAGCAATTGTTTATGGGATATATCCGTTAAATGATAAACCCGATATTGCAAAACTAGCTCCTATGAAATATTCTAGTTCACTGAATTGTGTAGCAACACGGGTAATGGAACACATCACAAATGCATCCCGAGGAAATAAACTAACTGATCTGCGACGTAGGAAAATAACCGAATGGGAACTGACAGTGAAACAGCACGGTGCAAAGATTTCTGATATAGCTAAATTAGAAGCATCATTAAAATTCCCAATATCAGTAACGACAATAACCGCAGAAGTATAATACGAACCGAAATATCAATCGCGAGGAGCTCCAATTAAAATTATTGATCATAACAAACACGCGTGGACGGCTGCAGTAACAATATTTCCACGAGATAGAACCGTGAGATATATCCCTAAGGAGTTCGTCGGGGATGTTTTTTATAATGAGAAATTATTCGATGCTATTCACACGCTGTGTAAGGATGATCCTGTGTCAGTGTGGTTACTTAGAAGTGATGAAGATCCCGAAATAGGATTTGATCAATTTGTAAGACCAAATGGTGAATTATATCGCGTTGAAGAATTAGATAACAGTATGAGAAAAATCGTTAGTGAATTTGCCTTGCAATTTCCATTTTCATCGGAAAATCCAAAAGAGATTTCATTCCATGAAAAACTACTCGCGGATAGCTTCACAATTCCATCAGTGGTAGCTCACTTCGCAAGAGAAAAAAACTCATGGCGTCCAACACAAAGTGATTTTCTCGAGGACGTTAAATTGAGTTGCGTCGCATTTGGTCATGGAGGACTGTGGAATACAAAATACCATCGTGACGGTATGATTTCAATTGATATATCCGCGTGTTATCCTGGAAGTTTTCTCGGGTATGGAGAATGTAGTAACTATTTTAAACGACTTGGACACCCCACACATGAAATGACTCGTGTTGCGATTAATGGGCCATTACCTGATTTTGATTTAACCGGATTCGCTCGTGTGATATCATTTGAACTCGCTAAAGGGTTACATTCGTGTAGTTATGTTTGGCTTGGTAGACATATATCTGAAAAGGCCTGGATGCCAATAGTGTTGCTACGATATATGATTGATTGTGGTATGCTAATATCGTTGATTGTTTCCGAAGCTATTATATGCTATCGAGCTCAGAAAGAAGTTTGGCTACCACAACCCGATCTAGATCGTATAATTAGCGAACAGCGAAAACAGTTTCCAGATTTCAATGAAGAACAAATCATGAATTGGTCTAAGGAGTTATTTGAAATTAAAAAAGAACAAGCAAAAGATTTTGGACGAAGAATAATCGGTAAATTTACCCAGGGTGGAAGATACGACAATGCAAAATATTCTTCGCGGTTGATCATAGACATCGCTGAATACGATTTTATTGTAACGGATTTAACGAAACAGGGAAAACTTGTAAATCGTAAAGACGCTTTCCTTTCCGATGGAAGACGATTAGGTACAATTGTTACCTATTGTGATGGATATATTAAACAATATACGCATTTGAGAAGTTCTATGCTAGCTTATGCTTCTATCAATTTATTTTCGATGATAAATAGATTTCCTAATACCGCAGTTAGAGTAGCCACTGATTCTATGTATATCCACGAGAAATATAAATCAGATGTAGCTGAATTCACAGATCCGGAGGCAAATTGGGGATGTTGGAGATTTAAAAAGGAGACGCTACATGAGTATTGTGAATCGGCAGATGTTACCATGGATGAAAAATACTTAAAGTGTGATGAGATTCAATCCGAATTTTCTAATGCACCACCGGTATCTGATCCAATATGTAGATACAAGACAGTTTATTTAAACGGTTGTGGTGGGTCAGGAAAGACAACTCGTGCAATTGATTTATATCATAGAAACGCTAGCGTTTCAAAATCAAACATGATTGTCCTAACACCAACTTATCATAGTTTCTTTCGATGGAAAGGCGATGAATGGACCCCTAATCGAATGGGTGATAAATTCATTCCTGAAATCATAATTTGGGATGAAATATGCACAGTGTCATTAGATGTATTACAAACATTTCTCGAGTGGTTGTTATTGAAAAATACAAAAGTCGTCATGTGCGGTGATCACGGCCAACCACCACCATTTGTTGGTGCATTCCCACATGAATGGGTAAAGGGTTTTGTAGACTATTATGAAGAAATTAACACTGATTATAGATCACTTGATGAACAATTACGAGAATTCAAAGCGCTAATTAGATTACAACCGGATAGAATCCAGTGTGAAATAGCGCGTGAAATAATTTCAGAAACTCCAATGAATGATTTCTGGGAAGCGTGGAGATCAAATGATTTGATAATTGCAAGTAGAAAAATAGTCAGAGACACACTTCAGATGAAATTATTTAAAACGCATAAAGAAAAATTTGCAACACTTCCAGTACCGTTGTGTTATAAGCCTTCGGATACACGAAAACAGAATATAGAAGTTGATACTCCAAGACCAAAATCCGAAGGATTTCAAAGACAGAATTTAGTGTTAAATGATATTGTGCTGGTTGATATCAGCGTCGTTGAAGATGCATTGCGTGCTAATAAATCCCCATGGACGCTAGGATACGCAGTGACGATACATTCTTGACAGGGATTGACTATATCGGATACAATTGTTTGGATAGTAGATAATCGCATCGAATGGTCAAATTTAGTCTATCTTGCAGTATCCAGAGTACGAAAAATAAATCAACTTCGAAGAATTGTTTTCGATGATGACACCACAATGGATGATGCTAGCATCGTTGATGTTAAAATTATTGATAAAAAAACTATCCGGTTACAAACAACAAGACAAAAAAAAACCAACGAGAATTTGACATTGATGCTGAATTAATAATCACTTTGAAGCAACAACAGAATAATCACTTCGCAAGTTGCAATTGTATAATGCGTTGGCAGTATTCGGAAAAAGATCCTCGCCAATTTACCGTAGACAGAAAAAATAACAGTCACGGTCATGTCAGAAACAATGTGATGTTGACTTGTCTTGAGTGCAACAGACGCAACGGCGCTAGTTAAGACCCCGCGGTGGTAATTGAGTATCGTCAGGAATCACTTGTAATTGTTCGCGTGTAAAACCCCGCTGAGGGGCAGTTGAATCCAATTTATAGATTGGAGGTCTACCAGTCGATCGTGTTATAGTAGATATCTTGTGTGCAGTAACACTCCAAATAGGATCAGTAGCCCTTTTTCTACCACCTTCAAGCTCTCCTGGTTCGTATAAATATCTCATGGTGACATTACTACCAAGAATTGGTTGGGAAACACTATCCAGCTGTTGTTGTGGTATATACTTTTTTTATTGCGTTGTTAGGTTTCATATTGATTGCTCTGGTAATCTCGTTATTTAGCGCTGAAACTACCCCTGGTAACCTTTTGACTCATTCACGGGATCGCTTTTCTTGGATGAATTCTTTTGCGTATTGATATCCAAATAACCGCTCAGCAAGAGTCCGATTAAATCGTTCAACCATTGCCTGATCGCGATGTAGTGCAGTATGCCCCCGTCTGATGGTGACATTGTGATCTTCCATCGCAGATAAAACAGCGCCTTGAAATTCCTTGCCAGGATCAACCTGTAACAGATTTGGCCAGCGTGGTGGGCCTCGTCAATAAATCTTTTCAAATGCAGAAGCAACTTCAGGTGATGATTTTGTTTTTATCGGTTCTGCTTGTTTGTATCGACTCGCAACGTCAACTACGGTTAGCGCGTATTTGTAACCGTTGTCATGTGGTAAAACAATAAATCAGCTTGATGAACTTCATTGGGCCCGGTAACATCAAAATGCGAGAAATTGATTTGTTTAGGACGCGGTAGATAAATTTACCATATAGCCTGTTTGGATAACCAATTAGCCGCAGTGGCCTTTTTCACTTTTGCGGCGTTAGCGAGTTTATTGATTGCAGCGTTACCCCTCCAGTATCCTTTTGGAGAATAATAAATAGATTCCATATTATTAATTACCAGCGCCCATCATCAATTTGCCTTTCATAGCCGATTTTACCAACCATGAAGCCAATTTTTCTTTGAACGATTTATCAGGAATAGCATTTAACGCATGAATTAATTTCACATCCGCGAGATGCCTGTTTTGCAGATTGCTGCTTTTATATGCAACATCATGAGCATGACACGCCTTATCAATAGCGTTTATCGGATACTCGCCGGATCGGGGGTTGATTTTGATCATCAAGTCTGATATCTAATCGTGTTCCGGGGCCACAGTAGCTATATCCTGGAAGGTGCTTTTCTCCGGGGTACTTTGCCCATGGGTTCCAGGGAGCGTTGCCAATTTGGCTGCGATATCACCTCCTCGTTTTTTTTAAAACATCTCCGGATTTCATAGAAACAAATCTAAATTTTTTTGTACCACATGTTGCACATCTACCGTAAGTGCTGATCTGTTATTTTTAGTTGTAATCGTGGCCACATCATTTGTGTTAGCACGCGTTTTACACTTCACACAATATAGATCCATAATTTATGTATAGAGATATGAATATAATTGATTTTTCAGCGACTAAAACAAAAGAACCAGTTAAGCATCATTCAGCGCTACCCAACTCTATCCGCGCAATTATAATCGGGCCATCTGGATCCGGCAAGACGCAATTGTTGCTCAATTTAATAGTGAGATGGATGAAGTGGAATAAGCTGTATTTAGTTGCTCCTAGCGTAGATGATCAACGATGCTATGAAGTGTTAAAGGATTTTAACGAGAATGCATCAGAAATTAAGAGTGAGAACGCCATTGATTTTATAACTGATATTGACGAGGCGCCATCCGTGGATGACCTTGATGGGAGCATTAACAATTTAGTCGTATACGACGATGTGATGTTAGACAATCAAAAAAACCCAGCTAGAATATTTTCCCGAGGCAGGCATAAAAACACCGACGTGATATGTCACTCAACGCTACACTCAGATTCCAAAAGTGATCAGAGATAACTGTAATATTCTTGCTGTGTTTAACGGCGTTGATACACATACGTTACGAAATATTTGGCAGACATGGTGTTCCGATATGGACTTCAATCAATTTAAAAATTTCTTTAGTAACGCTCAGTCGACCACGCACGGATTTATAACAATAAATTTACATGATCCTCGGACACGATATCGTATCGGACTTGATCAAATATTTGGTTAAAATCATTTATTTTTTTTGTTAACTTGTAGCAGCAGAGAGGGTGATGACCACATCATTGCGATCAAAATTGATTGAAAAATCGTAAAGTCTCCGTTTGCTAAATGGAGACTTATTTTTTTTTTGGGTTAAAATATGAGATTTCGTAGGAAGGCTCTATTTTCCGTTTTGAGGATTCAATCAATTTTTTGTCGGAAAAGGGTGGTCTGTTCACCCTCTCTGCTGCTGATGTAATTAGCTCTCTCTCACGTTTGGGTAGCCCCGTAGTGTAGTTCAGAATGAACTACCGGCCAAAATAAATGGTCATAGGGTCAAATCGAAATTGAAAAATGGAAATGATAATTGTAAAGCAAAATCAGGTGAAAAATACTTGATATAGAAAGAACCCTATGAAAGACACAAAGGCGGCCAGATGACTGACAACCGCTCATCAAGGTTGTTATTTATTTTTGAAAAATAATTATATACAAGATTAATTATATACAAAATGAATTCAAAATTAATTATACAGTATTAATTATATACAAAATGAATTCTGAAATTATGAACCACTCATCAAGGTTGTTATTTATTTTTGAAAAATATAATTAATTATAAACAAAATGAATTCTGAAAATATTAACCGCTCATCAAGGTTATTTATTTTTAAAAAATATATTTATTTTTAAAAGTATAATAGTTATATACAAAATGAATTCTGAAAATATTATCCGCTCATCAAGGTTGTTATTTATTTTTGAAAATTTTTATTTATTTTGCAATTAAAAGTATGTAATTATAATAATGAATTCTGAAAATATCAACCGTATTATAAATGAAATAAATAAATTAAAAAAATCAAAGAATTCTATTATCGGAGGGTTTGGATTCTGATCAAATATTATCCGACTTTGAAGACATAAATTTTGCACAAATAAATAATAAATATACGCTTTCGAAAAAAAATATTCTTTAACAAAGCGAATTCAGAATTCTATCCGTGAGAATTTAGTTTATTGTGAAGACGTTAGCGTGTTTGTACCATTATGTACGGTCGTAGAAGCTGTAAGAAAACAATTAGGGCAAGAATATGAACAAAACAAAACTAATTAATTCCAAGGCGAAACAGATAAAAAAATCTAATTGAGCAAGCTGAGAATATCCCCTTAGAGAGCCTCTCTGTTGTATAACGCGATGAATTGAGCCCTTTCACAACGCGCCTAGGTGGGTTTAGTCAAACAATACCGGTGAAATTCTATACTATGAATGACATATCAAAGAATTGTAAGATATAGTAAAACTATTTTTTTTAATTTTTTTTTTATTTCTGAAATGGAAAATCTAAAGATTTTCATTGATTTGGATAGTTTTTTCACTGTACCATCAAGGATGGTGGGTAGTTTTTTGACTGATTTGGATAGTTTTCAGTCGGTGAATTGCAAAGCAATTTCAAAGGATTTCATTGAAAATTGTAAAACAATTTTGAAGTTAAAGATAGCGCGTTATTGTTTTCAATAATGACCAATGAAACATTAACCACAAAATCAGCAAGAGAGAGATTGAATGCTATTAAAAAGTTTATTCCAATCTGCGACTCGCTACGTGAAAAATTGCAGCAGCGACAGAGTCTTCAGACTGATTTTACAGAAAGCTCTGAACAACTTTTTTCCCCTATAACTACAACAACGAAACAGATAGTGTCAACAATCTCTGAACAAGGAAAAACACAAGAAGAGGCTTCAACAAAGATAACAAAAAGATCTAAACAAACAAAAAAGTTCTTACAAACACTTCCGGGTGATTTAATAACTGCTATACAACAACCACAACAATTAGGTGATATTGATGTTAGTGAACCACTGGAAGAAACGAGGGGAAGTGACACTCCGAAGAGAGATGTTCCCGTTATAGACAAACTTACCCCGGGGGGTATAGAACAAATAAAAAAATTTAAATCAATAAAAACTGACAAGTATGATATTTTCGGTGATTTTGCTGCTCAAAGCTATTATTCAAGAAAGGACTTTTTGAAAAACGAGTATAAAAAAAGTAACATAACACGAGATAAATGGGTTAATGAGTTGTATAAAATAGTCAAAGGAATTGGTCGTTTGAATACGAAAGAGTTGTCATATATAAAATTTAAAGATGGAATTAAACAATATGATATACAACAGCAACAAGAAAAACAACAACAGCTAGAACTAAAGGAACAAAAACGCCAAACCAAGAAAAAAAAATCCAGAGTGAAACTCTGGAGGATGCAACCGGTATCACTAAAACAGGTAGTGGTTTAAAACGTCTTGACGTTCACAGTTGTCCTGGTAATGTTCTCAGTGATATATCACGATTAGAAGTACTCGTATGTGGTTCGCGAGCTGGGAATAACTCACCGGAAATAATTAATGAAGCAGCTGATATCTGCAGGAGGTTATTTCAAGGTGGTATCATGGATATTGCAACATATCGAGATTTCATTGACGAATTAGCGGAAATGGAAAATCGAAGATTTCACCATGGTTATCATAGTGATTAAAAATTTTAGAGCAATTCAACGCTGGTATTTAGAAATTGCTAGCAATTTCGCAATAAGAATGATCATACACTACAACCATGATAAACCAACTAACGTCTACGTGATAAACTCACGATTACCAGAATACCGAGCATACTATGGAGATGGTCTCGGTGATACTATAATGGGATTATTTAGAACAAAGGCTCCAAAAGTAGCTCCGATAGCAAAACAGCTATCAATGAAAGCCATTGATGTTATCAAAGATAAGGATATTAGCGCTGTTGGAGATCTTGCCGGGAAGGCGTTTTCATTCGCGAGAGATAAAATAACATCATTAGTTAGATGGAGAAAGAAACCACAAATGACTTCACTGCCATCTACGGCAGTTATGCCTGCAAGTGTTAGTAAAATAATAAATAATGCAGTAGATGAAAAACTAGCGTCGATGATTTCTAACGCCCAAGATAACATAACCGCAAAAACCATAGCGGGAAGTGGCTTACTTCTGGGACATCGTCGGAAATAGAAAATTGCTTGGAAATTGCCGGGAAAATCTTCGATTTTAATTTCAATTTCGCCTACAATTTAGACCGGCGGGTATATAATAAAACATGTTCAAACGGGTACCTGATAGCGCATTTGATATGGATGCCCCAGTACTTAAAGATGATTCTGTACGTGATTATCAATTTTATTCTTATCGCGCAGTGCAACCTGATCTTAGATCACGAATTGATCTTCAAGTTCATGATA
Organism: Unio pictorum; assembly: GCA_030141615.1. NCBI lineage: Eukaryota > Metazoa > Mollusca > Bivalvia > Unionida > Unionidae > Unio > Unio pictorum. Next base: position 2,880,188 of record JARLTB010000316.1, read on the forward strand.
CCAGTAAATACTTTCTACCATATGAAGCCTATATCGAAATCGAAGGTGAACTTCTACAAGCAGATGATACACCATACGGTAATGACCCAACTATCCGAGTTGGTTTTGTTAATAACGGGATTATGGCGTTATTTGAAAGTGCAAGATATCTCATTGATGGAAGAGAGATTGAATCTATTGAACGTGAGGTTGATATTGCTACGGGGGTGATCGGGTTAGCGAGATATTCTGATGACTATACTAGATCGGCTGGTCCGTCTATGATGTTCGCGAAGAAAATTACTGATAACGCTGAACACGTCCAGTATTCTAGAGTAAAAGCAACACAAGCTACTGCAGTTGATGCAGCACCAGCCGGGTATGTAAGACCACCTGGTACATTTGATGTCATCAATAATATTCCTACTTACATCCTAGGATTTGCAACACGAGTAGCAACGTTGCAGGGACAACATAGACGGTTTTCATGTGCGATTCCGTTGCATCACATATTTGAATTTTTTAGAAACGTCAGAAAAGTTATTTATGGAGCAAAGCATACGGTAGCATTAGTGAGAAAGGGAACTGATGATAATGCAATCTGGCGCGGCGCTGGCGTTGCCGCCGGTAAAGTCGTTTTATCAAAAATATCACTTTGGATGCCAGTGTTGACTCCGTCGCTGTCAACAGAAGAACGATTACGATCATTTATGGACCAAGGAGGAAAGTCATTGTTGAGTTGGTTGTCAGTGTCCACAGATACGTTAGAATCTAACATCGATGGTATATTTATGTGGCACTTGGCAGCACGACAGGGTATTTCAAGTCCGCGTCATATATTTGTAGAGCAACAGAATACTGCGCGATTAAATAATCAAGAACGTTCCCATATGATATTTGATCAAATTGGGTGTAATGAAGTCTCGCTGAGGATAAACGGACAGCAAGAACCGTCCGAGGATATACAACTTGATTACGTCGTTAACCATATTGCACGCGCGTATCATCGGTTGTTGTCGTATATGGGACGCGATCAAAATGTTGATACCGGTCTACAAATATCACAATTAGATTTTAAAAACCTATACCCGATTTATTACTTTTCACTGGAACATCTTGATTTAACAAGACAGTCCGTCGTTGATATACACTTCCGAGCTCGTGTAACCCGCCCTGGTGATATTGCTAATTATAGAGCGGTTGCTGTCATTCTCAGTGATAAATCAATGCTACTTGAAGGTGTTGGTGGAAGAATGAGAATCATTGATGCTCCGGTGGAAAATCTTTGAGCGAAAACTATAACTGAAAATCCTTCGGATGAAAATCCTAAAAGGATTTCTCATTAGAATCAATCTGTGTTTGAATAATGTCATATAGTAATATCAATGTCACGTTGACCCCCGGTCAGTTAAAAAGATTGCAATCAAAATCAGCTAAACAATGTGGAACCACAATCACGTTAAAACCCAATCAAATGAATGGCGGGGTAAATAAATTATCGCTGACAACTCGTCAAGTGAAACATTTTAATGACGCGCTTGTAGCATAAAAAGGTGTCCAGGTTTCTCTTTCTGCTGCCTCGATTAAAACATGATAAAAACCGGTGGTATATTTCCGCTGTTAGCTGCGATTCCAGCGCTATGCTGCGGCCGCCCCAGCGCTAGCTAAAGCGGCGGCGTTAGGAGCCGTTGGTACCGTGGCTGGAATGGCACTAAAGAAAGCAACCGGACAGGGATATAAAAAAGGGAAAGGGTCTAAGATTACCAGGAACCCCCCACACGTGGTACAAGGGCCGATCGGGTCTAAGAATCCCAGGAACGGTTTACTAGTTCAGAAATCTTTGATTTCCAAATCAATGAATCCCATGTCCAACTTTGATTTACTCGATGCTGCTAAACAATTAGCCATAAAAAAAAAACATCAGAGGTGTCTTTATGAAAGATCAGTTGCCGACACAACCAAACAGCGTTTAAACAGGTATCATTAATCTCGATAACAGCACCGGACCCGTAACTCACTGGGTTGCATACGCGATTGATCCACGTGGGATTGTTTATTTTGATTCATATGGGTTAGCCCCGCCCCGCTCAATTCCACTTTTTTAATCCACGCTGCCAACACAACAATTAAATGATCCACCAATATGCGGCCAAGAAGTATTAAATGTCCTTGCGAAGATTTCATTAAAATCCTTTGGATTTCCGTGGAAACCACCACATGTGGTTGTAAACGAATATACCAGTGGGAGGATTTTAGTGAAAGAATCCATAGGATTTTCATTGAAAACACAAGCGCGCTAACAATAATGATTGATATTTGGGGACGACATCTGTCAGCGTTAAAAAAACCACCAAAGAAACACAGGATGTAAAAAAAATAATTGAAGATGAAATCGCTGAGACGTTGAATCTAGCAAGTGTTGACCCGGGGGAAATAGTTGTATTTTAAGATCGCCAGGGTAAATTGAAAACCAGTAATGTGTCGTTGGATGACATTTAAAGACGAAAACGTGACGCCGCCGATAACGCTATTGCGCTGTTTCAGGATGGTAAACTCAAACCAGGTGTACTTGTCTCTACGATCACAGATACACTTGCCAATTACGATAAAGAATTTGACGATCATTTGAAAAATTATAACCAATTTCGCAAAAACGTCATCAAAAAGTTATGTGGGTCCCCAACGGTAATTACACCGTCTCTCGCTGAAATTTAAACGTATATTGATGATCAAAATGCAAACAGTAACCTCAAAGTTGAGTTATTTAAGCTTGTTTTTAAATTTTTTAGCGATGATAAATTAATACCAATTAAACCCGATAACACGATATTAACGTTACAAAATATTGAGAATGTGTTTGCAGAACTTCGAGATGCCCGCAAAGTAAAGTTTCCAAATCCCCAAAATGAAGTAAAAAATGTTGCGTACACGGCGGCCAGTGGAATTTTCGATTGGGTTAAAAACACTCAAACTCAGTTACATTATCAATGTCTTACTGGTTTGGGGTATTTTGATGCAATTTATCGGTTCACAATAATATCTGTCGAACATTTTAATATAACATGTGGCGGTATCGACGATGAAATTTTAGGAGCGGGTGTTTAAATCTCATCTACTTGGTGTGATATTTACAATAAGTGCTGTTAATGATAGCACAGTTAGATAAAACGATACCGTGGGTGATAGAATTTGTAGCAAGTGTACCCGAACCTGAAAATCCCGCATCCTAAGATGATTAATTCAACGATGAACATTTAAAATAACATGACAACGCCGTCACAATATCGCTATGATACGGTCAGAGAATTTTCAATGAAACTCAAAACACTCGCTGAGGAGTATCAAATAAAATAAAAAAATACCGCAGGAGAATTACCGCCATTGAGGTTACAGTGTATTCGATATCTGGTGTAATGGCCGGAACTGGTATTATTCTCTCGTTGGTTACAATGATAGCTCCGGTTGCTGTTCCAATCGCTATCTCCGCGGTGACAACAATCGCAGTGGTTGCAACCGCAATCACTAAAAAATTATCATCGTGTTCTCAGGGAAAACTCAACGAGTATACAGTAAAACATCAAATAGCATCTAACGGTTACTCGCAATTGTCCTCATTGAAATCATCATCGATTGATGATACAGTAATTACCGAGGAAGAGTTCTCCGCGATGGTACGTATTTATGATTCCACGGTATCAAAATTAGAAATTGTAAACAATGATAATAATAATGTCACTCGAACTACTTCAACGAATAGCAGAAAATACCACTCCGACAAAGACAAGCATGATATCAATTAACATCAACAAACCCTGAATTCAACGTGAATTTTTCTTCTCCGAGTCCAGTGAAATAAATTGCATTAGCTAAATTACGAGTATACCATACTTGGCCCAATATCAGATCGGTTGTATTTGGCGGGCAGAAACCCAATAACTCACTGGTGTTCTCGTATAAGAATAAACCCGATGGTACCCCAGACTGGAATGTTGTTTCCATACCAACTGGGTCGTACCAAATTGAACAAATTGATGCTGAATTACAACATGGAATAAAATCTATTACTGGGAAAGAATCAAAAATAGCTATTAAAGTTCATGAACCAATGTTATCATCCGTGATTGAAATAAGCACAGAGGGATACGCCGTAGATATTTATAACAGCTCGTTAAGAACGGTGTTAGGATGGCCTGAAAATCCACAACATACAAAAATCCTGACTCACAATAATGACCCAGATGGTGGCGGTAGACATATTGCCCCGCACAATGTAAATATTTCATCGGTGATTGCGCTCAATTTAGTATGTGATGCCATCGAAGGAAGCTATCAAATTAATCTAGAGCAATCAAATCAAGCTCAGCAAGGGTATATTCTCTATTCATTTGCACCAACAGCTCCACCAGGATTTCTAATTATTGAAGACCCAACGAATCCACTCTTTATACGATGTCATAATGATTCGCTAACGAGAATTAATTTCAAACTCACTGACCAATCTAATAATTTGATTGATCTGCGAGGTGAAGTTTTGCAAATTAGTCTGTTTGTGAAATCATAAATGATTTTCATCCTAGGACTTTCAATCGTAAATCGCTTGGAAATTTCAAAGGATTTTCAACCGTAGCGATTTTCATAGTAAATAAAAAATCAGTTAACTCAGAACTGAAAGTTCCAGCAGCAGAGGGGGGTCAATTCCAACGACAATGGCGTCTTTGAGGAAGCCTCAATTTACCGAATCGACGGTTTTTGTTATAATTTTTTTGAAGCCTTAGTTTGCCGAATCGACGCCTCGACAATGTTGTCTGATTCACCCTCTCCCCCTGGTTCTTTTTTGTAGAAACCCTAATTTGACAAATAGGGCTCTAAAATCGTTAAGGCTCCATTTGGCAAAAGGAGACTTTAAATATTTTGTTTAAAATCCAACCCAATTAGAGAAGTCTGATTCGCCCTCTCTGCTGCTAACGAAGTCTCCTGTTGCCATGCTTGGCAATTTAACAAACACCCATCTATGCTTGCCCATGTCAAATTCCATGATTCCTAATAAATGTCTTCTTATCACCCTGTGCTAATTTAGCATGTGTCATTTTGTCTAAATCGATATATATATACCTAATATGCTGGTTTATCGTACTGACTTCTTATCATGGGGTATGCTTCGGTGACATTCAATCATTGTACGACTTAATACATGCATCGAACCTTTGCTCTCAACAAACGTCTATAAACACGGTATCTGAAGCAAAAAAGAAGAACAATATTTTTTAATACGACCTGGGATATAATGTTATGATTACATTTAAATTGACAGTAAAATTGTACCCTTTTCGATACTCTTTTATTTGTGCACTTCACATCACAATTTGTTTATTTATTTTTTGTTTATTTATTTATTAAATTATCTATTTATTAAAATTGTCTCGTTTCTTAATTTTCTCTATTGTTCTTATGTAACATTGAGCAATTTCTTTGCGCACTTTTGTTTCAAGTTTATTTGAACCAAAAAATAGTCCTAAATATTTTTTCAGAAATTGTTTTTTCCCCTAAGTCATGGTTTGAAGGAATGATGACATGAGCTATATAGACGGTAATGGTTTTAATTGTATTGTTGGAGAGTTCCCGCAGATGCATCAAAGCGAAAGAATTTCCGTTAATTTTTAAAGAAAAAAAACTAGTGTTAACGTGTTTAGTGAGATGGAATCAGGACCAGAAGTGTGCTTGGCAAAGATGGTTGTTTGAGCCTTGATGTGTATCTGACAAGGCGCTTTAGAGCAAATGACATTAGAGACCCTATTGATGGAAACTGGAATTATTGAAAATATCTTGCTCTGATTTATAGCGAAATAAAACTTATATCTTGTATTATATCCATCATAATAACACGTATTTTATCCATTTTATATTACATGCTATCCATGATGTTATTTGAAGAAAAACATGATAACTATCTTGAGATCAAAGACAAGAAAATATTTCACATCGAAGGAAACTCACACACACACACACACACACCCTTCAACGCGAAAATTAAATGGCGAATATTTGAAAGAAGACGAATTTTCTCTGTGTTTCTTTGAATGGGATGCCAACACCCGACAATATAGTTATCAGATGGGGTCTAGAAACATAAAACACTCAACAAATGATAAAAATATTCAGTGTACATGAGATATTACAGTAAATTTCTGACAGAAAACATGCGCACTTCTGAAAAGCGTAGGATGATTCACGATCAAGCCGAGGAACACATTTGCTATCGAACTCATATTTGCTAATAAATTACTAAACCATGATATATTTTAAATTTGATTTCATCCGAATGTTTGTCCGAAAGTTGAATTTGACCAGAATATGTTTCATAGTGTTTCCATTTTAAAAATTCCATTGACATATGGGAAACGTTTCCATTTTAGCAACTCCATTGACATATGAGACACGTTTCCATTTTAGCCACTCCATTCACATATGGAACACGTTTCAAACGTGTACTTAAAGGCTCATAAATTTAATTCAATTTTGTAAAATTACACTTAACCTTTATGGAAAGAACAATTTGAAAACTAATCTGTCATGAATACTTAAAACACACTGTTGATATCATGCAAGTCGTAGCAAAAATCCTCGTAAATGTCTGGAAAAATACCACAGTAATCCGGTATACCAGTGAGGATGTGTACCTCCGATGGTGAGACAAGTAATCAAGGTGTGGAGCCAAGGAAATGAATAATCAAGGTATGGAATTGAATAATCAAGCTATGGAAAGGAAAAATCAAGGTATTTAAACAAATAGTCAAAGTATGGATATGAATATTCAAGGTATGGAGATGATTAGTCACGGTATGGAAACGAATAATCAAAGTATGGAAACGAATAATCAAGGTATGGAAACGAATAATCAAGGTATGTATGGAAACGAATAATCAACTTATGGTATGGAAGCAAATACTAAATGTAAGGAAACGAATAATAAATGTAAGGAATTTAATAATTAACATACGGTATGGAAACAAATAATCAATATATGTAAACGAATAATAAATGGAAGGAGATGAATAATAAATGTAAGGAGATGAATAATAAAGATACTGATACGAATAATCAAGATATGGAAATGAAAGATCAATATATGGAATGAATAGACAAATTAAATAACCAAGACAATGAATAATAAACAGATGATGGGATATGAAAACTAACGAACGAATAATCAAAACAGGAATAAGCATAATCAAGAGATAAGTATAGCTAATTAAGACTTGAAGATGAATAACCAAGAGAAAAGCATGACCAATTGAGAGGTGGAGATGAATATTACAAATATACGTATTGCTAATTCGGATGTGGAGAGGAATATTAAAGAGATAGGTATGGCTAATTAAGACGTGGAGAGGAATAATCAAGAGATATGTATGACTAATTAAGTATTGGAGAGGATTAATCAAAAGATTAAAGAATAACAAACAAGCTAATGAAAACGGTGTGAAACATCGGGACTAATGTGTGTGTGTGTGTGTGTGTGTGTGTGTGTCTGTGTGTGTGTGTGTGTGTGTGTGTGTGTGTGTGTGTGTGTGTGTGTGTGTGTGTGTGTGTGTGTGTGTGTGTGTGTGTGTGTGTGATTCAGATTTTTAACGTATTTTTAGCAATTTTAGTCCGTTTATAGTGATCTATAGTACCAGAACTGATACTAATGAAAACGGTGTGAAACATCGGGACTAATGTGTGTGTGTGTGTGTGTGTGTGTGTGTGTGATTCAGATTTTTAACGTATTTTGAGCAATTTTAGTCCGTTTATAGTGATCTATAGTACCAGAACTGATACTAATGAAAACGGTGTGAAACATCGGGACTAATGTGTGTGTGTGTGTGTGTGTGTGTGTGTGTGTGTGTGTGTGTGTGTGTGTGTGTGTGTGTGTGTGTGTGTGTGTGTGTGTGTGTGTGTGTGTGTGATTCAGATTTTTAACGTATTTTTAGCAATTTTAGTCCGTTTATAGTGATCTATAGTACCAGAACTGATACTTCCGATATTAGGATGAGAGCAGTTTTATAGCAATAACAAGACAGGATTCAATGACTGAAGTCAATGCCAATAGGAAGTTGCTGTCTAGGGAACAAAAATACTCAGTGATTGAGAAAGACTGCTCTGCTGTAGGATGGGGGATTGGTAAGTTTCAGGCCTATCTTTTTGGGAGAGACCATTGACCATTGCTGTACTTAAACAAAGTTGAGATCGTTAATACTGATGCGTTGCTTACTAACCCTACAATCCTATCTTTTTCGAGCTGAGTCAATCAGTGGGATCGAAAACGTAGGTGCGGATTATTGAAAGTAGGATGTAATTAGAAAATCCGGATTACTGTATAACCACTGTAGATATTGTAAAGCAGCATCAATAGTAATATACTTCTATTCTGCTTAAGTTGAAAACATGAGTACATTTTTCTCGTTGTTGGTAGGGGATGGTATATTCATCGAAAAAGACAAGAAATGATTTGGTTACTCCTTAGAACATATCTCGATATATATGCGTACAACGTCACCTATGGTGAACATTTGTTTTTATAGTTAATAAGCTGAAGTAGCGTGTATCTCGTGGTATATCGCTTGCGGAGAGAGACACTAGAAGCACGGTATGCACTGGTATTTCACCCTGAATAATACTCACTCTCCTGTGTATTTAAGGCAAGTATTTTGTTTAACTTATTACACTCGTCTTGGATCTTGTCAAGCAGTGAACGTTGTCCAGTTTTGTAATCTAGCCATATGGGTATGGATTACATTTCTATTTTATTTAATATGTGAATTTTAAGTTACTAGCTGATTTTAATGGTTCTTTTTAGCAGCATGTATATATATCTTTAGGTCCGTACATTTTATAATGACCAGTTGATATGGTGTAGCCATTAAAGATGGGCGTGTCCAATAAAGTGTTCTAAGCCAATTCAGGACAACAGTGGTCTGTACGTTTCTGTCTGTGGGTACAACTATTTGGTCGTCTATATTGATATGAAATATGACTAAAATATCAAGACCATACAAAGTCGAAACCGCTCATTTGTAAACTTGTGGGCATGGTGGATTCTTGAACGGCAGATACAAATGTTAGTGGCAGATACAAGTGGGCCGTCCCTAGAATTCGGGATAACAGTGTGGTTTGTCCGTCGACACATTTGCAAGTTTTTACATATATTTATGAATCGAACTTCTGTAAAAATGATTGTTCTTTGTTCCAATTGATTTATTTCGATAAAGTAGCATTTGGATAATTATCGTTACATGCGATTCTATGAATTTTATTTTGATTACATTAGATTTTAATCTTAAATCGATTACTTAAGAGTATTTGAATATTATTTTGATTCCAAGAAGTTATATGAATCTCAGTTTCATTGCACGAAATTGAATCTTACTCAAATTACGATACATTATATAAATGTTACCGTAATGCATTGTAAATTAACCCATTATTTGTTTTCCTATTTGTGAATGTTTGCATATAGTAATTGAATGAGACGCATATTTTAGAGCGTGAAAGAAGCGCTTTATTCGTAAAATATATTTCGTCATAATCCAATCCATGTGATGTGTAGTCATTCAAACATCTATTCAGTGTTACAATTAGTATAAACTGCAGATGAATGATAATAAAACTGAGGCCAATTTTCATAGTTTACCTCAACAAATAACATCAAATTCAGTCGATACGAAACCTAGGTATTTCTCTAGACAGTACTCTCAATGCACCAACATGTCATAAACATATGCAAAGCTTCATATATTGAGCTGAGAAGCATCAGCTCAGTTCACAAATATATTTCCGTTGATTCCACTTGCCTGTTCACTAGTACTTTTAGCTGTATTATTGTAACTCAATTCGGTCTGGTTTGTATCAATATCTACTCCTCAAACTTCAAAAATGTTACAAATAGACCTGCTCGGATGTTTTACAGACTCCAGTGCAACATACATATCAGACCTCACCCATGTGCATACACCATCACTGTCACTTCATCTCTATCTCTGTGGATTCGTGTCTCCCGTTCGGCCAATTTGGTTAGCTTGTATGAGAAAACTAGCCAGTAGCTTCTCGTGGGTCGGTGGCTCTTCGGGGTTATTTCCAGGTTATTCCTCCACCATTAATACTGGCCGCCATGTATAGCTTGTAGTGTGCTGAAAAATGGCTTTAAACTTTACATCAACAACATGAAAAGAATTATAAAAGTTGGTAATTTCTATTAAACATTGAAAACGCCTAATGGATTATGTCTAATGTATTTTCATGGAAACACAGTAGACAACGAAGCCCAGTCTCCCCATATCCAGAGAGCGTGCTTTCATCATGTCTAATATACTAATGAGATATTGCATATTTATTGATAGCTCGCATATATGTGTTTAACGATATTCTCCCTATTTGAAAACCCACATTGATATCAACAGTGCAACGTATATTTCTTTTACCAATGATTATCTCGGCCTTATCTAAATAATTTAAGAGCTGTTTATATCGGGCCCAGACTGAGATATAGTATATATTCTGTCAAACAATTTCCTGAACCAGTCGAGCTTTAAACACGCCCACACATGACCAGGAAGATATATCGGCGAGATCAGTTTAAGGCTTATTATAGTACATACAAAGTTATACCTCAATATTAAATTAGAAAATAAAGGGAGATACTTCATAATGGCGACTGCTATAACGCATACTGAAGACGAGCCAGCATGTCCTATTTGTATGGGATTATTCAATGTACCAAGACAGCTGCCATGTGCCCACACATTCTGTCAGAGTTGTCTACAGTCGTACATCACGAGCAAGGCTATAGAACATGAGAAAAAGAGATGCATCGAGTGTCCGGTTTGTAGAAAAACAGCAGGTCATTTTAAAGAGAATAAATCAAGAAGTGAATGGGCGTCGCTCTTTCCAGTCGATACTGTGATACAATCCATATTACCGACGAAATCGAAAGTAGATCGTGTATGCGATGCTTGTTCATCTGGCGGCCTCTCTGTCGCAGCTACAGGATTCTGTGCAGTATGCGAGGAAGCAATGTGTGATAACTGCCTAAGCGTTCACAGGAAACAGAAAATGTCCAAAGCTCACTCTATTCTTACAATGGAAGAGTTATTGAACAATCCACAAAATGTGATGAAATTTGCTGAAGGTTTTACATGTTTTGATCACAACGATGAAGATCTAAAATTTTACTGCTATAATCACAAGATTGCCTGCTGTGGAATTTGCTTTTTAGAAAGCCATAAAACTTGTTCTGATGTGAGAAAGTTGAAGGAGGAACTACCTGCTTTGCTTCATGATACTAAACCAAGTGAAATCATTGAAGAGTTGAAGAAACTGGAAACTCATTTAAAAAGGTTTATCGATATAACTGAGTCTAATGAGAATGATCTAGAGTCCCAAGTTAATGGACTGAATGATCAAATCAAAGAAATGAGAAAGAAAATCAACACAGCTTTGGACGAATTAGAGATGAAAGTTTCGATGGAGAGAAGGAGAATCCACAAAGAATTTGCTATTAGGACACAAGAAGAGAACCATCAATGCTTGTCACTCATTCATGCCATGAGAAATTCTCAACTTCTGTGTGAGACTGTTCACAAATATGGAATTGATATACAGAAATTTCTGACTGCAGAAAAAATAAAGTCACAACTTCCTTTATATTACTCTCAGATCAGAGAAAAGTATGAAAGGACAGACACACTGACAGTGCAGGTGAAATTCACTCCACTGTTAGAATCTATTATATCATTCGCATCATCAGATATTGGAAAACTTGTGACCATGACTAGCTCAACTATATCTATACCTGGTGTAAGGAAACCAACTAAGGAATGCCAGTTTGAGAATGTTGAAACATTTAGTGTTAACATCAGTGGAGGTACACCATGTTATACTGGCATTGCTATTCTACCTAGAGACAGGGTGATTCTTGTTAATGATAACAATGAACAGTGCATTTTTCTAAACAATTCACATCAAGAAGTTACAACATACAAATTCACAGGAGACCCTTTTGACATTTGTGTGGTGGGTGATGAGGAAGTGGCTGTATCTGTGCCTTATCAAAAGAAAATTCAGATTTTATCAGTCAGGGATGATGTCATCAGTCCAGTCAGAACAATAACAACAAAATATGAGTGCTATGGAATTGCAGCAGCTGGGAAGGGAGAGATGGTTGCGGTTGGAGACTGTGGTAATAACAAGTATTGCTGGAGTCTGATCAGAGATGGGAGAGAGGTCAATTATTCTGATCAGTATGACTCAACATCTAGATGCTTAAACTACATAGCACTGAATAACTCTAAAACAAGAGTCTATGTTACTGTGTCTGAAACAGATTCCCTTCTGTGTTTCAATATGGAACGCATGAAGCAATATACCTACAGCCCAGACAATCTCAAATGGCCTTTAGGAGTAGCTGTGGACAGAGATGACAACATCTATATTGTTGGATATGATTCTCATAACATTCATCAATTATCACCAGAAGGCTGCATAATACAGGTCATAACTACAGGAGTGCCACAGTATCCATGTGCAATCAGTTTTGACAACAGTAGAGATACTTTTATCATTTCAAACGATTCTGAAAACCAAAATCTACACATTTACCAACTGAAATAAAAGTTAAAAACCGGAAATCTAATCATCATAGATCATATGATAAATGTCTTTTTCAGAAATAGTTTCATGGATGGTGCACAAAACTGATCTCAAGCTATGTTTTATTATGAGATGTATGCCACTTATATAATAGTTATATATGCATGAGCCACATAGATGACTTTTTTGTAAATAAGAGGATAATATCAGTATGGATACTCTGAAACTTCTCCCCATTTTGTATATTATATTTGTTTCCTTACCGTCAATACTAAATAACCATTCATGGAGTTGCTAATATTGTGAGACGATGTATGTCACTTATATAATAATACAATAATATTTTTGGTAGTTTTATGCATGAGCCTCATAAATGAGCTTCTTTTTTTTAATAAAACCATATATCGGTATCCATGGACACTCTCAAAATTCTCCCCCTTTTTGATATATTATATACTATTTCTTTACTGACAATATTAAATAACTATATCAATGAAAAAGGATGGTATTTGTTAGATTATACACCATAAAAATATTATATAATAAAGTTTGGTCATTCATGATTGTGAATGATTACCAAATCAATAGTATAAATACTATAAAGTGAAGACAGAAATTAAAATCTTTAATTTCATGCACATATAAGTAAATAAGGATTATTTTCCTACTCTCAAAAAAACTAATTAAACAAATAAAAGGTTTGTATTATTTAAATGATAAACTGATGTAGCCTATATGGTGACCAAAAAGATTGGTGGAAAAACAAACATAAATGGCACAGAAAGTGGATTATAATACAGGGAATAGTTGCAATACGTTTTCATACTTTGTTACTTGGATTTACGTCAGACTTTGAAATCTACCTAATTTTTTAGGTACATTGTTTGGCAGTTAACAATGAATTTTGAAATGAAATTTGTTTTTGTCTTGTCTTATTGCATGACATGTATTATTAGATTAATAATGCTAAATTAATTCCAAGAGAAAACAAATATTTGAATCTTTTAATATACTTATTTCTATTGTATCATTTACATATCATTCCTTGTTTAATATTAAGTATTCCTTGATTAGCATGCAAATTCAGTACACATCATTTGTTGAATGTATCTGACAACCCGTACACTGGTAGCATTCCTCCATTTCTTCTCAACCTATTGCTATAATTTCTTTTCCTCTAATGGTACTGTTACAATTACCTATCCTACTATTTGTATTTCTTCGAATTTTAAAACAAGGATTACTACTCCTACTATTACTATCTGGACCTTGCATTAAATAAAAGTAAAACAATTTAAATTGAAAAATACATTTATCAAATTCTTTCATATTTTTTTAATTCTCTCTTTTAAGTAAATTTAGTAATGATTCATTTCTCAAATAGTCTTCCACATGCAAATAAATTTTATTTTTGATTGCTTTTCAAATTTATTTTACATTTTGATTGCTTGGCAAACAAATTTTATATTTGATTGCTTGGCTAATTTATTTTATATTTTGATTGCTACAACAGTATGTATTCAAAATCAGACATGTCAAGAACCCTCTCTTCATGTCCTAAAAAAACAGAATGACCATACGAGGTCTGTCTAAATATTTCATTAGTACACTAGTGTGCTGAGATCTACGTCTTAGGCCTGTCTAACCTTATATGACCCCAAAGAACTGCTAGTAAATAACTGAATGGCTTTGTGTTGGACATCTCTAATTTGTGTGTGTGTGTGGGTGGGGTCCCCTCTTCCTTGTAAATACTTGTGAACAAGTGGATGGCCCTTTATCTGTTAGCTTTCAAAGTCTTACAAGGGTTCTTCTGAGAACTAGTTGTCTAAGCAAGTTGGCCCTATGCCAAAATCCTGTTTAAATTTGATATTGATCTAATGATTCCTACACAAATACGTTGACAGAGCCCCTTTTGCCACGTCAATATCATTTTTGATCTAGGCTTGTTTCCCACCCAAAATAGATTACTGGCAACTGTGTCTTGTTTTCCATAGCAAGATCTTTTTTGGATTGCGTCATGTGGTGCATGTTCACTGGGTTGTAATTGTATCTACCCACAAAATCTATGAAAATTTGTACAGAAAATGGTGAATGTACAGCAGTATACAGTAAATGGTGAATATAAAGCAGTATACACAAACAGTTTCAAGAAAATGATTCCTACTATCAGCATGTAAGAAAGTTTTAAATGGAAAAATTACCTGGCACCATTCACAAAATAATGTCATATTTGATACACAATTTGTCAAAATACACATGCAAGCTAACACCTACATGTCTACATTCATACACTGCTCTGGAAATTTGGTTCTCTTGTGCCAGCTGAAGGGATTGTCCTAGAACTGTGAATGAAAAAGACAATGAAAATAAAATAGCACTAACCAAATATCTGAATATTGCATAGAGTTTAGTAATTCTATGGGATAATTAGTAACCAATGGGTATTAGGACTAAAACTAATATGAACATATAAATGAGTAAACGCTCTGGAAATGGAAACAAATGTGACCTGAAAACTGAAGAATCACTATTACATTTGCACAAATCTACAAACAAAAAAACTCGTTTATCTTCATGGAAATTCATAACTAGAATTTACACATATTTGATGAAACTCTGCATTTCTATTGACTATCATTATATATTTATTTCAAATAATATTAGTGGGAGAAAAAAAAACACATGTAAAAATTATATAAAAACATATTGACTTGTGGTTGTGGAGTTTAACAGTTGTTCACCACAAGAAATGCTTTGCATGGAGGTCAGTATTGATGGTGGAGGAAGAACCAGGGGAAACCCCAGGAAGAACCATCACCCCATGAGAAGCTATCAGCAAGTTTTCTCACATACCTGATATGCCTGAATCCTAGATCTGAACCCACGCAGACAAATGATTGCCTTATGAAGTTTAGTACATATATACTTAATGAGCTGCACAGACCTGAATATGGTATCTTTATAGAGACATAAAGATGGCGGGGACACTGAATTGAATACAGGCAAACCTATCAATAGCTATCTCTCAAGGGGAAATGGTAGAACTGGCTGTTGCACATTGGTGACTTCTGTATACAGTTTGACAGTTTAAACAAGTACCACACATGAAATATCGGTCATTACTAATATTATTTTATGATCAAGAGTTATGTATTTGTGCTGTGAAACAAAATCATAATTAGAGATATAGATTGTTCTCTCAGATTTAAAGTCCACACATGATTACTTTACCTTGATCACTTTCATCCAAGCTAGAAATTAAATCACACTAATGTAAAGATATACACCCATCTATGTTCACCGTATGCAAACCATATCACTGCATTAGTCATAAAATAAAAAATACATAGTTTTAGAAATTCACATATTGATATGTTTGAGTTAGTGTTGAAATGACAAGATATGAGCATAAGCAAGATGAGAACTGTTAGCGAATTATTTTACAGAATAATCACTTATCCAAACAATACCTCATGAAGAAAAAATTAAGTTTGTGTATAAAGAATATTGAATGTAGATGCACTAAACACCTTGCTACACACCACACAAGGCAGATGACTGTTAAATACAGGACATTTATGTAGGAAATTGCCTTGCTCAAAATTAGAATGGCCATTGAGAACATGTGACTGATTGGACAGGATTTAATAGGGATATTAGGAATTGTGGAGACACCTACATAACAGTGATATAATGAGTTGTGGAGATTCCAAAATCAAGAAGAGGGAAATAAGGAATTGTGTAGACTCCAACATAAAGAAAAGGGAGTTGTGGAGACATCAACCTAAATAATATAGATGTAAAGTATTGTGAAGATGCCAAATATTCTTTTACTGGTTTGTTGTCTTAAAGCTGATTAATACATGTATGATATTTATCCTCAAGGCAATTAAGTGTAAAGTGCCATGCCCAAATATATCAAAACATTAGCCACAGCTATTCTACATCCCCAAACTATTGCAGGCCACAAGTCAATGAAGCATATAATTAGAGTAGTACCATTAGAGGGTAAAGAATCAGTGAAGCATAAAATTAGAGACTGTTAACATTAGAGAAGCATGAATCTGGTACCCCTGCCAATGAGCTGTCACGTTTCTTCACTCCATTAATCTTTTACATACCCATGCCCCTATAGTATCATTTCTTTTCCCAACAACTTTGCCACAGAAGTGTCTTATTGCATTGCAAATAAACGCCAACCTTCGCCTTTACTAACAACTGTATTGGCTAGTCCCATTTCCAGTACTTTTTTTTACTACAACTGGCCTGACTGTCATGATTAGGTCCAGGGCATGAGACAGTTCTATCAGCTTGCAAAGTCTGACAGTGTCTCCATCTATAAAAGACATACTTGTAAACCAAATGAAAACTGATATATTTTCCATTGAGTGGCTTGGTGTATTTCTTTTATCATGGACATTGTCATTTTCGCCTTCTCGTTATGACAGGATTACAGTAATTGGCATGATTGATCAAATGAGTTGTGGAGATACCAAAATCAAGAATAGGCAAACGAGGAGCTGTGTAGACTCGGACATAAAAAAGAGATATAGGAGTTGTATAAATTATTTTGACCCAAGGCAATTAGTTGTAACATGTCCTCATCATGACAGCTGCCATTAATCACAATATTCTACATCCCTGAACCAATAGAGGGTTATGAATCACAGAAGCATATAGTGAGTATGCCACACTAACCAATGAGTTGTCATGGCTTTTGACTCCATTACTGAAGCCACTTCTATATCCCCAAGCTAAGAGAGGGAATTTAATTGGTATAAGTGTTTCATTGCAGTGCAAATATATGCCCACCTTTTCCTTTAGCACCAACTCTGTTGGTTAGTCCCGTAATTCTGCAACTAGCCTGATAGTCATGATTAGGACCAGGGCGTGAGACAGTCCTATCCACTAGGGAAGTCTGACAGTGTCTCCATCTATGAGGTGCACAACTGTAACAAAAAAAGATTAAAATATTTGCCATTCAGTGGTTTTGTGATGTATTGTTTTATAGCTGAGAAACACAAAATAAGCCATTGTATGCCTAGGCAACTGAAATAAATCTTTCAAGCATCTGCCTTACTGGTAGTGTTAGGAATAACAAAAATAAGAATGATCACTCATGTAACGTAAGCAATGAACTATTCACTTTAATTGACACAAGATATTTTCTAGATATTTTTGGGACAATGTAATTCTTGCATACATGGCAATGGTTAAGATGTTTATATCATTTCGTTATTCATGGTTATTTACACTAAAAACCTTAAAACAATGCAAACATTCATCTTGGTGGCAATGTTGTCCATTCTGATGTTCAAGGTAATGTTTCAATTAGTCAAAATATTTTAACAACAATTACTTAATTAGTATTTGTCCTTGGTATCAGGCAGAGCCAGATTGAATAGTTGATATCCAGATTGAATAATTGATATCCAGATTGAATAATTGATATCCTCATTGAATAATTTATATTCGGATGGAATAACTGATATTCTGACTTAATAATTGATATCTAGATGGAATAACTGATATTCTGACAATAATTGATATCCATATTGAATAACTGATATTCTGACTGAATAATTGATATCCAGATGGAATAACTGAAATTGAGTAAATCATAGGCACATTGAATAATTGATATTCTTATTGAATAATTGATATTCTGATTCAATAATTAATATCCAAATGAATAATTGATACTTAGATGACCCAAATAACTGAGTTGTTATTTAATGCCAGTGTCACTTTTCACATTTATGTGGTAATATCACAGTACGGACAAGGGAACTAAGTATCTTTCATCAAAATCCATTAAGAAAGTTAATGAAAGGAGTCTTATACATAAATGAGACACCAGTTACCCACAATGACAACCAACCACAGGAGTCTTGTACATAAATGAGACACCAATGACCCACTAAGGAAACCAACTAAAGGAGTCTTGTACATAAATGAGACACCGAGAACCCACTAAGGCAGCCAACTAAAGGAGTCTTGTACATAAATGAGACACCAATAACCCACTAAGGCGGCTAATCAAAGGAGTCTTGTACATAAATGAGACACCAATTACCCACATGGCAACCAACCACAAGAGTCTTGTACATAAATGAGACACCAAGGACCCACTAAGGCAACCAACCACAGGAGTTGTGTACATAAATGTTGCAGTCAGTAATATGTTCAAATCATCTGGACTGCCCTTCAAAAGTTTATCAATAACACTGGACACAATGTCTAGCCATGATATATAAGCAAGTAAAATTAGATGAAGAAATCTCAAAAGGTTGCGTTAATAAGTAACAAGTAAGTGAGATAATGGATAACTGTCAAATTGACATAAATATACTCCTCCCCACACCCATTTAATTTGCAGGGCATATACAATTTTGATTTATGATATTATAGCTTTGTTTAGTTGGTTTACTAAATTGCAATCATTCCACCTTGGATAAATTTCTTGTGTTTACAGTGATTACAGTAAACCATGCAAAAAACAGATCAACACCATATCAAGTCAGTAAGAAGAATAGAATTTCAGCTTATAAGTAATTCCTACTCTAACTCAGACAAAACTCAGAAACCTTGCAGCTGACAGGCTAATGTGAAATCAGTGACCAACCAGATTTCTGGATTCTCTGTCTAATATGAGACCACTGACACTCGGATGTTGGCATTTGAATAGCTAACTGACATCACGTCACAGTCCTATCAAATGACTGGTATAAACAACCTGAAATTTCAGAGGTCATGCATTGATTTGCTGTTTTAAAATCATAGTCCAATCAGATGTCACATTCTGATTTGCTGATGCCAAATCACCAACCATATGTAAAAATTGTGAGACCAGTCAGAGTGTAAAGACGTTTTTACAACCTTGGGACCAGATGAATGTGACAAACCTTACCACATGAAAATCTTAGAGATATCTGAAATGAAGTTAGGGTTATAGGTGGTTAAATGGGATGCATGGTTTGTTAGCTACCAAATATTAGCTAATACCAAGTCAGTAGAAAATGTACCCTTCTTTCCATGCAAGTACCTCTCATAGAAACCATCCTACTAATATGGTGTAATTCCATATAGTGAGTCACTGGCAAATAACTCTACTAATAAAGGACCCTTGTTCCTGTGGCAAATATGTTAAATGCCCATACAAAGACTTTGCCACACGACATTTTCAAACTGGACATTACCCTATGATAAATGAGATTTGGATAAAGGTCAATACCAGCCTTCCTGAAGAAAATGTCCGTCATATCCAACTCCTCCATGAGTCAACGTTCACACAACTATGCTAGTTCCATGACTCAATCCACTGCATACCCAAACACAGCCATGATGATTGACATGGATGCCAAAAGTCAAGAGGGGCCCGAGTGGCAGAGTGGTTTAAAGCGCTCGACTTTAGTGATCACTGCCATCTCACCTCTGTCTGCGTGAGTTCGAGTCTTAAGATTTGGCAAATATAGTTATGTGAGAAAGCTTGCCAGTAGCTTCTCGTGGGTCGGTGTTCTTTCCCGGGTTTTCCCGGGTTCTTCCTCCACCAATAATAGCCTATCGTGTGCTGAAAAATGGCGTTAAACCCTACAAAAAAAGTTAAGAGGGCCCGTAAATGAAATCAAAGATTGGTTATCTGCACTACTTCCTTTAAAATTTAATTGTTAGAAATTGTGTGAGTGAATTCATGTTGTTAAAATGTTCAATTACCACACACACACACACACACAAATCTCAAAGTTCGATCTCTTTCCGTTATACAGTTATTTCTTTTGAATCCTGACTTTTTGATGCAATCATTACCATAGTTGTTTCAGTTGTTGGTGTACCTATGGACATGCACTAATTATATGATCTTTCAGTTGGAATAACAGGAAACAAAACACATCAGGCAAAACTGCATCACATGGCATGTGAAAAGACATTGTGATCAAACCTGATTTAGGAAACTGCAAAGTAAATGCATCAAGGTTCCTTAATAATTAATTAATAATTAATTAAGTCTGGTAGAATATTTCTGAGGTAAATTTAATTCAAGATCTTTACACTGACCTGTAACAATATTAATCTAGAAATTAACCATTTTCTTTCCTGGAAAGTGGAGAATGGCTTATTATATATAATGTAGGAATGCTTAATGAGAATTTATGTAACAACATAGATATAACTATAAAATGTGTTGGAATTATTATCATCTCGTCTGTTTCATATGAAACGTTTCGGTCCATTTGGTACCACTTCCTTTATGTTCTCTATATGGTCTTGATGGACAGAGTCAAGGTTTGTATGACTGATTTTAAAATTATCACGTTTGGTAAACAACACATTCAGTAACTGAATCCCAAACTACTTGCAAACATGCGTACAACACGTGTCATGTGCAGAAAGGGAGCCACAGGTGGTTGGGTGTTTTAAAGAGCTTGCTTTTACTGATCATGGCCATCTCCTCTTATTCACATAGGTTTGAGGCTCTAGATCGGAGATACTAATAATCATCTTCTTTTTATCTTTTATTAAAATGTAAGACGTAACAGAAATTCATCCAATATTGGATGTAAATTGGTATTAAGCCCAAATCAGAAACAAGGACAGCAACAAAAGCTACACAAAGGCTGTGTATATCAAGGAAAGTAATCACTCTCATTTATCATATCTTCTAACAAATATATAATTATGTACCTTAATATTCCTTTCTAGCTTTTCAAGGATAAAAGAGCCAAATGAATCTAGTTTTAAAATCCTGGTGAGACCAAACTGACATTACAGTGGATTGCCTGCAAAATTGCTACAAAAATAATACAGATCAAAATCACTTAAATCAAGTTTGGTTTGCTTGTTGTTGTCATTAAATCAAATGCAAATCAAAATTACAGTGTGTACTCTAACATATACAACCAAACGATGCAAATAATTCTTTAGTTTGGTATATTTTGTTTTTGAGCCTGTTTCAGTGTTTCTAGTAACAAAAGCCTCATATAGCGATGAAGGGGATGAAGTTATTCATAAGGAAATAAAAACACAAAACAAATAGAAAATGCTCACAGACATGATTTTCACCAGATATCCAGTTTCAAAGCATTTCAGTTATTTCTATTATGCTTCTGAGAGTGGACTGCAACTTTGCTTGTGGGACTCCTTTCTGTACGAAAAGAGTCCAAGACTACTAGTTGTAAAATTCTAGTGAGTTCTTGAAAGTAAACTCTGTTGAATACAAATGTCCATTGACTTTGAGCAGGATAACCTTATCAGGGATGCTTGATAATATATTGTAAATGTGCATCTCTCTCTCTCTCTCTGTTTCTTTCTCTGTCTCTCTCTCTGTTTCTGTCTCTGTCTCTCTCTCACATACAAACACATAGAGCTGACACTTGATAGTGGGACATTGTAACATCTTGTAAACTTGTAAGGACTCTAAAATATTCAAATGTGGGGTCCTTTGGGACTCTGTAAAATATAATGCAAACTAAGTCCTTGGCTTGAATGCAAAAAAATACAGATATAAATAAACGCATTAAATTTGCTACAAATTTACTTAGAATCAGAGAACTAAAATGTAATAATGCACATAAGATCCATATAAGTGGAGATTGTTGTTTATATATACAACTGAATAATGTACTGAGTTCATCACCTAAAATTACAATTTGTCCGAAAAGTGATTCATTACATAGAATCATTTTAAATTAAAAAAAAATATTTATTTTCCAAACAAGGCTTCTTCCTCACATCGACAGTCTTTCTATAGATATTCTCCAAACCTTCCTCAAGTTATCCTTATTTTTTTCTTTTAAAAATATGAGACTAACTTTGTGAAAAGATGTCCGCAAGATATTTGCAACACAAATACTTTAGTCTTGACCACTGACCTTGAAACTACTTTCATGAATAGTTTAAAATCCAAAATTATGAATGCAAAACTGGCACTAATTCATGGGATTCATCTTATAAATCCAGATTGTATTACAAAGGTTTTCCTATCATGTGTAAAGATATTATCTTCTAATGACAGAATCAAGGCTAATAAACACTAATAAAAGAACCTAAATTACAATCTTTAAATGTCACACTGCTGGCTAACACCTTGTTTGATATAAATGCAACTAAATACAAAGTCTGGTAAAAATCCATTTCTATATATACAATTCACAAGTCTCGCAGGATTTTAAAACGAGGAGTCCAGGACTCCCATTTTGGTAAGAATAGGAGACCAACCATCAAAAGTTACAGTTACATTCCAATTTTTTTTAAAACTTTGCGGATTTGAATACCTGTTGGTTGCCATTGGGTTTAATTCCCCAGTTCTTTATAACACTGACATGTACAACTGTATCAGCTTATTCTACGTGTCTGGAAATTTTGCACAACAATACGTCTTTTCTGTAAAATATTTGATAACGTGCCTTTCTGGTAAAATTTTTTTAATTTTTTTGGGCTGAAATGTATTTCATTTCCATAGCCTAATGCATAAACATTACGGCTTTTTAAAGCCATGCGCAGAATAGTCCACTATATCAGTTCTAGCGACTTAAGCACAGTTCTAAATCTCATTTAAATATTCTTCATTTTTTCGTTTAACAACAAAATACTTGTCCAAATTTGCAAATGGCATATTGTCCATGTCTCGATGTGTCTTGGCTTCGAGTTCGCATGCAATATTTTATAAAGCTATAATCGGAAATGAAATCAATTACAGGATCACGGGGCTTCATCGACGTAGGACATGGCGATTCTGTTTTCCTTTATGATGACAAAATATAACATATGTCGATATTTGTGGCGACAGCGATTTTGGCTGATAAAAATTGTATATACAGTCTTGCGTTTGGATTAGAAAAAATCAAAGGCACCAAGCGAGGAAGCAGCGAACATGGATATAACAATGCACTGTTATATCATAATCCGCTTATGCTGATATCTGGCCTTATTACTGTATGGTGTATTAAAATAAAAATAAACATGCAACTGACTAGTTAAAATCCAACACCTCTGAAGGCGGAAACATGAAAAAAAATAGTTTTGCTGACACTTCAAAGAAAACTGATTACCTTTGAAGAACTGCTATATACTAAACGAATTAAACAAATCTGTCTACGAATGTAAACCATGCATGTCATCTATGAATGTAAAACCATAGCAGATCATATATGAATGCAGAACCATGGTATGTCATCTACGAATGTAAACCATAGCATGTCATCTATGAATGTAAACCATAGCATGTCATCTATGAATGTAAACCATAGCATGTCATCTATGAATGCAGAACCATAGCATGTCATCTATGAAGGTAAAACCATAGTCGGTTATCTATGAATGCAGAACCATAGCATGTCATCTATGTGTGTAATACCATGGCACGTCCTCTATGAAGGTAAAACCATAGCATGTCATCTATGAATGTAAAACCATAGCAGATCATATATGAATGCAGAACCATGGCATGTCATCTACGAATGTAAACCATAGCATGTTATCTATGAATGTAAACCATAGCAGATCATCTATGAATGCAGAACCATGGCATGTCATCTACGAATGTAAACCATAGCATGTCATCTATGAATGTAAACCATAGCATGTCCTCTATGAATGTAAACCATAGCATGTCATCTATGAATGTAAACCATAGCAGTTCATCTATGAATGCAGAACCATGGCATGTCATCTACGAATGTAAACCATAGCATGTCATCTATGAATGTAAACCATAGCATGTCCTCTATGAATGTAAAACCATAGCATATCCTCTATGAGTGTAAGACCATAGCCCTTATTACAGCCCTTTTAAACTCCTATAATTATAGACAGCAGAACACTGGCTCCTTAATTATGCATGCACAGATCAAATCAATCAATTATCATATCAAACTGACTGAAGAGGACACAAATGATAAAATAAACCACCAAATGGAAATATATTTTCCCGAGTAGAAATTTGTAATTTTGTTTTCATCAGATTCTGGTAACTCTTTGTGACACATTTATGAATTGCCAATATTATTTTAGTACACTGACATACCTTTGCTTACCCGATGTTAAATCATGTTTTCTGTTTTCTTTTTCTTCTGTATGTTATTTTAGTGAACTTTTGTGGGTTAATACATTCACATAAAACCACTATATATTGAAACTTTAAAACCCCCTGACTGACCTCGACTTATTGAATGTTATTACGCTTTCTAAATGTTTTTTTTTTGTCCTAAATATTATACACAGAATGTAAATCTTACCGATGAGCTGTTGAGACAGTTATCTTACCACTTTGACAAACGGTCAGAATTTTACTTGAAGCAAAACGTATATTTATAAGATTGTGTCATTAGGCTCTGAAAATTGATATTTGGGCATTTTAGAAAAAAAAAACAATCTAAAACCACACAAACCTGACAACATTAGCTGTAACTGACTTATGCCTTTCTACATCCACGTTGCCGTAGTGGTGTGATGGCATGGTTTTTTTTTTAAAATGGGTTTGACTGATTTTAGTATTTTTCGCATTTTATTTTACTTTCTCTTTTCTTAGCATCCTGTTAAATTTAGGTGTGAGATTTGGCTATTTTCTGTTTACGCAGCTTTTACAATATTCCAGTCAAACATTATTATGTCTGAAGTGTAGCAGTTTATAGTGATATCTAGCACGGGGGCATCATCTAGCATGTTGCCCCACCCTATCACATTATCGTGACACCAGACCGGCCAATCGTAACACTGACCTCTTATTGCTGAGCGCAAAGCAAGGAAAGTGTTATTACCATTTCTATAAGTTTTTGGGATGACAGCCGGGGATCGGACCCACGACTTCCCGCATTTGAGTCGGATGGTACGAGCACTTGGCCACTGGAGAGGTCAATGGATTAGCACTCAGAAGATCAACATATTGTGGAGAAAGATATCAGAGTTTATTTTAAAAGCATTGAATTTCTGGATGACGAGACATGATTGGACATTTACTTGCAAAGATTCGTCAGTTCAACATTTTTCACGTGATATCGGATGAAACAAGTTCAGCAATATCAACGTTCTTGAGAAATATTGATATTGTTTTATAATTGTGGAAAACAGGTTCGTTCGAATACGAGAAAAAGCAATTTCATATTTGTGTAGGATAGAAACGATATTGTTTTCCCGACCATGTCATCGAGTTGGATCGTAAATATTCAAATATATGACAGTGATTCCATGGACTACTAAATTATGACCAGAACAAGAACGTGAAGTATGAATTTTATCTCTCTTGACTTTGAATGCTATCAAGAGCATATAATTCACACTTATTGGTGCTTTAACGGTTTCTTTTAAGTTCCTTTACTTTAACGCTGTCGGAATTAAAGCATGTTCCAAGGCCATATAGTTCGCGGCCTTTCGTACTCTTTCTAATTTATTAAGTAGTCCTAGATTTTATTTTGCCATGGTTGACACATGCAGCTAAAAGGAATAAATTTTGAGTTTTGCTGGATCTGCATTATCTTCATCAATAAAAGGACTGACACAGAATTATCATTTCAGTGAAGAAATTAAATTTGTTTTGATAAAATAATCTTCAAAAATGTCAAGGTAAAGATCAAAAAGGTGGATCCTCATAAATTGGATCCTCATAAATACGTTTTGCAGATCATCACAAAAAAGACTAAGAATGATGAATTTTGAAGATGGAAGTTTAAAGATGGGAGTATAAATATTGGAGTATAAATTGGTAGCATAATGTTGAAAGTATAAAGAGAGAAGTATATATATAGGAATATACAGATGGGAGTATAAGAATTCGAGTATATAGATGAGATTATAATGATGGGAGCGTAAAGATGGGAGTATATAGATGGGAGTACAATGACCGGAGTATAAAGACGGGAATATACAGATGGGAATATAAAGATGGGACTATAAATATGGGAGTATAAAGATGGGAGTAATACGTATATAGATGGGATTATATTATAATGATGGAAGTATATAGCTGGGAGTATAAAGACGGGAATATAAAGATGGGAGTATTACGTATATATATATATATATATATATATATATATATATATATATATATATATATATATATATATATATATATATATATATATGGAATGATAATGATTGAAGGATAAAGATGGGAGTACAAAGATGGGAGTATAAAGATGGGAGTATACAGATGGGAATATACAGATGGGAATATAAAGATGGGAGTATACTAATGGGAATATAAAGATGGGAGTATAAAGATGGGAGTAAATACGTATATAGATGGGATTATAATGATGGGAGCGTAAAGATGGGATAATATAGATGGGAGTATAAAGATTGGAATATACAGATGGGAGTATAAATAACCAGCTTTCGCGAAAAATCCACATAGTATCCAGATTATTGCTGCCTTCTTTTGGTCGGTTCAGAATATGAATCTTGTGGATACTTTAGAAGAGGATAGGATTCTTTATTTTATCGTTCGAGCTATGAGTAAGCATTTATGGAGAACTTGCACATATTCGAGTGAAGCACAAGAAACAACTCCATTGGAAATGGCATAGACATTTTAATCATTGTTCACATAATGTTATAAGAAAACTGGTCACTTTGAAAATATTCAGATTGTCAGATATTAATCAACTACAAAGTTAATATAAGACTTGTCATGCTGAAACTCATGTTGACAATGCCAAAGCAAATTTAAAGGCAGGTAGTAAATTTCGTTTAAATAACTGATTCCACAACACGAAAGGATGTCGTTGTATTTTGGACATGTCTTGCCTTGTACCTGTATTTTCTATTATGTTAGCAGCATATTCGGCGTGGTAAATATATTTACAATACGTGGAAAGATATGGCAAGCGAAATATTATATATATATATACGAAAGCTCATCGTGTTAAATGTGCTACGAATAGTGATGAGTTTTGGCTTCTATAACCTTGTATCAACAAGACAATTGCCGTACTTTATCAACTCCTCATACTACCAAAAAGTGTGTATGTTAGCTGGAGTTACAATTGGAAGTATGTATGTGACTGGATAAATCTTTACTTTGACACTGGAAACACGGGGTAACTGATTATGTCAAAGATGTAGCATGCGCACACGCGCTGGTGTATGTGTATGTGTATCTCATTAAATAGATAGTGGAATCAGTAAATTGGTACTCTCATTCCCTTCATGTCTGTATGACTTTTCATCACAATACACAGACTTGAATCTAGAAACTCCAGATTCAGAAAAAAAATGCTCCTATGTAATCAAGTGTTGTATTTCACGGGTTAGTTCCTTGCACATATATTTACACAGGTAAGCATAAACACAATTACTTTGACCCTACAAAGTTCTTTCAGGTAGCAATGCAAGAATTACTTTTGTCTTTACACGGTATTTCCAAAGAGAGTCAAGTCTAAGGAAGGGCTGTATTCTGGAGGCAGTATTATTAATTAGTTTACATTAATATGCTGGGTTTTGAAGAAAGCTTAATTTACTATAAAATGTCATACTTATCCACATGTACATTGTATTTTTTTAACAGACTTGAATACATGACTTCAGCTTATGTGCATCCTTCAGTTCCATCTGAGTGTGGAGCTGTGCTCTGAAGTAGTCTATCAATTAGTTGACTAGCAGTGGCCTGGATGCAGAGACTCACTCAGTAGTGGCAGTCTCTGTTGAATGTTGCTCTTGAATCTGCTGTCTTAGGTTTCCACATGTTTTTCATCTTGTTTATTCAGTGTGGTCTCTTCTGCTCTGCTAATTAGATATTTTCCACGATTGGCTATGTTATTAGATGGAGAAACAACATTTGATAGAAATATGTTTCTCTAACAATATGTCCTGATCACATTTTTCCGAGATGTCCTCAACTGTCCACACAATGTGATCATCCTCTCTCAGACAATTTTCAAGTTAAAAGTGTGATATCTGGTACATGAGGTGTTAATTAGCAAGGTAAGGGGAAGTAATTGGTAAGAGTTGCTTCTCTTTGCCTGTACAAATACAAACATTTTAAACCAATGAGAATTCTGTATTATGGAGGCAGTAAACGTAATTCCCTAATGTTAAAGTGATTGGGTTAGTATTTTCAGATAAACATAACTTACTGTAAAATGTCCTATTTTCCACACCAGAATCATTTAATCGTATGCTATCATCCCATTTCAATTCTGCTGGCTCTTTCTTGTTCATTTCTCTACAGCTGAGTTCATGTCTTCAACTACTAAAGTCCTCTTCAGGTGCTTCTCAGCACTCCACATTTGTGTTCAAAAAGCTAGCTGAGTCTTGTTTAGCCCAATAAGGCAAAAGGTGGCACTTGAAGATAGTCCTTTGTACGTTATATTGTATGCATGCTATATTGTGTGTATATAGGTACTATATCATATTGCATGTACTTATGTATTCAGTATTTTTAGTAGGTAAGATTAGCACATGGTAGTATGCCATAGACCTACCATTACAACTCACAGACAATATTATACGCTTGCAATAGCTGTCAATTGTTATAAACATAATACTTCTAATATCATATTATATTGAACCGATTACTTATACTAGATAACACCAATGGTACATACATACATCATCATCATCTTGACCTAGTGTGGTCGTTGAGGCAATGTGCTGCTGAACATCTGACCAGTTCCCTCTACTTGTCTCGATCATGTGCCAATGCCTGTGTCTCTGCAAAACTTTTTCTGATCCATTATGTGACTTTTGTCTCTGTCTAACTCTCCGTCTACCACCTTGGTCACCACCCTGCAGCACTGTTGTGGATAGACTGATGGCTCTAGAGATATGTCCATACCATTTCAGCTGTCTCTTTTTTACAGTGGTAAGGAGGTTTTCATAATGGCCTACTTTGTGACTGATGGTGTTACGCACTTCTTCATTTGTGATTTGGTCCATGTAAGAGATGGCAAGGATGGTTCTATAGCATCTCATTTCAAGTGCCTGAATTCTTCGTTGTTTTTCTGCTGTCAGGGTCCAGTCCTCACATGAATACAAACAAATGGAGATGACTAGTGCTCTCAATAATCTGATTTTAGTTTCCAGACAGATATTCTTGTCTCTACAGTTGGGTCTTTGCATTGATTTAACTGCCATCGTTTGTGCCGCTGGTGACCAAATTCATACATATATACATACATACATACATACATACATACATACATACATACATACATACATACATACATACATACATACATACATACATACATACATACATACATACATACATACATACATACATACATACATACATACATACATACATACTCTCCTATTCCATGGCACGATATTTTGTAAGATCCCTGGTTGCTTGTGTAGAAATAGAGAAATTGTTGCTCAAGGCTTCCGGTGGGTAGTACTTTAAGATGATGTTAGTTTCAGTGTGGAAAAAGTGTGTTGCGATTATGCTAAGGATTCTCAAGCGCAGCATTTATTTACAGTTCTAGTTACAGTTCCATCATTAAACAGAATAAGTCGATAGGCCAAACGGTATTGTAATGTGTAATATTCGATAGAGACGGCCAATTTCACTTGAATATTGCTGGGGATAATTAAGATTAAAGCTTAAAAATTAATGCATATATGCTTCATATTTTCTCCCTTAATTAATATATATATATTAATTATATAAATATATATATATATATATATATATATATATATATATATATATATATATATATATATATATATATATATATATATATATATTAACCAATTTTAAACAGTGACTGTACATCCAGGATTTGAAATGTACACACATATATTGTACAGTGACTGTGTTTCAGTGATTTGAAAATGTAAACACATATATAGAGATTGTGACTGATAAATGTCCGTCTTTGATTTTGCCTATATGGGTCACACATGTAAGCAGAAAAGAGTTTCGGTTAGATATTCTAAATACAATCGAAAACCATAAATTAGACTTTGTTTTTACATAATCGACATTAAATTTGACACTATAAAATCTCCAAACTGAATCAAATTTGATAAGAAACTTTAAACTGACTTATTATATGATATCTATTAAATTTAAATGCTTTATAATTATTATATAATTCTTTCTAAAGCCTCTGCTTTTTCCCACCACAACTCTTAAGGATACTAGTTTTTGTTTTCCATTCAGGTCACATTACTATGTTACAATGGGTTAGAGTCAATTTAATATTTTTAGCTGTGTCTTTAATAATATAATTAATTTAACCTTAATATGGTGTATTACAATGTTGTACGTTATCACTTAGACAAACAAGGCAATTATTTATTATCAAGAAGCTGATATTGTTCTGACAAAACCTGTGTTGATGTAAAGTCACTATGCGATATTTAAAGGAACATTCTATCTCACCTATATTATTTATTTTGAAGAAGAAAAAAACATTTAAGTCCATGAACTCTGGTCTGTTCGATATATAACACACAGTGTGTTACAATATCATTAATCACCGGATATAAAATTCATTTTAAACGGTCAACATATATCCTACAGTTCCAGATATATGTCAGGTTACTCGCGGGTTATGAGCGTTAATTGTATAAACCACACTTGTCAAGGGATAAGTGTTAAGTCCCACTTGTCAAGGGGTATTGTACAGCGTATAATAATAATAACTGTAACCCACTCCGTTTTGATACTTGTTATCTAAGAGATGACTGCAATCGATATAATTGCGCGGTTCTAGTATGAGAGTAAATATGGTAAACTGAGCAGGTATATTGAACACACAACTCCGAACCCCGTAAAGATAAATAAACAATTTAATCAATTACATACACAATTATGAAACTTCCTTTCTTTAGGAATAACCGCGGTTTAGAAATATAACTTTCACCGAATTGCAATACGATTTGAAATAGATTTAAACAAATTAGCCGTTATATTACTCATAGTTTAAAATCATCATAGGATCGAGTGGTACAATCAAAGTCAATGACTTGTTCGATTTTCGTAACCTGTTATTCTCGGTCCTCGTTCTTTGTTCAATCAATGTCGTTTCAAAAAGTCACTGTTTCGTCCAATTTCTAGACACTCTGCACTCGTGGATGTTTCCGCTTGATTCCGGACTTGTCCACTGTCTCATGCGTACACTGCAATTTCCGTCTCTCCCAATTTCTTTTCCCAAACTTGACGTCGCTATTCCCGTAACTTCACGATCTTCCCAAAAAGCTATTTTATTCCTTTCAAAAGAAAATTAAAACAACCCAAGTCTCTCGTTACAATGGTTACAGTTGCGACTGTCCATTATAACTGGTTCGAGCATTCAGATATTTCTATCAGTGATCACAACTTTACGGCTAGTAACATGGCCTCAAAAGACGGTAGTTAAACAAATTGTTCATTCGGTTTGCCTTGAACTAATACATTAACGTAACGAATCGTATACACTGTCGCTAAGTTATCTATGAAATAAAACTTCGGTGAATCCACATGTATTCTTGTAACGTAATACATTAAATTCTTAGAACACAATCATTATACAAAACAATATGATAAATTGAAGCATTAACGTAACACACCTTATTCATACTCAGCATAGTGTTTTTACGACATAACTTAACACTACGTCATTCTTAATTAAGAATTAAGGTAAGAATTCCAATTCATAATTTACAAGCACATTATTATATATTAATGTATCAAATGAATGCATGCAAGTACGTCCGATTCATAATACAAAATACATTATTATACAAATGTATCAAATTAAATAAATTATACAAATGTATCAAATGAAATAATGCACACCTGTAAACTAAGCAAACGTCATATAAATTGCATCAAAAATATACATGGAATTGTGACAGTACCTTTGTGTTTTTGGTGTGTCACTCAACCGTCGGTTTGGCGGTTTTAGACCACGCATCCTTACGAATGTATTTCTTTCAAATAACATCCGGAGTCCTAACTAAATAATTCTACCTCCGGCTCTCTTATATAGCTATGTCAAGACTAACGTTTAACTTAGCTAGTGCGATATTATATTCTAAAGATTATCGTGTGAAAACACACCCCTTATTTCCGTGATCAATCAGAATCAAATGTATTTTCTCCCGCTTTCTCTTAAGTCGCTTACGTCATGATCAATATGACATGCTTGGTTTTAAGTAACATAATCTCTGCATTGTCTCAATTCTGACACTTTCCGTGTGAAAAGAAACTTCAAAATGTCGCCAGCGGTCAGTCAGCTGCTGAATAAACAACGTTTAATTAGTACAAAGGTCACATTCTGCTATGCAGATCAGTATTTGGCATAGCGTGTCATCATAAATCTAACTAATGGCTATCTGGCCTCACCTAATTGTTTTTTAATAGATCGACTTAAATTTGCCACTTCACAATATACCTGCTGCATAATTTACACTTTAAAGAGTTTAGGTTATCGTGAACCTTATTTTAACTACGTTCATTCTAACAACACTTGATAATATACTATTTCACTTTAAGTTACGGTAATTAATATTTGTTTTACTGTTTCAAAGTATACATTTTCAGTTTAATATTAATACTATCGGATCGGTTGAATATTTAAATTTGAAGATATATTGTTTAAGTTACTCTAATGCGATCTGATTAAATGGCTGTTTCAGTATATACATTTAATGTGAAATCAAATATGATTCAATTAGGAAATTAAATATAATAAAAAAAGATGTACAGAAATATAAGTAAAATCTGTTGAAAATTCAAGTATTATTTATTTTGTATTTATTCAACCATATACAGTTTGTTATTTATCTACATCACGTCTTTTTATGTTATCTTTATCTGCCTGGGTTTTGTACCTTATTCGTCATTGTACTGGTTGACTCGACATAAATAGTGTTGCATGAATAATAACCCAGACAATGGGCATACAAAATCCACTGATAGCATGAATTTAACTCACATGATATGGGCTTCACGTGTGTGTTACGTGCGTTGATGTAGTATACTATATACAGGATGCGACCTTCACTAAGTTTATTATTAAACGACGCGTGTACTTGTATTCCCTTGTTTGACCTGAATTTGATTTTATCTATATGTACACCATAGTGCATTTTTACAAAGAATCAACACGAGGAAGTCATAATCGATTTTACAAGGTGTTATATAAATATTCAAGAATTATAAAATGTGTCTTATAGCTCAAGCTTGGAAGTTTGAGTTTATTCTAATGGTTATATTCGAACAACCTTATTTCCAGACTTTGTTTAACTTTTAAATACACCAGAACCATCAAGTTAAATCAAATCTAAATTTGTTAATCAGTTAAACAGAACTTTTCAAGTATGTGGTAATCTTCCACATTAGATCAATTCGTAAAGAGTAAGTCTGATGCTTGCCTAGGCGAAACTCCGTCACTGTTTTGGTAGGTTTTTCAAACAGGCAGTTTTATCCCATTACCTGGAACTATAGAGTTTCACTTCACGTGCTAATATTTACGTTTAAACAAACTAATCAACCGTCACCGATGCAAAGAAGGGCAGATTTTTATTCTATACAGGAAAACTCGTTCAAAAATTTGAACATGACATATGATCCGAACTGTTTTAATAAGTTGCATTATTTTACGGAATTCGCTCGTATTTGATAGCATGTAATATCTGGCGGCAGCCAATCACACAACTAAACATCATACATATAATCACATTTAGTAAATACTTCAAAATCAGATATGTAGTCGTATTGGCAAAATAATTTTCATACTTTATCATTTCTATATTCACACATGTGAAAAATATATCCGTATTTCTTCACATGTGAAAAATATATTCTTATATTTTGACATGTCACATATATATTCATATATTTAACATGTCAAAATATTAGATTCGCCATCATGTCTTGCAACAATTGACTGTTTGAGCCTACAAAATGTGAAACTACAATAAAAAACGAGAGATTTTTGACTGACACCTACAACGGTGAATGATTCCTGTAAACTATTTGCGCACTGCATTTTGTGGAGGTCACCGTGGCACGTAAACAATAATCTGCTCTGCCTGGGTCATGAATTTAATGTTACCAATCTGAATTGCGGTAAATTGACAAGGTGTAAGGCAAATCAGTGAAATATTTATGAGGTCTGCAGCCATTTAAAGTGGGTGTCATAAAATGATAGTTTTCAGAATAGTTATTAATAACAGCGGACTAAATAGGATTATGCTGATTTTAATGGGAGTGATACAAATGAAGCTAAATGAGGTGTATTTATATGCGAAATTTTGGATTCAAAAACATCTCTCACTATATTAGTCAGTCCAATTTTTTTCTGTCGATGGAGAAAGTCGGAGGTGCTCTGAGAACAATAATGGGTACTCTTCCAGTCAAACAACTGTCCAAGGGACGAGGCGGTATGCAAATGTTTGTGACCTTAAAGCAGAGTATAAACAGAGTTAATTCGCTGTTGGAAATCGAGTGAGGGCTCTGAAAGGAAAGTTTAGTCTCGGTTACATTTATTAACTGGTGTAAGTTTGCAATTATGGTTAATAATATTCATTTTAAATTCATACTTCAATTTCCCTTTAGTTTGATTCATATATTTTCAGAAAGCCATGCAGTATTTCGTTATATCAATGATTTCGGATTGAGTTGTTTCGTCGGTATAGAAAACATGTAGTGCAAGAGTTCATGAATTTCTCTCTGATACGATTTATGGAATATGTACGTTGGCTGGTTTAAATGACGCTAAACAAATCTTATTGCAAGGAATACAGTTCATAAAGTCGTAAGTAATTAAGTTGTGTGTTCTCTTCAGCCGAGAATGTAGGAGTCTGCTGACTGGCATAGCTCAGCTGATAATTTATAACCATAGCGGTTTGTGATGGTTTATCAAATAATTGTGTCGGTAGGAATGTTAGAGAAGATAGAAATATCTAAATGCATCTTAATAGGGTTGTAAGTATTTGTTAGATGCGAAATGACCATATTTAATTATGCAGAATATCTATAATCGATGACTAAGGCAGAATAATGTGAACATTGGTTGACCCCAGGAGAAGGAAACCCTGACATATTTATTATGAGCACTGTGGACTTTTGAAGGAAACAAAAATAAATCCTTACCTGTATTGGACAGTTTGAAAAGAGTAAACACTGCAAAAAAGAGGTTGATGACCCGAAAAAACTAAGAGAGAGAGAGAGAGAGAGAGAGAGAGAGAGAGAGAGAAGGAACTAAATATGGAAACGCGGACCTATCACCAGCAGTGATTTACAAATGACCGGACGCACCAGACAACGCGGTCATGCCAGAACTCGGGGTTGGATCAGTCACTCGGTCACATGATGATATTTTTTTCAATCCATACAACATAACGGTTACATGAAATTTTTAACTCTATTTCTGAGAGAAAGCGAATTATTCAAATGTCATGTTCGATTTCATCTTGTTTAGGCAATTCTTAAAACTGATATTTTACATGCAGGGCTCGTATTATTCTATATATATGCTCAGATCTCTTTTTCTCACCCATTAATTTCATTTTATTCTATTCTTAAGCGATCTGGGCAATGACACGTTGTTCGATCGTCTCATAGGGAACAATAACCAAAAACAATAAGTAGAATGGGGAGATGACACATTTCCATCACATATTGTCAGAAAGTAATATTTGGCAAAGTAATCTGACGAGACGCCGTTCACAAATCTCTGAAGTTATTTTGCGTTACTTCATTCACAAAGACAAAGCTGCTGTGGTGCATTGCTGAATCGAACTTGCTGTGTTTTCAGATAGAGTCAAAAAGTTTAGAAGTTGACATCATGTTATTTACTGCGTCAGATTATGTCAATCCAATTACACCGCTTTCTAAAGTCACGTATATTTATATTAGCAGGCTGTTAAAAAGTAACGTGAATTTGCGGGAATGCGGGTTAGCGTGAGTGCCGAAGAGTGATTTTAATCTTCTAAACCTCGATTATGGAACAAGTTTATTATATAATAAAATAAAAAGTTAATTTCCAACCTTAATAACGGATATATTTCATCTTGTGGTACCAAACACTATAGTTTTCAAATTGTGTCTTCTCCACTCGTTTAAAGATCATGTTTGTGTACCATACGATGAAAGTTATATCCAGTAGTCTCGTTGGAAAACAAAATCTACTCGATGTAGTCCTCGAGAACCCATATACCAAATGTTGTAAAATACATATAGCAGTCATATGATAATTCTAGTATCATTCCCGTCATGTTACGACCTGCAATCTCATCTCTGTAAACACGACCTCTCCTTTTGAACTACGATAACCGATTTAGACAAGTGACTAACTTAACATTTATTAGTTTACATGGCTGCAATAATCTATATAGACCACGAATGTAGATATAGAAAATGATTTTAAAGTATCCATCAGTTTATGAACTGTGCTAATTGCCTTAGGACAGTTAAATAAATGTCTTCGTCAATATGAATCGACTGTTTAGGTAGATATTTCGTATTAAATGAATGTATCCGTCAATATGTATCGACTGCTTAGGTAGACATTTCGCATTTAAATGAATGTATCCGTCAATATGTATCATTTGTTTAGGTAGGCGTTTCATAGCAAAAGTAATTATATCGTCAATATGTATGGACTGTTTAGGTAGACATTTTACAGTAAAAATAATATATTCATACAAAATGTGGACATAAACGTACAGTCACTTGAAATGTGACCATGGTTTATTTTTTAGAGCGCTTGATGGGTATCATGAAGACTTTGAGTATATTGAGACATTAACATAGACTTTTGTATTTGTACCCTTTCGAGAAATGTTAGAGTTATTTGAAATTTTGGAAACTCAACCCACCCCCAACTCCCCACACAAAAATAATAATAATAATAATAAAGAAACAAATAAAACCATGGAAAATGTGACCATGGTTTATTTTTTAGAGCTCTTGATGGGTATCATGAACCACTGGACTTGATTCAGCCGTGGATATGATATAATGTTTTCGAATTATTATCTTACAGAACGTGTGTATATAAAGTAACTAAGTACGACTGTGAGTATATCAAGGACATACGTGGGAATGTATGTATATAACGTAAATACGTACTAATGTATGTATGTATGTATGTATGTATGTATGTATGTATGTATGTATGTATGTATGTATGTATGTATGTATGTATGTATGTATGTATGTATGTATGTATGTATGTATGTATGTATGTATGTATGCATGCATGCATGTATGTATATGGACCCATTTTTCACATAAACTGTACAATAAACTGAATAAAGTAGATATCCTCGATATGCCGTAATGAATCTTAGCCTAGTGGTTACAACGTCCGAGGTTGTGTGTTCGATCCCTGGCTGAATCATACATACCAGATACTTACAAAAACGGTACTAACAGCTTTCTCGTTTGTTGTACAGCATTAAGAGGTTAGTCTTAGGTCCTGTCAGACTGGTGTCAGGATAATGTGACTGGATGGTACATCATGCCAAGTGTCTGTGGCAAGATGCCCCAATGCCACACATTGCTATAAACTGCCTCACTGCAGACATCGTAGCAATATGACTGAGAAATCGTTAAAGCTATGTTAACAATCCTAATCAAACAAACAATCAAACCTCGTGTGACCTTTAACTGCCAGATCATTTCTTGCAATATAATGTTAATACTGTATATTACCACAGTGAATTTGATGACATCAACATCGTATATATATATATATATATATATATATATATATATATATATATATATATATATATATATATATATAACCCTAGTTGCAGCCTTAAGTGGACCATCCCTTTTTGCAGCATTTAGGCAGACCAAAATGTATCTAGATAATTATTCGAAATATACAAATATCCATAACGTTTTTAATAAGTATATATCATTTATATGTTATATATTGCATGGTTTCAATGCTGCTGAAATATTTTAAAAAATACAAGATACACGATCTCCTTAATTTGCATATGTTCAATATCAGCATTATGGAGACCAGTGCTTAAATTTCAGCATAAAGAGCACGATATATATATATATATATATATATATATATATATATATATATATATATATATATATATATATATATATATATATATATATATCTATATCTATCTATATATATATAGATAGATATATATATATATATATATATATATATATATATATATATATATATATATATATATATATGCCAAAATGCATCATATAAGAGACTTTAAACTGAAGATATAAGCTATAAAATGGATATAAATGTTGTTTACTTGAACATATCTTTAGATATTGTTTAATATTTGTATAATTATTGAGATAAATTTTGGTCTGCCTAATGCTGCAAATTTAGCTTGGTCCACTTAAAGTTGCTTTTAGAAGTATATAGCATACATTCTAGCTTAAAGTAATAGGGAACGTACATGTTGATTTTATATTATCTGATTGCCTGTCGTGCAGAATTATATTTTATCTTACTCACTTACACCGTTCTCGGGCCCAACTTATACTACAATTGGTGTGAGGAAGCCAACAAAGGTATGTCAGATTGAAAAAGTTGAAACATTTGATGGAAATATTAGTAACTCATTATCTTGATGCTACATAGCACTGAATAACTCTAAAACACAAGTCTATGCTACTGTAACTGATACTGATTCCATTCAATGTTTCAATATGGAAGGCAAGAAGCAGTATACCTACAGTCGTGACGACCTCAAAGGTCCTTCATGAGTAGCTGTAGACAGGGATGAGAACATCTATGTTGTTGGATATACTTCTCAAAGCATTCATCAGTTATCACCAGACGATGCATAATACAGGTCATAACTACAGGAATCCCACAGTATCCAAGGGCAATCAGTTTTGACATCAGTAGAGATACTTTATCATTACAAACTATTCGGAAAAGCCAAAGCTACACATTTACCAACTAAAATAAAACTTTTAAAAAAAAAACGGAAATCTAAATCATCATAGATCATATGATACATTTCTTTTGCTGATTTAGATAATACAGGGAATAGTTACAATGGGTTTTCATAATTTCCTACTTAGATTTACATCAGAATTTGAAATCTACCTTATTTGTAACTACAATTAAGAAGCCTTTTTGGCATACAACAATGAACTTTGAAATGAAACTTTTGTTTTTGTCTTTGCTTTATTACATGACATTTATTATTAGTCAAATAATGCTCAATTAATTCCTTGAGAAAAATAAATATTTGAATGTATTCTACGTATTTCTATTTACCATTTCCATATCATCCCTTGTTAAATATTAAATATTCCTTGATGATCATGCAAATTTAGTACAGATCAATTGTTGGATCTATGTATCTGACAGCCTGTATACCAGTAGCATTCCATAACTTCTTCTCAACCTATTGCTATAATGTCTTCACCTCTAATGATACTGCTCCTACTGTTACTGCTTTGTTGTCCCTTCTAATGGTACAGCTAGGATTACCAATCCTACTATTACTTTCTGAATTTTGCAAACATAGAAAAAGCAAAACTTAAAATATTAAAAAAAAACTTAAAAAGACTTGTGTACGATCTCCTTCGTAAGTTATATTCTCTCTTGTTTCAAGTAGATTCAGTACTGATTCAACACTGCACATTTCTTTTTTTTGGTACATTTATTGTATATTTGGTACAATAGTTTCATACATTTGTGCTCAGATCTACGTGACAATGCTGGATGGGCCAATGTCTGAGGATTGTCTAACCTTATATGCCCCATAAAACGTCTTGTAAAATACTGAATGGCTCTACGCCTAGGACATATCTAATTTTACAGGTGGGGGTCCTCTATTCCTGGTAACTACTTGTGAAAAACTGTATGGCCCTATATCTAAGAACTTTTAAAGTCTTATAAGGTTCCCACGTCTTCTGAGAACTAGTTGTCTAAGCAAGTTGACTATGCCTGAATCCTGTGTAAATCTTGTATGGACCTTTTTCCAATTAAAGATACAGATCAAAACGGTTTCATGGCCCTATGGCTAAATCCTGTCTAAATCTTGACCTTTTGTCTAATGAAACATACAAGTCAAATCTGGATGGCTCTGTGTCTGAGGCATGTCAGCAACTTTATATGGGTCCCTCTCTAAGAATAAAATGCTTGAGGCCTAGCTAAGTATTATATGGGTCGCTCATCATTCTGAGAATGATTTGTAAACATTCGATGCCCCTACGCCCAATGCCTGTCTTAATCACTTCCACTGATAATTAGCTGTCAAAATGGATGACGATGCCTACATCCTGTAATACACTTTCACTCCTTACATGAAGCCTGTCTTAATCTCTTCCACTTATAACTGAAGCCTGTCTAAAATCAGTTAGACCCCTCTTCCAATGAGAACTACTTGTCAAAGTCTTTACTTAATGTTTTGCAGTTATAGTTGCATGTTACCAATGTTATCTACTGAAAGATTAATGTTGATTGGGTCCTATATGTCCTCCACAAAGAGCCTTGTTGATTGGGTCGTATGTTTCCTACTGAAAGATCATTGTTAATTGGGTCCCATGTTTCCTACTGAAAGATCATTGTTGATTGGGTCCTATATTTCCTACTGAAAGAGCCTTGTTGATTGGGTCGTATGCTTCCCCATCACTAATGAATGTCACAGGTAACTTTAAAAATCTGTTTCAAATTGTATTATTTAATTTAACCTCCGTAACGTTATTTTTAAATATACGAACTTCGAAACATGTCAAAATGCACATTTACACGTGGGGAACGTTTGGTTAATCATAAAAATCACATCTAATAAGAACTTGATTGATTTATTATTTACGGAAAATGTTTTTTTCCATGTTTATTCTTTCTTTTATCCTGCGTAACAATAGTTGTGCAAAATAATACTGAATTTATTTCCACTTTCACCTGTTTCCATTTGCAGAAAACGGAGACTTGGTAAACTGGACATATTAATGTTCTAATAAACGGTATGTGTGATCAATTTATTCTAGATGAACATCTTTTATTACAAATAGTAAATATAAATAAAAACTTACCTTGACGCTTTAATAACAATGTATCTGTAGTTGCATTTACATGTTTGACATGACGTCGTCTGCTTTAACTATATACTTCCGGCGGTGTATGGACAAAAATCACCCTGTTTTACTCATCTGTATTTTGTATGTAGAGAATCTATGAAAACTAATACGCATGTTAATGTTATGGAGGTTAAAATTTATTTTGTATCGGATTTTTTGGCAAAATAAAGTCTCCCTGTAGCAACAAAAGTAGCTAATTGTATTTGTTTATTACATATGGTTTATTTAAAATTATTATTCCAATTCGCGCAAACAGTGAAAAATTAAATATTGGCGTTATGTATGTTAAAATCTTAAATGCGACAACACAACTAGCCAGCTAAATCAAATACCGAAACAAAACTTTAAAGACCTAAAAATGTTTAGGTAAAAAAAAATCGTTTTTTACACCAAAATCCTGTATTAAAATTTTTTTGTCTTATATTTATTAACATCCAATTTTATATCACTGCTTATTCTAAAAAGTGTTATGTATGTTAACTATCGATATACGACATACGTATAATTAAAATTTATAAAAGGCACGAACTTCAAGAAACTTGCCATTCCTACCAATGAAAGTGGAACATATTTTGTATGAAATGAGCCCATAATATGAACGCTATTATAAGTTGTATAGTAAAAACGGAATGGTTAGTTTTGATTTACAAGAAAGAGACATTATGAAAATGGTTGTTTATGCACTTTTTTGGAGTGATCCACATGCGAAAGAATGACTTTATATGTGTACAAGTACATCTCTGTTTTTAAAAAATACTTTTTTTTTGTAGAAAATCTCTTAAAAAGTTGTGGGTACGACGATTTTTAGAAAGTTGCAATAACGGCGACAGTTTAAATACGAAATCGTAAGCTTTATTTTGGAATCGCTGAATGGTGGGCTGTCATGAGATTGTCCTAAATAAATCTCACCAGCTTCACAGCAAAATATCGTTTAATATCGGACGTGATCTGCAATGCTCATAAATGTTATTTACATTGCATATTAGAATTAACAGATACATCCTTGGAGTCTATGAAACGGTAATATTATTAGTTGTTGGTGCTTCTCGATTGTCAAGTGTCTTACAGAATAAAATAACTTTATTGGTCAACTTTCTATTGTAGCAGGTGCATGTAGTTACTTATAGTTGAAAGTACCTTAAAGGCATACAACCTAAGTAAAAACGAATGAAATTATATATTTATTTTTTCAGTTCACGATTACTTAATTAGATGAATAATTACGATTCAGGCTGTTTCTGAGGCCGAAATCAGGCTAGTATCAGAAATTTTGTGATAAAAAACGCGATTCTGAATTATTGTCTGCAGACAATAATTCGCTGTTTGCCACGCCTATATTCATGTAACCTCTGTGTTGACCTCTCCCGAAGATTAAAAATTTTAGCCATGCGCAAACACGTGTTTACAAAAATAATGGCGTCTTCACAACGAGATCGAAAACCAAAACTTAGATTCTGAAAGGAGGGGGGAAAAAAAGCTCTTTGGGCAAATTATGGCAGCACACGTATATGTATTGGTGACCTGCATGAACGATGGAATAAAAAGAAGTCCACTTTGAGCCTGGAAACTAATTCAGAGGTCGCCAAATTCTTGCTGGATACCGGTGAGTCTCAATTTTGCAATGAACAATCAAGTTTTTATACCGCTATTTTATATCTGTATTATTAATTCTTTATCAAAACACTTAAAATAACATATTTTATATAAACTGGCATTATTCCATTTAGCTTGAAATAAAATATCACAGCCCTGCAACAATATCGCTGAAAACCGCATGTACGTACACCACTGCTGCTATTTTCGAGGTTATCAAAGGGGATTTAATGATCATCATTTTCGCTCGCAACCATAAGAATATTTAGAGGCAAGCAGTCACTTCTGTTTTTTTTTAAATAAAAAAAAAATATATAATGTATAATGGCTGTAACTGAAAGTAATGCAATACAGTTAAGTATATATTATGCATACTATTATTTGTAAAGTATATAATATTATTGTGTCTAATAAAACATTTATTTTCCCATGCTATATTAGGTAATGAATTGAATGGCAGTGCAAGGAAAACATCAGAAAAATGTCACAGAAGACATGGCCACAACTTCTACACCTGGGCCAACAATTCATAGGATACAAATTCCTGCTGTGTCTGATATAACCACATCATAATTAGATATGGCATCTGTGTAAGTATTACTATATTAAATTTTGTATGCTTATTGTTTACAAATATTTTGGTAGATGGACATCTAAGGATTTACCTGTAAATGTATCATTCTATATTAGTTTAATATTTTGCAGTTGGTAAAGATTGTACATTTTGTTAAAATCTGGTTTGTTTTATTTAGAATATTTTTGTTGTAAATTGTTTGTTGGCATATGTCTATTTTTTGTTATTAATATGCTCTTAATCATGCTGTATGTATTTAAGTTAAAGGACCTCAAGGGAGAATAGTCTTTGACTGAATTAGTCACCCCTTTAAATAAGTTATTATTATTATTTCTTGAAGCATTATCATTCAAGTCATAATAACCAAGATAAATGATAATTACTTTTGATACAAAACTAAAGATTCCAAAGTTCAACATTAGTATTTACACATTTCAAAATTTTATTTTAAAG
The DNA here is from genome assembly GCA_030141615.1 of Unio pictorum. Lineage (NCBI taxonomy): Eukaryota > Metazoa > Mollusca > Bivalvia > Unionida > Unionidae > Unio > Unio pictorum. The sequence continues at coordinate 2,924,392 of JARLTB010000316.1, forward strand.
GATTCAGTCTTGTCTTAAGTTGATGGAAAAGTCTAAAAGTTTTATCAACCCATTTGAGAAAGTATACTAACAACAAATTTGTGATACATACATAAAAGGGAATATTTGAGTTAAGTATACTAAAGAAAACTACCATTATGATACATGCATGATATATGTAACTAAACTAAAAGTAATGTATAGTATTGTATTGGTATTTGTGGATGGTATTTGTGTCTGAAACAGAAAGTTGCTCCCACAAAAGCTTTCTTTTCTGTGTATTATCAAAAAAGTAAAAATTGTGTATTTACAATTTATCTTAAATATAGTATCAATGCATAATTGAAATAACGAAGATATACTGGTTATCACAGAAAGAAAATGAATAAATTGTATTATAAATACAAACCACACTGAGGCCATAGTTATGGTTTGTCCATTTAATACACATGGAGAGGGCAAGGGGAGGTTTACCCAAATGCATATGCTTGTGTATGGGGGTGGGTGGTCTACTGATAATATACATACACATATACCTCGATAGTAATTTGTCTAATATGTAACCTGCTTGACTGGGTTCAGTTGGTGTTTGAGTTTTAGTGGACAATAGACAAACTTTTTAAAGTTATGCCGCTTATTTCTTTGATGCAGCCAGACATTCAACATTGGTGGACTATCTGTTACATTAAATACATATTATTGTTAATCCTTGATCTTTTCTGTGTGGATTAAATATTGACTGTTCTACAGAATGGGGAGGGCAATCGCATATATGCAGATGGTGTGTGTGTGTAAATAAAAAGTATGCATGTGTACAGGGAGGGAGGGGTCAAGCTTTGTCTGATTTTTGCACACATGTCCATAGTTGGAATCAGATTTTGTTTCTGGACTTTTTACTTTTTTGCTTGTAATCTAATTCACACCGGTCTAAGCTATACATATACAGGTGAACAATTGCAAAAGTAGGATAAATTGGGGATGGAAGTAAAAAGTGGCCAGGAGGAAAATGATGGGTCAGAAGAAGAAAAAACTACCACTTTTACCCTTATGCCGAATGATGTTTCTAGCACACCTAGCTGTATATCTAATAAAATCTCTTGGAAACAGATGTATTTCAGTGTATTCAAAATTAGCCCACAAATGCCCTCCCTACCCCCAGGTGACAAGGAAAAAAAATAGTATGGGTGGAATGAGTTGATTATTCTCTGCCTGTATAATGCTACTGTACATTGGCATTTTCATCGAAACAGATTAATGGGGATTTATAAATGTTAATAGTTCTATGCATCTGAATCAATTTATTTATTTAGTCATTTTACTTTGTTTCAGAAGTACAGCAGAACTGGAGAATTTCCAGAAGTTTGATTTTATTGTATGCCTCAAAAAAAAAAATTCATATAAGCCATCAGCTTTCAGAGCTAGGAATCTGTTGGCAGCTCTTGATTATAACAATCATATTGACAGAGATGTGATTGTAAACACAGATGGAACAATAAGGTAATAAACTTTATTCTTGTTAACGTAATAATTCATCTTTGTTAAAATATTAATGCTTTACCTGAAAGTTGATAAACCATCTGTTTGTGGTACAATTTTATCTTTTACAGAAGACATTTTTTAAAATAAATTTCAAAAACCAATTTTGGTTAGAATTAGTCTAATGTAATTAGAAAATTCTGTAAAGAATCTAAACATTTTTATGATATATGGGTAAGATACAGATTTGCTATTTTGACATTTTTATCTGTAGCAAAATGATTTGTTACATGTAATTGTATGCAGTTTTTATTTGGACTTTTGAGAATTAAAAAAATATAAAATGACATTGTCAGTGAAATGTTTGCATTTTCTTTTCAGATACCAAAGGTCATTCAACAAAACAAGGGGAGAGATGGTCTGCATACCCAAAGAAAGCAGATCAACAGTACCTGTATATTCCAGAAATATATATGAAAATATTGAAATGAGGTTAGATGAGTTGGCATGAGCCAGCCAGTTGTTTTGGACATAAATGATCCTAGGTGAATATCTGATGTACTTGCTCCAATACCACCACCACCTACAGAAGAGATTGTTACAAAGCAGAAATCTCATTTTAAGTTAAAATGATTTAGACCCTTTAGTCAGGTAACACCTGTTGATATCAAATTGTTATGGAGAGACTGTTCTAGTGATTGTATGGTAAGAAATGGTCCCTACCATGGACCCATATAGACTTTGACTAAGTCTTTCTTGAAGTGCCTACCATGAGCTGAAGTCCAGCATCTGTTTGATTTCCAAGTAGCAGTATATCTTCAGACCACTGTTGATTATGTTCTTAAAGCTTTTAAAAAAAACATGCATTTAAACAACAATATGTAAGACCTTTTCTAACTTTTCATACCCATTGCATTTATACTTGTCTTATATGTATGTTTAGAATGAGGTAAATGCAGTGTATTTTGGTCATATGATGTATAAAAAAGCACAGCAGAGGCTATACATTGTAAATCATTTAATCTTATAGAGGTAACAAGATTAAAATCATGTAATTACAAGTCTGTATTATTGCATAATAAAGTACTTTTTAATAATTTTATTTTCTAAATGTTTTGTGTAAAATTGCAGTCAGAAAGATTTCTAGTATACTTTAGAAAAGAAAAAAATGTACATTGGAGCAAATGACTTCAATCCATACGCTTCATCTTGATTGAATTGCTCCTGCTAAACATGCCATTAAAGGTTCACATACAGTTTTAAACTGATTTTATAAAGAAAATAATGCTGTTAACTTCTTTTTTTTAATTAAAAAAATAAATAAATTAGAAATGATATTCACCGACTATATTTGGTAACAAATTACTATTTACATACTGGTGTTGACCGTTCCAGTGGCCTAGTATTAAGAGCATCCACCTCATATACAAGAGGTTGGGGTCCTTGATTCCTGGCCAAGTCATACCAAACACATAAAAATGGTATTAACAGCTGCCTCATTTGGTGCTCGGCATTAAGAGGTTAATGTATGGACTGGTCGTCCTACTGTCAGGATAATGTATCTGGGTGGGATGTCATGCTACATGTCTGTGGATGAATCATCACTATAAACTGCCACACTTCAAACATCATAGAAATATGACTCAAAAATTGTTCAAGGTATGTTAAAAATCCAAATCACACACACTGTTACAATTTTGAAACAGAATTTGGCATATTTTCATCACTGTATAGTAGGCCCAATTTCATGAACTTGAGCAGTGATATATTGTTGCAAACAGGGTTAATGGTCAAGCAATTAGAACACCCCTGTGAATGTGTAAGAGTTTGTTTGTCTGTGTAGGCTAATTGGTATCAACACTGGTAGCATGACCCCTGCATTCCTGAATTTGATATGTATATCTGAGCCAGTTTTGCATTGTACTACGTACATTATATATATATATATATATATACATATATATATATATATATATATATATATATATATATATATATATATATATATATATATATATATATATATATATATATGTATATATATGTATATATATATATGTATATATATGTATATATATATATATATATATATATATATATATATATATATATATATATATATATATATATATATATATATATACGTGTGTGTGTGTGTGCCTAGCTACCCTAATTTTAAAAGAAATGCAATAGGAAACATACATGGGGGTGAGGGCATGGGCTTAATTTCAATATTTGTTTCTCTGCAGTAGTTTGTTTAGGTGATGTACTAAAGTTTGGCATTGAGTAAATGGTAATCACTTTTGTCAAAAGTATAAAAAAAACAAGCACAAGATATTAAAACATCAATGTAATTTCTATAGAACTGTCTAGTATTTTGGAATGGGATGTCTGTAATCAATCTGTTATAGTAATGGTACACTAGTTTCTCACTGGTTTTTCATATAAAATGTCTCTGAGAGACAAAAAGAAAAGAAGGACGGAGGCAGACATTAGACGGACTGGAGGCAATTGGACTACCAGTCCAGAGAAAGATCATACAGATGAGTAGGAATACAGGACAGGAGGAAAATCAATTACAGTCAGATGATAAAATAGGCCATAACTTGGTCGAGTTAAAGATGAGTCATAGGGTTTTAATTTGAGTTTCATTTGAGAGATGACTGTTATTTAATGATATTAAATTGTTGTTTATTTGACTTTCACATTTTGTGTATTCATTAATTTAACTGTCGGCACCACTGACTGGGAGCTATGAGCATTGCATCTCTCTATCACTACTTCAATTCCTCATAAAAACAAAGTCTTTTGTAATAATTTAAATAATATTGGGAGCACCCCGCTCAACCTAAATAACACGGAAAATCTATATATATTATATGCCATAAGTATTCTTATATAAGTTTAGTACATTTCATAATATATAACAGTTTAACAGTGTATGCAGTTGTGTACATTCATCTGGGTATTTATATAAAGGGTATAATTATTTCTATGGTAAATGAACACATTTAAGAACTGAAAATTTGATGCATTTAATTGGTGTCAAGTATATTTGATTTAGTTGTAATAAGATGGCTGTTGATACATATATTATGTGATAGAAGCATTCAATGATGCTTTTGATAAACTAGTATTTAAGTCTTTAAAACCTCATTTCTGTTTCCAGAGCCAATTTTTTTCACATGTAATTGAAATTAATGAGCAGTATCTGGATAGAATAGTATCCTAGTGTTTGTAGTTCTGTTGATATTTACAAGCCAATCTTTGTTAATGAAACACTGCAACAAGTTTTGCTTTCTCAACTCATGACTATGCGTTATTTATCATTTAACTTAATGTGTTACTGTATATGCACAATTAAAATCATGTTCACCAGTGTACTTTTGTTGTTTACATCCTTTGCATCCCAAGACAATGCTAGTCAACTTCAATTCATGTTTTTAATAAGCAGTCTCCTCACAGCTGCTTTCAAAACATAGCCATACATATAATCATTCTTTAGTGGGTAGGTAGATAAAACAATGTTTAACAAAAAGTGTTCATGCAAAATAAAATTGCATACTACAAAATAAATGCTTTATAAAACTTAAAATAAACATAAATTTCACTATTCACACATCATATCATTGGATAGATCATCCAAGTCTTCCTTGAGTAAATCCAAAATGGTACTGGCCAAAATTATTCATCCATTATACACCATACACAACAGCTTTGAATGACATGTCTGTTGCCAGTACTTAGGTATCCATTAAGTCCATAAAATAAATAGCCTATTAACAGTATGCCATTTCCCCCGGTGGTATTATCTTCTTCTGCTGCCATTTAATAGTGGTTCTGATTACAATGATAAAAATTATCACATTTTTAGTTGGTTTATCTTACAACGTAACACAGTCTCACAAACACAAGAAGTAAACACTTTCAAGAATCGCCCCTTAAAGGAACCTCTTATTGTCAGGATTTTTCATCGTATTGACATTTTTGGCTACTTCTTGTAATTTATCATATATAATGAGAAATCTATAAGCAATACATATATTGTGGGTGACTATAAAGAACTAAGGAGAAGGACAGACGAAGAATAGGGAAATAATTACTCAAAAGCGAAACATATGCTTTCCTCGACTTCACGTGACACTCTGACTACGGAGTAGCTCGGTAAATTCCGTTTCTGCATAATTAATTAGCAATCCGTACAGAAAATCGTTATATTTTCATTGATTAAACTTACAAATGTACATTTTTTGAAACTGAATGACCTGTAATTACTCATTATTTCTACTATACTTTTCATAATATCATGCATTTCCAAGAACAAAAAAGTCGAAAATCTTAGGTTGTATGCCTTTAATAGGTCTTAAATTTTGAATCTGTCGGTATATAATTTTCAAATCAATATATGTTACTGCAGCAAAACAAAAACACGTTTACAACATGTATTTGTATTCCAATCTTGGTTCGTTCAAGCACCTCGTTGTTTGGTACTCGATCAATCCAAGTGATCACGAGTATGACTCGGAGACGTCGCATATGAATGGCGCTAAGTATTTTCTCTTGTGCTGCGTACAGAGTCCAGGTTTCGCTGGCATATATGAGAGTGCTTAGCACGCAACTACGTTATTCCACACTCGTTGCGACAGCCTTCGGTCAATTTTTGATGAGTTTCAAATTCGCTTGTTGAGCTCTGCATCGAGCGATACATTGTTGGTGATGGTAGATCTGAGTTACGTGAACTGACTGACAACCTCACGTTCGTAGTTGTGGATGATAATGCTTGGGGGGTGGGGATGGCCATCGCGCTCTGAGCCATCACGTTTGTTTTCTTTCGGTTGATAGTCATCCCAAACTCACCGCATGCTTTAGCAAAGCGGTCCATCAGGAGCTGTAGCTAAGTTTCTCTGTGAGTGGATATGGCAGCATTGTCGGCGCAGAACATATCCCTGATGGTTTCTCCACTCACTTTGCTCTTTGTATTTAGTCTTTGCAGGTTGAACAGTCTGCCGTTTGATAGCGTGTGCAGGTCGATCCTTTCTGTGGAAATCCTAAAGGCATGGTTGAGCAGGACAGCGAAGAAGATGTCGAAAAGCGTGGGGGCTAGGACGCAACCCTCTTTCTCCCCGCTGAGGACGTTGAAGGGGTCGGATGTTGAGCCGTCGTAATGCACTGTTTCTTTCATGTCATCGAGGAAGGATTGGAACATGATTATCAGCTTTGTAGAGCATCCAATATTTGCCAGGATTGTTAAGAGTCTATCTCTGCTGACCAGATCAAACGCCTTAATGAGCTCTATAAAAGGTCAGGAAGAGGAATTTGAATTGTTCTCTGCATTGATCTGACTGAGACCATCATGTAGATTGTGGACCTCTCTGCGCGGAACCCGCACTGCGACTCTGGATGCACTGTCAGCAAGCGTCTACAGTCTATTCAGAATGACGTGTGTGAAGACTTTACCAAGACGTTGAGAAGGGATATGCCCCTGCCGTTGCTGCAGTCACTTCTGTCATCTGTGTTTTTGTACAGGGTTAGGATAATGGCATCCATTCCTCATGTCCTGAGGTACTGCACCTTCATCCAAGCACTGGCTGAGGAGGTCGTGCAGGTGTGTGAACAGCACTCTGCAGCCACACATGATGACTTCTGCTTAGATACCATCCTTCTCTGGGTCTTTACCTAAAAACAGTTTCTCTAAGGCTTTCTTTAGTTCTGTTGCAATAAGTTTTTTGTTCAGTTCGACCATAAGCGGGTGCTTTCCAATGGCATTGAGGGGATTGTTGGTCACGAGGTTCTCTCCGGTGTACAGTTCTAAGTAGTACACCACACAACGCGCCATCTGCTTGCCCTTGTAGATGGTATCGCCTGCGGCAGACTTCAGTGGATCTATCACTTTATTCGTCTGACTCCCTTAGCTTTGCCTGGATTTGACGTATTGGTCACGTCATTGAGTGGTTTACAATCCTGTTTAGAGCAGTAAATCTTCTTTGACTGAAGCATCATTTGTTTGTACACCAGTGAGTGGTCAGTGTCACAGTCATCGCTTTGGATGCACACCCTTCATGGTCGACCTCTTCGTAATGGTAAAGTCCAGTTGGTGTTTGGACCAGCGATAGTTCCAAGACACTTGATGCTGTGGCTTTGTCTGAAAGAATGAATTGGAACTGCTGAGGTCGTGATATGTGTATATCTCTTGGAGTCGCTGACCGTTCTTATTCATCTTCCCAATGACAAACTTGCCAAGACAGGAAGGCCAATAGTCATTGTCAGCACCCACCCTTTCGTTGAAGTCTTCCATTAATATCAAGTTCTCTTCCTTGGGAATATTGTCGATGAGCGAGTTTAACTCGTAGAATAATTCATTATTGGCATGTGCGGTGGAGCTTTGTGTGGGGGCGTAAACGCCGATCAGGTTGATAGGTTGTGTCGACTCTATGAAGCTAAGTTGGAGTGTCCTCTCCAGGACGCAAGCCTGGGTAGACAGATATGGAGGATCAGTTGATGCTCATGCAGATAATTCCCCCTCTCCACGCAGCTGATGGATACAAGGGAAAGGACAAATTCCTTAGGGATTCCGTCTCAGGATTTTCTGTAAGGGTAAACTCCCTTAGTCTTTCCCGTGAGAGTGTAAAGTCGCAAGGCAGCGAATGTTTAAAGTCAGAGTTCACCTTCGACAAGATGGGAGACCATACAAAGTTAACGAGCCCCATCTGCCGGAAACGTCTGGTTTTGAGGCACCAGAAATTCGCCTGAAATCGCTTTACCAGTCCGTTTAAACAGGTTTCGCCGGGTTTAGTTAAGCCACTCGCGATGGCCTGGAGTTGGATTTGGTTGTAAGAGGTACTCTCAGAGGCAGGTCAGTAAGGTTGTTCAAAGGGAAGAGGGTGCTTATCTCCCACATTCACCCCGGCGATAGCAATCCTTGGAACCCGATACTGTAATATTGAACATTAAATAACTAATCTATTGTTGACTGTACAACATATATCTCCCCCTGAAAATTCCATAATCAATAGAATTTGTTGACGATTGCATACTGCTAACGTATTCAAATCCCTAAACAAAATGGGAACATGAATTGCAAACGATGAATGTTATCGTCATCAACCATATGTGTATAGGCCTGAATACATATATCAATCCCAGTGGCGTTTCTCTCTGTGGTAAGCTTTGGGTATTTTCCGATGATTAAACATCCATATTTCAAAAGACTATGCTCATAACCTTCTTGTTACATTCTACTCATGCACAGGGAACATCTATTAATCAGTTCCTCATAATACGTCCAGTCAGATTTTCTCATTGGTAAATATGCTTGTCATGGTTTAGTATTTAGCTATAAAGAGAAAATGTGGTTGTGATTTTGATTTTTAACTTAGCTTTAACACTGTGTGCAGTGTGGCTGTTTATAGTGCTGTCTTGGACCTGGTCATCATGCCACAGACATGTAGCATGATTGTCGACCACCAAGTCACTTCATCATGACAACAGGTCCACGCATCCTAACACTAACCTCATAATGCTGAGCGCCAAGCTATTTAAAAGCAAAATATTCCTACTTTCGCTGACATTGCCTGCCCATTATCAGATCTAAAAAAGCAGGGGCAAACAAATAAAGTAATAAGGGGACCATCTCAGGAGAAATTATTCGAGGCATTAAAGAAACAAAATACTAGTGCGTCTATTTTAAATCTGACTGATATCGTAATACCTATTATTACCAGAACTGATACTTAGGATACTGGGTTGAGAGCAGTTTTATTGCAATAACAATACAGGATTAAATGCATGTAGCCGATACCATTAGGAAGTTACTCTCTAGGTTATAAAATTATCACTGGTTGAGAAAGAATGGTTATCTGTAGTAGGGTGGATTGGTAAGTTTCAGGGCTATCTTTTTGGCAGAGATTTTGTTCTCGAAACAGACCGTCGACCATTGCTGTACTTAAACAAAGCTAAGGTCGCTAACGCTCGGTTGATTCTTTGGGTACTAACACTTCAACCCTATAGTTTTCGAGTTTAGTCAATCAGAGGGGTCGAAAACGTCGGTCCGGATAATTTTAATAGGATATAATTAGAAAATCCGGATTACTGCATTACCGCTGTAGACATTGTAAAGCAGCATAATTAATTATTTGTATTCTGTATAAACTGAAAACATGAGTACAATGTTCTTTTTGTGGTAGGGGTGTGGTGGTATTATCACAGGAAAAGGCAAGAAATCACTCGGTTCCTCCTTAGAACATTTCGAACATTTCTCATTGTATATGCGTAGAGCGTCAACTAGCGTGAATAAATGTTTTTTCCAGTTAAGCAGCTGAACTATCGTGTATCTCTCTCATTTTAGATTGCTTGCGGCCAGAGACACTAAAAACACGGTATGCACGGGTATTTCACCCTGACCAATATTCACACTCCTCTGGATATAAGGGAATTCTTTTTTTTAACTGACACACTGGTCTATGAATCTTGTCAAGGAGTGAACGTTCTCAAGTCATAGGGGTAAGTGTTACATTTGTATTTTATTTACTATTTTAGGCATATTCCAGTTTTTAATGTCCTCTCGTGAAATGATGCCTTTAATTTAAACGTTTGAATTTGTAGTTACAAGCTGCTATTTAAAGGTTTAATTTAGCATCATGTGTCATTAAATTTTAAATCCGGACCTTTTATTTTAAGCAATTTGTTTTCTTAGTAGCTGTCTGCAGCTATTTGTAGTGGCTGTATATAGCTTTCTGTATGTATGTCTTTGCACATGGTGGATTCTTGAAAGGTGTGCATGGCCAATGCAAGTCTCTTAAGCCAGTGCAGGAAAACTGTACGTATGAGGTGTGGGTATAGCAGGTTGTCTGTCTGGTCGATGTAAGTCTCTATGAATATGGAAGATGACTGAACCATCAATAATATATAAAGATAAAACCGTTAATTTGTAAATTTGGATAAGTGTGTGGTTTGTAAGTCGACACATTTGCAAGTTTTTATAAATATGTATGAATTGTACGGCTGTACAAATGACTGTTACTTGTTTGTTCCTATTGATTGTTGTTTTTTTTCTTCAGGTTATATCGTTTTGGTTACAAGCGATCATTTCAATCTTATTTTGATTACATTAGATTACTGGAATCTTATTCTCATTCCATGAAGTTATCTGAATCTCGCTTTCATTGTACGAATATACACGTGATTATCTCAATCTTCATTCCCATTAATTAAGATTATATGAATTTTACCGTCATTCATTGTATATGAACCATTTGGAGTTGTCCTATTTGTGAATCTTTGGACAGAGTAATTGAATGAAACGTATGGAGGAGTTATTGAACAACCCACAAAATGTGATGAAATTTGTTGAAGGTTTTGCATGTTTTGATCACGAAGAGGAAGATCTAAAATTTTACTGTAATAATCATAAAATTGCCTGTTGTGCGGTTTGCTTTTTAAAAAGTCATAAAACCTGTTCTGATGTGAGACAGATGAAGGAGGAACTCCCTGCTCTGCTACGTGAAACGAAACCAAGAGAAATCATTGAAGAGTTGAAGAAACAAGAAATTCACTTGAAAATGTTTATCGATGTAACGGAGTCTAAATGAATGATCTAGAGTCCCAAGTCAATGGACACTGTCATCAAATCAGAGAAATTAGAATGAAAATCAACACAGCTTTTGACGAATTAGAGATGAAAGTGAAGACGAAGGGAAGGAGAATCCACAAAGAACTTGCTATTAGGATACAAGAAGAGAACCATCAATGCTTGTCACTCATTCATGCCATAAGAAATTCTCAACTTCTGTGTGAGACAGTTAACAAATATGGAATTGATATACAGAAATTTCTGACTGCAGAAAAAATAAAGTCACAACTACCTTTATATTACTCTCAGGTCAGAGAAAAGTATGAGAGGGCAGACACACTGACAGTGCAGGTGAAATTCACTCCACAGTTACAAACTATTTTATCACTCTCATCATCCGATATTGGAAACCTTGTGACCATGACTAGCTCAACTCTGTCTATACATGTTTTGAGGAAAGCACCACAAGAATGCCAAGTTAAGAAAGTTGAAACATGTAGTGTTAACATCGGTGGAGGTACACCAGGTTATAGTAGCATTGCTATTCTCCCAAGAGACAGGGTGATGCTTGTTGATTTTAACAATAGTCAGTGCATTCTTGTTAACAATTCATATGATGTACTTACAACATACAATCTCACAGGAAATCCTTGTGACATTTGTATGATAGGTGATGAGGAAGTGGCTGTGTCTGTGTATGATCAAAAGCAAATTCAGATTCTTTCAGTCAGGGATGATGTCATCAGTCCAGCGAGAATAATAACAACTAACCATAAGTGCCATGGAATTAAATCAGCTGGGAAGGGAGAGATAGTTGTGGTTGTGAACTGTGGTAATAACAAGTATTGCTGGAGTCTGATCAGAGATGGGAGAGAGGTCAATTATTCAGATCAGTATGACTCATTTCCTGGATACTGTAACTATATAGCACTAAATAACTCTAAAACACGAGTCTATGTTACTGTGCCTGATAACAATTCACTTCAATGCCCCAATATGGAAGGCAAACAGCAGTATACCTACTACAGTCCAGACAACCTGAAAATTCAGATTCTATCAGTCAGTGATGATGTCATTAGTCCAGTCAGAACAATATCTAAATAAATGTTCTATGGAATTACAGCAATTAGGAGGAAAAGATGGTTGTGGTTGGGGACTGGTAATAACAAGTATTGCTTGAGTATGATCAGAGATGGGAGAGAGGTCAATTATTCTGATCAGTATGACTCATCATCTGTATACTTAAACTACATAGCACTAAATAACTCTAAAACAAGAGTCTATGTTACTGTGTCTAATAAAAATTCCCTTCTGTGTTTCAATATGGAAGACAAGAAGCAGTATACCTACATCCCAGACAACCTCGAACGTCCTTTAGGAGTAGCTGTAGACATTGATGATAACATGTATGTTGTTGGACATACTTATAACATTCATCAGTTATCACCAGAAGGGTGCATAATACAGGTCATAACTAAAGGAGTCCCACATTATCCAAGGACAATCGGTTTTGATAACAGTAGAGATACTTTTATTATTGCAAACTATTCTGAAAACCAAAAGATACACATTTACCAACTGAAATAAAACTTAAAAACCAGAAATCTAATCATCTTTGATCATATCATAAATGTCTTTTGTAGAAATAGATAGTGGAACACTAAAACATTATGAGATGTTTGGGGTTTGAGAGCTGATGCTGTTAAAATTGAATATTATTTCTTCATATAGGACTTTATTAGATCTAAATTAGAAGGTCCCAAGAACATAGATTTCAAGACATTAAAATAGCAGTAAAGAAATTAGTTAAAAGATAACCGATGTCAGTATTCATGGGGACTGTGAAACTTCTAACCATTGTTGTATATAATCCTTATGACTAAATGATTGTATAAACTTCTAACCATTGTTGTATATAATTGTTATTTCCTATCCTTACCGACTAAATGACTATATAAACTTCTACCCATTGTTGTATATAATTATTATATCCTATCCTTACTAAATGACTATATAAACTTCTAACCATAGTTGTATATAATTATTTCCTATCCTTACAGACTAAATGACTATATAATGGAAAGAGAAGAATAGTATTTTTCAGATTCTTCTCAGAATTTCATACCTATATTGAGAAGAGTATTGTTACCATATGAATGAAACACAATAGAATAACGTTTGGTCATTCCTGGTGTGGAATGATTACCAAATCAAAATTATAAAATGAAACCAGAAACTATAATCTTTAATTTCATGTACCTTTTAAGAAAGAGGTGGTTGGGGACTGTGGTTATAAGAAGGGTTGCTGGAGTCTGATCAGAGATGGGAGAGAGGTCAATTATTCTGATATGTATGACTCACCATCTGGAGCCTCAATTGTTCTGATCAGATTATCAGAAGAGTATTGTTACCATATGAATGAAACACAATAAAGTTTGGTCATTCATGGTGGCGAATGATTACCAAATCAAAATACATGGTGTGGAATTTTAAAGTGAAAACAGAAAATAAAATCTTTAATTTCATGCACCTATATGGGAGAGACGGTTGTGGCTGGGGTCTGTGGTAATAACAAATATTGCTGGAGTCTGATCAGAGATTGGAGGGAGGTCAATTATTCTGATCAGTAGGACTCGTTATCTGGATGCTACATAGCACTGAATAACTCTAAAACACGAGTCTATATTACTGTGTCTAAAAATGATTCCCTTCACTGTTCCAATATGCAAGGTAAGAAGCAGTATACCTACAGTCCAGACAATCTCAAAAGTCCTTCAGGAGTACCTGTGGACACGGATGACAATATCTATGTTGTTGGATATACATCTCATAACATTCATCAGTTGTCACCAGAAGGCTGCATAATGCAGGTCATAACTACAGGAGTCCCACAGTATCCAAGGACAATCAGTTTTGACAACAGTAGTGATATTTTTATCATTACAATTTCTTTTGAAACCCAGAAGCTACACATTTACCAACTGAAAAAAACAAACTTAGAAACTGAAAATATAATCATCATATATTCTATGAAAAATGTCTTTTGCAGAAACAGATAGTTGAGGTTTCTTTGATGTTGCACTTTATTCACTTTCAATTGATGGACGGACACTTCTCCTTTTCCTTACTGGCAATATTACTCATACCTAAATAAAATGAGAATATTGTTGCTACCATACAACAGTATCAGATTCAGCTGCGGTACATCAAAGGTAGGGATAATGTGGGAGCGGATTGTTTAAGTCGGTTAGGAATGTCTGAAGTGAATAGGTCACCTAAGGACATGTAACTAGAGCAGAGTAGTTCACCAAAAAATGTGGGAGAGTTAAAATACCGATTATTCTCTTAGCAAGGGGGTAATGTCAAGTGTCAAATTTTTTGTCAGTGAAATTCATTAATTAATTCTTAGTCTAGCCGACAATTAACTGTCTTGGAGTAGTGCTTGGAGGAAGGAATGTTTTCTTACCTCAGGTCACGCTGGTCCTATGTTTATAGTGAAATTGGACTGGGTGTTTGACACGCTTAAAAAGACGAATCTCTCACGTAGAAGCTGTCAAAGTGATTTGAAACAAATGGTAGGGTGATATATCGGCTAAGGTGGAATTTTTTGGCATCTTGATAGATGGTTTTCCAAATGTCCGTAGGAATAGCATTTATTCCGATTGGTCAAATGTAGAAGGAGAGGGTTGGGTCGAACCCTAGAATTGGGGAATATATTCTCTGAGCTAATGAGTTTGAATTAGTCTATGAAGACCTCTGCAAGAGAGGAAGTAGAAAAATACATAGTCAAGACACCGAGCGTTCTTTGAAAGACAGACGTTCGTAAAAATTGAATGTGGAAAGATTGTAAGACGCCAAAAACACAAGGTATTTAACTCAAATTCACCTTTATCATGATGTAATGTATATGATGTTTTCTTTGTTACAGATGCGTAATGTATTGATACTATGATACAAATAGTTCGGTATTGCATTGATTTAATAACGTACTTTGATATGATGTTCTTAGTTACAGATGCATGATGTGTTCATATTTTTGTACGAATAGTTCGGTATTACATTGATTTAATAATGTACTTCTGAATCATGAGTTAGAATTTTCAATTTTATGCGTAGATAGGTTAATGGGTGTTGTAGAAAACCCGCTGTGTACATTTATGATTGGAAAGTGCTACATTAATTTTGAATTTATCATGTTAGTGAATATGGATTGTGTGTTATGATATGTTGCCTCACTTTACGTAATGATTTACGGGAATATATGTGACTTTCCCAAATTCTGAAGTCGATAATTAACAGTATAGCTCTATTGATCTGAAGACTTGTGTAGTATTTTCTAGCCGTATAAAAGTTAACACTGATAGTAAGGTCTGATTGTTCGAACCAGAAAGACGGATGGACAATCTCAAACTTTTAAAGCATAACAAGATACTTAGGGCGTTTTACCCTTTTATTTTCAAAGGAGAATAGTTTGTTTGAAGATTGAGTAAGAAATAGCGAGGAAGTCGAAATTCAGAGACAGAAAAAGAAGTTGGAAGACAGAGTTGTGTAATCCGACGTACAACCAAAGGGCAAGCTCAAGTCGAGACGAACGCAGAAAGGAGAAAAAACAGTCGTCGAACAAGGTCATTCTGAATTTCCCAAGCAGTCTGAAGTTAATGAACACTCGATTTCGTGATTAAATTTACTATCAGTTATTTACGGCTAAATTCATCTATTTTTATTAGTGTTTGGATTTTAATGAATGTATCCATTATTTTAAAGCTTCAGTTTATGTATTTCAGAAATAAGTGTATTCAGAAGGAAAGAAATTGTAATTTACAGTGTCATTTTTTCTTGATTGTATTTTAATTAAATTCTTATTTTTATCTTACGGGGGCTCGTGTGTTGTCTTTGTTCAAGATACCGTTTTTAGATTACTATATCCATTTTAACCGGGCAAATTACATCGTAAAGGTCATTCTCTGGATAACGAGAATTAGCGGGAGGCGGTTTTTCGAGTGTTGTTTTTCCAAGTTGCGCAATACCTCTGACCAGGGCTTATGTGATATTGTACTAATAGCGCTTGATAACCGAGCCAGCCGTTACTCAGTGATTTTTTTTTTAAATTACAGTACCTCATTATAATTATAAATACTTTTTATATTCCCATGTGTACCTTACAAATGCATAAATAAAGATATACAATTGACTATAATTAATACTTATTTACTTGTCTTTCTGATGAATTAAATACAAAAAAGTCATGTATAGTTTTAAGAGAATATCTGTTTCACTTTTGTAACATATCTGATTCAAAGTATCAACATAAAATGAGCATTTCTTTAAACAAGGTCTTGAATGAAAATTATGAGGATAGACATTCAGAATTTTTGCAAAGTTAATCAGTACATAAAGATATTATAAGATACCTCTAACTGCACAGGAGTCTTTCATGTTGGTGATGACATCTGTAGTTTACAATAGGTGTAGAAGCTAGGATGACACTAACTTCTATAAAAAGACATTAGAACATTTCGAGAAACATGTTTTTTTTAATTTGTATTCTCATTGGGTATCAAAGAATCAATTCAGTGTATTTTTTAATGAACAATAGTTAATACTGGTATTAATTTTGTAACAATTTTGTGTTGTAAACGAAATATAGATATAATAAAGATATTTTTGAAAGCATCTGTTTATGATAAATGCTTCACATATCTTGTGTTATTGTCAGTCATTAAACATACAATGTTAAATTTAAGTTCCCTTCAAAAAGGATATTTATTTAACTTAATTAATACCATGAAGATTTCATCATAAACTTTGGCATGTATGTATGTTTTAATTTAATAATTGATTTTTTTTTAAAAAAATAAGCCCATGTAAACACAGAACACCAGAGTAAATAAGATTTTACCAATTTGGTACATTTTGGTTGAATCAGTCAAATTGAGATAATTTAGATTTTTCATTCCATACTCAGTCTCAATCCAAGCCTCCAGCAAACATTCATAAATGAAGGCTAGTGTTTTGGTTCAAATAAGTGCTAGCTACACATGAACAGAGGAATCCTTTACCCCTCCCTATTCCCTTCTAAATGTCTCTACTTTTTCTCTCAACACAAGTCTTAAACAATTCCGTTAAACTGTGTTGTTTTATATTGACTCCTCTTATTTTTAATGTTTTTATAATTTTACATTAAATCATGAATGACGTTTTGTCTCTATTGCCTAAAAAGGTGATATCCAAAAAATGATAAAGATGCATCAAGTCATTTTATTGCAAAAAATGTACTACCCTCCTTGAGGAATCCTAGCTAAATCATGATTAATCTTTGGCAAATGGCAAAACCTGTGCTGTTACATATACCAATATGTTAATGTCAATGTAAAATTGATCACGCAATTGATTTAAAATGGAACATTGAGATGATGATGTCTAAAATATTCCATCTTTGGCAATATTTGCCCCCACACACACACACACCGACACACCTTTTGCTTCATTTAAGGGAATTGATATCAACCTATGGCCAATTAAGGATGTCATCTACCAGCTTATACAAAGTCCGACATAATAATTATCAAATAATCGATAGCAAATGAAATGTCGTACTTGATGCAGTCGAAATGTGCAATATTTGACAAAATGTCACTTTCGACCATTCGTAGAAGAGGGTTGTTATATTGATCATAATATTTGACAAAATTTGGGCTGTCATGGAAAACGATATATACATATTTATATAAATTTGGTCAAGGAATGAATTGAAACTTAAATATTTTAGATGACGCAGTGTAAAATGTGCATTATTTGCGAAACAATCGTTACCCTCACCCCTGGTAAAATGGGGAAGATATTTTCGTCTTAATCTTGGGGAAAAATAAATCCGCCGTACATAACCTCATATCAATTTCGACGTAAAATTTATCAAGGAATCGATTGGAAATATAATTTGTGAGATGATCCAGTGGGAAAGGTGCAATATTGTACCAAAATTGTTGTGTGTATCCCCCTACTTCGTCGTCGCCTAATTGTATAAATATTTGTAAAAATACCTACGTAGCCGATTTGCTGGTTAAGCTTAAACACAAGATAGCGCCTGTTATATTTCAGATCAAAAGTATTAGTAAAATTCGCATTGTGTCACTAACAAACAGAATATTAAAGCAATAAATGTGCCACGGTTAGATTACCGATATCAGTCTAGGTGAGGTCATTTGTTTTGATCATGTGACAATATGGCGTTAGAGCTCACCTGACTTAGCATAGCGGACTGCAACGCATGGGAGCATACTAAGTAGGGAACCAGACTATCCACACTCGTGATGACTTTTCTTATCATGCGGTATGCTTCGGTGACATTCAATCATTGTACGACTTAATACATGCATCGAACCTTTGCTCTCAAACGTCTATAAACACGGTATCTGAAGGAAAAGAAGAAAAATATTTTTTAATACGATATGAGATGTAATGTTATGATTACATTTAAATTGACAGTAAAAATGTTCACTTTTCGATCCTCTTTTCTTTTTTACACTTCACAGCACAATTTAATTTTTTTGTTTATTTATTTATTAAATTATTTATTTATTAAAATTGTCTCGAGCTCGTTTTTTAATTTTCTCTATCATTCTTTTGGAACATTCAGCAATATCTTTGTGCATTTGTGTTTCAAGTTTATTGAAAGCAAAAAATAGTACTAAATATTTTTTTCTCAGAAATTATTTTGTCCCATGAGTCATTGTTTGAAGGAATGATGACATGAGCTATATAGATGGTAATGGTTTTAGTTGTATCGTTAGAGAGCAACCGCAGATGCATCATAACGAAGTAATTTACATTAATTTTTTTCAAAAATAATTAGTGTTAAAGTGTTTAGTGAGATGGTATCAGGACCAGAAGGATGGTTGTTCGATCCTTGAAGTATCTTTTTCAAATATGGTTGTTTGATCCTTGATGTGCATCTGACAAGGCACTTTACAGCAAATGACATTAGATACCCTATTGACGGAAATTGGAATTATTAAAACTATCTTGCTCTGATTTATAGCGAAATAAAACTTATATCCTGTATTATATCCATAATAATAACATATGTATTTTATCCATTTTATATTACATACTATCTAGGATGTTATTTGAAAAAAAAATAATAACTAACTTGAGATAGAAAACAAGAAAATATTTCAGATCGAACGAAAGGCACACACACACACACCCCTCAACGCGAAAATTAAATGGAGAATATCTTAAAGAAGACGAATTTTTTCTGTGTATGATACTTATTGTGTAAGCTGCAATCTAAAACCTGTAAGTAAAATGGGGCGTTTAAGCTTACACCACAGCTGATACTGTGAAATGTGTCGTGCTGACATTACAGAGCCTGTTGATAACAATTGGAAGTGGTGAAAATTAAGCCTACTATTTACTAGCTACATTGCTGGGAGTGAAACTTTGAGTGGGATGCCAATAATCAATAATCGAGGTATGGAGATTATAAATCTAGGCAAGGAAATTAATAATCAAGGTATTGAAACGAATAATCAAGCTATGGAAAAGGAATAATTAAGGTATTTAAACGAATAGTCAACGTATGGATTTGAATATTCAAGGAATGGAGATGATTAATCAATGTATGGAGATGAATAATCAAGATATGGAAACGAATGATCAAGGTATGGGAACGAATAATAAATGTAAGAAAATGAATAATAAAGGTATGGTATGGAAACGAATAATCATGGTATGGTATGGAAACGAATAATCAAGGTATGGAAACGAATAATAAATGTAAGGAGATGAATAATAAATGTAAGGAAATAAATAATAAAGATACTGATACGAATAATCAAGATATGGAAATGAAAAATCAATATATGGAATGAATAAACAATATAAATAACCAAGACAATGAATAATAAACAGACGATGGGATATGAAAACTAACTAACGAATGAATAATTTGTGAAGTGTCGTTTAGTAGGGGTGGGGTTCTTCCTATAGACTTTAAAGAATTATGAGGTAGTTCCCCTGGTCCGCATTCAGAATGTTTACTTCTAGACAATATATTATATATGACTACGAACCCCCAGTCAGCAATGCCGACAGTTAAATTAAAAGAAATGCAAAGATGAAATTTAAACAACAATTTAATAAATGAAAATTTTAAAGATATTAAGCAATCAATGTCACTCTTGACCCAATGATCCCTAGATCATCATTTGATTTCAGTGTGAGGAATATTTTCCCTTCTTGAGTGTTACTCATCTAAATAAGTCTCCTTTCGTCTTTCTCTCCTTCCGATTCCTCTACTTCCGTTTCCTCTTCTATCTCTACTTCCGTTTCCTCTTCTATCTCTACTTCCGTTTCCTCTTCGACGGTATCTCTTGAGGTCACCCAAAATTCACTCGGTATCTCTCAAATTCACTCGGAATTCTTTCCACGTCATCCGGAATTCCCCCCTGAATTCTCTTCAACGTCACCCGAAATTTCCCCGGAATTCTCTCAACGTCACCCGAAAGCTTCCTGTTGAAAGGCATAATGCATTAGCATAGGGTGATGAATATTACCTCACACTAAGTCACTGAATTGAACCATCAGTTTAAGGCGGGACATTTTTGGTCACGCATGCGCACACATCGAAATTCCCATACGCTTCCGCCGCTTACAAAATGGCGCCATGACACAATCTCACAAAGAATTCAGACATCTACATACTGAGCCCTATCAGTATATACATACAAATATTTCAAATATCATTGTATTATAATATTACTACTATTAGTAATATGACTATCTATCTATATATATATATATATATATATATATATATATATATATTTCCTACACAAGCGTACCAAATCCACAATATTCACATTCAAATTACAATAACGGAAATCCGTTAACTCAAAGGCAAAATATATCATTACGTAAACAAAGTGCTAGTCTACCATAATATACCTACACAAAGAATTATAAATATTAATTCTTATAGCGGCTAGCAAACAATACAATTCTTCACGAATACAAATCGTCCTTTCAAAAGGGCGTAAACGTAATAATGCACGAAATAATATGCACACCTATTACTAACGAAAGAAGAGCAACATTTTACCTCACAAAATAAAGTGTAATATAATAATATCAAGAAGAAGATGCAACGAATTTACATCATAATCAATTGCAAGCAAAGGTACTAACGAACATCACGAAAGATGCAAAATATTAATATCATAATTAACTATTCATACTACAATACAAGTAAAATGAATATACATACGAAAATCCTTCCATTCCGCAGACGTATCAAGCAGAAATCAAACAAAAATCACACTGACCTTTGAAGCTATCGTAAGATTTCCTTGATTTCCAAAATCTGAGTCTGCCGCCAATTCTCGTCTGGCCGTACGGAATTCTACAGGTCTCTTAACCCAGTTACTTCTTGTAGCGAACTGACTAATTCCTATTAAACCTTAGATATTATTTCAAATTCTCGAGTCAAGTCCCACCCACATCGCATTTCGATTGGAGGGCGATCGACTCTGGTCAGTCGTTCGACTGTCAATCATCCGAATGTCTTTCTGTGTGTCTATCAATTGTTACAGTCTTCTTATTTGACGCTGTCCTGTCCTTTGATGTGGTTACGTCACCCGTCCGCGATGGACACAGTCTCCTCTGCCCTCGAGAGCTAACAAAGACCATCTTACGTAAGGGAATTAGCTAATTTAGAACAATTTGAAACATCACAGCTGGGTCAGGCAGACGTACAATTTATACATGTACAAGGCCAGTCAGAATCACAAGTTATAGTAACTTATACCTACATACAAGGGGTTGGGGTAAAATCGTCACATCCCCCCACGCTTGAGAATAAAATCAGGATTTTATTCCCTCAAAATACTACAAATGCAAAAGTGTTACAACAATATAAAGAACAACATCAGCAAAATCAACTAGATGCTAAACTGAGTATGAACATGAAAATTTAACCAGAATGATCTATATCATTCCAGCGCTTCTACTCATGAAATCTGCACCTACTTTTTCAGATCCTTTCACGTATCTGATCTGCATCTGGTACTGCTGAAGGAACAGCGACCATCGCATCAATCGACCATTGGACAACTTTGCCTGCGCCAAATAGGCGAGTGGTTGGTGGTCGGTCTCCAATATGAACTTGCGTCCATATAGGTATCGCTCGAACCGTGATATGCCGAACACGATTCCGAGACATTCCCTCTCCGATACGGAGTAGTTCTTCTCGGCAGCAGACAACTTCCGACTGCCGTATGCGACAGGGAAAAGCGTTTTCTCATGCTCCTGTAGCAGTACTGCTCCCAGTCCTGTGTCGCATGCATCGGTGCGAAGAACGAATTCCTTATCCAAATCCGGTAGACGAACAACGGCGTCGGATGTAAGTCTAGCCTTCAGTGTTTGGAAAGCGTGCTCACACGCATCGGTCCAAATAATCTTACTCGGGGTCCGTTTCTTGGTTAGGTCGGACAACGGCCTCGCAATCGAGCTGAAATTAGCGACATACCTCCGATAGTATCCCGCCAATCCCAGAAATGACATCACCTCCGTTTTCGTGGTGGGGCGTGCGGCGTTTCGCAGTTGCTCAACCTTTGACTTCTCTGGGGACAGCGTGCCTTGGCTCAGGGTATGTCCTAAATAGTCCAGTGTCCTGAAACCAAGGTGACATTTGGAAGGGCGGGCTGTCAAGCCCTCCTGACGTAGCCGCTCCAAAACGTCAGCTAACAGAGTGAGGTGTTCAACCCATGTCTCTGTAGCTAACAAGAGGTCATCCATGAAGTTGTGGACACCCCTATCGCGCAAGGGCTCCAACAACTTCCGCATCATCCTGGTAAAGATGCTGGGCGCGTTTTGTACCCCGAACGGCATAACCATCCATTGGTATGTCCCGTCGGGAGTAGCAAGCTTCGGTCTGTCTTCTTTCCTTACCGGAATTTGCCAATTCCCCTTGGACAAATCCAGCTTGGAAAAATATTTCGCTTTCGAGACCGAAGCGAAGATATGTTCCGGGTCAGGTAACATTTCGACTTGAAATTCTGTCACCTGATTCAGCTTCCGGTAGTCGACGCAGAACCTATGGGTGCCGTCCTTCTTCTGCACTAGGACTACTGGGGAGCTGTACGGAGAGTCGGCAGGTTCGATTACTCCCAGAGCAATCATTTGCTCAATTTCCTCCCTTACAACTTGTCGTTTCGCGTGGGGCAAGGGGTAGGGTTTCCGCTGCACTGGTCGGTCGTCCACCATCTTTAACCCGAACTCGACAAGCGCCGTCCTCCCGGGTTTTTCTGTTAACACGTCGGAATACCCGGCCAGCAAGGTCTCTATCTCGTCCCGCTGGCCTTCAGTTAACATGGGGTCACACTCCACGTCCGACGGAGTCTCGACCCTCGTTAATGGACAGCTCGGGACAGTGTTGGCACCTTCCGTATCGCCTTCGGCATCCTCGGTGACTATCGTGGCGACAACAAAATCGCTTACGGTCTCCCTTTCCCGGTACCTCTTGAGCAAATTGGCATGGTACAATTTCTCTTTCGTCGGTAGCCGTATCCGGTAGTTTTGACCTCCAACCTTCTCGGTGACGACGTATGGACCCCTCCAGGAAACTTGCAACTTGTTGTGTTCCTAGGGCAACAACAACAACACCTTATCCCCTACCTCAAACTGACGTGGTTTTGCGCGCTTATTGTAATTTTTCGCCTGCTGCGCCTTAGCTCGTTTGAGATTATCTTGCGCGAGAGAACAAACCTCTTCCAGTTTGTTGCGTAAGTCCGCGACGTACTGGTAGGTAGTGCGCACTTCCTCTACAGCGTGGTCGTCTGTCCACAGCTGTCTCAGTACGGCGATTGGGCCGCGTACGGTCCTCCCGTACAAGAGTTGAAAGGGAGAGAACCCCAAACTCGCTTGTGGTACTTCCCGGTATGCGAAAAGCATAGCTGGAATATTGGGGCGGCCTTCGCACAATTTCTTGAGCGTGTGCTTTAGAGTCCCATTAAACCGTTCGACCAATCCGTTACATTGGGGGTGATACGGTGTGGTCGTGAGGTGCTTAATTGACATGAGACGATTCACCTCCACCATCACACGACTCATGAATTGTGTCCCTTGATCGGTCAAGATCTCGTCGGGCACTCCAACTCTTGACCAGATCGCAAACAGAGCTTCCGCGACAGTTTCCGAGTCAATATTACGCAATGCTACGGCCTCCGGATAGCGTGTAGCATAATCGACGACCGTTAAAATATACCGATTTCCGTGCGCAGACGCGGGTTTTATCGGTCCGATTAAATCCATGGCGACACGTCTAAATGGTTCATCGATAAGGGGCGTACTCCCCAAGGGAATGGGTCGATGATCCGTTTTCGGGGTCATTCAATGGCATTTGTCACAGGAGAGACAAAACCGTTTTACGTCTCCCTGGACCCCTGGCCAGTAAAACTCTTTTACAAGACGGTCACGTGTCTTAGCAATTCCCATGTGTCCACCCATGAGACTTTCGTGTGCAAGCTTCAGCACTTCACAACGCTTTTCCTTTGGCACAACGACTTGCTTAAAGTGTTCGTTGTGTTTCCTGGCGTGGCGATACAAGATTCCCTTCTTGTAGACGAACTTCAACACGCCGTTCGGAGTTTCCCTTTCCGTTCAAGCTTCTGCGTGTTTATGCAACTGCGCCAGAGTTGCGTCTTCTTGTTGCAGCTTCCTCAACTCAGCTGGAAGAACATTACTAACCGGTATCGATGTAACTTGGATCGGCTTCTGTTTCGGCTGTCGACTCATGACCCTGGTCTCAACAGCACTCACTGGCATAGGTGTACAGGTTTCGGGGTTCGGCTGGGGTAACACCTAACGGCATCCCAATATGACGTCATGTGATAGTCCCTCCAAGCGAGCAGCTGCAATTTTCCCCTTCACGTATGGTGAATCGAGGTCAATGACAGCTACTGGTAAAGAGTCACGCGCGCAGTTCGCGTACTGAACTTCTATTACCTCCCCTGTATAGTCCTCCGGCTTGACATACTTCTTGTCGACAAGCGCGGGGACGCTGCACCCAGTGTCATACAAGATGGTGGCACCTTCACCATTGACAGTTGCGGCCGCAAGGTTGGCTGGGTTGCGACTCGCTTCCGGCACGCACTCCTTCCTAGCAACGACATTCACCTGGTTCTGCCTGCCCTTCGGACAGTCCCTGGCAAAATGCCCCAGGCGCTTGCAGTTAAAACACGTCGGCGGCCCTCGCCGACTTGCAAGTGCTGGTTTCGTGGGTGAGGCCTGTCCAGGTCGATAGGTGGCATCCCTACCTGTAGGTGACCCTCCGACCCTCCCGTCGCCCTGACGGTTGCGGACAGCAGGCTCAACCTCCCCCATACGACGCGACTCAGAGGGTCGGGGTCGATCCGCGCCCCCGGAACCTCCACTCTTCGAGTGTGCCTGCTCGTATCGCTCCGCTATGTTAGCGATCTCTTCGAGCATCCGGTGTTCTCTTTCGGCTAAGAAGACTGTCAATTCGCGACGGTAAGTACCCAGGACATGCTCCTTGAGTATTACCTCGCGTAGCCCGTTGTACGTGCGTTCGACTTCAGCCATTTTCATCCAATTCTCAAATAAACCTCGAACACGGTTGTGGAATTGAGAGTGGGTCTCGGTTACCTTTTTCGCCGAGTCCCGAAAATGTTTCCGGTATGTCTCGTCGGTCAGCCGATAATGGCAGAGAAGGGCCTTCTTGAGGGCATTGTAGTCATCAGCCTCTTCTGCAGCTAAGCCGTGGTAGACTTCCCGAGCTGCACCTTGCAAAAAGGCTGAGACATTAATGGCCCAGTGCTGTTCAGGGACCTGATGAGCGTGTGCGAGTTTCTCGAACTGCAGGAGAAAATCGTCAATAGCCTCCTCCCTGTCATTGAAGCGTGGCATGTTGATCTGGACCATCCGGTGGTCGATGAATGGTCGGCCGGTCGTTCCAGAGCTTGTACTGGCGTCGTCCCGTCCGTTGGTCCTAGCTTCAACTCTCACATTTTCCATCTCCAGAGTCTGGGCGAGTCTGGCTAGCTCTTGGTCTGCAGCTATCTTGGCTAGCTCCTGTTCCGCTGTTATCTTGGCTAGCTTCTGTTCCGCTGTTATCTTGGCTAGCTCCAGCCGTCTTTGTGTTTCTCTGTCTGCTGCTATCTTGGCTAGCTCTTTGTCCGCTGCTTTTTCGGCCTTCCATTCCATGATCCTTTCTTCTATAAAGGCCGCCAGGCGATCTCCTTCATATCCGAGCTCTTCAGACCCCATATCTCGATATTCCTTTATCATTTGCCTTTCGGTGGCCATTATCACTAATGTAAAGTGATACCTTGTCTCAATATTCTAACAAGACACAGCTACTTGTAATACAAGTTCAAATACATACCTGTCGATAGCAACTAATTTCGTTCAGGTAAGATATTTGTTCGACATCTGCTTCACCAGTACTGCTAGTAATGGAAGGTTTACAAAGCATGCACATATGACAATAAAATGCAAGATGAGAAAATCATAAAACAAATACAAAGAATGGAAAATATCTCACACTGTTCCCTAATACTCCTACAAATAACTTTAGGTCCTAAAATAATATATGTCTAATTCATATCCCGGACGAAAGCGTCCACTGTGAAGTGTCGTTTAGTAGGGGTGGGGTTCTTCCTATAGACTTTAAAGAATTATGAGGAAGTTCCTCTGGACCGCATTCAGAATGTTTACTTCTAGACAATATATTATATATGGCTACGAACCCCCAGTCAGCAATGCCGACAGTTAAATTAAAAGAAATACAAAGATGAAATTTAAACAACAATTTAATAAATGAAAATTTTAAAGATATTAAGCAATCAATGTCACTCTTGACCCAATGATCCCTAGATCATCATTTGATTTCAGTGTGAGGAATATTTTCCCTTCTTGAGTGTTACTCATCTAAATAAGTCTCCTTTCGTCTTTCTCTCCTTTCGATTCCTCTACTTCCGTTTCCTCTTCTATCTCTACTTCCGTTTCCTCTTCTATCTCTACTTCTACACTCGGTATCTCTCAAATTCACTCGGAATTCTTTCCACGTCATCCGGAATTCCCCCTGAATTCTCTTCAACGTCACCCGAAATTTCCCCGGAATTCTTTCAACGTCACCCGAAAGCTTCCTGTTGAAAGGTATAATGCATTAGCATAGGGTGATGAATATTACCTCACACTAAGTCACTGAATTGAACCATCAGTTTAAGGCGGGACATTTTTGGTCACGCATGCGCACACATCGAAATTCCCATACGCTTCCGCCGCTTACAAAATGGCGCCATGACACAATCTCACAAAGAATTCAAACATCTACATACTGAGCCCTATCAGTATATACATACAAATATTTCAGATATCATTGTATTATAATATTACTACTATTAGTAATATGACTATCTATCTATATATATATATATATATATATATATATATATATATATATATATATATATATATATATATATATATATATATATATATATATATATATATATATATATATTTCCTACACAAGCGTACCAAATCCACAATATTCACATTCAAATTGCAATAACGGAAATCCGTTAACTCAAAGGCAAAATATATCATTACGTAAACAAAGTGCTAGTCTACCATAATATACCTACACAAAGAATTATAAATATTAATTCTTATAGCGGCTAGCAAACAATACAATTCTTCACGAATACAAATCGTCCTTTCAAAAGGGCGTAAACGTAATAATGCACGAAATAATATGCACACCTATTACTAACAAAAGAAGAGCAACATTTTACCTCACAAAATAAAGTGTAATATAATAATATCAAGAAGAAGATGCAACGAATTTACATCATAATCAATTGCAAGCAAAGGTACTAACGAACATCACGAAAGATGCAAAATATTAATATCATAATTAACTATTCATACTACAATACAAGTAAAATGAATATACATACGAGAATCCTTCCATTCCGCAGACGTATCAAGCAGAAATCAAACAAAAATCACACTGACCTTTGAAGCTATCGTAAGATTTCCTTGATTTCCAAAATCTGAGTCTGCCGCCAATTCTCGTCTGGCCGTACGGAGTTCTACAGGTCTCTTAACCCAGTTACTTCTTGTAGCGAACTAACTAATTCCTACTAAACCTTAGGTATTATTTCAAATTCTCGAGTCAAGTCCCACCCACATCGCATTTCGATTGGAGGGCGATCGACTCTGGTCAGTCGTTCGACTGTCAATCATCCGAATGTCTGTCTGTGTGTCTATCAATTGTTACAGTCTTCTTATTTGACGCTGTCCTGTCCTTTGATGTGGTTACGTCACCCGTCCGCGATGGACACAGTCTCCTCTCCCCTCGAGAGCTAACAAAGACCATCTTACGTAAGGGGATTAGCTAACTTAGAACAATTTGAAACATCACAGCTGGGTCAGGCAGACATACAATTTATACATGTACAAGGCCAGTCAGAATCACAAGTTATAGTAACTTATACCTACATACAAGGGTTTGGGGTAAAATCGTCACATAATTAAAACAGG
The DNA here is from genome assembly GCA_030141615.1 of Unio pictorum. NCBI lineage: Eukaryota > Metazoa > Mollusca > Bivalvia > Unionida > Unionidae > Unio > Unio pictorum. The sequence continues at coordinate 2,952,983 of JARLTB010000316.1, forward strand.
AAGAAGCATAATCAAGAGGTAAGTATAGCTAATTAAGACTTGGAGATGAATAATCAAGAGATAGGTATGGCTAATTAAGACTTGGAGATGAATAATCAAGAGATAAGTATAGCTAATTAAGACTTGGAGATGAATAATCAAGAGATAGGTATGGCTAATTAAGACTTGGAGATGAATAATCAAGAGATAAGTATAGCTAATTAAGACTTGGAGATGAATAATCAAGAGATAGGTGTGGCTAACTAAGACGTGGAGATGAATAATAAAAAGATACGTATGGCTAATTAGGACGTGGACATGAATAATCAAGAGATAATTATGGCTAATAAAGACGTGAACATGAATAATCAAGAAATGCATATGACTAATTAAGAGGTGGAGAGGAATAATCAACAGATAAGCATAACCAACTAGGAGGTGGAAATGAATATTACAAATATACGTTTTGCTAATTCGGAGGTGGAGACGAATATTCAAGAGATAGGTATGGCTAATTAAGTATTGGAGAGGATTAATCTAAAGAGTAAAGAATAACAAACAAGTTAATGAAAACGGTGTGAAACATCGGGACTAATGTGTGTGTGTGTGTGTGTGTGTGTGTGTGTGTGTGTGTGTGTGTGTGTGTGTGTGTGATTTCGATTTTTAACGTATTTTTAGCAATTTTAGTCAGTTTATAGTTATGTATAGTACCAGAACTGATACTTCCGATATCAGTATGAGAGCAGTTTTATAGCTATAACAAGACAGGAGTCAATGTCTGAAGCCTATGCCAGTAGGAAGTTGCTGTCTAGGGAACAAAAATACTCAGTGATTGAGAAAGACTGTTTAGCTGTACGATGGGGAATTGGTAAGTTTCAGGAATATCTTTTTGGGACAGACCATTGACCATTGCTGTACTTAAACAAAGTTAAGATCATTAACACAGATGCGTTGGTTGCTAACCCTTCAATCCTATCTTTTTCGAGCTCAGTCAATCAGTGGGGACAAACATGTAGGTGCGGATTATTTGAGTAGGATGTAATTAGAAATCCGGAATACTGTATAACCACTGTAGATATTGTAAAGCAGCATCAATTGTAATATACTTCTATTCTGAGTAAGTTAAAAACATGAGTACATTTTTCTCGTTGTTGGTAGGGCATGGTATATTCATCGAAAAAGACAAGATATGATTTGGTTACTCCTTAGAACATATTTCCATATATATATATATATATATATATATATATATATATATATATATATATATATATATATATATATATATGCGGACAACGTCACCTAGGGTGAATATTTGTTTTTCGAGTTAAGCAGCTGAAGTAGCGTGTATCTCGTCCTAGATCGCTTGCGGAGAAAGACACTAGAAGCACGGTATGCACGGGTATTTCACCCTGAATAATACTCACTCTCCTGTGTGTTGAAGGCAAGTATTTTGCTTAACTGATACACTCATATTGGATTTTGTCAAGCAGTGAACGTTGTCCATTTTTGTAATCTAGCCATATGGGTAAGTGTTACATTTCTAATTTATTTGATATGTGAAGCATATTCACTTTTATGTCGTATCGTGAAATGATGCCTTTACCTGATAAATTGTGAACTTTAAGTTGCTAACTGATTTTAATGGTTCTTTTTCGAAGCATGTATCTATATCTTTACGTCCGTACCTTTTATAATGACCAGTTGATATGGTGGAGCCATTAAAGGTGGACGTGTCCAGTAAAGTGTTCTAAGCCAATTCAGGACAACAGTGGTCTGTACGTTTCTGTCTGTGGGTAGAACTATCTGGTCGTCTATATTGATATGAAAGATGACTGAACCATTAATACCAAACAAAGTCGAAACCGCTCATTTGTAAACTTGCGGGCATGGTGGATTCTTGAATGGCAGATACAAATATTAGCGGCAGATACAAGAGTGGGCCGACCCAAGAGTTCGGGATAACAGTGTGGTTTGTCCGTCGACACATTTGCAAGTTTTTACATATATTTATGAATCGCACGACTGCAAAAATTGTTGTTTGTTCCAATTGATTTATTTCAATCGAGTAACATGTGGATAAGTATGGTTACATGCGATTCTATGAATTTTATTTTGATTACATTAGATTATTTGAATCTTAAATCGATTACTGAAGATTCGTTTATTTGAATCTTATTGATTCCAAGAAGTTATCTGAATCTCGGTTTCATTGTACTAAATTGTGCGATTATTTGAATCTTACTCCCATTACGAGAGATTATATAAATGTTACCGTAATGCATTGTAAATGAACCCATTTTTTGTTTTCCTATTTGTGAATGTTTGCATAGAGTAATTGAATGAGACGCATATTTCAGAGCGTGAAAGAAGCGCTTTATTCGTAAAATATATTTTGTCATAATCCAATCCATGTGTTGTGTCGTCATTCAAGCATCTATTAAGTGTTACAATTAGTATCAACTGCAGATGAATGATAATAAAACTGAGGCCAATTTTCATCGTTTGCCTCAACAAATAACAACACCAACATTAAATTCGATACGAAACCTATGTATTTCTCTAGACAGTACTCTCAATGCACCAACAGGTCATTAACATGTGCAAGGCTTCATATATTGAGCTGAGAAGCATCAGCTCCGTTCACAAATATATTTCCGTTGATGCCACTTGCATGTTCACTAGTACTTTAAGCTGTATTATTGTAACTCAATTCGGTCTGGTTTGTATCAATATCTACTCTTCAAACTTCAAAAATGTTACAAATAGATCTGCTCTGATGTTTTACTGCCGGTTCTCCAGTGCAAAATACCTATCCGACCTCACCCATGTGCATACACAATATACTTACACTCCTCTTCTGACAATCGTAGACTTATTATTCCCACTAAGAAAACGAGGCGATATGGACAACTTTCGATTGCATAAAGGGCCCAGCAAAGTGGAACAAATTGCCCTTTGAAATTAAGAGTGCGCTAAAAATCAACTTTTTCGAGTGCAAAAAAGAAAATTAAAAAAAAAAACTAATAATAATTAATACCAAAGATTTCATACATTAAATATTGTCAGCATGTTTTTCTATATAAAATAGTGCTACGGGTAATATTCAATTAATAATACTTAATTAATTCCAAGAGAAAACAAATTTTTGAAACTTTTAATACACTTATTTCTATTGGATCATTTACATATCATCCCTTGTTTAATAATAAGTATTCCTTGATGAGCATGCATATTCAGTACACATCATTTGTTGGATGTATCTATCTGACAACCTGTACAATGGTACCATTCCTCCATTTCTTCTCAACCTATTGCTATAATGTCTTACCCTCTAATGGTACTGCTAGAATTACCAATCCTACTATTTCTATTTCATCTAATTGTAAAACAAGGATTACTACTCCTACTATTACTCACTGGACCTTGCATAAACTAAAAGCAAAACAGTTCAAATTGAAAAATAAATTTATCAAACTCTTTCATACTTTTTTAATTATCTCTTTCAAGTAAATTTAGTAATGATCCATTTCTCATATAGTCCTCCACTGGCAAATTTATTTTATATTTTGATTGCTACAACAGTATGTGTACTAAAATCAGACTTGTCAAGAACCCTCTCTTCAGGTCCCCAAGAAACAGAATGACCATACGAAGTCTGTCTAAATATTTCTTTAGTACACTAGTGTGCCGAGATCTACGTGGCAATAATGGATGGGCCAAATTCTTAGGCCTGTCTAACCTTATATGACCCCAAAGAACTGCTAGTAAATAAATGAACGGCTTTATGTGTTGAACATCTCTAATTTGTGGGAGGGGGATCCCATCTTCCTCGTAAATACTTGTGAACAAGTGAATGGCCCTTTATCTGTGAACTTTCAAAGTCTTATAAGGGTTCTTCTGAGAACTAGTTGTCTAAGCAAATTGGCCCTATGCCAGAATCCTGTTTAAATTTTGCATGGACCTTTCTAATGAAACGTACAAGTAAAACCTGGATGACCATGTGTCTGAAGCATGTCATCATCATTGTTTGGGTCCCTCTCCCAGAAAGAATTCCTAACACCTAGCCAAGTTTTATATAGGTCCCTCTCCCAAAAAAACATTCCAGGCCTCTTAAGAAGTTTTGTATGGGTCCCTCATTATTTTGAGAATGACTTGTAAACATTGGATAGCGCAATGCCTGTCTTAATATTGTCCAGTGATAACTAGCTGTCAAAATGGAAGGATCCATGCCTGAAGCATGTTTAATATTATGTAGACCCCTCTTCTAATGAGAACTAATTATCAAAACTTTCAGTTAATGTTAATTCATGTGTGCAGTTATACTTTCCTGTTATGATCTTCTAGTGAAAGATCATTGTTAAATGGGTCCTATGTTTCTTACACAAAGCACATATTTGATTTTGGTACAATGTTTCATACCCAAAATAGACTACTGGTGACTGTCTTATTTTCCACAGTAAGATCATTTTGGGTTCGGTCCTGTGGTTATGTTCACTGGGTTTTAATTCTATGTAACCACAAAATCTATTAAAATTTGTACAGAAAATGGTGAGCGAACAGCAGTATATAGTAATGGTGATTGTAAAGCAGTATACAGAAACATTTACAAGAAAATGATTCCTATTATCAGCGTGTGAGAAAGTTTTAAATGGAAACATTAAATGGCAAAATTCACAATAATGTCATATTTGATACACAATTAATGTAAAACTACACATGCAAGCTAACACCTAATCATTTTCACCAGGAATTTGTTATGTTTGTGGAAATGAAGTGACACTATTGTAAGATAACAAAATAATTACAATTATATGATATTAAATACTTTAATAAGTTACATTTTGAATTTTAAGCAAAATCAATTATCAAGACGAAAAGTTTACAATTTTGATAGTTTATTGGCCATTGAGCCGCCATGTTTTCCAATGACTTTCACAAACAATGCTGCACCTACAAGAAGGAAACGAAAATGATGTTAAAATGGGATATTATATAATTTGTTCCTACAAATTCTGACTTTCTATCAATGAGAAAGCAATATTATTTTTTCAAGTATAACAATTTCTTATTGTAAATTAGAAAATCCGGATCAATTATATTTGGTGTACTGATGATTTCAATCTGTCAATGTAGACCAGGATTCAAAGTTGTAAATGTCAGCTGGATCTTATGGTTCCTTGAGTATCATAAAACTTAAAATGTATTGTGGATAATAACACATGAAATCTATCAATATGTACTGTACTGTTTGTAATTTTTTATTTCCAAAATCTCTCATATATTATGGTAATTTCAAAATTATAATATTTCTTTTAATATTATTCATTTTACTGAGAATACTGAATGTTTTGTAAAACATGACTCATTTTAACACAGAGCATCAGGTTGAAAATCATAAATACTTTGTTACATTAAGTTTTACATACCTTAAAAAATACATATCACAATGTTTAAAAATAACTGCAGGCAATAATGGATTCTTAGAAAATTGATACAATACCTGGCACAGCATCATCTTGGATCACTTTCTTGCCAAGTTTGAATTCAAATCCAGAGCTGCAGGCCACAACTCTGCATCAAAGGCTGAATAGTAGACCTACCTCCTGTCTACATTCATACACTTGTACCATTTCATAACTTGTTAGTTTCCAATTTGTTCTGCTTCCTTTTATCTGTACAAAACGTTTGATATCATAATGATACTTTCTACCATCCGTCTCAGAATAAGTTTAGAAATTAGTACGAAGCAGAATTGCATCACAGGATTATATGTCTCAATGCACTTCCCTCTACTTTTTCTCAGCATACGTCTTAGGGTAATATCACATCATACATCCCCGGAAGCTATTTTCTCCCTTTTAAATGAATATAAAATAGAAGCAACCTAAATTTCTCGCTACAGATGATGCATTATCACTCATTTCACACTCGCTCTAAATCAAACATGAAATCTGCTAAATTAGGTGAAGTGAAATTGATTCTCGTAATCATATTAAGTAAAGTAATGCATTCAATACTTAAAACCTAGTGTTTATGCAAACAACAACAAATTAAACAATTACGAGGGAATTTCTTAAAAATCCCAGGAGTCCTAGGATTTTGTCTTTGTTTTCTTGCAGGTAAAGTTTAGACTAATTATAATTCTCAATGAGACGATATCAAATCTAGGAATTTGTATGTGAACACACCCCCTTAACTATCATAGCCAATCAGAATCAAATATCTCATCAAGGAGTCTTAATAATAATCTTAATCTTAAGGCTCAAAATGTATTGTTACATTTTTCACAACATTATCTGTCAGCAAGCAACATATGTCATGCACATAAATACCATGGACCCACTAAAGCAGCCAACTTCAGAATTCATGCACAAAATTGTTACACCATGGAACCTATAAGACAACCAACTATAGAATTTGTGCACACCATTGACCCGCTAAGGCAGCCTACTACATAATTCATGCACATAAATGATAGACCATATATCCACTAAGGCAGCCACCTGCAGAATTCATGTACATAAGTTATAGATCATGGACCCACTAAGGCAGCCAACTACAGAATTGATGCACATAAATGATAGGCCATGGACCAACTATTGCAACCAACTACATAATTAATGCACAAAAATGTCACACCATGGACCCACTGAGGCAGCCAACTACAGATTTCATGCACATAAATAGAGCAATCAGTCCAGAAAATGTCCACACATACGGATTACTATCTGAAGTTGGGATATACACACTTTTATCAGTGACCATTGAGAATGGTTAGGATATACACACACATTTATCAGAGTGACCATTGAGAATGGTTAAGATATCCACATTTTTAACAGTGACCATTGAGAATGGTTAGGATACACACACATTTATCAGTGTCCATTGAGAATGGTGCTTCATCATTATGGTTGATATAATTTTATACAGTCTGAAATTTAAATACTAAATTATTTTCATCCACCAGATTCTTAATCTAATATTAATTACAATAAATGTCTGTGTATAAATATTAATTACAATAAATGTTTTTGTATAAATTCTACATTGTAATAATGGATAGGCAATTCTTATAATACCTAATTTACACAATGTCAATTTATGTACAAAATATTTGGAAATTCCATGTTCATATTTACATCATTAGGTTTTTCATCTTAAAAATCAAAATTCAAAATTCCTGCTAAAATATGTACAAATCCTGACATGCTTCTCATACACAACAATATAGGAAAACAAATTTACTTTTCATTAATCTAGACTATAGACTGTAAAAAAAGAAAGACTTCTGTTTAATATTAGTTATATATCATTTCATATTTAACTATTCTTAAGCTTACAAAAGAAAAATGAAGTTCTAATGGATGTCATTGTGTTGATTCAATGATTATTTTTCTAGAATACTTTGGAACTAGCATCCTTACAGTAAGTACATGCTATCAAGGTGAATGGATGAGCTTGGAACTAGCATCCTTATAGTAAGTACATGCTACCAACACGAATGGATGACCTTAGAACAAGAATTCTTACAGTAAGTATATGCTACCAACACGAATGGATGACCTAGGAACTAGCATCCTTACAGTAAGTACATGCTACCAAGGTGAATGGATGACCTTCGAACAAGCATCCTTACAATAAGTACATGCTACCAAGGTGAATGGATGACCTTGGAACTAGTTTCCTTATAGTACATGCTATCATGGATGAGTAGGATTATTAAAGATGTTTTAAATGGCATGGACAAAAAATGACAAATTTTATTTTGTAACCCAATTCAATCAAGAAAAAATGGTTGCCAACGTTTACATAGTGTGTGTGTTTGTGTGTGTGACCTCAATTGTAAGTGTCAAATCATTTTCCTGGTGATAATAATAAGAGATTTGTATGAGTAACATTTGTAACAGCTTGTATATGGATATACAGTGTTTCATTTTATTTAAATATGAAAACCATTCATGAGTCTTAATATATTCACAATACTAATATATAATCTATCCACAATTACTAATACATAATCAAACAATAAATCATAATAAATAATCTCTCAATATATGTAATTTTATTAGCCAGTACGCAATACCACACCATATCATATCTGACAAAACTGGATGTTATGTGAGATGGAAAGACTTGTGAATATACAAGTACATGTCATGATACATTTCATGAGACAAATACTTGTCATAATAAAACTACATACGAAGCACATGTCATAATAATACTACTTACCAAGCATTTACCATAATAAAACTACATACCAATACTTGTCATGGTATAATTGTATACAGAGTTGGGGTACATGCACTTACCATGATACATCTACATACCAAGTTTAACGAATATTTATGATGAGGAAAATGATTGTTGAAAAGTTGGATGTCATGCACTAATCGCATAATATGATTGGCTAATCACTATCCAATCAGAAGCTACAATTTGGAGATGAGTCTGAGTATATGACGACTTTAGTGACAGTCCTTTGAATGGCTACATTTCTTGTCTTTAAGCTGTTACAAACTGATCTGTCACCATATGAAAATGATAGAAATATCATTTGAAATGAAGCTTGGGTCCAAGATGGAGATACATGAAATGCATGGTTTGTTTTTACCCTATATTTGATGACACCAAGTCAGTAGAAAACTTTCCATGCAAGCAGCTCTTCCCATACACTCATTGCCACATGACCTTCTAAAACTGTGGCATGTAATGGTAAATGCACATACAGACATTCTCACATGACCTTTTAAAACTGTCATAATGTTAAATGGTCATACACAGACATTCCCACTTGACATTCTAAAACAGTGGCATATTACGTTAAATGACAATACAGAGACATTTCCACAAGACATTCTAAAACAGTGGCATATTACATTAAATGCCCATACAGAGACATTGTCGCAGGACATTATAAAATGGTGGCATATAATGTTAATGCCCATACGCAGACATTTCCACATGACATTTTAGAAAAGTGACATAATGGTAAATGCCCATACACAGACATTGTCACATGACATTATAATGTTGGCATATAATGTTAAATGCCCATACACAGACATTTCCACATGACATTTTAAAAAGGTGGCACATAATGTTGAATACCGATACACAGACATTGTCACATGACATTCAAAAACTGTCATCATGTTGAATACCGATACAAAGACATTTTCACATGACAATCTAAAATGGTGCAATATAATGTTAAATGCCCATACACAAACATTGGCACATGGCATATAATACTAAATGCCTATACACAGACACAGACATTGTCACATGAAATTCTACACCTAAATATTAGCCTATGATAACCATGATCTGGATATACTGTTCATATCAAATCTCCTACAGAAAATGCCCATTATGGCCGACTCCTCCATGACCATGAGGTCACACATCAATGCCAGTTCCATGCCTCCAGCTACTGCATATCCAGACACAGCTGCAATGAATAGCTTGGATGTCAGAAGTCGAGAGGGACCCTTAAAGGGACCCACACCCATTTCAAATGCAGGGCATTTAAATGGAAACGTTTGATTTATGATATAGCTATGTTTAATTAGTTGAAACAGTGCACATGAAATTCAGAATTAATCCACCTATGATAAGTTTCCTGTGTTTACAGTAAATCTTGCAAAAAGCAGATCAACATCATATCAAGTCAGTAAGAAAAATAAAGTTTCAGCTTATATGGAATTCCTTCTCTAACTCAGACAAACTCAGAAACCTTGCAGCTGACAGGCTAATGTAAAATCACTGACTATCCAGATTTCTGGATTCTCTGTCTAATACGAGAACAGTGACACTCAGATGTTGGCATTTGAATAGCTGACTGACATCACTTTACAGCCCTATCAAATGACTGGCATAAACAATCTGAAATTTCAGACGTCATGCATTGATTGGCTGATATAAAATTATAGGCCAATCAGATGTCAGATTCTGATTTGCTGATGCCAAATCACCAACCATATGTAAAAACTGTGAGACAAGTCAGAGTGTAAAGACTTTTTTACAATCTTGGGACCTGATGAGTGTGACAAACCTAACAACAAGAAAATCTTAGAAATATCTTAAATGAAGTTAGGGTTATAGGTGGGTTAAATGGGATGCATCATTTGTTAGTTACCAAATATCAGATGATACTAAGTTTGTAGAAAATGTATCCTTCTTTCCATGCAAGTAACTCTCATAGAAACCATCCTACTAATATGGTGTAATTCCATATAGTGAGTCACTGGCAAATAATAGTACTAATAATAGACCCTTGTTCCTGTGGCATACATGTTAAATGACCATACAATGACTTAGCCACATGACATTTTCAAATTGGACATTAGCCTATAATAACTGAGATTTGGATAAATGTCAATACCAACCTTCCTGAAGAAAACTCCTCCATTAGTCAAAGCTCACACATCTAAGCTAGTTCCATGACTCTAGCCACTGCCTACCCAATTACAGCCATGATGATTGGAATGGATGGCAGAAGTCAAGAGGGCCCTTAAATAAGATCAAAGATTGGTTATCTTTACTACTTCCTTTAACATTTAAATGTTAGAAATTATGTGTCAATTCATGTTTTTAAAAAAAGTAATTACCACACAAACATAAATCTGAAAATTCAATATCTTGCTATTATACAGTTATTTCCTTTAAAACCTGATCTTTTTGATGCTATCATTACCATAGTTATTTCAGTTGTTCGCGTATCTATGATCATGCACTAATATTCTACGATTTTTCAGCTGGATTAACAGGATGTAAAGCACTCGCAAAACAATATACATCAGGCAAAACTGCATCACATGGCATGTGAAAAGACATTGTGATCAAACCTGATGAAGGAAAATGCAAAGTAAATGCACCAAGGGTCCTTAATAATAAATTAAGTGAGGTAGAATATTTCTGAGGTAAATTTAATTCAAGATGTTTACATTGACCTGTAACAATATTAATCTGGAAATTAACCATTTTCTTTCATGGAAAGTGGAGAATGGCTTATTATATATAATGCAGGAATGCTTAATGAGAATTTATGTAACAACATAGATATAACCATAAAACCTGCTGGAATTATTATCATCTCTTCTGTTTCATATGAAACGTTTCAGTCCATTTGGTACCACTTCCTCTATGTTCTATATATGGTCTTAATGGACAAAGTCAAGGTTTGTAGAAATGGGGCTACAGGTGGTTGGGTGGTTTAAAGAGCTTGCTTTTACTGCTCATGGCCATATCTTATTCACATAGGTTTGAGGCTCTAGATCAGAGATACTAATAATCATCTTCCCTTTATCTTTTAATAAAATGTAAGACGTAACAAAAATTCATCCAATATTTATATGTAAAATGGCATTAAGCCCAAATCAGTAACAAGGGCAGCATCAAAAGCTACACAAAGGCTGTGTATATAAAGGAATGTAATCACTCTCATTTATCATATCTTCTAACAAATACATAGTTATGTACCTTAATATTCCTGTCTAGCTTTTCAAAGCTAAAAGAGCCAATGAATCTAGTTTTAAAATCCTAGTGAGACCAAAGTGACATTACAGTGGATTGCCCGCAAATTTGGTACAAAAATAGTATAGATCAAACTCACTTGAATCAAATATTGGTTCGCTTATTATTGTCATTAAATAAAATACAAATCATAATATCAGTGTGTACTCTAACATATACAACCAAGCGATGCAAATAATTCTTTATTTTTTGTATATTTGGTATTTGAGCCTGTTTAAGTGTTTCTAGTAACCGAAGCCTCATATAGGCATCAAGGGGAAGAGGTCATTCATAGGGAAATAAAAACACAAACCAAATAGAAAATGCTCACAGAAATGATTTTCACCAGATATCTAGTTTCAAAGGATCTCAAGTATTTCTAACATGCTTCTGAGAGTGGACTGCAACTTTGCTTGTGGGACTCCTTTCTCTACGAAAAGAGTCCAAGACTACTAGTTGTAAAATTCTAGTGCGTTCTTGAAAGTACACTCTGATGAAATCAAATGTCCATTGACATTGAGCAGGATTATCATATCAGGGATGCTTGATAATATATTGTAAATGTGCCTCTCTCTCTATCTCTCTCTCTCTCTCTCTCTTTCTCTCTCTCTCTCTATCTCTCTCTCTCTCTCTCTCTCTCTCTCTCTCTCTCTCTCTCTCTCTCTCTCTCTCTCTCTCACACACACACACACACAATCACATACAGCTGACACTTGATAGTGGGACATTGTAACATCTTGTAAGGACTCTAAAATATTCAAATGTAGGGTCCTTTGGGACTGTAAAATATAATGCAAACTAAGTCCTTGGCTTGATTGAAAAAAATACAGATATAAATAAACGCATAAAATTTGCTTCAAATTTACTTATAATCAGAGAACTAAAATGTAATAATGCATATAACATCCATATAAGTGGAGTTTGTTGTTTATATATACAACTGAATAATGTACTGAGTTCATCACCTAAAATTACAATTTGTCCGAAAAGTGATTCATTACATAGAATCATTTTAAATTAAAAATATTTATTTTCCAAACAAGACTTCCTCCTCGCATCAACAGTCTTTCTATGGGTATTCTCCAAACCTTGCTCAAGTTATCCTTAATTGTTTCTTTAAAAATATGAGACTAACTTTGTGAAAAGATGTCCGCAAGATATTTGCAACACAAATACTTTAGTCGTGACCACTGACCTTGAAACTACTTTCATGAATAGTTTAAATTCCAAAATTATGAATGCAAAACTGGCACTAATTCACGGGATTCATCTTATAAATCCAGATTGCATTAGAAAAGTTTTCCTATCGTATGTAAAGATATTATCTTCTAATGACAGAATCTAGGCTAAAAAACCCTAATAAAAGAACCTAAATTACATTATTTCAATGTCACACTGCTGTTTAACACCTTGTTTGATATAAATGCAACTAAATACAAAGTCTGGTAAAAATCCATTTCTATATATACAATTCACAGGTCTCGCAGGAGTTGAAAACTAGGAGTCCAGGGCTCCCATTTTGTTAAAAACAGGAGACCCATCAGCAAAAGTTGCAGTTACATCCCATTTTTTAAACTTTGCGCATTTGAATAACTGTTGGTTACCATTGAGTTTAATTCCCCCATTCTTTATAACACTGACATGTACAACTGTATCATCGTTTTCTGCGTTTCTGGTAATTCTGCACAACAATACGTCTTTTCTGTAAAATATTAGATAACGTGCCTTTCTGGTAAAAAAAAGTTTTAATTGTTTCGGGGGCTGAAATGTAGACAGAAAAATTCCTAAGTAATGGATTTCATTTCCATAGCCTGAGGCATAAACATTACGGTTTTTTTAAGCCATGCGCAGAATAGTCCACTATAACAGTTCTAGCAACTTTTTAGCACAGTTCTAAATCTCATTTAAATCTTCATCATTTTTTCGTTTAACCCCAAAATACTTGTCCAAATTTGCAAATGGCATATTGTCCATGTCTCGATGTGTCTTGGTTTTGAGTTCGCATGCAATATTTTGTACAGCTACAATCGGAAATGAAATCAATCACAGGATCACGGGGTTTCATCAACGTAGCATATGGCGATTATGATGACAAAATATAACATATGTCGATATTTGTGGCGACAGCAATTTTGCCTGATAAAAACTATATATACAGTCTTGCGTTTGGAGTAGAAAAAATCAAAGGCACCAAGCCAGAAAGCAGCGAACATGGATATTACAATGCACTGTTATATCATAATCCGCTTATGCTGATATCTGGCCTTATTACTGTATGCTGTATTAAAATAAAAATAACCATGCAACTGACTAGATAAAATCCAACACCTTTGAAGGCGGAAACATGAAAAAATAGTTTTGCTGACACTTCAAAGAAAACTGATTACCTTTGAAGCACTGCTAGATGCTAAACCAATTAAAACAATTTGTCTACGAATGTAAACAATAGCATGTCATCTATGAATGTAATCCATAGCATGTCATCTATGAATGTAAAACCGTAGCATGTCATCTATGAATGTAAAACCGTAGCATGTCATCTATGAATGCAAAACCGTAGCATGTCATCTATGAATGCAAAACCGTAGCATGTCATCTATGAATGCAGAACCGTAGCATGTCATCTATGAATGTAAAACCGTAGCATGTCATCTATGAATGTAAAACCATAGCATGTCCTCTATGAATGTAAAACCATAGCATGTCATCTATGAATGTAAAACCATAGCATGTCATCTATGAATGTAAAACCGTAGCATGTCATCTATGAATGTAAAACCGTAGCATGTCTTCTATGAATGTAAAACTGTAGCATGTCATCTATGAATGCAGAACCGTAGCATGTCATCTATGAATGTAAAACCGTAGCATGTCATCTATGAATGTAAACCCAAAGCATGTCATCTATGAATGTAAAACCATAGCATGTCCTCTATGAATGTAAAACCATAGCATGTCATCTATGAATGTAGCACCATAGTATGTCATCTATAAGTGTAAAATCATAGCATGTCATCTATGAATGTAAAACCATAGCATGTCATCTATGAGTGTAAAACCGTAGCATGTCATCTATGAATGTAAAACCGTAGCATGTCATCTATGAATGTAAAACTGTAGCATGTCATCTATGAATGTAAAACCATAGCATGTCATCTATGAATGTAAAACCATAGCATGTCATCTATGAATGTAAAACTGTAGCATGTCATCTATGAATGTAAAACTGTAGCATGTCATATATGAATGTAAAACTGTAGCATGTCATATATGAATGTAAAACCGTAGCATGGCATATATGAATGCAGAACCGTAGCATGGCATCTATGAATGCAGAACCGTAGCATGTCTTCTATGAATGTAAAACCATAGCATGTCTTCTATGAATGTAAAACAATAGCATGTCTTCTATGAATGTAAAACCATAGCATGTCTTCTATGAATGTAAAACCATAGCATGTCTTCTATGAATGTAAAACCATAGCATGTCTTCTATGAATGTAAAACCATAGCATGTCTTCTATGAATGTAAAACCATAGCATGTCATCTATGAATGTAAAACCATAGCCCTTATTTCAGCCCTTTCAAACACCTTTAATTATAGACAGCAGAACACTGACTCCTTAATTATGCATGCACAGATCAAATCAATCAAGTATCATATTAAACTGATTGAAGAGGACACAAATGATAAAATAAACAACGAAATGGTAATATATTTTCCCAACTAGAAATTTGTGATTTTGTTTTCATCAGATTCTGGTAACTGTTTGTGACACATTTATGAATTGCCAATATTATTTTAGTACACTGACATACCTTTGCTTACCTGATGTTAAAAAATGTTTTCCTTTTTCTTTTTCTTCTGTTTGTTGTTTTAGTGAACTTTTGTGGGTTAATACATTCACATAAAACCACAAAATATTGACACTTTAAAACCCCCTGAATGACCTCGGCTTATTGAATGTTATTACGCTTTCCAAATGGTTTTATTTTTGTACTAAATATTATAAACAGAATGTAAATGTTACCGATGAGCTGTTGAGACAGTTATTTTACCACTTTGACAAACGGTCAGAATTTTGCCTGAAGCAAAACGTATATTTATAAGATTGTCTCATTTGGCTCTGAATATTTGATATTTAGGCATTTTAGAGAAAACAATCTAAACTCACACAAACTTGACAACATTAGCTGTAACTGCCTTATACCTTTCTACATCCAAGTTGCCGTAGTGGTGTGATGGCATGGTTTTTAAAAAAAAATGGGTTTGACTGATTTTAGTATTTTTTGCATTTTTTTTTACTTTCTCTTTTCTCATCATCCTGTTGTATTCAGGTGTGAGATTTGGCTATTTCCTGTTTACGCAGCTTTTAATATATTCCAGTCATACATTATTATGTCTGCAGTGTAACAGTTTATAGTGATATCTAGCACGGGGGCTTTATCTAGCATGATGCCCCACCCTATCACATTATCGTGACACCAGGCCGGCCAATCGTAACACTAACCTCTTATTGCTGAGCGCAAAGCAAGGAAGCTGTTAGTACCATTTTTATAAGTCTTTGGGATGACTCAGCCAGGGATCGGACCCACGACTTCCCGCATCTGAGTCGGATGGTATGAGCACTTGGCCACTGGAGCGGTCAGAGGATTAGCACTCAGAAAATCAACATATTGGGGAGAAAGGTATCAGAGTTTATTTTAAAAGCATTGCATTTCTGGATGACGAGACAAGATTGGAAATTTACTTGCAAAGATTCGTCAGTTCAGCATTTTTCACGTGATATCGGATGAAACAAGTTCAGCTATATCAACGTTCTTGAGAAATATTCATATTGTTTTCCAATTGTGGAAAACAGGTTTGTTCGAATACGAGAAAAAGCAATTTCATATTTGTGTACGATATAAACGATATTGTTTTCCTGACCATGTCATCGAGTTGGATCGTAAATATTCAAATATATGACAGTGATCCCAAGGATTACTAAATTATGACCAGAACAAGAACGTGAAGTATGAATTTTATCTCTCTTGACTTTGAATGCTATCAAGAGCATATAATTCACATTTCTTGGTGCTTGAACTGTTACATTTAAGTTCCAGTATTTTATCGCTGTCGGAATTGAAGCATGTTCCAAGGCCATATAGTTCGCGGCCTTTCGTACTCTTTCTAATTTATTAAGTAGTCCTAGATTTTATTTTGCCATGGTTGACACATGCAGCTAAAAGGAAAAAATTTTGAGTTGTGCTGGATCTGCATGATCTTCATCAGTAAAAGGACTGACACTGAATTATCATTTCAGTGAAGTAATTAAATTTGTTTAAATAAGGAAATCTTTAAAAATGTCAAGGTAAAGATCAAAAATGTGGATGAGATTATAACGATGGGAGCGTAAAGATGGGAGTATATAGATGGGAGTACAACGACGGGAGTATAAAGATAGGAATATAAAGATGGGAATATAAAGTTGGGACTATAAATATGAGAGTATAAAGAAGGGAGTAATACGTATATAGATGGGATTACAATGATGGGAGTATATAGGTGGGAGTACAAAGACGGGAATATAAAGATGGGAGTATTACGTATATATGGGATTATAATGATGGGAGTATAAAGATGGGAGTACAAAGATGGGAGTATAAATATGGGAATATACAGATGGGAATATAAAGATTGGAGCGTAAAGAAGGGAGTATATAGATGGGAATATACAGATGGGAATATAAAGATGGGAGTATAAAGATGGCAGTAATACGTATATAGATGGGACTATAATGATGGGATCGAAAAGATGGGATTATATAGATGGGAGTATAAAGATGGGAATATACAGATGGGAGTGTAAATATGCAGCTTTCGCGAAAAATCCACATAGTATCCACGCTATTGCTGCCTTCCTTTGGTCGGTTCAGAATATGGATCTTGTGGATACTTTAGAAGAGGAGAGGGTCATTTATGTTACCGTTCGAGCTATGAGTAAGCATTTATGGATAACTTGCACATATTCGAGTGAAGCACAAGGAACATCTCCATTGGAAATGGCATAGACATTTTAATCATTGTTCACATAATGTTATAAGAAGACTGGTCACTTTGAAAATGTTCAGATTGTCAGATATTAATCAGCTACAAAGTTAATATATGACTTGCCATGCTGAGACTCATGTTGACAATGCCAAAGCAAATTATATGCAGGTAGTAAATTTCATTTAAAAGATCCGATTCCACAACACGAAAGGATGTCTTTGTATTTTGGATATGTTTTGCCTGGTACCTGTACTGTAAGTAGCATATTCTCCGTGGCAAATATATTAACAATACGTGGAAAGATATGGCAAGCGAAATATTATATAATATATATATATATATATATATATATATATATATATATATATATATATATATATATATATATATATATATATATAGGAAAGCTCATCGTGTTAGATGTGCTACGAATAGTGATGAGTTCTGGCTTCCTTACCCTTGTATCAACAAGACAATTGCCGTACTTTATCAACTCCTCATACTACCAAAAAGTGTGTATGTTAGCTGGAGTTACAGTTTGAAGTATGTATGTGACTGGATTAGTCTTTCCTTTGACACTGGAAACACGAGGTGACTGATTATGTCAAAGATGTCTCATGCACACACGCGCTGGTGGATGTGTATGTGTATCTCATTAAATAGATAGTGGAATTAGTCAATTGACACTCCCATTCCCGTGTTTTCATCTTCATGTCTGTATGACGGACAATACTGATCTCTCTTAAAGATCACTTGTTAAAGAGAGAATCATAAACCAGCATGGGTTTATAAAACAAAATGATCCTATTTAAACACTAGCTTAGAGCGATGCACTAAATCCTAATAAAATTATATAATTATATTCTTTTTAATTGTTACATATGCACTATCATAGTCAAAACAAAAAACATACATATTTAAAGACATTGAATCTTTTGACAATAAGGGTCTTCTCTATGATGATTTGGAGAGGGACAGCACCAATAACACACGCAAACACGCATATATACATACATACATACATACATACATACATACATACATACATACATACATACATACATACATACATACATACATACATACATACATACATACATACATACATACATACATACATACATACATACATACATACATACATACATACATACATACATACATACATATTCCATGGAACGATATTTTCTAAGATCCCGGTTTGCTTGGGTAGAAATAGAGCCATTGTTTCTCAAGGCCGAGCTCCCGGTGGGTAGTACTTTAAGATGATGTTAGTTTCAGTTTGGAAAAAGTTTGTTTCGATTATGCTAAGGAATCTCTCGCGCATCAATTATTTACAGCTCCAGTTACAGTTTCATCATTAAACAGAATAAGTCGATAGGCCAAACGGTATTGTAATGTGTAACATTTTTAATGAGACGGCCGTTTTCAATTGTATATTGCTGGGGAACATTATAATAATAGCTTAAAAATATATATTTGAACTTTTACTCCCATTTTATACCATTGGCTGTGTTTTAATGACTTTAAAATGTATTAACATGAATTTACCATTAATCGTGATTTTTTTTCCATTTGAAAAAGTACATATATATTTTCAACAGTGACTGTACATCCAGAATTTGAAATGTACACACATATATTGAACAGTGACTGTTTCAGTGATTTGAAAATGTAAACACATATAATATAGAGATTGTGACTGATAAATGTCTGTCAGTTATTTTTACATATCTGGATCACACATCTAAGCGGAAAATAGTTTCGGTTATATGTTCTAAATACAATCGAAAACCATAAATTAGACTTTGTTTCTACATAATCGACATTAAATTTGACACTATAAAATCTCCAAACTGAATCAAATTTTATAATAAACTTTAAACTGATTTATTACATGATATCTATTGAATTTAAATGATTTATAATTATTATATAATTCTTTCTAAAGCGTGTGCTGTTTCCCACCACAAATCTTAAGGATACTAGTTTTTGTTTTCCATTCAGATTACGTTACTATGTTACAATGTGTTAGAGTCAATTTAATATTTTTAGCTGTGTCTTTCATAATATAATTAATTTAACCGTAATATGGTGTATTACTACGTTGTACCTTATCAATTAGACAAACAAGGCAATTATTTATTATCAAGAAGCTGATACATTTCTGACAAAACCTGTGTTGATGTAAAGTCACTATGCGATATTGAAAGGAACATTCTATCTCACCTATATTATTTATTTTGAAGAAATAAATATTTAAGTCCATGAACTCTGGTCTGTTCGATATATAACACACAGGGTGTTACAATATCATTAATCAGCGGATATAAAATTCATTTTAAACGGTCAACATATATCCTACAGTTCCAGATATATATCAGGTTATTCGCGGGTTATGAGCGTTAGTCATATAATATTGTATAAGCCCCACTTGTCAAAGGATAAGTGTTAAGTCACATTTGTCAAATGGTATTGTACACATATACTAATAATAAATGTAACCCACTCCGTTTTGATACTTGTTATCTAAGAGATGACCGCCCTCGAGATAATTGCGTGGTTCTAGTATCAGAATAGATATGGTAAACTGAGCAGGTAGATTGAACAAACAACTCTGAAACCCGTAAAGATAAATAAACAATTTAATCAATTACATATACAATTATGAAACTTCCTTTCATTAGGAATAACCGCGGTTTAGAAATATAACTTTCACCGAATTGCAATACGATTTGAATAGATTTAAACAAATTAGCCGTTCTATTACTGATAGTTTAAAATCATCATAGGATCGAGTGGTACAATCGAAGTCAATGACTTGTTCGATTTTTATAACCTGTTATTCTCGGTCCTCTTTCTTTGTTCAATCAATGTCGTTTCAAGAAGTCGCTGTCTCGTCCAATTTCTAGATGCTCTGCACTCGAGGATATTTTCGCTTGATTCCGGACTGTCCACTGATGCGTACACTGCAATTTCCGTCTCTCCCAATTTCTTTTCCCAAAGTTGACGTCGCTATTCCCGTAACTTCACGATCTTCCCAAAAAGCTATTTTATTCCTTTCAAAAGAAAATTAAAATAACATAAGTCTCTCGTTACAATGGTTACAGTTGAGACTGTCCATTATTCCTGGTTCGAGCATTCAGATATTTCTATCAGTGATAACAACTTTATGGCTAGTAAGATCTCCTCAAAAGACGGTAGTTAAACAAATTGTTCATTCGTTTTGCCTTGACCTAATACATTAACATGTTACACAGCGAGGCGTTGAATCGTATACACTGTCGCAAAATTATCTATGAAATCAAACTTCGGTGAATTCACACGTATTCTTGTAACCCCTACTATCGTAATACATTAAATTCTTAGAACACTATAATTATTCAAAACAATATGTTATATTGAAGAATTAACGTAGCACACCCTATTCATACTCAGCATAGTGTTTTTACGATATAAATTACAACTACGTCATTCTTAAGAATTAAGGTAAAAATTTCAATTCATAATTTACAAGCACATTATTATACAAATGTATCAAATGAATGCATGCAAGTATTTCCGATTCATAATACAAAACACATTATTATACAAACGTATCAAATTAAATCAATTATACAAATGTATCAAATGAAATCATGCAGACCTGTAAACTAAGCAAACGTCATATAAATTGCATCAACAATATACATGGAATTGTGACAGTACCTTTCTGTTTTTGGTGTGTCACTCAACCGTCGGTTTGGGGGTTTTCGACCACGCATCCTTACGAATGTATTTCTTTCAAATAACATCCAGAGTCCTTACTAAATAATTCTACCTCTGGCTCTCTTACAGAGCAATGTCAAGACTAACTTTTAACTTAGCTAGTACGGTATTATGTTCTAAAGATTTTCGTGTGAAAACACACCTCTTATTTCCGTGATCAATCAGAATCAAATGTATTTTCTCCCGCTTTCTCTTAAGTCGTTTACGTCATGGTCAATATGACATGCTTGGTGTTAAGCAACAGAATCTCTGCATTGTCTCAATTCTCACACTTTCCGTGTAAAATGAAACTTCAAACTGTCGCCATCGGTCAGTCGGCTGCTGAATAAACAACGTTTAATTATTAAAAAGGTCACATTCTGCTATACAGATCAGTATTTGGCATAGCGTGTCATCATAAATCTAACTAATGGCTATCTGGCCTCACCTAATTGTTTTTTAGTATATCGACTTAAATTTGCCACTTCACAATATCCCTGCTGCTTAATTTACATTTTGAAAAATTTAGGTTATCGTGAACCTTATTTTAACTACGTTCATTCTAACAGCACTTGATAATTTACTATTTCACTGAAGTTACGGTAATTCATATTTTTTTACTGTTTCAGTGTATACGTTTTTAGTTTAATTTACATTAATACTATCGGATCGGTTTAATATTTTAAAATTGAAGATATATTGTTTAAGTTACTCTTATGTGATCTGATTAAATTGCTGTTTCAGTGTATACATTTAATGTGAAATCAAATATCATTCAATTAGGAAATGAAATATAATAAAAAAGATGTACAGAATTATAAGCAAAAACTGTTGAAAATTCAAATATTATTTATTTTGTATTTATTCAACCATATACAGTTTATTATTTATCTACATCACGTCTCTGACTAAAGTATTTTTATGTTATCTTTATCTGCCTGCGGGTTGTACGTTATTCGTCATTGAACCCGTTGACTCGACATAAATGGTGCTGCATGAATGATAATCCAGATAATGGGCATACAAAGTCCACTGATAGCATGAATTTAACTCACATGATATGGGCTTCCACGTGTGCGTTACGTGCGTTGATGTAGCATACTATATACGGGATGCGACCTTCACTTAGTTTATTCTTAAACGACGCGTGTACTTGTATTCCCTTGTTTCACCCTGTGAATTTGATTTTATCTATATGAACATCAGAGTGCAATTTTACAAAGAACCAAGACGAGGAAGTCATAATCGATTTTATATAAATATCCAATAATTATAAAATTTGTCCTATAGCTCAAGCTTGGAAGTTTGAGTTCATTCTAATGTTTATATTCGAACAATCTTATTTCCAGACTTTGTTTTTAAGTTTGTATTTAAACTTTTAAATACACCAGAACCATCAAGTTAAATCAAACCTAATTTTGTTAATCAGTTAAACCGAACTTTTCAAGTATGTTGTAATCTTCCACCTTAGATCAATTCGTAAAGTGTAAGTCTGATGCTTGCCTAGGCGAACGTCCGTCACTGTTTTGGTGTGTTTTTGAAAACGTCAGTTCTATCCCATTACCTGCTACTATAGAAACATTTTTCCTTTAAAACCTAACCTTTTTGATGCTATCATTACCATAGTTATTTCAGTTGTTGGTGTAGCTATGATCATGCACTAATAATATATGATCTATCTATTGTATTAACAGGATGTAAAGCACTCGCAAAACAAAACACATCAGGCAAAACTGCATCATATGGTATGTGCAAAGACATTGTAATCAAACCTGATTTAGGAAACTGCAAAGTAAATACATCAAGGTTCCTTAATAATTATTGAAGTGAGGTAGAATATTTCTAAGGTAAATTTAATTCAAGATGTTTATCTGTAACAATATTAATCTAGAAATTAACCATTTTCTTTCATGGAAAGTGGAAAATGGCTTATTATATATAATGTAAGAATGCTTAATGAGAATTTATGTAACATAGATATAACCATAAAATCTGTTGGAATTATTATCATCTCTTTTGTTTCATATGAAACGTTTCAGTCATTTGGTACCACTTCCTCAATATGTTCTCTATATGGTCTTAGAGTCAAGGTTTGTATGACTGATTTCAAAATTATCAAGTTTAGTAAACAACACATTCAATAACTGCATCCCAAACTACTTGCAAATATGCTTACAACACAGGTCATGTGCAGAAAGGGAGCCACAGGTGGTTGGGTGGTTTAAAGAGCTTGCTTTTACTGATCGTGGCTATCTCCTCTCGTCCACATAGGTTATATGTACTAGATCAGAGATACTAATAATCATCTTCTCTTTATCTTTTATTTAAAGGGAAATCATAACAAAAATTCATCAAATATTGAATGTAAAATGGCATAAAGACCACATCAGTAACAAGGACAGCAACAAAAGCTACACAAAGGCTTTGTATATCAAGGAAAGTAATCTCATTTATCATATCTTCTAAAAAATACATAGTTATGTACCTGAATATTCCTGTCTAGCTTTTCAAAGATAAAAGAGCCAAATGAAGCTAGTTTTAAAATCCTAGTGAGACCAGAGTGACATTACAGTGGATTGTCCACAAAATTGGTACAAAAATAATATAGATCAAAATCAATCAAATCAAAGTTTGGTTTGCTTATTATTGTCATTAAATCAAATACAAATCATAATATCAGAGTGTACCCTAACATATACAACCAAGCGATGCAAAAAATTCTTTATTTTGGTATATTTGATTTTTGAGACTGTTTTTGTGTTTCTAGTAACCGAAGCCTCATATAGCCATCAAGGGGAAGAGGTCATTCATAGGGAAATAAAAACACAAACCAAAAAGAAAATGTTCACTGACATCATTTTTACCAGATATGTAGTTTCAAA
Organism: Unio pictorum; assembly: GCA_030141615.1. Lineage (NCBI taxonomy): Eukaryota > Metazoa > Mollusca > Bivalvia > Unionida > Unionidae > Unio > Unio pictorum. The sequence goes on from JARLTB010000316.1 coordinate 2,977,149, forward strand.
GGATTTCAAGTGTTTCTAACATGCTTCTGAGAGTGGACTGCAGCTTTGCTTGTGGGACTCGTTTCTGTAACAAAAGAGTCCTAGACTACTAGTTGTAAAATTCTAGTGAATTCTTGGAAGTACACTCTGAAGAAAACAATTGTCCATTGACTTTGAGCAGGATTATCTTATCAGGGATGTTGAAAAGAAATTTCCATTGACCCTGAGCAGGATAAACTTATCAGAAATGATTGATAATATATTATAAATGTGCATCTCTCTCTTTCTTTCTTTCTTTCTATCTTTCTTTCTTTCTTTCTTTCTTTCTTTCTTTCTTTCTTTCTTTCTTTCTTTCTTTCTCTCTCTCTCTCTCTCTCTCTCTCTCTCTCTCTCTCTCTCTCTCTCTCTCTCTCTCTCTCACACACACACACACACACAAACACACACACACAGTCATAAAATAAAATGTCCAAGGTTGAGAACAGGTGCATTGACTTTGAGCAGGATAAACTTATCATGAAAGCTTAAGAATGTTTGAAAATTGATTCATTACAGAAAATCATTTTAAATTAAAAATATTTAGTTTCCAAACAAGACTTCCTCCTCACATCACCTTTCTATGGCTATTATCCAAACCTTCCTCAAGTTATCCTTATTTTTTCTTTTAAAAATCTGAGACTAACTTTGTGTATAGATGTCCGCAAGATATTTGCAGCACAAAAACTTTAGTGGTGACCTCTGACCTTGAAAATACTTTCATGAATAGTTCAAAATCCAAAATTATGAATGCAAAACTGGCACTAATTCATGGCATTCATCTGATAAATCCAGAATGTATTAGAACGTTTTTCTTATCGTGTGTAAAGATAAACCTAAAGTCTCAACATTTAGAATATTCTAATGACAGAATCAAGGCTAATAAACCCTAATAAAAAAACTTAAGTTTCAATCTTTCAATGTCACACTGCTGTCTAACACCTTGTTTGATATAAATGCAACTAAATACAAAGTTTGGTAAACATCCATTAGTATATATACTATTTATGAATTATCTTCCCTGGAACCAAGTCTAAATACAATGGCTTTTCATCCATGTTTCCAAATAAATGTTCATCAAATTCCTCATCCACCTTCAACCTCCTTGTATATTTTAGTCTATTGTTTTCCTCTAGGTCTCGAGGTAGTTTTTGGTGGGGATATTGAAGTTCTGCATCTCAGTGCAAGTCCATTTAACTTGAAAAATCCATCAATCCATCCTCTTGCGTCCTGAAACTTTCAATTTTCCTCCTGAATAACTGCAGTAGCATAATTTTCTAACATCACAATTGTTACAAGCATGTGATGGTCATGCATACAGAGTCAACAGGATAAAAAATTCCAGCTTATTCTGATGTTTATGCATCAAGGGTCAGATGGCACCTGGAATATATCCTTTCTTTGTCTTTTGAATATTTTTCGAAAAATATATTTTCATCACCCTTGATAAAGTATTTGTGTAAGGCTGTACTTTGAACCTATGGGCCTATTTCCACAGAATTCTGCCTCCTCAACAATTTTAATTTTATAGTTAATGCCCCATTTCTTATACTTTCCTCTTACTGGTGACTTTGCAGTAGTCTTATATCCCTCATATCTTTGCATGTAGTCCAGATTGTATACTGCAGGCTCAGGAAATTTTCAGCAGCAATGGGCACTTTTTCAATAGTATATTTTGGTATGATGGCATTATATGCTGCATTATTATTTTATTGGTGCAGTTCAGCATCATCTTTTACATTGGTGATCTTGGTAACTGATGTAACAGACTGGTGGTGGACTTGACCTTTGTCTTTTCTGGGCCATTCAGGTCCAATATCCTGCCTTTTGTTTGGTAGTTAAGTGTATTTAGGTGGTGGTGGTGCGCGTTTCTTTGTTACACTGACTATATATTGTAATAATTAATGATTCAGTTTGCTAGATCTATTTGTAACCAGCTACCTCATGCTGACAACGCAAAGCAATGGGGTCGAACCCCATACCTCAACATAAAGATTCAAAGCGTGCGGTAGGAATCATCAGACCAGTTTAAAAAGTCCTATAAAGGTTTTATATGGCATCATTTTGACAAATATCAAAGATCTTCATGCAAAAATGCTTTCTATCAAAATCTCAATACCAAAATGTTTTACTTTTACTGACAACATGGTTTTTACGACATGAGGTATCACAGTATCAATTGTTTTCCCATAGACCTCAATGCTAATGTTTTGCGAAATAAATATAATTTCTATCCTACTTCATATTTCAGAATGTATGTCACACACTGTCACAGAGAACAATCTTAGATTGTCAATTTGACAAGGCCAACCAGGTACTCCACTTTATTTAAGTTAAAATATCTTTTGTGAGTTTATCCTATCTGTAATTAAAAGAAATAAAACAAGATTATATGGATGTAATTTTAGTATTTTTACAGACTTTACTTAGGACCAGTCAATAAAAGCAGCACCTGATTCATTTGGTGCAGAATCCATAGAATATGTTTCATGGAATCACAGTACCAATTATTGTTTCCATAGACCTCAATACTAATGATTTGTGAAAAAGAAAAAATAACAATTCTATCCTACTTCATCATGTGTGTCTTTTCTGGGCCATTCAGGTCCAATATTCTAACTTTTATTTGGTGGTTCAATGTATTTAGGTGGAACTGGGATAAAAGTCTCTCCCTTTGGCAGTTTTTTTGCGTGATGAAACTTAATAATAAAGACATGCCCAAGTACTAACACTCCAAGATCTTTGATCTATAAATCAAACTCACCAAGCATTGACTTTTGCATTTATGATAAAAACTCACTGCGTTTCTATAGTTTTTATTGCATTACTCTATTGAGACAAAAAATAAAAGCAGCTACATCATGCTGACAATGCAAAGAAATGGGGTCGGACCCCATACCTCAACATAAATATTGAAACAGAGCAGTAGGAAGCATCAGACCAGTGCGAAAACTGCCATAAAGGATTTATATGGCATCATTGTCATAAATATCAAAGCTCTTCATGCAAAAACGCTTTATATCAACCTCTCAATACCAAAATATGTTACTTTTACTAACAACTGTCAACATGGTGTTGTGACATGAGGTATCACTGTACCAATTGTTGTTCCCATAGACCTCAATAATATTTTGCAAAAAAATATAATTTCTATACTACTATACTACTTCAGTATGTATGTCACACACGTTCACAGAGAACAATCGTTGATTGTCAATTTGACAAGGACAACACCAGCTACTCCATTGCTTTTAAGAGATAACTCTGCTGGAACTAGACGGGTAAGAAATATTTAGTCACAACAGACACAGTTTCACCCATGTGTTCCACAATATGATCCAGATAGGAATTAACTTAATCTCACATGCTGCCAAGAGGCTTAACTTTTTTTGAGCCTAACATAACGAACAACTCTTATAGAATGTACCATTCACAACTAGTGTTGATGTTTATTTTTGAATACAATGTTCTCTACGCCTTAAAGATAAATTTAAAAGCTATTTTTTCACATTAAGCTAAGCCTACTGTGGGATCTACATTTGGTACCGTTATACCTCATGCACAATTAGCTATTTAAAAAATACCACGGAAGATATATTTCAACATTGTGTTCTCTACACAGAACACTGCATCAAGGCTAATTGTGCTTAGAAAAATATATGTCTGATCATCACCATCCAGAAAATGTTTCAGTTACTGAAGTTTGAATATGACATATTTACTATGGGAGTTGAATTAGTATCGTGAGTCTATTCTACCGTGAGCATCTTTCCTCGAGATATGGGAGTACCAAAGTCATCTATTGCAATGCTTGGCACTTTGATATGTACTTACCGATGTCAAATTCCATTGGTAATTGCAGTAACAGACAGGTCATGGGCTAAAAGTCTTTCCATTTGGCAGGGGTTTCAAGAAACTTATAATGAAGACATGCCAAGCACAAATAGTCCAAGATCATTGATGATATTAACTATATATAAATCAATCACATGTAGTCAAAGACTTTTTGCCTTTATGATTAAACCTCACTGGAAGTTTTTATTACATTTTTATATTGAGGCAATATGATTAACTGCCCAATGGTGTGTGGTATTCACATCTTGCTGTACCAAGATATTAATTTTACTGGATAAATGAATTCAAATGCACGCGTTTATTTGTTACACTGACTAACATAATCAAGAGTGCTCAATAAAGATGTTGTCCAAATGTTAATGAATAGTGGTACATATTGTAATGACAACAACAAAACAAATACACCAATCATTACATTTTCTCACTAATACAAAAGACGAAGAATGGTAATATGATGCATGTTAATAGATTCTTAGTTAACAAAACAGCTGTACTTTCCGAGCTAACTGAGCAATGGGCTTTCTACACGATTATAATTGGTGAATATTTCTTTATTTTATTTCTTTTTCATTATAAAATGCTTCATATCCACATTCACGCTAAGAGAACATATTATTCGGGTTTGCGTTTCATTGAGGAAATCACTATTTATATTTCTCATATTGGATTATACCAAATATACTTGGCAAAAAATAAATTGGTCGTTTTGTAATACATTAGCATTTTCCTGATGTGTCAGACCAGTGCGAAATGTCGTACAAAGGTTTTATATGGCATCATTGACATAAATATCAAAGATCGTTATGCAGAAATGCTTTCTATCAAATTTTCGATACCAAAATTGGTTAATTTTACTGACAACATTGTGTTTGTGTCGTGTGCATCATTTCTCGAAACATGCGAGTAACGAGTCTCCTGTTGCCATGCTTGGCAATTTAACATATACCTATCTATGCTTGCCCATGTCGAATTCCATGATACCTAATAAATGTCTTCTTATCACCCTGTGTAAATGTAGCATGTGTCATTTTGTCTAAATCGATATATTTACCTAATATGATGATTTTTAGATCCACACTCGTGGGGACTTTCCTTGTCATGCGGTCTGCTTCGGTGACATTCAATCATTGTACGACTTAATACATGCATGCAACCTTTGCCCTGAGCAAACGTCTATAAACACGGTATTTGAAGCAAAATTAAAATATTTGTTAATACTATCGGAGATATAATGTTATGATTACATTTAAATTGACAGTAAAATTGTACTCTTTTCGAAACTATTTTTTACATTTCACATCACAATTTATTTATTTGTTTATTTATTTATTTACTTATTTATTTATTTATTTATTTATTTATTTATTTATTTATTTATTTATTTATTTATTAAAATTGTCTAGATTCTTAATTGTCTCTATTGTTCTTATGGAACATTCAGCAATATATTTGTGCATTTTTGTTTCAAGTTTATTTCAAGCAAAAAATAGTCCTAAATATTTTTTTCTCAGAACTTGCTTTGTCCCATGTGTCATGGTTTGAAGTAATGATGACATGAGCTATATAGACGGTAGTGGTTTTAATTGTATCGCTAGAGCGCAACCGCTGATACATCCTAATGAAAGAATTTACGTTAAAAAATGTTATAAAACTAAATAGTGTTAAAGTGTTTAGTGAGATGGAATCAGGACCAGAAGGATGCTTGTTCGATCCTTGAAGTGTGCTTGGCAAAAGATGGTTGTTTGATCCTTGATATGTATCTGTCAAGGCACTTTATAGCAAATGACATTATTGATGGAAACTGGAAATGTTGAAACTTTCTTGCTCTCATTTATAGCGAAATAAAACTTATATCCTGTACTATATCCATCATAATAACATATGCATTTTATCCATTTTATATTACATACTATCCAGGAGGTCCCCGAGTGGCCGAGTGATCTAAAGCGCTGTCCGTTACGGACCAATGCCATCTCACCTCTGTCTGCGTGTGTTCGATTCTAAGATTCGGCAAAAGTAGTTATGTGAGAAAGCTTGCCAGTAGCTTCTCGTGGGTCGATGGTTCTTACCGGGGGTTGTCCGGGTTTTTCCTCCACCATTAATACTGGCCGCCATGTATAGCCTATATTGTGATGAAAAATGGCGTTAAACCATAACAAACAAACAAACAAACTATCCATGATGTTATTTGAAGAAAAAAATAATAACTATCTTGAGATAGAAGACAAGAAAATATTTCAGATCGATGGATAACTCACACACACACACACCTCAACGCGAAAATTAAATGGCGAATATCTTAAAGAAGACGAATTTTCTCTGGGTATGATACTTATTGTGTATGCTGTAATCTAAAACCTGTAATGGGGCGTTTAAGCTTACGTCACAGCTGATACTGTGAAAGATGTCGTGCTGACATTACAGAGCCGGTTGATAAAAATTGGAAGTGGTGAAAATTAAGCCTACTATTTGTTAGCTACATTGCAGGGAGTGAAACTTTGAGTGGGATGCCAACACCCGGCAATATAGTTATCAGATGGGGTCTAGAAACATAAAACACTCAACAAATGATAAAAATATTCAGTGCACATGAGATATTACATTAAATTTCTGACAGAAAACATGCGCGATTCTGAAAATCGTAGGATGGTTCACAATCAAGCCGAGGAACACACATGCTCTCAAACTCATATTTGCTAATGAATTACTACACCATGATATATTTTAAATTTGATTTCATCCGAATGTTTGTCCGAAAGTTAAATTTGACCAGATTATGTTTCATAATGTTCCATTTTAGCCACTCTATTGACATATGGAACACGTTTCCATTGTGGCCACTCTACTGACACATTGGAAACGTTTATATTTTAACCATTCCATTGACATATGGGAAACGTTACCATTTTAGCAACTCCATTGATATATGAGACACGTTTCCATTTTAGCCACTCCATTGACATATGGAACACGTTTCAAACGTGTACTTAAAGGTTCATAAACTTAATTGTATTTTGTAAAATTACACTTAACGTTCTTTAAAGAACAATTTGAAAACTAATCTGTTATGAATACTTAAAACACACTGTTGATATCATGCAAGTCGTAGAAAAAATCCTCGTACATTTCCGGAAAAATACCACAGTAATCCGGTATACCAGTGATGATGTATACCTCTGATGCTGAGACAAGTAATCAAGGTGTTAAGATCAATACTCGAGGTATGGAGATTACAAATCTAGGCAAGGAAATGAATAATCAAGGTATGGAAACGAATAATCAAGCTACGGAAAGGAATAATCAAGGTATTTAAACGAATAGTCAACGTATGGATTTGAATATTCAAGGTATGGAGATGATTAATCAATATATGGAGATGAAGAATCAAGGTATGGAAACGAATAATCAAGGTATGGAAACGAACAATAAATGTAAGACAATGAACAATCAAGGTATGGTATGGAAACGAATAATCAAGGTATGGTATGGAAATGAATAATAAATGTAAGGAAACGAATAATAAATGTAAGGAAATGAATAATCAAGGTATGGTATAAAAACGAAAAATCAAGGTATGTAAACGAATAATAAATGTAAGAAGATGAATAATAAATGTAAGGAAATAAATAATAAAGACACTGATACAAATAATCAAGATATGGAAATGAAAGATCAATATATGGAATGAATAAACAAAATAAATAACTAAGGCAATGAATAATAAACAGATGATGGGATATGAAAACTAACTAACGAATAATTAAAACAGGAAGAAGCATAATCAAGAGATAAGTATAGCTAATTAAGACTTGGAGATGAATAATCAAGAGATAAGTATAGCTAATTAAGACGTGGAGATGAATAATAAAAAGATACGTATGGCTAATTAGGACATGGACATGAATAATCAAGAGATAATTATGGCTAATAAAGACGTGAACATGAATAATCAAGAAATGCATATGACTAATTAAGAGGAAGAGAGGAATAATCAAGAGATAAGCATGACCAATTAGGAGGTGGAGATGAATATTAGAAATATACGTGTTGCTAATTCGGAGGTGGAGAGGAATATTCAAATGATAAGTATGGCTAATTATGACGTGGAGAGGAGTAATCAATATATACGTATGACTAATTAAGTATTGGAGAGGATTAATCAAAAGATTAAAGAATAACAAACAAGCTAATGAAAACGGTGTGAAACATCGGGATTAATGTGTGTGTGTGTGTGTGTGTGTGTGTGTGTGTGTGTGTTTGTGTGTGTGATTTAGATTTCTAACGCATTTTTAGCAATTTGAGTCAGTTTATAGTGATGTACAAAAACTGATACTTCCGATACTAGGATCAGAGCAGTTTTATAGCAATAACAAGACAGGATTCAATGACTGAAGCTTATGCCAGTAGGAAGTTGCTGTCTAGGGAACAAAAATACTCGGTGATTGAGAAAGACTGCTTAGCTGTAGGATGGGGGATTTGTAAGTTTCAGGATTATCTTTTGGGAGAGACCATTGACCATTGCTGTACTTAAACAAAGTTAAGATCGTTAACACTGATGCGTTGCTTGCTAACCCTTCAATCCTATATTTTTCGAGCGGAGTCAATCAGTGGGGTCGAAAACGTAGGTGCGGATTATTTGAGCAGGATGTAATTAGAAAATCCGGATTACTGTATAACTACTGTAGATATTGTAAAGCAGCATCAATAGTAATATACTTCTATTCTGTGTAAGTTAAAACTTGACTACATTTTTCTCGTTGTTGGTAGGGGATGGTATATTCATCGAAAAAGACAAAAATGATTTGGTCACACCTTAGAACATATCTCGATGTATATGCGTACAACGTCACCTAGGGTGAATATTTGTTTTCCTAGTTAAGCAGCTGAAGCAGCGTGTATCTCGTCGTAGATCGCTTGCGGCGAGAGACACTAGAAGCACGGTATGCACGGGTATTTCACCCTGACTAATACTCACTCTCCTGTGTATTTAAGGCAAGTCTTTTGCTTAACTGATACACTCGTCTTGGATCTTGTCAAGCAGTGAACGTTGTCCATTTTTGTAATCTAGCCATATGGGTAAATGTTATATTTCTGATCTATTTTATATGTGAAGCATATTCAGTTTTATGTCGTATCATGAAATGATGCCTTTACCTGATAAATTGTGAACTTTAAGTTACTAGCTGATTTTAATGGTTCTTTTTAGCAGCATGTATCTATATCTTTAAGTCCGTACTTTTTTATAATGACCAGTTGATATGGTGGAACCATTAAATGTGGGCGTGTCCAGTAAAGTGTTCTAAGCCAATTCAGGAAACAGTGGTCTGTACGTTTCTGTCTGTGGGTAGAACTATCTGGTCGTCTATATTGATATGAAAGATGACTGAACCATCAAGACCATACAAAGTCGAAACCGCTCATTTGTAAACTTGTGGGCATGGTGGATTATTGAACGGCAGATACAAATGTTAGCGGCAGATACAAGTGTGGGCCGACCCAAGAATTCGGGATAACAGTGTGGTTTGTCAGTCGACACATTTGCAAGTTTTTACATATATTTATGAATCGCACGGCTGTAAAAATGATTGTTGTTTGTTCCAATTGATTTTTTTCAATCGAGTAACATTTGGATAATTATGGCTACGCGATTCTATGAATTTTATTATTATTACATTAGATTATTTGAATATTAAATAGATTACTGAAGATTCGATTATTTGAATCTTATTTTGATTCCAATTAGTTATCTGAATCTCGATATCATTGTACGAAATTGTGCGATTATTTGAATCTTACTCCCTTTACACGAGATTGTATAAACGTTACATTAATGCATTGTAAATGCGCCCATTTTTTGTTTTCCTATTTGTGAATGTTTTCATAGAGTAATTGAATGAGACGCATATTTTAGAGCGTGAAAGAAGCGCTTTTTTCGTAAAATATATTTTGTCATAATCCAATCCATGTGTTGTGTCGTCATTCAAGCATCTATTCAGTGTTACAATTAGTATAAACTGCTTATGAATGATAATAAAACTGAGACCATTCTTCATCGTTTACCTCAACAAATAACAACACCAACATTAAATTCAGTCTATACGAAACCTAGGTATTTCTCTAGACAGTTCTCGCAATGCACCAACAGGTCATGAACATATGCAAGACTTAATATATTGAGCTGAGAAGCATCAGCACCGTTCACAAATATATTTCCGTTGATGCCACTTGCATGTTCACTAGTACTTTAAGCTGTATTATTGTAACTCAATTCGGTCTGGTTTGTATCAATATCTACTCCTCAAACTTCAAAAATGTTACAAATAGATCTACTCGGATGTTTTACTGACTGACTCCAGTGCAACATACCTATCCGACCTCACCCATGTGCATACACAATATGCTTGCGCTCTCTTCTGACAATCGTAGGCTTATTATTCCTAATATGAAAACGAAGCGATATGGACAACTTTCGTTTGCATACAGGGCCCAGCAAAGTGGAACAAATTGCCTTCTGAAATTAAAAAAATAATGATAATAATTAAATTAAAAGTGCGCTAAAAATCAACTTTTCCGAGTGCTATCACAAATTTAAAAAAAACACTAATAATAATAAATACCTAAGGTTTCATATCTTGAATATAGTCAGCATATTTTCTATATAGATAAAAGTGTTACAGATAATATGTAATGTTGTAAAGCGCTTAGAGCTTCTTGAGATGAGGCGCTATACAACGTCCTCATTATTGTTATTCTACATATGAATAGAATATGGCACCCCTCCTCCCCCCCCCCCAGTGGTGTAAAGCTCTCTCCGTTACGGATCACTGCCATCTCACCTCTATCTCTTTGGATTCGATTCTTCCGTTCGGCCAATTTGTTTAACGTATATGAGAAGATTTGCAATTAGCTTATTGCAATTTGCAATTAGGTCGGTAGCTCTTCCTGGTTTTCTCAGGTTCTTCCTCCACCATTAATACTGGCCGCCATGTATGGCTTATAGTGTGCTGATAAATGGCTTTAAACCCTACATCAACAACATGAAAAGAATTGTAAAATTTCGTAATTTGTATTAAAAATTGAAAACACCCAATGTATTCTGTCTAATGTATTTTCATGGAAACACAGTAGACAATGAAGCCCAGTCTCCCCTACATTCAGAGAGCGTGCTTTCGTAATGTCTAACATAATAATGAGATATTGCATATCTATTTATAGCTCACATATATAATGATGTGTTTAACCCACCTTGATATCAACAGTGCAACGCATATTTATTTTACCAATGATTATCTCGGCCTTATCTATATAATTTAAGAGCTGTTTATATCAGGCATAGACTGAGATAGAGTATATATTGTCAAACAATCTCGTGAACCAGTCTTTAAACACGCCCACACATGACCAGGAAAATATATCAGCGAGATCAGTTTAAGGCTTATTATAGTACATACAAAGTTGTACCTCAATATTAAGTTAGAAAATAAAGGGATATACTTCATAATGGCGACTGCTATAACACATACTGAAGACGAACCAACATGTCCTATTTGTATGGGATTATTCAATGTACCAAGACAGCTGCCATGTGCCCACACATTCTGTCAGAGTTGTCTACAGTCATATATCACAAGCAAGGCTTTAGAACACGAGAAAAAGAGATGCATCGAGTGTCCGGTTTGTAGAAAAACAGCAGGTCATTTTAAAAGGAATAAATCAACAAGTGAATGGGCGTCGCTCTTTCCAGTCGATACTGTCATACAATCCATATTACCGACGAAATCGAAAGTGCATCGTCTATGTGATGCTTGTTCGTCTGGCGGCCTCTCTGTCGCAGCTACAGGATTCTGTGCAGTATGCGAGGAAGCAATGTGTGATCCCTGCCTAAGCGTTCACAGAAAACAAAAAATATCCAAAGCTCACTCTATTCTTACAATGGAAGAGTTATTGAACAATCCAAGAAATGTGATGAAATTTGCTGAAGGATTTACATGTTTTGATCACGACGATGAAGATCTAAAATTTTACTGCAATAATCACAAGATTGCCTGTTGTGGAATTTGCTTTTTACAAAGTCATAAAACGTGTTCTGATGTGAGACAGATGAAGGAGGCACTCCCTGCTTTGCTTCGTGAAACCAAACCAAGTGAAATCATTGAAGAGTTGAAGAAACTGGAAACTCATTTACAAAGGTTTATCGATATAACTGAGTCTAATATGAATGATCTGGAGTCCCAAGTTAATGGACTGAATGATCAAATCAAAGAAATGAGAAAGAAAATCAACACAGCCTTGGACGAATTAGAGATAAAAGTGAAGATGGAGGGAAGGAGAATCCACAAAGAAGTTGCTATTAGGACACAAGAAGAGAACCATCAATGCTTGTCACTCATTCATGCCATAAGAAATTCTCAACTTCTGTGTGAGACAGTTCACAAATATGGAATTGATATACAGAAATTTCTGACTGCAGAAAAAATAAAGTCACAACTACCTTTATATTACTCTCGGGTCAGCGAAAAGTATGAAAGGACAGACACACTGACAGTGCAGGTGAAATTCACTCCACTGTTAGAATCTATTATATCACTCTCATCATCTGATATTGGAAAACTTGTGACCATGACTAGCTCGACTATATCTATACCTTGTTTGAGGAAACCAACAAAAGAATGGCAGTTTGAGAAAGTTGAAACATTTACTCTTCACATCAGTGGATATACACCAGGTTATAGTGGCATTGCTATTCTCCCTAGAGATAGGGTGATGCTTGTTGATAAGAACAATAATCAGTGCATTCTTCTTAACAAGTCATATCAAATAGTTACAACATACAAACTCACAGGAAACCCTTTTGACATTTGTGTGGTGGGTGATGAGGAAGTGGCTGTATCTGTGTGTCGTCAAAATAAAATTCAGATCCTTTCCGTCAGGGATGATGTCATCAGTCCAGTCAGAACAATAACAACTAAACATAAGTGCATTGGAATTGCAGCAGCTGGGAAGGGAGAGATGGTTGCGGTTGAGGACTGTGGTAATGACAAGTATTGCTGGAGTCTGATCAGAGATGGGAGAGAGGTCAATTATTCTGATCAGTATAACTCATTATCTGGAACCGTAAACTACATAGCACTGAATAATTCTAAAACACGAGTCTTTGTTAGCGTGTATGATAAAAATTCCCTTCTGTGTTTCAATATGGAAGGCAAGAAGCAATACACCTACAGCCCAGACAACCTCAAATGGCCTTCAGGAGTAGCTGTGGACAGGGATGAGAACATCTATGTTGTTGGAAGTGGTTCTCATAACATTCATCAGTTGTCACCAGAAGGCTGCATAATACAGGTCATAACTACAGGATTGCCAAATGACCCATGTGCAATAAGTTTTGATAATAGTAGAGATACTTTTATCATTACAAACTGTTCTGAAACCCAAAAGCTACACATGTACCAACTGAAATAAAAGTTAAAAACTGGAAATCTAATCATCATAGATCATATGATAAATGTCTTTTGCAGAAATAGTTTCATGGATGGTGCAAATAACGAATCTCAAGCTATGTTTTATTGCGAGATGATTTATGCTACTTATATAATAGTTATATATGCATGAACCTCATAGCCCTGAATAACTCTAAAACAAGAGTCTATGTTACTGTGTCTAATAACAATTCCCTTCTGTGTTTCAATATGGAAGGTAAGAAGCAGTTTACATATAGTCCAGACAACCTCAAATGGTCTTCACGATTAGATGTGGACAGGGATGACATCTGTGTTGTTGGATATACTTCTCATAGCATTCATCAGTTGTACGTTTATCATTACAAACGTTTCTGAAACCTAAAAGCTACATTTACCAACTAAAATAAAACTTAGAAACTAAAAATCTAATCATCATATATTCTATGACAAATGGCTTTTGCAGATAGTCGAAGCTTCTTTGAAGCTGCACTTGAACTTCTCCTCCTTTTCCTTACTGGCAATCTTAGATAAATATAAAAAGGAAAGAGGAGAATTGTATTTTTCAGATTCTACTCAGAATTTCATACCTAAATAAAATGAGAATATTATTGGTGTTGAATAATTACCAAATCAATATTATAAAGTAAAACCAAAACTTAAAATCCTTCATTTCATGCACCTATGAGGTAAATAAGGAATATTTTCTTACTAAAAAAATAATGAAACTAATAAAAGGTTTGTATTATTTAGAAACTTCTCCTCCTTTAGAAACTTCTCCTCCACTTTGAACTTCTCCTCCTTTTCCTTACTGGCAATCTTAGATAAATATAAAAAGGAAAGAGGAGAATTGTATTTTTCAGATTCTACTCAGAAGATTGGTGGAAAACCAAACATAAATTAACTGCACAAAAAGTGGACTAAAATACAGGGAATAGTTACAATGGGTTGTCATAATTTGCTGCTTGTATTAACCTCATAATTTGAAATCTTAAGTAATTTGAAGGTACAAATTACACGCCTTTTCGACAATTAACAATGAATTTTCAAATGAAACTTTTGTGTTTGTCTTACCTTTATTGCATGACATCTATTATTAGATGAATAATGCAAAATTAATTCCATGAGAAAATAAATATTTTAAATCTTTTAAGCTACGTATTTCTATTGTATTATTTGCAAGACATCACTTGTCAAATATTAAATATTCCTTGATGCACATGTATATTCATTACACATAATTTATTGAATCTATGTATCTGACAGCTTGTACATGTACACTGGTAGCACTCCTCCATTTCTTTTCAACCTATTGCTATAATTTAATCAACTCTAATGGTACTGCTCCTACTATTACTGCTTTGTAGTCATTTTTAATGGTAAAACTAGGATTACTACTCCTACTATTATTACTATCTGGACAGTGCATAAAATAAAAGCAAAACAATTCAAATGAAAAAATACATTTATAAAATTCTTTCATATTTTTTAATTCTCTTTTTAAGTAGATGTAGTAATGACTCCTTTCTGAAATAGCATTCCATTGGCAAATTAATTTTTCATTTTGACTGCTGGGCAAATTTATTTCATATTTACAACAATGTGTACTAAAACCAGACTTGTGACTCCTTTCTGAAATAGCATTCCATTGGCAAATTAATTTTTCATTTTGACTGCTGGGCAAATTTATTTTATATTTACAACAATGTGTACTAAAACCAGACTTGTAAAGAACCATCTCTTCATTGCCTTGAAAAACAGAATGAACATATGCATGAGGTCTGTCTAAATGTTTCATTAGTACACTAGTATTCTGAGATCAACATGACATTGCTGGATGGGCCAAAGTCTGAGGCCTGTCTAACCTTATATGCCTCAGTATAACTGCTAGTAAACATATGAATAGCTTTATGACTAGGACATCTCTAATTGAAGGGGATCTGTCCCCTCTTCCTCTTAACACTTGTGAACAACTGGATGACCCTATGTCTGTGACCTTTCAAAGTCTTATAACTGGTTCTTCAGATAACTAGTTGTCTAATTTTGGCCCTATACTAGAATCCTCTTTAAATCTCGCACGGACCTCTCTTCTAATGAAACATACAAGTAAAAACTGGATGGCCTGTGTCTTCGACATGTCAACATCATTGTTTGGGTCCCACTCCCAGAAATCAATGTCCGAGGCCTAACTAAGTTTTATATGGGTCACGCTCACAGACGACAAATACCAGAGACCTAGATAAGTTTTATATTAGGCCCATCATAATTTTGATAGTTACTTATAAACATTGGCTGTTCTTATGCCTGATTCCTGTCTTCAAATTAAACATAAAAGTGAAATCTGCATGGCTCTGTCTGAGGCATATCTACATCATTGTTTAGGTCCGTCTCCCAAAAACATGCCATAGGCCTAGCTAAGTTTTATATGGGATCTGCTCCTAGCCAAAAATGCCAGAGGGCTAGATAGGTTTTATATAGGCTCCTCGTTATTCTAGAGAATTACTTGTGACTAATGGATGACCATATGCCTGTTTATATCTCTTCCACTAGTTGTCAAAATAGATGATATGTGCCTGAAGCCTGTCTAATAGTATTTAGACCCCTCTTATGAGAACTACTTGTTAAAGCTTCTACTTAATGTTAATTCATGTGTGCAATCATATTTTCCTACACAAAGATTAGGTCCTAAGCTTCAGCTAGAAAGATAATTATTGATTGGGTCCTCTGTTTCCTACCAAAAGAGCCTTGTTGGGTCCTATGTTTCCTACAGAAAACCCATTGTTGGTCGAGGCCTGTGTTTGCCACAGCAAGAGCATTGTTGATTTAGTCCTGTTTCCCACCAAAAAAAGATAACTGTCGACAGTCTTGTTTTCTACAGCAAGATCATTTTGGGTTGAATCCTGTGTTTCCTATTCACTGGGTCTTTAAAGTTGTAATGGTATGTAACTACAAAATCTATAAACATTTGCACAGAAAATAGTAAATGTACAGCAGTGAAAAGGAAATGGCAAATGTACAGCAGTATAGAAGAACATTGTTAAGAAAATGATCACTGCATTCAGCATGTGATAAAAAGTTACAAATGTTTAAATGCACCATTCACAATATAATGTCATCTTTGATGCACAATTTACTGTATGTCAAAAGACACTGATCATGTGCAGACTATAACCCAATGTCTCATCTTTTCCTGAGACTATTACTGGTAAACCATGTTAGCATGCAAGATAGTAGCCAATCATTTTCATCAATTGTTATGTTTGTGAAAATTGTAGGATAACAAAATAATTAAAGATAATAAGTTACATTGTATTGAATTTTGAAGTAAAAACAATTCACAAAACCAAAAGTTGACAATTTTGATTTACATGTTTTCATTGAGTCATGTTTTCCAATGCCTTTCACAAATTGTGCTGCCCCTACAAGAAGGAGAAATATGGTGTTAAAATAGCATATCATATAAGTTATTCATATAAATTCTGACATTCTGTCAATGAGAAGCAATATTATATTTTCTCAAGTATAACAATTTAATGATGTAAACAAGAAAATCTGGATCAATTATATTTGCTGTACTGATGATTTTAATCTGTCAATGTAGTTGTCTAGGCTGTAAATGTACAGCTGGATCTTATGGTTCCTTGTGTATCATAAAATTTAAAAAATGTATTAATAAGTTCTATACTGTACTGTTTGTAATATTTATATCCAAAATCTCTCATATATTATGGCAATTTCAAAATTATAATATTTCTTTTAATTGTTTTCAGGCTGAATAGTAGTTATACATCCTGTAGACATTCATATATTCAAATATCTGAATATTGCACAGAGTTTAGTAATCATATGGGATAATTAGTAACCAATGGGTATTAGGACTAAAACTAATATGAACACATAAATAAGTATACTTTTTGGAAATGGAAACAAATGTGACCTGAAAACTTAGGAATCACAATTACATTTGCACAAATCCACAAGGAAAAAAGTACACATTTATATTCATGGACATTCATAACTAGAATTTCCACAAATTTGATGAAACTCAGTTATGACCAGATACATTCAATAGAATTGATGTCATTATATATTTATTTCAAGATTGCTGAAAGAAGGAAATAAACTTCAATCGTAATTAGTCACAAGGGACAAAGATTTGCCAACAAGATATATAGATTGCAAAAATGTACAAGTATACACGACAGAAATGTATATGAATAACTCTGAAATATAGTATAGACTTTCGCTTTCATGTGTACCAATGAACAAATTGATAAATTGTTTTCAGACCCCACCCTGGTTAATCTAGACTGTATATCTGATTAAGTCAATGGCTATTATGTAAAACAAAATTAGTGTGAAAACAAATACAAGAACTGTACAAATTATACAGCAAAGATTGCCTTGTGTTTAACACTTTTTCAGCACAAGATAGGCAATGTCTTAGGAAGTTTAGTACATAAATACATAACCAGCTGCAGAGACCTGAATACGGTATCTTTATTGGACATAAAGATAGTGTAAACACTGATATGAATACACGCAAACTTGTCAATAGCAATCACTATTTGATTTACCTCATAATTAGTTGTATGTGCAATTTACAAGCAATTTGCAAAGAACAGTGAATTTTGAAATGAAACTTGTTTCTTCATGCTGATCAACAAATATGTTGCATGTGTTATTGGGTAATTTTTTTAACCCATAATGATGAAGTATGTAAATGAGGAATTCAACATTTGACTGTTTATATTGTTTGCATTTACAATCACAACTTTCTAAATATGAAATCTTACTTGGTGAGCATTCAAATCCTTTTTTTACAACACTATACATACTTAATAGTTCTATTTATCTGACAGCAGTAGCACCCCTCCATTTCTCCTCAACCAATTTATATTTCTATCCCTATAATGGTACCATTAGGATTACTGCTCCTCCAATTAATACCATTTCTTCCTTTCCAATTGTACCGCTAGGATTGCCATTCCTCCAATTAATACCATTTCTTCCATTCTAATGGTACAGTCAGGCAGTTACTATGGCAAATAACTGTCAAACAAAGTCTCAGCACTTCCAGATATAACTCGGGTAAAAAGACATCAAGTTTATAGATACATTGTTGTGATTCCTTCCAATATGTTTAAGATGTTGGATGGCTTGAATAGCCTATTGATCGGCATTCGAACACCTTTGGAAAACTGTAATTGTTTGTCATCAACTTCTAATTCAGTCTATCGCTTTCTCAATCAAGTATAAGGTTGGTTTTAGCGACAACTAGATGCAGGAAGTAAGAGCGCATTATGATATGAGTAGAAGGCCACATTACAATTTTAATAACAATGCACTATTAAGAAATATTCTAGTCGCAGCTTTTGTCAGTCTAACACAGGAAAGCAATAACCTCTCAAATATATAATGTGGGGCATTTAGTGAGTGAGAGGCTGCTAAGAGCTGTTTGGTACTTGATGCTATTAGAATTGGATATTATTTCTTAACATTGCACTAGTCTATTAGTATTTGATTGCTAACTGAATTATCTAAATTAGAAGGTCCCAAGAACAGAGTCGAAGATTTCAAGACATTAAAATAATAGAAGTTAGAAATTCTTTATTTTAATCAGATGCCAATATTATGTTAGTGAAAACATGATCAGCTGAAGCAGCATTTTTAATGGACACCAGGTAGATAGATTTACAGAAGTTACATGATGACGAAAAAGCATTACTACCCGTTTATGGTGTTTGCATTGAAGAATACACTTTTTCAACAACTAGCCTTAGGCTTGTTCAGGGTAATAATGGGTCTGGAGTCCAAACAGAGGTGTTGGAGCAGCAGGGAGGGCATACTAACAGCTTTGTTCCTCTGTTCCATGACTATATTCATGCCACAGGGTTTAACTATGGACAGCTGCGACCACCCTGATAAATTGAATTGTCATGCAAAAGCACCAGGTTGCCGGCTAAGACATTAGATGTGAAAACATCCAGTGATTGCATATACAGTGATGAAGTAGAATGCACTGATAAAACCAATGCAATGAAATTCTTAATTAATTATACCCAATCAACATTTACTTAATTTCTAAATAATAAATATACTGATAATCACCAAAACACATACATCCTCATGTAAACTGTTCCTGGTCAATAAATAGAATATCGATAAAAGAAAAATCTAAATCACACACACAAACACACATAAACAGTGATGTAATCAGTGTAATTCTAGGAAAACAAAAAGCATGCAAACTAATCAGTTAGAGACATGAATATTCCCTATGAGAGTGGTTTCTATAAGGTGGATTAAGTTAGGCGGATAAAGCTGTAAACAAAAGCTACCTGACTGTGAGTACATGTACTGTTGAACACACTGAAGCCCAAATTAGTCCCTCTTGTGAGAATTGTTTGTCAAATTAGATCAAACAATGATTAAGGCCCATCTTAGAAGTGTGATAAAATATTTCACATGCTAACTACAACCCTACTGTTTTCATCAGACATTTTTTAGCTTTGATGTAAAATAACAAAACAATTGAATAATAATTAAACAGCAATTTGATAAAATAATTATTTTATTCAATTTTAAGTATAAAAATAACAAAACCAAAATTCATCAACTTTGATACTATATTCATGTTGAATGAACTGTTTTCCATTGCTTTTCACAAGAGATGCTGCACCTAAAAAAAGAGATAAAAGATAGTGTTACAATCTCCATCAGTGTATTATATCATTTACTGCTATGAACTCTGACCTTTAACTAAGGTCTGTTCCAGTAAAACATACTTGGGACCCAGGGAAAGTAGTTTGAATGTGATACAATCTCCATCAGTGTATTATATCATTTACTGCTATCAACTCTGGCCTTCAACTAAGGTCTGTTCCAGTAAAACATACCCAGGGAAAGTAGTTTGAATGTGGGGTACTCACCCATAGATACAATTCAAACTTTTCTTTTCATTTTAATATGAAATCTGTGCAGTCAAAGTGTCCTGACATATTTTTTATAAAGTGCCTTACCTGGATACAATGTACGTTTAAATGGAACAGCTCTAATAAACAAGTAATATAAATTTGCAGTTTGAATACTGTACAATATTCCAAACCAAATTATGTCATATTTGCCATTGTACGTCCATGTACATCTGGGATCATTTTACTTGTTGCACAAGTGATTTAACTATGTCAATGTTGATCTATATATGATGGCTCATTAAATACCAGCAGATCTGAGTCTGTTATATGTTGTTCCAAGGAGTTTAAGCTATCAGTGTACATCTAAATCTTTCAGTTCTTTATTAACTAGTGGACCTGAATTTGGATTATTTGTTATTATTACTGGTTCAAGCTAACTGTCGGTCTCGATCTCCCAGTTGATTATGCAACCATCAGCTCTGGGTCTATTATGTGTTGCATTTATATGCTCAAGCCAATGTCATTGAATGTTTCATGATAGTTTGCAGCAAACAAACACTGACAGAATGGAAGAATGCACATAACCAGATCAGTCACTAGCAGTCTAAAGCACAAAACAAAGTCAACCAAAGAGTAATGGCGAGTGCTTTTTTTCATATAAATTAAATGAATTTAATTAACATCTCAGTCAAAAACAGCTGATCCTAATTGAAGTTAATTAAATTGAATTAAATAATCATTGAAAAACAATATGGTCATATCTGCCAATAGATATGTAGGTCAATGTACAATGCCAGATCTATAACTATGATGTGTGTATTAATTATTGGTTGTGATGTATGATGCCGTGTTGAGCCTTAGTTGTGAATATATTCAACTCTAGCAATAATTAATATGTAACATTACACTCAAAACCCCATGATATAAGTATTGATGTGCCTCTCAACATTATATCAGTTTTGTCAAAGCTGCTTTCTTGCAATCATCTACTGAACAAGCAATGTGAACTTTATCTAATGAACAACAAAAGCAATGGCAGGTCTGGGTGGTCACTGGCAGATTTGGATGTGATACTCCTATCTGGATAGACAGAGATTTTATCTGTGATGTACATATCTGGGTGGACACTGGCAGATTTGGATGTGATACTCCTATCTGGATAGAAAGAGATTTTATCTGTGATGCACTAGATTTGGTTAAGAAATGCACGTATCTGGGTGGACACTGGCATATTTGGTCTATGATGTACATAATTTGGTGGACACTGGCATATTTTGGTCTAAGATACACAGATCTGGGTGGACAAAGGCAGATTTAATCTGTGATGCACAATTGCAGTAAAAATAATTTTTACATTTCTTCTAATATATTAAAAGAATGTTCACAATACGGTGAAAGTCAGAAGTTACCAGATATAGTCTACCATTATTTTTTTGTTATCACTGAAAGAAGTAAAGATACCTCATACTTAATTACAGTTGTAAGGTACAAACTTTTTGCTGATATGGTATATAGACAGTATAAATGTTCAAGTAAATAAAATAAACTGAAATTTGCATGAACAGAGTTAAAAGGCCAAGGGAGACAACACTGAAACATACAATTAAAAAGTTAGTTTCTCATGTACAAAATAATTTCACAAGTCAGATGAACTTGTTCTGGTTAAGCTTAAATGTTATTGTTTGGCACATTTCTGGAAAATATTTTAAAAACTTAAATGGCAGATGTTAATGAAGTCTTTTCAGATGAAACTATTCATTAACAAGTTGGACATAACATAAACAAGGTTAGTGTCAAACACAGATAGAAAAAAATTACAGCATGTGAAAATGAAATTGCCTAATGCAGACAACAATATAAATAATAGGAATAGGAATATTGTTGACATCAACATCAATAGTAGGGATATAACGAGTTGTGGAAACACCAAATCAACACAAATATTTTATTTAATGCCAAGGTAATTGGGGTAAAGTGACATGCCCAAGGGCACATACTGATAGCTCCCTTGGGTTAATGGAATGGTCATGAATCAATGAACTGAGTATGGTACAACAACCAAAGATCCTCTTATACCTCACAAAACCCTTTCGGTCATGAATCGTTAGCGCAAATAGTGAGTCTGCTACACTACTAATCAACGAGTCTTCAGCCGCAAAACCATTTGAGGGCATTTTGCTGTTCCAACAACATTGTTATGAAAATGTTTTACTGCATTTCAAATATATGCCATTCTGTTCCTCTACCAACATCCCTATTGGCTGCCTCATTTTAAGTGCATTTTGCCCCCATATAGCCTGCCGGTCAGGATT
Organism: Unio pictorum; assembly: GCA_030141615.1. NCBI lineage: Eukaryota > Metazoa > Mollusca > Bivalvia > Unionida > Unionidae > Unio > Unio pictorum. The sequence goes on from JARLTB010000316.1 coordinate 2,999,706, forward strand.
ATATCCATGGCACAAGATGGTCCTATCAGCTTGGGAAGTTTCAGTGCCTTGTCTATTAGGTGCACAGCTTTAAGAAAAGGACATCTATATATTTTTCAGTGATTGGTTTGGTGTTTTGTAGCACAGCAACACAAACAAGCTATATTATGTGAATGAAATGATATTTTAAAAAGGATCTCTTGTTTATCACAAGTAATGAACCACTGATTTTAATTGGCATGAGATATTTTGCACATTGTTTATGACAATGTCATCTTTAAATACTTGGTAATAGGTAAGTTGTTTGTATCCTCTGAAGTCAAATATTTATCCAGCACATTTGTTAACCTGCCACATTGTTGGTGGTTGGGTTGAAATGCCATATGAGATGGAAGCTGTTATTAACATAGTTCAATTTTTCCTGTAAGAGTCTGTCTTAAAATGTCAAACAATGAAAAGAAAGTTTTAATCATTTACAACTGATCATGGAAAATCATAATGAACTGATTGCTCATTTGACTTTTATGACCTGTGTTTGACTATTTTAATTATTCATCATTTCGCTAATTTGGGAACACAAGTAATTTAACGGCATTTATATTTATTCTTTTTTGTATTAAAGAGAAAATCTTCAATTTTAGTCCCTACATTAATCCATATTAAGCTCTAAGCTACTCTGCCAACTTTAAAGTTTAATCAGCCAATCAGCTCATTGAAATATAGGTCAGAGTTCAATCATCACTGGGTCATGCAATGTTAGGTCTATCCTGGTACTCATTCACTTTGGACAAGTTTTCAGTGGGAAATTCAGATTGATATATTTGTTTACATGTTGAACAATATTCAATTCGGACTTCTGCAAGATACATGTAAAAGATATCATTAAAAGCTATGACATGCCATATCAACTATATTCTTGTACTCCATCACTATGGACATTGTCTGAGTGATCAATATATATATAACCATCTTTTTTATTGGGGACTACATACTGATTGATTCTTTTACATTAAGGACCAGTGTTTCAGTGGGACTACAGACTGATATACTTTTAAGTTATATGAATTTACTACGGAATGATTGAATTATCATCTGTAGCATGCAAGATTCATGTCATGTAACTAGCAATCCAAATGGCATGTACTGTCAAATTTCATAAATGCTACAGTTCTGTCTCATCTAATGATCTATCAACAGATTAAAATAGAATGATTCTAATACTTGCAATTTGTGAAAAAATAGATAATATTTCTATCTATTTAATGCATGAATGACTCAAAGGTTTGCTAGTCAACAGCTACCTCATGTCGCAACAATAAGTGGTGGCAGATAACAGCAATTGGTTCTGACACCATATCCCAACATAAGAACAAAAAAAAAATAAACAATGAGACAGAAAAGGTCATAGCAAAATTGGATTAATCTGATTTGACAAGTAGTATAAAGGTTTTATATGGCATTAATTTAACAAGGCAATATCACTAAATTTTCCCTACTGGGGGGGGGGGGGTATTTTATCCAGTGATGATCTTGATCATGTAAATGCTTTAAATCAATCATGCTTTGAAAACAGTACTGTAGATAAGAAAACAATTATTATTCATATCTAATGCAATCAAATAAACATACTTTAAATATACGAAGCAAATAAAAGTAGTTTTTCTTTAACATAAATGGCAAAATTGTGAGTCAGTTACTCGCTGATAATTTTTAACCTGTAAAATAGAATTGGAAATTATGGAAAGATTCACAGTAGTCTTTATAAAATCAAAATACAAACTAAATTATTCCTTCCTTCATACGAAGGAAACTTCATTGCTGTAATAACATTGATGCGTTATCATCACATTTTGTTGAAAATTCAAAATGTCAAAGCTGTTTCCGGATTATGGGTCAGAAGGAGCCATATCACAGATATTTAGCAAGGCAATAAGAAGCACTTCAGTCAGGTAAGCATGTTTTACTTTCTGATTAGGTACAAGTTAAGACATTTGTTGATAAAAGTCTCTGATGAGACAAATTTGAACTTCTGCCAGTAAATAAGCTATATATTTTCCAGCAGTAACAGAGTACTCTGTTTGTAATATATATCATGTCGACTTGTAGCCATCCATAATTGCGCAAATAAATAATACTGAATCCAGGTAAATTTTCTCCAACAACAACTGTCAGCGTCCTCCTAAATAATACATGGTAAGAAGACTGAAATTTATATCAATAGTTTGTTAAGCGAAGGGAGACAGTTCTGCAAATTAGCATTATAATATTTTAATTTAAAAATGAATTTTATGAGTTTTGGTAATTTTTAGGATTTCTGAATGTTTAATTTTTTTGAGGTTTAATACACATATTAGTTCAATGATTATCCCTATGGTGAGCATACCAATTATCACAAATCTAAAGTATACTTTAAGTCTGTTCCTAAATATAATGTAAATAAAGATAAAGCAAAAAGAAAAAAATACCAGATATATTTCATTTGTATAGTTCATGCATGTTTCAGACTTCTAGGCTAACCTAACAAAAATCCAATTTTCACAAGAAAGGCACTTTTGGTGGGGTTATGGTAGAGCCATTCAATAGTTCTTAAAACATTATTAGGATTTCATTACTTTACGTTCCTTCTGATTTTTAAGATTTTTAGGTATCCTAATGTCAAAATGAAATATTAGATTTTTCAACGATTTCGAGGTCCGCTTCTAACCATATTTATTCTGATCTATTTAATTCAGGCTAGAGTCAGTTGCTAAGCTCATGCAGATCAAAATTAAGTCAGTTTCTATGAGAAGTCTGTGAAGATCAGAAAATCAAAGGAAACTGAATTATGTTACCAGTCAACTGAAACTTCATTTACCTTCAGATTTTAAATACTGAATAATTGCTGACCCTATTAGAACGGGATTTAACTTTTAAATCTTCCCAAAGACAAATATCTTCTCTATAGAGATAGCTTTAATTTACATGATTGAAATGAAGATATTTAACCATACATGTCACATAGGTCCATTTCTGCTGTTATAACACAATTACTTTTTCCCACCACCAACCCTCTATCCAATGATAAAAACTACTTTGCTTCTGAGGTTAAAATATTGGCACCTTTGAGTTACAGTGTCAACATGACTAGAATTTGGAGTATATGCAATATAAGAAATGTTTCCACATTGATTCACATGATGATGCCTTCACAAACATGATTTGAAAATTGAATGACCTTGACCAACAGGAAAATGGATGTAATTTGTATATGTTCTCAAAGAGGAAGATTCTTTTGAGATAAAGATGTCTCATTATACCTGTCACATTGGCACAATAGATGACTTCCATTTCTGCTGCAAGAACACAACTCTTTTCCCACCATCCACCAAACAAATTGTTTTGACTCTACACTCTACATTAATGATACAAATTGCCTTGCTTTGAAAACATCACATCTTGCCACCCTTGTGTTATGTTGTCAGAATGACTGAAATTATGAGTTTTAAGCAATATATGAAAGGTCTCCAAATTGATTTACCTAATAATACTTTTTCAAATCAATGTCTTCTACCCAAGGAAATATTCTGTTTGCGTAGACTGAATGGTCAATGTAGATATACTCTAGTGCCCACATTTGGCAGGGAGAAACCATTGTCTAGTCAGGATACACCTAGCTATTGACCACTGAAGGCAGGCAGCCAATACATACAAACCAATTAAATAGAACATTGAGAAGGAATTACAATGGCCAATGTGAACAGGTGGCTACTGAGTAAAGGTGACTGTTAGAACAGGTTTACTGTAATCAAGGGATATAACCAGTTGGGGAAAAACAAACTTAAAATAATAGTGATATTAGGAGTTATCAAGACCCCAAAATAAGTAACTGGGATATAAGGTGTTGTGGTCTGAGACACCAACACAGGGTTCATACAGGTCTATGTAAAGTGAACATTCTAGGACAGAACCCAGATGATTTTCAAGTGATAGAGATTCAAAATATATAAATAATAAAATAGGTAAAGTCAAAGAATAAAACAAAAAAAAATTGTACATCAAAGAAAGCATAGCAACAACAAGTCATAAAAAATAACAAGGGCCATAATCCAAACTGACAAGATGTATAACACTGGCACCACATAATAAAACTAAAAACTGCATCAAGTCATTAAAGGATGAAAGAAGACAAGCGGGTGGTAGAAGAGAAATTTCTTGCATGAAACTGTATATTTTTTTGATGCCTTTGGTCAATATTTTAAAGCCAATTTCCACATTCATCACATTCAAGCCATATTTCTTTAAAGCAGCAAGAACCAAGTTTATAGTGAAAGATCCTGATTGATCAGTTATTGTGTTTTGTTTTCTCTCCATTTCAAAACCATCTGTCTGCCAGTTACATGCAATAAACACTTTATCAAGTAAAAAGAACCAGTTTTCATTTTCAAAATTCAAGTATATTCAAGGACATGAAAAGTTATTAGAAAATCTAAGGATATAAAAGTTGTGTAGGGCTAAATAATTGGGATATAAGGACATGTGATACCAAAATGATTTTGGTGTGGACTGATGCCATAAAGCACAGCAACAAAATTAGGTTATGGGCCGCTCCAACTCTTGCCTTTATTACTCATGATTGTATTTTGGTTGTTCCAAAACATTTGTCATGAGAGTGTTGCATTGGAAATATATACCAACCTGTTGCTTTAACAACAGCGCCATCGTTTAATCACATGTCATGAGAGTGTTGCATTGGAAATATATACCAACCTGTTGCTTTAACAACAGCGCCATTGTTTAATCACATTTCAAGTACTTATTTTGCTCCACCTAACCTGCCAGCCGGGATTAGGTCCTGGGTACAAGACAGTGCTAACATCTAGGAAAAGGAAACCTGGAATGAAAATAAAGAATTATATATTTCATATCGATTGTTTCTTTAAATTTATAGTTCAGCATCAGATGTAAGCTATTTTATGTAAGGGCAACTGGAATAAATTAGTTTGCTCAGAACACACCACACAGACTTATCCAATGCTATTAAAACCCACACCCCTAGAGTCATGAATCTTTAAATCATCCATGGTTTATCAAATGCTATTAAAACCCACACCCTTAGTGCATTCATGCTTTATCCAATGCTATTAAAACCCACACCCTTAGAGCATTCATGGTTTATCATATGCTATTAAAACTCACACCCTTAGAGCATTCATGGTTTCTCCAATGCTATTAAAACTCACACCCTTAGAGCATTCATGGTTTAACCAATGCTATTAAAACTCACACCCCTAGATCATTCATGGTTTATCCAACGCTATTAAAACTCACACCCTTAGAGCATTCATGGTTTATCCAATGCTATTAAAACCCACACCCTTAGAGCATTCATGATTTATCATATGATTTTAAAACTCACACCCTTAGAGCATTCATGGTTTCTCCAATGCTATTAAAACTCACACCCCTAGAGCATTCATGGTTTATCCAATGCTATTAAAACTCACACCCTTAGAGTCATGAATCTTTAAAGCATTCATGGTTTATCCAATGCTATTAAAACCCACACCCTTAGAGCATTCATGATTTATCATATGATTTTAAAACTCACACCTTTAGAGCATTCATGGTTTCTCCAATGCTATTAAAACTCACACCCCTAGAGCATTCATGGTTTATCCAATGCTATTAAAACCCATACCCTTAGAGCATTCATGATTTATCATATGATTTTAAAACTCACACCCTTAGAGCATTCATGGTTTCTCCAATGCTAATAAAACCCACACCCTTAGAGCATTCATGGTTTCTCCAATGCTATTAAAACTCACACCCCTAGAGCATTCATGGTTTATCCAATGCTATTAAAACCCAAACCCTTAGAGCATTTATGATTTATCATATGATTTTAAAACTCACACCCCTAGAGCATTCATGGTTTATCCAATGCTATTAAAACCCATACCCTTAGAGCATTAATGATTTATCATATGATATTAAAACTCACACCCTTAGAGCATTCATGGTTTATCCAATGATTTTAAAACTCACACCCTTAGAGCATTCATGGTTTATCCAATGATATTAAAACTCACACCCTTAGAGCATTCATGATTTATCATATCATTTTAAAACTCACACCCTTAGAGCATTCATGGTTTATCATATGATATTAAAACTCACATCCTTAGAGTATTCATGGTTTATCATATGATATTAAAACTCACACCCCTAGAGCATTCATGGTTTATCCAATGCTACTAAAACTCACACCCCTAGAGCATTCATGGTTTATCCAATGCTACTAAAACTCCCACCCTTAGAGCATTCATGATTTATCATATCATTTTAAAACTCACACCCTTACAGCATTCATGGTTTATCATATGATATTAAAACTCACACCCTTAGAGCATTCATGGTTTCTCCAATGCAATTAAAACTCACACCCTTAGAGCATTCATGGTTTATCCAATGCTATTAAAACCCACACCCTTAGAGCATTCATGGTTTATCATATCATTTTAAAACTCACACCCTTAGAGTCATGAATCTTTAAAGCATTCATGGTTTATCCAATGCTATTAAAACCCACACCCTTAGAGCATTCATGGTTTATCATATGATATTAAAACTCACACCCTTAGAGCATTCATGGTTTCTCCAATGCAATTAAAACTCACACCCCTAGAGCATTCATGGTTTATCCAATGCTATTAAAACCCACACCCTTACAGCATTCATTGTTTATCATATCATTTTAAAACTCACACCCTTAGAGTCATGAATCTTTAAAGCATTCATGGTTTATCCAATGCTATTAAAACCCATACCCTTAGAGTATTTATGATTTATCATATGATTTTAAAACTCACACCCCTAGAGCATTCATGGTTTATCCAATGCTATTAAAACCCATACCCTTAGAGCATTCATGATTTATCATGATATTAAAACTCACACCCTTAGAGCATTCATGGTTTATCCAATGATTTTAAAACTCACACCCTTAGAGCATTCATGGTTTATCCAATGATATTAAAACTCACATCCCTAGAGCATTCATGGTTTATCCAATGCTACTAAAACTCACACCCCTAGAGCATTCATGGTTTATCCAATGCTACTAAAACTCCCACCCTTAGAGCATTCATGATTTATCATATCATTTTAAAACTCACACCCTTACAGCATTCATGGTTTATCATATGATATTAAAACTCACACCCTTAGAGCATTCATGGTTTCTCCAATGCAATTAAAACTCACACCCCTAGAGCATTCATGGTTTATCCAATGCTATTAGAACCCACACCCTTACAGCATTCATGGTTTATCCAATGCTGTTAACACCCACACCCTTTGAGCATTCATGATTTATCATATGATATTAAAACTCATACCCTTAGAGCATTCATGGTTTATCCAATGCTATTAAAACTCACACCCTTAGAGTCATGAATCTTTAAAGCATTCATGGTTTATCATATGGTATTAAAACTCACACCCCTTAGAGCATTCATGGTTTATCCAATGCTATTAAAACCCACACCCTTAGAGCATTCATGGTTTATCCAATGCTATTAAAACTCACACCCTTAGAGTCATGAATCTTTAAAGCATTCATGGTTTATCCAATGCTATCAAAACCCACACCCTTAGTGCATTCATGGTTTTATCTAATGCTATTAAAACCCAAACCCTTAGAGCATTCATGATTTATCATACGATATTAAAACTCACACCCTTAGAGCATTCATGGTTTCTCCAATGCTATCAAAACTCACACCCCTAGAGCATTCATGGTTTATCTAATGCTATTAAAACCCACACCCTTAGAGCATTCATGGTTTATCCAATGCTATTAAAACTCACATCCTTAGAGCATTCATGGTTTATCCAATGCTATTAAAACCCACACCCTTAGAACATTCATGATTTATCATATGATTTTAAAACTCACACCCTTAGAGCATTCATGGTTTATCCAATGCTATTAAAACTCACACCCTTAGAGTCAAGAATCTTTAAAGCATTCATGGTTTATCCAATGCTATCAAAACTCACACCCTTAGAGCATTCATGGTTTTATCCAATGCTATTAAAACCCAAACCCTTAGAGCATTCATGATTTATCATACGATATTAAAACTCACACTCTTAGAGCATTCATGGTTTATCATATGCTATTAAAACTCACACCCTTAGAGCATTCATGGTTTATCCAATGCTATTAAAACCCACACCCTTAGAACATTCATGATTTATCATATGATTTTAAAACTCACACCCTTAGAGCATTCATGGTTTATCCGATGCTATTAAAACTCACACCCTTAGAGTCAAGAATCTTTAAAGCATTCATGGTTTATCCAATGCTATCAAAACTCACACCCTTAGATCATTCATGGTTTTATCCAATGCTATTAAAACCCAAACCCTTAGAGCATTCATGATTTATCATACGATATTAAAACTCACACCCTTAGAGCATTCATGGTTTATCATATGCTATTAAAACTCACACCCTTAGAGCATTCATGGTTTCTCCAATGCTATCAAAACTCACACCCCTAGAGCATTCATGGTTTATCCAATGCTATTAAAACCCACACCCTTAGAGCATTCATGGTTTATCCAATGCTATTAAAACTCACACCCTTAGAGCATTCATGGCTTATCCAATGCTATCAAAACCCACACCCTTAGAGCATTCATGGTTTATCCAATGCTATTAAAACCCACACCCTTAGAGCATTCATGGTTTATCATATGATTTTAAAACTCACACCCTTAGAGCATTCATGGTTTATCCAATGCTATCAAAACCCGCACCCTTAGAGCATTCATGGTTTATCCAATGCTATTAAAACCCACACCCTTAGAGCATTCATGGTTTATCATATGATTTTAAAACTCACACCCTTAGAGCATTCATGGTTTATCCAATGCTATTAAAACCCACACCCTTAGAGCATTCATGGTTTATCATATGATTTTAAAACTCACACCCTTAGAGCATTCATGGTTTATTCAATGCTACTAAAACTCACACCCTTAGAGTCATGAATCATTAAATCATTCATGGTTTATCCAATGCTATCAAAACCCACACCCTTAGAGCATTCATGGTTGTATCCAATGATATTAAAACCCACACCCTTAGAGCATTCATGATTTATCATATGATATTAAAACTCACAGCCTTAGAGCATTCATGGTTTATCCAATGCAATTAAAACTCACACCCTTTGAGTCATGAATCTTTAAAGTATTCATGGCACCTGCCTTAGTAGTAGTGTTAGAAACAAAATGCAGTGTCAAGAAAGATCACTCTTGCAACATACGCAATGAACCATTGATTTTAATTGGCTCAATACATATTTTATATTTTATATTTGCATGGACTGTCACTGTTTGCACACTTGGTAATGGTCAAATTGTTTGTACCATGAACAATGTCATTATTGTTCGCATACAATACAATTGTCAGGACGATATCATTTTTGCATACTCTTTAATGGTTAAATTGCAATTATTTTGGGAACAGTTTTTTTTACCCAAAATTTACCTGTGGTCGGAATTGATTTTTGGGTCCAGATTTTAGATTTTTAGGCATCAGACCAAAAGCAGACAGGTCTAAACTGCACACAGGTGAACCTGTGCAAAAAGTAGAATCAGGTGGGCATTTGGATTAAGGAGTGGTCTCCATACAAAAATTTATGCCAAAAAAAACTCCAACTTTCCTTCTCCTCATGCACGAGCAAAATAACCAATGGAAAACAATGTTTATAACACAACTATGCATTAGGCTAGCAAAATAACCAATGGAAAACAATGTTTTTAACACAACTATGCATTAGGCTAGCAAAATAATCAATGGAAAACAATGTTTTTAACACAACTATGCATTAGGCTAGCAAAATAACCAATGGAAAACAATGTTTTTAACACAATTATGCATTAGGCTAGCAAAATAGCCAATGGAAAACAATGTTTTCATAGAAAAGTCAGAAGAGGGAATTAAATCTTTAGCATTGACAATGGAGTGCTTTCTTGCTTGTGCAATTTTTTTCACGACTGACTCAGTGAAATGTGTTGGTCAGTAAAAAACAATATTCATAGAAAAACAGATTAAGCTCTGAATCAATAAAGATTATTGCTTATAGAGCATGAAGAAATTATCTTTTAAATATTTTAATTTTAATAAGAGTTTTACAGTGGAGCAGGAAGAAAGACAGATACATAAGTGTTATGTAACTACTGAACTGTAGCCGTTTCCTTTTCTGCTAACTTTTGTTAGATGGAGGGAAATCTCACCTTATGATAAAATTCAGGGTCAAGCTCTCCAGTCATTTCCACATGACCTTCTTAAAACGGCTATATGCCCATGAAAACTATACTCTGGATAACTGTTGTTGTTCCATACCAAACCTCTGGTAGATAAAGCACATCAGGACTGACTCCTCCATGACCCTGAGGTCACATATTAAAATTAATTCCATGTCTTCAGCCACTGCATATCTTTACAAAGCCATGTTGATTGACTAGCATGGCAGCAGCCAAGATGAATCTGAAATCAAAGAATGGTTACTTTTACTTCATGCTGTGGAATTAAGATGTTAGAAATTGAAAGTAAATTTATTTTATTATATACTGTAATATACAGACAGAAAAAAACTTAAAACTTTGAAAATCTACAAAGTGAATGTCAAAATATATCCAGGATAAGAGATCATTCTTACTTATTATTTCCTCTCAGGATTAAAATGAGTTATGTCCCTCTAGGTATAATCCAGACAGGTTATATCATGGCCAAAACATATAAATCTAGAAGGTACATGAATAAAAGAATTACAAACACCTTTTTGGTAACAGACATTAGACTGCATACTTACGGCTTCTAATGATGAAATCTTTCCAAACTTAAAATTAGTTGTCAAGGTTTCATATATATGATCTGGCTAAGCAAAGTCTACACTGTAAATAGTAATTCTGATACCAAATATGCCTCAAAATTTGCACTCATTAATCTGATGGTATATTCTTCATGTATGGGATTCTCATGGGTCAATTTTTAGGTTAAATTTTTAATCCAAAAACTTATTTTCCAACATGTGACATGACAGTTCCCAAAGATTAAAAGGAGACAAAAGCACAATACATTCAGGAGAAGCTAATAATCTCTATTTTCATGCAAATGACAATCATCATGAAATAAATGTAACTTAAAAACCAAATAATAAAACAAATGTCACAAAATTGTATAAAACTTTTTTTATTTATTTATTAAATTCGTGTACTAGAGTTTCATTTTTGGCGTACAATGATACCCGAGTGTGGTTAATGTATATTGTGTTTTTTTTTCAAAACAGCGAATTCAGTTCATCCTGTACCGCAGGTGCAAAGTGCTTTTAATGAGACAAACCAAATGCCTTTAATGCACAGACAATACCTGTGTATAAATACCTCACCGCATGTAAAGCTCTTTATATTATGAAAAGTCTCGTCAGTCGATGATCTACTAAAAACGAATTCACACATGTAAAGCTTTAGAGCTGTCCAGTGTCTGTTGTGTCCAGTGTTCACCAAAGTGTGCTGCAAGCTCTAAAGCGATCCACAGGAATTGTAATAGCTGTAAAGCGAACTTTAGCAGCAATGGAGCTAAAATAAAGTGTTCTGATGATGTGGTATATCTCCTGGCACATATTATTGTAGCCATGGACTAAGTTTTGGAGTTCGTAAAACCCATTGTATCTTTAGGGACTGTAAAGATAAGTTAGATATCTGTCCTGTGTCATCTGCACAATTTCACTACATTGTTTGCTAGCTGAGTAAATTATATCCATCTTTCCATTATTTCATCACTGTGAATCACTCACACCTTGTGAATTTTTCTGTTTAAAACATAAGAAAGTACTTGCATGAATACATACATACATACATTTGTCTTTTGTAGAATAAATTGTTTTTTCTTGTTTATTACATTTGTGCGTTATTATGTTAATAATCCAATATTCAGATTAAATACATGCTAACGTATTCATAATTAATTTGCTCATTGAAGTCGTTCATCATTAAACATTGTATTTATATAATCATCAAAAGTCTTCTGTTGTGAATCTGAAAAATCCCACCCGGTTATAAGCCATTTTCTTGTACATGAAATAAAAAAAATCCATGGGCCCCATAAAATAGACAATAACTGATAATCCCAACTTATTATAAAATATTTTATTACTGTTAACTATGTATGTATGTATGTATGTATGTATGTATGTATGTATGTATGTATGTATGTATGTATGTATGTATGTATGTATGTATGTATGTATGTACTGATGCTCTATTTATGTATAAATGTATTCACGCAAGTACTTTCTTATGTTTAAACAGAAAATTAAATGCAGTAAATATCCGTTAGTGTCTAATAATTGTACCGAACATGGCACAGAATGTGTGTTTTTAAAGTTACCGGGCCTAGCAACAGTCGTAAAGATTTGAAGTGTGATGACGTCATCAACATTAATTTCTACTATCTGAACTTTGACTACATATTTCTGTTCTGGAAATTTAAATAAAATTATAAAATGATACAATCTGAAATAAAAAGCAAGATTCACATTTTATTTTGAGAAATTACTTTCATCATGTTATTCAGCATATTTACTGCAGGGTAGAAACTGGTAGAATGAGCTACTTCCTTCAGATCAATTTGGACACCGTGGGATTGTGACAGTAATGGTGAAAATAAAGGTTAATTCGCCGATTGAATTCAGGACATGGACATTTAAGAGTTATGCGTTGGTAAGTAACTGTCTTTTGAATGCATAGGTGTAGTTTTTCAGTCTTCTTGGGATTCTGAAGAGATAAAAGACTCGGGAGAAAAAGTCGAGTCGAGCGAAGGGTTGCGGACATGCTTGCATTCCTTGTATTCATTTATATTATTGATAAGGGTAATTCATGTTGTCAGACATTTCGCCGTACTTTATTGATAAAACGTCAGACTCCTGTGGTCAGAGCTAACTCGGATAATTCCGGTGTGACAATTCGTATAATGATGTTATTCAAAGATCCGAACATCCATGTAATTAACAAGAATGAAAGATCATGATGCCAGAATCCATGTAATTAACAAGAATGAAAGATTATGATGCCAGAATCCATGTAATTAACAAGAATGAAAGATTATGATGCCATAATCCATGTACTTAACAAGAATGAAAGATCATGATGCCAGAATCCATGTAATTAACAAGAATGAAAGATTATGATGCCAGAATCCATGTAATTAACAAGAATGAAAGATCATGATGCCAGAATCCATGTAATTAACAAGAATGAAAGATCATGATGCCAGAATCCATGTAATTAACAAGAATGAAAGATCATGATGCCAGAATCCATGTAATTAACAAGAATGAAAGATCATGATGCCAGAATCCATGTAATTGACAAGAATGAAAGATCATGATGCCAGAATCCATGTAATTAACAAGAATGAAAGATCATGATGCCAGAATCCATGAAATTAACAAGAATGAAAGATCATGAAGCCAGAATCCATGTAATTAACAAGAATGAAAGATCATGATGCCAGAATCCATGTAATTAACAAGAATGAAATATCATGATGCCAGAATACATTCTATCAAAATTCTAAAGTGAAGCCTTTGCTATTTTCACTAATAAAATAGGTGTTTGTGACTTGAGCATCATTCCTCGAAAAATCGCTATGATTATAATATGTAAAATCAAATGATGACTTTGAATTTATTACAGCAATTTTTATACAACTTCATTAAATTTGAATCCATCATTGCAGATTGTCCTTGTTGGAATTTTCTTAACAACATTGTGACAAATGTTTCTATTGGAGGTATATAAGATGATGAGGGTTGCTTGACGGGATATGACTCAAAAGTTTCCAAATACTTAAATTCACAATTAAATTGTACTTTTCGGGTACTCTTCTTTTGTTGTTAGACTTCACATCACTGTTAATTTTAATTGTTTATTTTTTTTAATTAAAATTGTTAAGTTTATTAATTGGCACTTTTAGCAATATTTTTATTTTTACTTTTTCCTTTTCAATTGATTTAAAGCAAAATATAATACCTACTTTTTATTTCAGAAATTGTTTCGTCCAACAAGCCATGGATTGAAAAAAACATTGACTAGACATTTAAATGCACACAAAATTAACTTAAATAGACAGTAATGGTTTGAATAGCATCAATGGAGAGCGACCGCAGATAAATCCTAGTGAAAGAATTTACTTATTAAAACAACGTCGTGTTAAAGTGTTTAATGAGATGGAAGCGGGACCAGAATGATGATGGTTAAATCCCTGAAATGTGTTGGGCAAGGATTGAAGTTTGTTGTGTATCTGGCAAGCCACTATACTGCAGAGGAAAATAAAATGAGGTCGGTTGTTTAACAGTATTAGACTCACAAGATTCGGTACAATTAAATTAGCAAATAAATTGTACAATTGTATATGCTTTTTTTAATTTTGTTACAATTCTCATAACAATTAAATTATTGGATAATGTATTTCTTTTTTAAAAATTGTTTTGTTTATTAATTGTCTTGATATCTTTTGTGGAACTTCAAGAAGTATTTTATAAAATACGTTTTCGTTTTAAGTTTATCTACATCAAACTATTATTTCTAATATTTTTCAGAAATTGTTCTGTCCAATGAACCATTGCTTAATGCCATTTTTCAGCACACGATAGGCTATACATGGCAGCCAGTATTATTGGTAGAGGAAGAACCCGGGAAACGCCCCGGAAAGAACCACGACCCACGAGAAGCTACTGGCAAGATTTCTCACATAACTACATTAGCCGAATCTTAGACTCGAACCCACGCAGATAGAGGTCAGACATCAGTGATCCGTAACGGACAGCACTTTAGACCAGTCGGCCACTCTTCCCACCCCCCCAAAGGTGGTTAGAGCATTGGATGCAGGATATCATGTGTCTGAACCACAGCCGAGTCATACCAAAGACTAATATAAATGGTACAAGCAAATGCCTCACTTGTTTGCTCAGCAGTAAGAGGTTACATTACAATTGGTCAGCATGGTGTCATGATAATCTGACAGGGTGGGACGATTCTTCATTTGTATAGCATAATGAAGCGAAATATGTTTAAAGCATCATTGAAAATAGTTATGTAGGATTTGCACGCCTTTACCATTTCTTTAATTTCACCTCTTTTATTTGACACAAAACACGTAATTATCATGATAAAACAAAGGAGATCAGCTTTTAATCCAGTGAACAATTCAGCAAATATTTCTGCAAACACAAATGGCATCTAGTTTAAGCTTCTCTGAAAAATGCTTATGGACGTGCTTTTATGATAGATTGGGCAAATTGCATTTATTAGGAATGCACTTAAACCAAACTAAAAGATGAAAGTAAAACACAAATTTCACTTGACGAAAACTGTTTTAATATTTTTCGCAAAATCCATTTTCATCCAGTTTGATAAATCACTTAGTGTAAAGTGGTACTTTGCAGCTAAGGGCCTAATTACACATAGTTTTACCTCCTCAATTCTTATTTTATTGTTAATGTCCCATTTCGTATATTTTCCTCTTACTGGTGACTTTGCAGTACCAGAAAACTGATACTTCGGATACTAGGATGAGAGCAGTTTTATAGCAATAACAAGACAGGATTCAATGACTGAAGCCTATGCCAGTAGGAAGTTGCTGTCTAAGGAACAAAAATACTCACTGATTGAGAAAGACTGCTTAGCAGTAGGATGTGGGATTGGTAAATTTCAGGACTATCCTTTTGGGGAGATTTTTTTTTCTCGAAACAGACCATTGACCATTGCTGTACTTAAAAATGTTAAGATCGTTAACACTGATGCGTTGGTAGCTAACCCTTCAATCCTATCTTTTTCGAGATGAGTCCGTCAGTGGGGTAGAAAACGTAGGTGCGGATTATTTGAGTAGGATGTAATTAGAAAATCCGGATTACTGTATAACCACTGTAGATGTTGTAAAGCAGCATCAATAGTAATTTACTTCTATTTTGTGTAAGTTAAAAACATGAGTACATTTTTCTCGTTGTTGGTAGGTGATGGTATATTCATCGAAAAAGACAAGAAATCATTTGGTTACTCCTTAGAACATATCTCGATATATATGCGTACAACGTCACCTAGGGTGAATATTTGTTTTTCTAGTTAATAAGCTGAAGTAGCGTGTATCTCGTCGTAGATCGCTTGCGGAGAAAGACACTAGAAGCACGGTATGCACGGGTATTTCACCCTGACTAATACTCACTCTCCTGTGTATTTAAGGCAAGTCTTTTGCTTAACTGATACACTCGTCTTGGATCTTGTCAAGCAGTGAACATTGTCCATTTTGTAATCTAGCCATATGGGTAAGTGTTACATTTCTAATTTATTTGATATGAGAAGCATATTCAGTTTTATGTCGTATCGCGAAATGATGCCTTTACCTGATAAATTGTGAACTTTAAATTACTAGCTGATTTTAATGGTTCTTTTTAGCAGCGTGTATCTATATATTTAAGTTCACACATTTTATAATGACCAGTTGATATGGTGGAGCCATTAAAGGTGGGCGTGTCTAATAAAGTGTTCTAAGCCGATTCAGGACAACAGTGGTCTGTACGTTTCTGTCTGTGGGTAGAATTATCTGGTCGTCTATATTGATATGAAAGATGACTGAACCATCAAGACCATACAAAGTCGAAGCCGCTCATTTGTAAACTTGTGGGCATGTTGGATTCTTCAACGGCAGATACAAATGTTGGCGGCAGATACAAGTATTGGCCGACCCAAGAATTCTGGATAACAGAGTGGTTTGTCCGTCGACAGATTTGTATGTTTTTACATATATTTATGAATCGCACGACTGTAAAAATGATTTTTTTGTTTTTTGTTCCAATTCATTTATTTGAATCGAGTAACATTTGGATAATTATGGTTACATGCGGTTCTATGAATTTTATTTTGGTTACATTAGATTATTTGAATCTTAAATCGATTACTGAAGATTAGATTATTTGAATCTTATTTTGATTCCATGAAGTTATCTGAATCTCGGTTTCATTGTAAAAAATTGTGCGATTATTTGAATATTACTCCCATTACGCGAGATTATGTAAATGTTACCGTAATGCATTGTAAATGAACACATTTATTGTTTTCCTATTCGTAAATGTTTGCATAGAGTAATTGAATGAGACGCATATTTTAGAGCGTGAAATAAGCGCTTTATTCGTAAAATATATTTTGTCAATCCAATCCATGTGTTGTGTCGTCATTCAAGCATCTATTCAGTGTTACAATTAGCATAAACTGCAGATAAATGATAATAAAACTGAGGCCAATTTTCATCGTTTACCTCAACAAATAACAACAACACCAACATTAAATTCAGTCGATACGAAACCTACATATTTCTCTAGACAGTACTCGCAATGCACCAACAGGTCATGAACATATGCAAGGCTTGATATATTGAGATGATAAGCTCAGCTCCGTTCACAAATATATTTCCGTTGATGCCACTTGCATGTTCACTAGTACTTTAAGCTGTATTATTGTAACTCAATTCGGTCTGGTTTGTATGAATATCTACTCCTCAAACTTCAAAAATGTTACAAATTGATCTGCTCGGATGCTTTACTGACGGACTCCAGTGCAACATACCTATCAGACCTCACCCATGTGCATACACAACATATTTGCGCTCCTCTTCTGACAATCGTAGACTTATTATTCCCACTATGAAAACGAAGCGATATGGACAACTATTGTTTGCATACAGTTCCCAGCAAAGTGGAACAAATTGCCCTTTGAAATTAGGAGTGCGCTAAAAATCAACTTTTTCGAGTGCAATAACAAATTTAAAAACTCCTAATAATAATAAATACACAAGGTTTCATATCTGAAATATTGTCAGCATGTTTTTCTATTTAAAAAAAGTGTTACGGGTAATATGTAATGCTGTAAAGCGATTAGAGCTTCAAGAATTAGGCGATATGCAACGTCCTGATTATTGTTATTTTACATATGAATAGAATATGGCCCCCCTCCTCCCACGAGTGGTGTAAAGCGCTCTCCGTTACGGATCACTGCCATCTCACCTCTATCTCGGTGGATTCGAGTCTCCCGTTCGGCCAATTTGGTTAACTTGTATGAGAAAACTTGCCAGTAGCTTCTCGTGGGTCGGTGGTTCTTCTGGGGTATTTCCAGTTTCTACCTCCACCATTAATACTAGCCGCCATGTATGGCTTGTAGTGTGCTGAAAAATGGCTTTAAACCCTACATCAACACCATGAATAAAAATAAAAGTTAATATTTTCTATTGAAAATACCCAATGGATTCTAACTAATGTATTTTAATGGAAAAACAGTAGACAACGAAGCCCAGTCTCCCCTACATCCAGAGAGCGTGCTTTCGTAATGTCGAACATCCTAATGAGCTATTGCATATTTCACATACACAATATCTTGTTTAGCCTATATTCTCACTATTTCAAAACCCACCTTGATATCCACATGTATTTCTTTTACCAGGTACTATCTCGGCCTGACCTATATAATTTAAGAGCTGTTGTATCAGGTCTAGACTGAGATATAGTATAAATTCTGTCAAACAATTTTGTGTACCAGTCAAGCTTTAAACATGCACACACATGACCAGGAAGATCTATCAGCGAGATCAGTTTAAGGCTTATACCTCAATATTCAATATTACAAGAAAATAAAGGGATATACTTAATAATGGCGACTACTATAAGACATACTGAAGACGAACCAACTTGTCCTATTTGTTTGGGATTATTCAACGTACCAAGACAGCTCTCATGTGCCCACACGTTTTCTCAGAGTTGTCTACAGTCGTACATTACAAGCAAAGCTATAGAACATGAGAAAAGGAGATGCATCGAGTGCCCGGTATGTAGAAAACAGCAGGTAATTTTGAACAAAATAGTTAATTAGTGAGTTGGCGTTGCTCTTTCCAGTAGACACTGTGATACAATCCATGATTCCTACGAAATCGAAAGTAGATTGTGTATGTGATGCTTGTTCCTCTGACGGATCTTCTGTCACAGCTACAGGCTTCTGTTCAGTATGCGAGGAAGCAATGTGTGATGACTGTCTAAATTTCCACAGGAAATAGAAAATTTCCAAAGCTCACTCTATTCTTACAATGGAGGAGTTCTTGAACAACCCACAAAATGTGATGAAATTCGCTGAAGGTTTTACATGTTTTGATCACGACTATGATCTAAAATTTTACTGTAATGATCAAAAGATTGCCTGTGGTGTAATTTGCTTTGTAGAAAGCCATAAAACTTGTTCTGGTGTGAGACAGATGAAAGATGAACTCCCTGCTCTGCTACGTGAAACAAAAGCATGTGTAATCATTGAAGAATTGAAGAAGCTGTAAACGCACTTGAAAATGTTTATCGATGTAAAGGAGTCTAATATGAATGATCTCGAATCCCAAGTTAATGGACTGACTGGTCAAATCAGAGAAATGAAAACGAAAATCAACACAGCTTTGGACGAATTAGAGATGAAAGTGAAAACTGAGGGAAGGAGAATCCACAAAGAAGCTGCTATTAGGACACAGGAAGAGAACCATCAATGCTTATCACTGATTCATGCCATAAGAAATTCTCAACTTCTATGTGAAACAGTCCACAAATATGGACCTGATATACAGAAATTTCTGACCGCAGAAAAAATAAAGTCACAACTGCCTTTATATTACTCTCATATCAGAGAAAAGTATGAGAAAACAGAAATACTGACAGTGCAGGTGAAATTCACTCCACTGTTAGAATCTATTATATCGCTCTTATCATCCGATATTGGAAAACTTGTGACCGTGACTCGCTCAACTCTGTCTATACCAGTGTTGTGGAAACCAACAGATGAATGCCAGGTTGAGAACGTTGAAACATTTAATGTAAATGTCAGTGAAGATGCACCATTTTATAGTGGCATTACTATTCTCCCTAGAGACAGGGTGATGCTTGTTGATAAGAACAATAACCAGTGCATTCTTCTAAACAATTTACATCAAGTAGTTACAACATTCAAACTCACAGGAAATCCTTATAACATTTGTGTGATGGAAGATGAAGAAGTGGCTTTGTCTATTTTTAGTCAAAATAAAATTCCAATTCTATCAGTCAGGGATGATGTCATCAGTCCAGTCAAAACAATTACAACTAAATACGAGAGCTATGGAATCACAGTAGCTGGGAATGGAGAGATGGTTGTGGTTGGGGACTGTGGTAACAACAAGCAATGCTGGAGGCTGATCAGAGATGGGAGAGAGATCAATTATTCTGATCAGTATGACTCATTACCTGGATACTTAAATTATATAGCACTGAATAATTCTAAAACACAAGTCTATGTAACTGTGTTTGGTAAACATTCCCTTCTGTGTTTCAATATGGAAGGTAAGAAGCAGTATACCTACAGTCCAGACAACCTCAAATGGCCATTAGGAGTAGCTGTGGACAGGGATGACAACATCTATGTTGTTGGAAGTGATTCTCATAACATTCATCAGTTATCAAAGTTAATACAGGTCATACCTACAGGAGTGCCAAATGATCCATGGGCAATCAGTTTTGACAACAGCAAAGATAATTTTATCATTACTAACGTTTCTGAAAACCAAAAGCTACATATTTACCAACTGAAATAAAACTTAAACACCGGAAATCTAATCATCATAGATCGTATGATGTCTTTTGCAGAAGTAGATAGTTGGAATTTCTTTGAAGGTGCAAATAATTGAAACTCAAGATGTGTTTTATTGTGAAATGATTTATACCATTTATATAATAGTTAATTTGGGTAGTTTTATGCATGAATGTCATTGTCAATGTTATTTTCGTAAATTTTAAGTGGATAACATATGTCGGTATCCATGGACACTCTGAAACGTCTCCCCATTGTGTATATTATGATCATATCCTTTTCCTTACCGACAATATTAGATAACTATATAAAGGAAATAGGAGAATGGTATTTTTCAGATTTTACTTTCAACTACATACCTAGAATGAGAATATAATTGTAATCACCAAAGAATGAAACACTATATAATCAAGTTTGGTCTTTCATGGTTGTGAATGATTACCAAATAAATTGAAACCAGAAATTAAAATCCTTAATTTCATGCACCTATAAGGTAAATAATTTTTCTCACTCCAAAATACTAAGGAAACAAATAAAAGGTTTGTTTTATATAGAACATGATAAACTGTGAAATACTGAATACAGTAACAACGCCTTTTTCTATCTGGATGGCTCTGTGTCTGAGGCATGTCAGCAACTTATATGGGTCTCTCTCCCAGAATAAAATGTCTGAGGCCTAACTAAGTGTTAAATGGGTCCCTCATTATTCTGAGAATGACTTGTAAACATTTGATGGACCTATGCCCAATGCCTGTCTTAATCTGTTCTACTGATAAATGGCTGTCAAAATGGATGACTATGCCCACTGCCTGACTAAATCCCATCCACTGATAACTAGTTATCAAAACGGATGACTCTATGCCTGAATAATGTCTTAATCTCTTCCACTGATAACTAGAAACCTGTCTTAATCTCTTCAACTGATAACTAGTTGTCAAAATGGATGACCCTCTGCCTTACGCCCATCTTAATCTCTTCCACTGATAACTGGCTCTCCAAAATGCCCACTGCCTGTCTTAATCTCTTCCATTGATAACTAGTTGTCAAAAAAAATGGTTCAATGCCTTAAGCCTGTCTAAATCTTTTCAAGTGATAAATAGTTATCAAAGCAGATGAATCTGTCTGAAGCCTGTCTTCTGATGCCTTGAGACTGTTTTAGTATCTTCCACTGATAGCTAGTTGTCAAATGGATGTCTCTATGCCTGAAGCCTGTATTAATCTCTTCCACTGAGAAATACTTAATATGGATGACTCTATGCCTGAAGCCTGTATTAATATCTTCCACTGATAACTAGTTATCAAAATCGATGACTATGTCTTTAGCTTGTTTTAATTTCTGCCACTGATAACTAGTTGTCAAAATGGATGAATCCATGCCTGAAGCCTGTTTAATCTTATGCAGACACCTCCTCTAATGAGAACTAGCTTTTACTTTTAATGTTAATTCGTGTGTGCAGTTATAGTTGCATGATACCAATTTTATCTACTGAAAGATTTATGTTGATTAGGTCCTATGCTTTATCCACAATGATCATTGTTGATTGGGTCCTGTTTTCTACTTAAAGACCATTGTTGATTAGGTCCTGTATGTTTCCTACACAAGATCATTGTCTGTTTCCTACACAAAGATAATTGTTGATTAGGTACTCTGCTTTCTCAACAATGATCATTGTTGATCTCATTATTCTGAGAATGACTTGTAAACAGTTGAAAGCCCTAAGCATTGGATGACTCTATGCCTTCTGCCTGTCTTAATCTCTTCCACTGATAACTGGCTGTCACAATGGATGAATCTATGCCTACTGCCTGTCGTAAACTTTTCCACTGATAACTAGTTGTCAAAGTGGACAAATCCATACCTGAAGCCTGTCTAATGTTGGGTTCTATATTTCCGACAGAAAGTTCATTGTTGATTATTTGTATGTTTCCTACACAGAAATCATTGCTGAGAACTGTTTCTTACAGAAAGATCGTTGTTGATTACATTCTGTTTTCTCCACAAAGATATGTGTTGACCAAGCACTGTGTTTGCCACAGAAAGATTATTGTTGATTTAGTCCTGTTCCACACAAGAAAAGACTATTGATGATTTAGACTCAGTTTTCCAAAGAAAAAAATCCATCAGCATGTGACAAAGCATTTAAAATGTATTCTGAAAACATACCTAGTGGATTTCAGTATATAATATCATCTTTAAGACACAATTCATGTCCTAAAGCATTTATCATATGCAAACTACAACCCAATGATTTTCATCTTTTCCTGAGACTATTACTGGTAAACCATGTTCACATGGATGCTAACACCCAATCATTTTCGTCAATCACTTGTTATCTTTGGGGAAATTAACGTCCACAAATATTGGGATAACAAAATAATTTCAATTATAGAGATTTAGATAATATAATATGCAACATTTTATTGAATTTCAAGTACAAAAATTTAACAAGTCTACAATTTTGATGGTTTATTTATGTTGAATGAGCCATGCTTCCCAAAACCTTTCACAAATGATGCTGCACCTAAAGGGAGAATAAAAGGCATATTATATCATTTACTCCTTCAAATTCTGAAATTCAGTCAATAAATATCGTTAACAGATACTGGAATATTGCAGTAATCCAAAACAAATATTATATTTGCTGAAGGTTAAAAAATTTCTACATGTAAATTAGTAATTTTGAAACAATTTTATTTGTTGTACTGGTGATGCCAAGCTACCTCTGGATCTGGTGGTTCATCATGTATCTGCAGATCTGGGTCTATTTTATTTATAAGTTGAAACTGTCAGTGTACTTGCAGATAAGGGTGAATGTTGTTTGCTGCACTTACGACTTCAAGCTAACAGTTGTGGGCTATTTATGATAATTGAGTATCATGAATGTTTCATATTTAGAATTAATAGTATTTCCCTATATGTTAGACATGTGATATTTGATGGTAATTCAATAAGGAATGGATATCACCATGCTGCTAGGTCAAGCAGATCTGAAGTGCAAGAAAACAAGATAACAAGAAAAAGATGCAACTATACCATTTATAAATAAGTATCATACTACATAAAATGTCTTGACTCATTCACTTAAAATTTTAACAAAAAATATCATAACACATATTAATATATATATATATATATATATATATATATATATATATATATATATATATATATATATATATATATATATATATATAACACATCCATGATATTTCGCTGTTGGTGTGACTTTTAACATTAGTAATTGCATGGCAATGCACTGTCAGATTTTGATTATTGATACTCTAATCTGAGTGCAAACATTATAAAAGCACTTATTCTGTACTGTACTGTTTGTAATTTATTTTTGTATCATATATTAAGGCAATTTAAAAATTAAAATATAAAAAATTATTTTTCTTGAGGATTTTTATAGCTTTAGAAATTATGATACAGAGCAATAACTTCAAAATCATAAATATTTTTATTTATTAACATATATATACCTTTCAAAATTTTATACAATGCCTGCCACAGCTTCATCTTTGATCACTTTCATGCCATTTTAAAATTTATATTGCATAGCTGCATCCCATGATGCTGCATCAAAGGTTGAATAGTAGGCCGATCTCCCGTCTCCACTCATACACTGCTGTGGAAATTTAGCTATCTCTTGTGCCAGCTGAAAGGGTTGTCCTAGAGCTGTGAATGAAAAAGATAATGAAAATAAAATAGCACTAACCAAATATCTGAATATTGCATAGAGTTTAGTAATCATATGGGCTAATTAGTAACCAATGGTTATTAGGAGTAAAACTAATATGAACACATAAATGAGTAAACTTTCTGGAAATGAAAACAAATGTGACCTGAAAACTGAAGAATCACTATTACATTTGCATAAATCAACATAGAAAGAAAAACGTTTATCTTCATGGAAATTCAAAACTAGATTTTCCACAAATTTTATGAAACTCAGTTATGACCAGATACAGTCAATAGAATTGCTGTCATTATATATTTATTTCAAGATTGCTGAAAGAAAGAAATAAACTTCAATCGTAATATTAGTCATAAGTGACACAGATTTGCCAAAACGATATATAGACTCCAAAAGTGTACAATTATACAAGACAAAAATTTATATGAATATAATTTGTTTGACCAAGGGAGATAACTCTGAAATATAGCTTTAGACTTTCAATTTCATGCATACCAATGAATAAATTGATAAATTGTTTTCATTAACCAGACCACACCCTGGTTAATCTGGAATGTATCTATGATTAAGACATTGGGCATTATGTCAAATAAAATTAGTGGGAGAAAAAAAAACACATGTAAAAATTATATTAAAACATACTGACTTATGATTGTGGTTGTGGAGTTTAAGTTTTTCACCACAAGAAAGGCTATGCATGGAGGTCAGTATTGATGTTGGAGGAAGAACCAGGGGAAACTCCAGGAAGAACCATCTCCCCATGAGTAGCTACCAGCAAGTTTTCTCAAATACCCACTATGCCTGAATCCTAGATCTGAACCAACGCAGACAAATGATTGCCTTATGAAGTTTATTACATATATACTTAATGAGTTGCACAGAGCTGAATATGGTATCTTTATAGAGACATAAAGATGGTGGGGACACTGAATTGAAAACAGGCAAACCTGTCAATAGCGAACACTCAAGGGGAAATGGCAGAACTGGCTGTTGCACATAGGTGACTACTATCTACAGTTTGACAGTTAAAACAAGTAAGACATATCAAATATCAGTCATTACTAATATTATTTTATGATCAATATTTGTGTATTTGTGCTGTGAAACAAAATTATAATTATAGGTATAGATTGTTCTCTCGGATTTAAAGTCCCCACATGATTACTTTACCTTGATCACTTTATTCAAAGCTAGAAATGAAATCACACCAATTTAAAGATATACACCCATCTATGTTCACCGTATGCAAACAAAACCTGCATTAGTCATAAAATAAAAAATACATAGTTTTAGAAATTCACATATTGATATGTTTGAGTTAGTGCCGACATGACAGGATATGAGTATAAGCAAGATAAGAACTGTTAGCACATTGTTTTACAGAATAATCCCTTATCTAAACAATACCTCTCATGAAGAAAAAATTAAGTTTGTGTATAAAGAATATTGAATATAGATGCACTTTATTGATCACTAAACACCTTGCTACTCACCACACAATGTTGATGACTGTTAAATACAGGACATTTATGTAGGAAATTGCCTTGCTGAAAATTAGAATGGCCATTGTGAACATGTGACTGTTGACTATGGGTGATTGTTAGGACAGTATTTAATAGGGACATAATGATTTGCAGAGATACCAAAATCAAGATTAGGGAAAAAAGGAGCTGTGAAGACTCCAACATAAATAAAAGGGATATAAGTAGTTGTAGAAATGCAATTAAGTTATTTTGACCCAAGGCAATTAGTGTAACATGTCTAACCCAAGGACACATCATGACAGAAGCCATTAGCCACTATATTCTACATCCCCGAAACAATAGAGGGTAATGAATCACAGATGAATATAGTGAGTATGGTAGACTAACCAATGAGTTGTCATGGCTCTTGACTGTAAAATAATTTAAAAAATATTTGCCATTGATTGGCTTGATGTTGTATTGTTTTATAGCATAGAAAAACAAAATAAGGTATTGTATGACTAAGCAACTGAAATAAATCTTTTAAGCATCTGCCTTAGAGGTAGTGTTAGCAATCAATAAAAAATATTAAGAATTATCACTCGTGTAACATAAGCAACGAAAGATTTTAATTGGCACAAGATATTTTCGAGATATTTTATGGACAATGTAATTCTTGCATACTAGGCAATAATTGTCAAGATGCTTGTATCATGTATGTATTCTTGGTTGTTTACTCTAACCATCTGTAAAACATAATGCAAACATTCATACTGGTAGCAATGCTGTCCATTCTCATTTTTAAGGTCATGTTTCAGTTGGACAAAATATTTTAACAACTGTTTGTATGTTATTGGTATCAGATTCATATTGAATAATTGATATCCAGATGGAGTAATTGATATCCAGATGGAGTAATTTATATCCAGATGGAGTAATTTATATCCAAATGGAGTAATTTATATCCAGATGGAGTAACTGATATCCAGATGGAGTAATTGATATCCAGATGGAGTAATTGATATCCAGATGGAGTAATTGATATTCAGATGGAGTAATTGAAGAGTGAATAATTGATATTCAGAGAACCCAAAATACTGAGGAGTTGTCATTAAATGGTACTTCTAACATTTTGTTTGGTATTATACCACAGACATAGGAATTATGTATCATTCTCTAAAACCCACTAGTCATGAGACACCAAAGACCCACTAATGTAAACAAACTACATGAGTCAATGGCATAAATGACACACCAAGAAACCACTAAGGCAACCAACCACAGAATCCAGCCACATAGATGAGACACCATGGATTTAAAAAGGCAGCCAACTTCAAGGATTGTACAAATAAAAGGGGCAGTCAGTAATTAACATGTTGATTTTATCTGGAAAATTATTATGGGCCTAGTCTGAACAACAAGCAAATTAATAAATGTTAGGACGTAAACATATCTAGCTAACTCTAAATTCTTCAGATTGCTTTATTATTATGGTATACATATGCCAAAATTTAAAAGCTAATTTAATCTGCAAGGTTATCAGTCAGATCACAGATTTATGTATGTATATTATATATGTGTGTGTGTGTGTGTATTTTATTGTGGGTATTTTTATTATATTCTGAAAAGTTTAAATACTGTGATACAATTTTGAAGTTCTATGACTTGAGTATCAGTAAAATTTCATTGAACAATAGCGATAAAGTGTTTAAAATTACATCACCGATAATCACATCAATGTATATATGAATGTGTGTGTTTTCTGTTGTGTGTATTTTTCTTGTATTGTTTTGAAAAGTATAAATATGGTGATATAATTGTGATGTCCCATGCATTTAAGTGTCAAAAAGATTTGACTGGACAATAGCGATTAAGTGTTTCAAATTTCATCACCTATAATGATAGCAATGTAGTCTTTTTCAAATCCTTACACGGACATCAATACCAAATTATGACAACTATCTAAGAAATAATGTGGCATTCTATAAAATATGTATAACTATGCCACACAATCAACAAAATTAACACATTAGGTTTCTTACTGTTATATCTGTACACTGACCCTGACACTAAGTTATAACAAATATCTTTACAACAATGTTGGCTTCTTTGTGTAGAATCTTCATGAGAACTGATCATAAATTATTACAAGTATGAACGTCATCTTCTTTGTGTAAAATCTTTAAAATGTATGACCCTAATTTATGACAACAATCTTTACAATAATGTAGGCTGGTCTCTAATCCCTAGACTGACTATGATTATAAAATTATAAGAACTAGCTTAAAAACAATGTTGACTTGTATCAAATCCTTAGAGTGACCACAATACTAAATCATGACAACTATCTGTACAAGAATGTCACCTTCTGTAAAATCAGTATAATATTAATATTAAAAATAGATCAGTCAACAGGCACTACCACAGTTCTCAAGTACAAATCTGACAAAGTGGAATATAATATAAGACAAAAAAATCTGTCAAGATACAACTACATACAAAGTTCCATGGAACACAAAGACTTTTCATGACTCAATTACGTTCAAACGTTTTATGGAACACAGTAACATGCTTTAAATACGTTCAAACATTTGTGATACAAACAACTGTCATGAGATAACTATTTCTCACCCAAGCGACAAAATAAACAATGGAGAATGTTACACAGCATCATTAAGGAAGTCAATAGGAACATCTTAACGCCTATGTGCAGCTGTTTTGAACAATCTAAAATAAACAGAATAATTCTAGCAAAAACAAAACTGGTTAACAGCTTTGGGAAATATATTGGACCTTTTCCACACAACATTAATTGCTTCAGTTGTAACTTACCTGAAGATTACATCACATATTTAATAACTGTAAAAAAACGCAAAAGGAAAGGATCATATTCAGATCTAAACAATTAAACATTTCTGCACCAAGTACATACCCGGAAGTAATTCAATTAACCAACAGGAACCCTAAAAAAACAATTCAAAATATAATAGAATTACTCAGAACAACAGGGCTCATTAATAAAATATCAGATTAAAATAATTACATCAAGATCAAATAACTCACTAGTCCTGGATTTTAACCTTATATTTTAAAATAATTACATCCTCGCGGAATGGGAGTGTACAGGATCAGAAGGGACTCCGTTACCCCTCAAGGGGAGCCCACCTACACTACGCTTGTATAACACACTCATGACGATACCTGTGCAACCAAACCTAACAGGATGTTGTAACACTCTAATGAATTCACCAGAAAAAACAAAAATAAACGTTGAAATATGCTAGAAATAACAACATATAGGACCATACAAAATTATAAAACAAGTGTCTAGGAATCCACCTCTACTGTCTGCTCCTAAATCTCTCCCTATATACAGCCTCATTGACAGCATTAGTATGCAACTAAACTATGATTTACATGTTCAGATTAGAACCCCAACAATCCGGGATATCCTCATGGTCTAAAATGTGACCATTAAAATCGTAACCTGTTTTATGGCCTTAAAAAGATATTATGAGGTAGTCTCAAAGTCCAAAGACTATCAGGCGACACAATGTTGCAATATAAATTTATTAACTCAGATCCTCAAATTAATATTACTATAAGGTAGTCAAAGATCAGACTATCAGGCCCCGCATCACAAGGCTGCATTAGAAACTAAGCTATAAGAACGAAGGCCTATAACATGATTTAGGTGGTCAATACCTGACCGTCTAGCATGACAGCAAACTGCTGCAATAAATTTCTTACACAATAACCTTAATTACTTTAAATTTTTACGTCGAATAATTTCCAACGCGAAAATATTCTGTCATATGGGGTTGTATACTCTACTTTAATAACAGCACAAAGTATTCCAAATTGTTAAGCGAAAACACGGAATTGATACGACGGGAGGAGGCAACATCAAGATGGAGGAACAACAAAAGCAAGACACCCAAGAAGGACACAGGGATTCGCCGGACGGAATGAGGGAACATCGGTTACACCCTGTAACACTCCATCAAAAAGACCTTTTAAGGGCTATTGCCATTTATACTTACAGAGTTTCCTTTTGGCGCAGAAACTCTATTCGACAATCTCGTTCTTCAAAAATGAAACTTGATCATTTTTGGCTCTCCACCATCAAAATTAACAACCCACTTAACCTGACATTGACCAACCTCCACATGTCACTTCACATAACTAGTTTACAAAATTGATAGGGAAAACACCAAATGTACACTTTGTACTAGACAAAAATTGGAATGTTAGGATATTACGAAAAAATATAACGTGAAAGAGTGACTCATTTGCACAGGTGCCTTACACAATATCGGTATAGAGTGTCCACTTGCAACAATTTGACTCGATTTGATAAGGCTAGGGCTTGCAAGACGAACGACATCAACGTGCCAGTTCACAGATCCTTTTTCTCCGTCTCCGCTGCCGGATTCCAACACCAGCACATGCCTATAAGTGGAAACCATTTTTCACTAGTCATCATTTGGTGTCATTTGGTGCCATTGCACCTCTAGCTCTGCATCTTCCGATTGGTTGATAGAGTTGAGTGCGTGGCTGTTCTATTCCCACTCACCTAGGTCTTTCATTCATGTTGATAGCCCCTTATAGGGGTGCGGCATGACGACCAAGTTAAATAGCATACTATGTATACATAAACGCCCGTGGGGATGTGGCACCATTCCTTCCTCAAGGGAAACTCTAAATCACTACATTAATTGGTAAAATAGTCAACAAATGACATTCGTGGCCGGTTTCACTTAAAACCAAAAATTCATACATTCATTCGTTCATTCATTCATTCATTTGAGTCATTCAATTTTGAACACATCAAGATGAACATCGACTTGTTTATCCAACTCCGAGACAGGTGATTTGGGATCATTGATGCAGAATATGAAGTGGAAAGACTTGAGGAAGAATTTCAGTGTAACCTGGACATTGTAAGCAATTTGAAATTAGCGAGAGATCTATTAAAAGATATGATATAAGAGGAAGTCAAGAAATTAAGAAGACTTATTAAAACAAAATATATAAGAATACGGGACTTGAAGGAGGCACTTCATATTATCATCAAAGTCAGGTGTTTTCTAGAAGAAACATTAAATTTGATAGAGTGGGATTATGTGAAGTGGGGACTAGACCGGCTATAGAAAGCAGAAACAATGATGAGAAAGGTGATGATAGAAGAGGTGATCAAGATTAAAGATAACTGGGCTAAGGAGAGAAAGGAACAAAACAACAAAAAGAAGAAAGTGGAATTTGATCAACTAAATCAGAGATGAATCAAAGTTCAGGAAACGTTTAGAGCTATTGGACATCATAACTGTATTCCCGAGGACGAAAAGAAGAAGAAAACGTGAATCATTGGAAGGTGGTGGAACAACGGCAGAAAATAAAAGAAGTATCCAAAGGCCCTTTTTAGGGCCACTCATATGACTCGAAAAGATATTTGCTTTATTTGCCTCTATTTTCCCCTTGTCTCTAGACATTCCCATAAATAAATGATATTCCCCATGTTCAATTTCCCTTGTCGTTATACAGGTCCACCATGTTCATTTTTTCATGTCGCCGGATGGTCCCAAATATTCCCATGTTCAATTTCCCTTGGCCCCATATCGCCCCATGACCTTTTGACCCATATCGCCTCAAGCCCTTTTTGACTGGAATTTCCATTGTCCCCATAACTCTTTGCCCCAAACAGTCCCAAGCCCTTTTTGATTGGATTTTCCATTGTCCCCATATCGCCCATATTACTACTTATCTACAATGAGTCGGATGCCATTACCCGGCAATATATCAGATAGGGTATGTACACATAAAGCACTCAACACACGAGATAAAATTTGAAGTGGTGAAACTTAAGCCTACAATTTACTATCTACATGTTAGGGTCTGCAAACATAAAACGCTCAACAGACGAGAAAAATATTCAGTGCACATGAGACATGATAGTACATTTCTGACATAAAACATGCGCGCCTCTGAAAATCGTAGGATTCTTCACAATCGAACCTTAGGAACACATATGTTATCACAATCATATTTGCTAATAAATAACTAAATCATGATGATACATTTTAAATTTTATTTAATCCATATGTTTTTTTTTTTCAGAATGTTGAATTTGACCAGAGTATATTTCACAATTTTCCATTTTAGACACTCTATTGACATGTGGGACACTTTCCATTTTTGCTACAACTTGCATCATATCAACAGTGTGTTTTAAGTATTCATGACAAAATAGTTTTCAAATTGTTCTTTAAAACAAAGTTAAGTGTAAGTTGTACAAAATACAATTATATTTATGAGCCTTTAAGTACACGTTTCAAACGTGTCCCATATATCAGTGGAGTGGCTACAATTGAAATGTGTCCCATATGAAAGATCAATATATGGGATGAACAAACAAAAGATATAACCAAAGCAATGAATAATAAACAGATGATGGGACATGAAAACAAACTAACGGTGTACATATGATTAATTAAGACAGGAAGAAGCATTTTCAAGAGATAAGTATAGCTAATTAATACTTGGAGATGAATAATCAAACGATAGGCATAGCTAATTAAGACTTGGAGATGAATAATCAAGCAATAGGTATGGCTAATTAAGACGTGGAAATGAATAATTAAAAGATAGGTATGGCTAATTAAGACGTGAAGATGAATAATCAAGAAATGCATGTGCCAAATTAAGAGGTAGAGAGGAATAATCAAGAGACAAGCATGACCAATTAGGAGGTGGAGATGAATAATACAAATATACGTATGGATATTTAGGTGGATAGGAATAATCAAGAGATAATTATGGCTAATTAGGACGTAGAGATGAATAATCAAGAGATATAAAGGACTAATTAGGAGATGGAGATGAATAATAAAAATATACGTATTGCTAATTAGGAGGTGGAGAGGAATATTCAAGATATAAGTATAGCTAATTTAGTATTGGAGAGGATTAATGAAAAGATTAAATAATAGCAAACAAGCTAATGAAAACGGCAGGAAACATAGGGACTGATGTGTGTGTCTGTGTGTGATTTAAATTTTTAACGTATTTTTGGCAAATTTAGTCAGTTTATATTAATTTTATTAATTTAATAGTGATGTATAGTACCATAACTGATACTTCCGATACTGAGATGAGAGCAGCAGTTTAATAGCAATAACAAGACAGGATTCAATGAATACGTCAAAAGATGAATAGAAGATAAAATTTAGTAATTTCTATTAAAAATTGAAAACGACCAATGGATTCTGATTAATGTATTTAATGGAAACACAGTAGACAACGAAGAATACTCCCCTACATCCCGAGAGCGTGCTTTCGTAATGTCGAACATCCAAATGAGCTATTGCATATTTCTCTATAGTTCACATACACAATCTCGTGTTTAGCCTATATATATATATATATATATATATATAACCCTGTTTCAAAAACCCACCGTGATATCCACACCCATGTATTTCTTTTTACCAGGTACTATCTCGGCCTGACCTATATAATTTAAGAGCTATTTATATCCGGTTTAGGCTGAGATATAATATAAATTCTGTCAAACAATTTCGTGTACCAGTCAAGTTATAAACATGCCTACGCATGACCAGGAAGAAATACCAGCGTGATCAGTTTTAGACTTAGAGAGTACATAAAACATAATAAGTTATACCTCAATATTAAATAGGAAAATAAAGGGAGATACTTCATAATGGCGACTGCTATAACACATACTGAAGACGAACCAACATGTCCTATTTGCTTGGGATTATTCAACGTACCAAGACAGCTGCCATGTGCCCACACATTCTGTCAGAGTTGTCTACAGTCATACATCACAAGCAATGCAATAAAACACGAGAAAAAGAGATGCATCGAGTGTCCGGTATGTAGAACAACAGCAGGTAATTTTAAACATAATAAATCAACTAGTGAATGGGCGTCTCTCTTTCCAGTCGACACTGTCATACAATCCATGTTACCGACGAAATCGAAAGTAGATCGTGTATGTTATGCTTGTAACGCCGAAGGCTCCACTGTCACAGCTACGGGGTTCTGTGCAGTATGCGAGGAAGCAATGTGTGATGACTGTCTAAAACTCCACAAGAAACAGACAGTGTCCAAAGCGCACTCTATTATCACAATGGATGAGTTATTGAACAATCCACAAAATGTGATGACATTTGCTGAAGGTTTTACATGTCTTGATCACGAAGATGAAGATCTAAAATTTTACTGCAATAATCACAAGATAGCCTGTTGTGGAATGTGCTTTTTAGAAAACCATAAAACTTGTTCTGATATGAGAAAGTTGAAGGAGGAACTCCCTGCTCTACTTCGAGAAACCAAACCAAGTGAAATCATTGAAGAGTTAAAGAAACTGGAAACTCACTTTAAAAGGTTTATCGATGTAATGGAGTCTAATATGAATGATCTAGAGTCCCAAGTTAATGGACTGACTGATCAAATCAGAGAAATGAGAAAGAAAATCAATACAGCTTTGGACGAATTAGAGATGAAAGTGAAGATGGAGGGAAAGAGAATCCACAAAGAAGTTGCTATTAGGACCCAAGAAGAGAATCATCAATTCATGTCACTTATTCATGCCATAAGAAATTCTCAACTTCTTTGTGAAACAGTCCACAAATATGGAACTGATATACAAAAATTTCTGACTGCAGAAAAAATTAAGTCACTACTACCTTTATACTACTCTCAGGTCAGAGAAAAGTATGAGAGGACAGACACACCTACAGTGCAGATGAAATTCACTCCACTGTTAGAATCAATTTTATCACTCTCATCATCCGATATCGGAAAACTTGTGATCAAGACTGTCTCAACCTATACTGTACCTGGTTTGAGGAAAGCAACAAAGGAATGTCAGGTTGAGAAAGTTGAAACATCTGATGTAAATATCAGTGGAAGTGAACCATATTATACTGGCATTACTATTCTGCCTAGAAACAGGGTGATGCTTGCTGATACTAGCAATAGTCAGTGCATTCTTCTTAACAAGTCACATCAAATAGTTACAACATACAAACTCACAGGAGATCCTTGTGACATTTGTGTGGTGGATGTTGATGAAGTGGCTGTGACTGTGTGCAAGCAAAATAAAATTCAGATTCTATCAGTCAGGGATGATGTCATCAGTCCAGTCAGAACAATAACAACTAAATATGAGTGCTATGGAATTACATCAGCTGGGAAGGGAGAGTTGGTTGTCGTTGGGAACTCTGGTAATAACAAGTAGTGCTGGAGTTTGATCAGAGATGGGAGAGAGGTCAATTATTCTGATCAGTATGACTCAAAATCTGGATACGTAAACTACATAGCACTGAATAACTCTAAAACACTAGTCTATGTTACTGCGCGTGATAAAAATTCCCTTCACTGTTTCAATATGGAAGGCAAGAAGCAGTATACCTACAGTCATGACAACCTCAAATGGCCTTTAGGAGTAGCTGTGGACAGTAATGACAACATCTATGTTGTTGGACAGTCGTCTCATAACCTTCATCAGTTATCACCAGAAGGCTGCATAATACAGGTCATAACTAAAGGAATCCCACAGAAGCAACTAGCAATCGGTTTTGACAAGAGTAGAGATACTTTTATTATTACAGACTATTCTGAAAAGCAAAAGATACACATTTACCAACTAAAATAAAACTACCAAAAGATCCTATGTTTCCTACAGAAAACCCATTGTTGATCGAGGCATGTGTTTGCCATAGCAAGAGCATTGATGATTTAGTCCTGTTTCCCACCAAAAAAAAATTAGGCGACAGTCCTGTTTCTACAGCAAGATTATTTTGGGTTGAATCCTGTGTTTCCTTTTCAC
This sequence comes from Unio pictorum, assembly GCA_030141615.1. Lineage (NCBI taxonomy): Eukaryota > Metazoa > Mollusca > Bivalvia > Unionida > Unionidae > Unio > Unio pictorum. The sequence continues at coordinate 3,035,405 of JARLTB010000316.1, forward strand.
TGGGTCTTTAAAGTTGTAATTGTATGTAACCACAAAATCTATGAAAATTTGCACAGAAAATAGTGAATGTACAGCATTATACAGGAACATTTGTAAGAAAATGATTCCTGCATTCAGCATGTGAGAAAAAGTTATAAATGTTTAAAGGTACCATTCACAATATAATGTCATCTTTGATGCACAATTTGATGTATGTCAAAAGACACTGATCATGTGCAAACTATAACCCAATGTCTTTCATCTTTTCCTGAGACTATTACTGGTAAACCATGTTAGCATGCAAGATAATAGCCAATCATTTTCATCAATTGTTATGTTTGTGAAAATTGTAGGATAACAAAATAATTAAAGTTAAAGATAATAAGTTACACTGTATTGACCTTTGAAGTAACAACAATTCACAAAACCAAAAGTTTAAAATTTTGATTTATTTATTTTCATTGAGCCATGTTTTCCAATGCCTTTCACAAACGGTGCTGCCCCTACAAGAAGAAAAATATGGTGTTAAAATAGCATATCATATAAGTTATTCCTACAAATTCTGACATTCTGTCAATGAGAAGCAATATTATGTTATTTTCTCAAGTATAACAATTTATCCCTGTAAATAAGAAAATCTGGATCAATTATATTTGCTGTACTGATGATTTCAACCTGTCAATGTAGAACTGGATTCTAGGTTGTAAATGTACAGCTGGATCTTATGGTTCCTTGAGTATCATAAAACTTAAAATGTATCAATAAGTTCTGTACTGTACTGTTTGTAATTTTGTAATTATATCCAAAATCTCTCATATATTATGGTAATTTCAAAATTATAATATTTCTTTTAATATTATTTGTTTTAATATTATTTGTTTTCATGAAATATTTTGCAAATGTAAAACTTTTTACATTTTGACAATGCATCAAGCTGAAACCCATAAATACTTTTTTATATTAACTTTTATATACCTTAAATTTACAGGAAAATCCCTTATCTAAATAATAACCTTCTCATGAAGCAAAAAGTTACGTTTGTATAGAATGAATGTAGATACACTTTATGGACCACTAAACCCTTTGCTACTCAACTCAAGGGATATAAGGAGTTGTGGAGACATCCCTGTCTTACTGATCTTTTTATGTCCATTTCTCGCATCTTAGCCCCATTTACCTATAAACATGAGTTTAGGTCTCTGTACAGGATTTTAGTTCAGTTTTGGAAGTTATTTCCAAATCCAAATTTTTCTGATGTTTTGTATAGATAGTTGCTTTTAACTGTCAAAAGCTTTTTCCTGGTCAAAGAGTACCATAGCACTTCTCTGTCCAGTGATATTTATGTTTTCTATTATTGTTCTAATACTTAAAATGTTGTTCTGTCCATCTCTTTCCTTTGCCCCACATGTTTGAGTTACGTTAATTTTATCTAATCAATTTTTTTAAAAACCATTTCTGCTAATATTTTGCTAATAATTGTGTAATCTGTTAAGGAGGGAGATGAAACTCCAGTTTTTAAAATCCTCCTTATCTCCTTTCCCTTTATATATTGTAATTATTCCTTCCCGCATGCTTTTGGTCATGTTTATTATTCTTTAATGCAATGTTATTTTACAACCATTCTAAAACTGGCGAGAGTACTACGCAGAATTGTTTTTAATAGAATTCCGCAGAGTCTGTCACTACCTGGTGATTTGTTTATTGTCAGTTTTTCTATTGTTACTACAATTTCTTCTTGCATGATAAAATCCTCACAAAAGGTTTTATGTTCTTCGGATATCTGACACCATCTCTTGTAAGTATTCATCAATGTGTTGGTCCTCTGTTTCTTGTGATGTATAAAGTTCTCTGTAGTAAGTAATATATGTGTTTTAGTAGTTTATTTTTGTCATTTCTCACTCCTCCTATGTCGAGTGCTTCTAATGTTTTCTCCCCCCTCTTAATTCCACCGTTATATGGTCCCTCTGCTTTTTTATAGAAGTTTATAAATTTTCCTGCTTTAATTTCCCTCCCTTTTTGTTCCTTTTTTTTAAAGTTTAGTTTCCCCTCATGTTTTCTTTGTGCTCTATCTATGTCTTACATGTTTTTATTAAATTTTCTAATGCCTCTTTCTCTAACTTTATTTTCCCAATCTTCAATTTTGAATAATACATTGCAATCATTTTGAAGACCCCTTTTAGTTATCACATTCTGTAATTATATCAACATTTTCCTTTACTTTTGAATTTTTTTATTTCTTCTTTGATTTCCCTCCCAAACTCTCAGTCCTATAATCTTATTTTGAATTTTCCATTTTCCCCTCCCCCATTTAGTCGTCTGTATATGTCAATTAGTTTCTGTGATTTCATTATGTATTCCATTTTGACTCTGAACCTAATGTCATCTGTTAATGTCCTGTTCGGTCTATGTTGTCACCAGCCCAATTTAGATCCTCTCCTATTATCAAATTTCCCATTGCGTACTTTGCTAAAGACTTGGCCAATTTATCTATAAATTCCTGTTTTTATATATCTATTGGTTTGAATGTACACATTGATGAAAGTTTATCCCACCCATTTCAATGTGTATCCCTCTCACTTTAAAAAAAGTTCCCTTCTTCTATCCTTTCACATTTGACCCAAACCACCACACCCCCTTATATCTTCCCGATAGTCATTTGTAATTATTAAATTGTCCATATCCCTTTCCATTTTTAGTTTATCCGTCAGTCCATTGTTTGTCTCTTGTATGAATAGTTTTTTCTCACTTTTAGTTTTTCAAATTTTTCGTTGTTTAGACAATTTACGTTTATTGACATTAAACAGAAGTATGTGTCTCCACTGTTGTTGTCTTTCCAGGCTGCTGCTTTATTTTGTCAGTTATTATGGTCATGTTTATTTTTTGTCTAACTGGTTGTTTTAAAAAATAATTATTGTGCATTTTCTGGGGACAAGGATCGTCCCCTACTGTGTTAATTGCTACTACTTTTCGATATATAAAAGTCACTAGTGACCTGCGATGTAAATAGTTTCCTTATCTGTTGATTCCTTTTAACAGTCCCATTATTCATGAGGCACTGTCATAATTTGTCTCTCTGTCCTGGTTACTCTTATTATCCTCATTGTTTCCTGCACTTTAGTATATCTTCTCCTTTTGTTTCTCCACTGGTTGCTCTTTTGGGTTTATCTCTTCAAATCCTTCTATTCCCTCTCTCTCTTCCATATCTTTGATCCATTTTATAATCTCTGTTGATCACGTAGATAGTGTACTTGCCTTGCGCTTTTTCAGTTGCTTTATATTCATTGGAGTCTAGCTTGAAAGCGGGATCAATTCTGACGTGTTGGTTTCCATTTCTTCTCTGGTTTCCATGTATTCCCCCTCGTCTTGAAGCCCTTGATACCTGTTGCTTGTCGTGCATTGCTCCTTTCTGGGTGTGTTCAAATTTAGTTTTGTTAGGGCTTGGTATTTCCTGCCATTTCTGTCTTGTTAAAGGTGATGTCTCCCTCCTTTGTTCCTCTTCTTATATTTCTTGTATCACTTGTCTTATTTCTTCTGGATTCTTGCCTTCCTTGGTTCCATTTGTGTTACTTTCTTGTGGTGGTGTTTTCAGTGGTGATGCTCCCATGACTGTTTACTGTATTTGGCTGGGCTGATGTTGTTTGCTTTTGGCTGTCCCATGGCCCACGAGTCCAATTTTTGGGCGTTTTCTGTCCTCCTCAATTTTTGTACCACGACTTCAGTTTGAATCCCATGCAGTAAAAAAACAATGCAGAGATTTTTCTGACATCTGACAGTGCCTCCATCAATGTGGGGTATGCGTGTAAAGAAAACAAAAACTGACATATTTTCCATTGAGTGGCTCGGTGTGTCATGTTTTATAGCACATAAACACATAATAAGCTATTTGATGCCTAAGCAACTGAAATAAAGTACCTTGTCCAACGACACACCACAAAGACTGGTGCAATAATTCAATCCCATACATGAACGATTTAAGCATACAATGGTATCTGCCTTAATGGTAGAGATTTAAAAAAATTAATAATGATCAGTCAGCAGAAAACCAATGATTGAACTGGTTTGAGATATTTTCAAAATCTTTCATGGACAATGCCATTTTTGTACACATGGTAATGGTTTTATTTCATGGACATTGTGTAAATGACATTCTCGTTTGGACAGGATTACATTAACAGGGATGTAATGAGTTATGGAGATAGCAAAATCAAGAAATAGGAAATATGAAGCAGTGGATACTCCAACATAAATAAAAGGGACATAAGGGGTTGTAGAAATGCAATAAGGTTATTTTGACCCAAGTCAGTTAGTGTAACATGTCCTACCCAAGCACACATCATGACAAATGCTATTTGCCACAATATTCTTCATCCCTAAACCAATAGAGGGTTATGAATCAAAGAAGAATATAGTGAGTATGGTAGACTAACTAATGAGTTACCATTGCTCTTGACTCAATTACTCAAGCCACTTCTATATCCTCAAGCTCAGAGAGGGCATTTTGTTTGTCACAACAACACCTAATCATTTTCACCAGGAATTTTTTATGTTTGTGGAAATGAAGTAACACAATTGTAGGATAACAAAATAATTACAATTATAGGGATATTAAATACTTTAATAAGTTACATTTTTAATTTTAAGCAAAAACAATTATCAAGACAAAATGTTTACAATTTTGATAGTTTATGGTCGATTGAGCCTTGTTTTCCAATGCCTTTCACAAACAATCCTGCACCTACAAGAAGGAAACAAAAATGATGTTAAAATGGCATATTATATAATTTATTCCTACAAATTCTGACTTTCTGTCAATGAGAAAGCAATATTATTATTTTTTCAAGTATAACAATTTCTCATTGTAAATTAGAAAATCTGGATCAATTATATTTGCTGTACTGATGATTTCAATCTGTCAATATAGACCAGGATTCAAAGTTGTAAATGTACATCTGGATCTTATCGTTCCTTGAGTATCATAAAACTTAAAATGTATTGTGTATCATAACACATGAAATCTATCAATATGCACTGTACTGTTTGCAATTTTTTACTTCCATCTCTCATATATTATGCCAATTTCAAAATTATAATATTTCTTTTAATATTATTCATTTTACTGATAGTGTTGTGCTAATGTAAAACTTGACTCATTTTGACACAGAGCATCAAGTTGAAAATCATAAATACTTTTTTTTATTAAGTTTTATATACCTTAAAAAATACATATCACAAAGTTTAAAAACAACTGCAGGCAATACTGGATTCTTAGAAAATTGATACAATACCTGGCACAGCTTCATCTTGGATCACTTTCTTGCCATTTTTGGTTTCAAATCCAGAGCTGCAGTCCACAACTCTGCATCAAGGGCTGAATAGTAGACCTACCTCGTGTCTACATTAATACACTGCTCTGAAAATTTGATTCTCTTGTGCCAGCTGAAGGGATTGTCCTAGAGCTGTGAATGAAAAAGATAATGAAAATAAAATAGCACTAACCAAATATCTGAATATTGCACAGAGTTTAGTAATCCTATGGGATAATTAGTAACCAATGGGTATTAGGACAAAAACTAATGTGAACACGTAAATGAGTAAACTTTCTGGAAATGGAAACAAATGTGACTTGAAAACTGAAGAATCACTATTACATTTGCACAAATCTACAAAGAAAAAAAAAACCTTTATCTTCATGGAAATTCATAACAAGAATTTCCACAAATTTGATGAAACTCAGTTATGACCAGATACAGTCAATAGAATAGATGTCATTATATATTTATTTAAAGATTGCTGAAAGAAGGAAATAAACTTCAATCGTAATTAGTCGTATGATGTAAGTGACACAGATTTGCCAACAAGATATATAATATAGACTGCAAAAGTATACAAGACAAAAATTTATACGAATATAATTTGTTTGACCAAGTGGGAGAACTCTGAAATATAGCTTTAGACTTTCAATTTCATGTATACCAATGAATAAATTGATAAATTGTTTTCATTCACCAGACACCGCTCCGGTGGCCTAGTGGTTAGAGCGTCCGCCCCGGAAGAGGGAGGTCGTCGGTTCGATCCCCGGCCGAGTCATACCAAAGACTTACAACAATGGCACTAACAGCTGCCTCGCTTGACGCTCAGCATTAAGAGGTTAGTGTTAGGACTGGTCGGCTTGGGGTCAGGATAATGTGACTGGGTGAGACATCATGCTACATGTCTGCGGCATGATGTCTCAGTGCTAGACATCACTATAAACTGCCTCAATGCAGACATCGTAGCGATATGACTGAAAAATTGTTAAAGCTACGTTAAAAATCCTAATCAAACAAACAAACAAACATTCACCAGACCACACACACACACTGGTTAATCTGGAATGTATCTATGATTAAGACATTGGGCATTATGTCAAATAAAGTTAGTGGGAGAAAAATAACCACATGTAAAAATTCTATAAAAACATATTGAGTTATGATTGTGGTTGTGGAGTTTAACCGTTTTTCACCACAAGAAAGGCTATGCATGGAGGTCAGCATTGATGGTGGAGGAAGAACCACCCAGGAAGAAAAATCGCCCCATGAGAAGCTACCAGCAAGTTTTCTCACATACCAGCTATATCTGAATCCTAGATCTGAGCCCACGCAGACAAAGGATTGCCTTATGAAGTTAAGTACATATATATTTAACGAGCTGCACAGACCTGAATATGGTATCTTTATAGAGACATAAAGACGGTGAGGACACTGAATTAAATACAGGCAAACCTCAAGGGGAAATGGTAGAACTGGCTGTTGAACATTGGTGACTTCTGTATACAGTTTGACAGTTAAAACAAGTAGCACACATCAAATATCAGTCGTTACTAATATTATTTTATGATCATCATTTATGTATTTGTGCTGTGAAACAAAATCATAATTAGAGGTATAGATTGAACTCCCTCGAATTTAATTTCCACACATGATTACTTTACCTTGATCACTTTAATCCAAGCTAGAAATGTACTCACACCAATTTAATGATATACACCCATCTATGTTCACCGTATGCAAACAAAATCTGCATTAGTCATAAAATAAAAACTACATAGTTTTAGAAATTCACATATTGATATGTCTGAGTTAATGTCAACATGACAGGATATGAGCATAAGCAAGATAAGAACTGTTAGCACATTTTTTTTACAGAATAATCCTTTATTTAAACAATACCTCTCATGAAGAAACAAATTAAGTTTGTGTATAAAGAATATTGAATGTAGATGCGCTTTATTTATCACTAAACACCTTGTTACCCACCACGCAAGGTAGACGACTGTTAAATACAGGACATTTATGCAGGAAATTGCCTTGCTGAAAATTAAAATGGACATTGTGAACATGTGACTGTTGACTATGAGTGATTGTTAGGACAGGATTTAATAGGGACATAACGAGTTGTGGAGATACCAAAATCAAGATTAGGGAAATAAGGAGCTGTGAAGACTCCAACATAAATAAATGGGATATAAGGAGTTGTAGAAATGCAATTAAGTTATTTTGACCCAAGGCAATTAGTGTAACATGTCCTACCCAAGGACACATCATGACAGAAGCCACAAGCCACTATATTCTACATCCCCGAAGCAATAGAAGGTAATGAATCACAGATGAATATAGTGAGTATGGTAGACTAACCAATGAGTTGTCATGGCTCTTGACTCCAGTACTAAAGCCACTTCTGTATCTCCAGCTCAGAGAGGGCATTCTGTTAACTTTGTTAAAAAAGTGCTTTTACTACATTGCAAATATATGCCAACATGTTCCTGTAGCAACAACTCTATTGGTTAGTGCCATTTCAAGTGCTTATTTTGCTCCAACTGACCTGCCAGTCATGATTAGGTCCAGCCAGGGCATGAGACAGTCCTATCAGCTTGGGAAGCCTGACAGTGTCTCCCTTTATAATAGGCACACCTGTAAAAAAAAGTAAAAAAATATTTTCCATTGATTGGCTTGATGTTGTATTGTTTTATAGCATAGAAAAACAAAATAAGGGAGCATCTGCCTTAGAGGTAGTGTTAGGAATAAAAAAAATAAGAATTATCACTCGTGTAACATAAGCAACGAAAGATTTTAATTGGCACAAGATATTTTCGAGATATTTTATGGACAATGTAATTCTTGCATACTAGGCAATAAATGTCGAGATGCATGTATCATTTCTGTATTCTTGGTTGTTTACTCTAACCATCTGTAAAACATAATGCAAACATTCATACTGGTAGCAATGCTGTCCATTCTGGTGTTCAAGGTCATGTTTCAGTTGGTCAAAATATTTTAACAACTGTTTGTATGTTATTGGTATCAGATTCATATGGAATAATTGATATCCAGATGGAGTAATTGATATCCAGATGGAGTAATTGAGATTGAATAATTGATATTCTGAGAACCCAAAATACTGAGTTGTCATTCAATGGCACTTATAACATTTTGTTTGGTACTATACCACAGACATGGGAAGTATGTACCTTTCTCTAAAACCCACTATTCATGAGACACTAAAGACCCACTAATGCAGACAAACCACACAAGTCAATGGCATAAATGACACACCAAGAAACCACTAAGGCAACCAACCACAGAAGCCAGCCACATATATAAGACCCATTGATTTAAAAAGGCAGCCAACTTCAAGGATTGTACAAAGAAAAGTGGCAGTCAGTAATTAACATGTTGATTTTATCTGGAAAATTATTATTGTCCTAGTCTGAACAACACAAAAATTGATAAATGTTAGGGCGTAAACATACATTTCTGAATCTAAATTCTTCAAACTGCTTTATTATTATGATATATAAATGCCAAAATTAAAAATCTTATTTAATCAGCAAGGGTATCAGATCACAGATTTCTGTATGTAAATTATATATGTGTGTTTGTGTGTGTCTTTTTTTGTAGGTATTTTTATTATATTATTCTGAAAAGTTTAAATACAGTGATATAATTATGATGTTCTGTGCATTTAAGTGTCAAAAAGATTTAACTGGACAATAGCGATAAAGTGTTTCAAATTTCATCACCTATAATAACAGCAATGTAAGCTTTGTCAAATCCTTACATGGACACCAATACCAAATTATGATAACTAAGAAATAATGTGGCATTCTATAAAATATGTATTACTATGCCACACAATCAACAAAATTATCTATTTAACACATTAGGTTTCTTACTGTTATATCTGTACACTGACCCTGACACTAAGTTATAACAAATATCTTTACAATAATGTTGGCTTCTTTGTGTACAATCTTCATGAGAACTGATCATAAATTATTACAAGTATAAACGTCATCTTCTTTGTGTAAAATCTTTGACATGTATGACCCTAATTTATGACATCTATCTTTATAATAATGTAGGCTGGTATCTAATCCCTAGACTGACCATGATTAAAAAATTATAAGAACTAGCTTAAAAACAATGTTGACTTGTATCAAATCCTTAGAGTGACCACAATACTAAATCATGACAACTATCTGTACAAGAATGTCATATTCTGTAAAATCAGTATAATATTAATATTAAAAATAGATCAGTCAACAGGCACTACCACAGTTCTCAAGTACAAATCTGACAAAGTGGAATGTAATATAAGACAAAAACACCTGTATGAATAAATTGACATAAGTATACTCCTCCTCACAACCAGTTCATTTGCAGGGCATATACAATTTTGATTTATTATGTTATAGCTCTGTCTGGTGGTTACAGTAAACCTTGCAAAAAGCAGATCAACATCATATCAAGTCAGTATACAAATATTACGTTTCAGCTTAATACTTCATACTCTCACACAGACAAAACTCAGAAAACTTGCTGCTTACAGGCTAATGTCAAATTACTGACTACTCAGATGCTGAATGGCTGACTGATATCACTTCACTGTCCAATCAATAGACTTGTAAACAACCTGAAATTTCAGATGTCGTGTATTGAATGGATGACAAAATCATAGGCTAATCAGATGTCAGATTTTGATTTGCTGAAGCAAATTCACAAACCATATGGACATTTCTTGAGTCAAGTCAGAGAGTAAAGACTTCTTTACAATCTTGGGACCTGATGATTCTAACAGCCATTTGAATAGTATCAAATATTGTCCTCACACTGTAAATATTGGCCCTGAGACTTTTTTGCTCCAACTGGCTGTCATGATTTGGTCCAGGGCATGAGAAAGTCTGACAGTCTCTTCATCTATAAAAGGCATATCTGTAACCAAATAGAAGACTGATAGATGTTACATTGTGTGGCTTGGTCTGTTATTTTTTATACAACATAAACACAAAATAAGCTATCTGATGCCTAAGCAACTGGAATAAAGTGCCTTGGCCAAGAACACACCACAAAGACTAGTGTAATAATTCAATCCCATAATACACCACAAAGACTGATGTAATAATTCAATCCCATAATACACCACAAAGACTGGTGTAATAATTCAATCCCATAATACACCACAAAGACTGGTGTAATAATTCAATCCCATAATACACCACAAATACTGGTGTAATAATTCAATCTCATACATGAATGATTAAGAATATCATGATATCTGCCTTAATGGTAGAAATGTTAAAAATATTAAGAATGATCACACAATAAGCAGTAAACTATACTGACTCAATTGGTTTGAGATATTTTACAATTTTATATATCTTTGATATAGTTTCTTTACATGGCGTAATTTCTTTTATCATGGACATTGTCATTTTCGCATTCTCGTTATTACAGGATTGCAGTAATTGACATAATTGATAAAATGAGTTGTGGAGATACCAAATTCAAGAATAGGCAAACGAGGAGCTGTGTAGACTCGAACATAAAAAAGGGATATAGGAGTTGTAAAAATTGTTTTGACCCAAGGCAATCAGTGTACCATGTCCTACTCAAGAACACATCATGATAGCTGCCATTAATCACAATATTCTACATCCCTGAACCAATAGAGGGCTATGAATCACAGAAGCATAAAGTGAGTATAACACACTAACCAATGACTTGTCATGGCTCTTCACTCCATTACTGAAGCCACTTCTATATCCCCAAGCTCAGAGAGGGCATTTAGTTGGTATAAATGTTTCATTGCAGTGCACATATATGCCCACCTTTTCCTTTAGCACCAACTCTATTGGTTAGTCCCGTACTTATGCAACTAGCCTGACAGTCATGATTAGGACCAGGGCACGAGACAGTCCTATCCGCTTGGGAAGTCTGACAGTGTCGCCATCTATGAGGCGCATACCTGTAACAAAAAAAAGATCAATATATTTGCCATTGATTGGTTTGGTGATGTATTGTTTTATAGCAGAGAAACACAAAATAAGCCATTGTATGCCTAGGCAACTGAAATAAATCTTTTAAGCATCTGCCTCACTGGTAGTGTTAGGAATAAAAAAAATAAGAATGATCACTTATGTATTTTAATTGGCACAAGATATTTTCTAGATATTTTTGGGACAATGTAATTCTTGCATACATGGCAATGGTCAAGATGTTTATATCATTTCTTTATTCTTGGTTATTTACACTAACCACCTTAAAACAATGCAAACATTCATCTTGTGGCAATGTTGTTCATTCTGATATTCAAGGTAATGTTTCAATTAGTCAAAATATTTTGACAACAATTACTTAATTGGTATTTTTCCATGGTATCAGTCAGATTCAGATTGAATAGTTGATATCCAGATTGAATAAAATATCTCACTATAGTGTCCCAGAATTTGTAGTAATATCACACTACGGACAAAGGAACTATGTATCTTTCATCAATGACCCACTAAGGCAGCAAATCAAAGAAGTCTTGTACATAAATGAGACACCAATAACCCACTAAGTCAGCCAACTAAAGGAGTCTTGTACATAAATGAGACACCGAGAACCCTCTAAGGCAACCAACCACAGGAGTCATGGACATAAATGTAGTCAGTAATATGTTGAAATCATCTGGACTGCCCTTCAATAGTTTATCAATAACACTGGACACAATGTCTAGCTATGATATATAAGTAGGGAAAGTTAGATGAAGAAATCTCATAAGGTTGAGTTAATAAGTAAAACGTAAGTGAGTTAATGGATAACTGTCAAATTGACATCAAAATACTCCTCCAAACACCCATTTAATTTGCAGAAATTAATAATGGGATTCAGTTAGGCAGAAAAATATCTAAACCAAACAAAGCATGCTGGATCAGTTTTCAAACTTGTAAACTTTACTGGGAGAAATTATTAAAGTACTTCTTGTTAAATTTGCATCAACACCGAGGGCTAATATGATACTTCACAAATCTTTTCTTATATTCATACACCATCACTAACATTGTGGGTTTCTATTTATTAAAATGTTATGTCTGGTGCAAGGGAGATAACTGAATTGTATACATAAGGTGTGTACTTTTTATTTCCTCCAATATATTATTCATGTAATTCAGATGAGTTCAAAAACACATGTATTAACTTCAATGCAAATAAATTATCCAAAAATGTATTACCGATAAAGTGAGAATCTAAAATCCAGGATTATATATGTAGTGGAGACCTCAAGAATGATTATGTAACTAACTAGAGAATCGCATTTTTAATTTAAAGACAAAAAAGTTTACAATAAAAAGACAATTAGAGCAGGACAATTAAAATCAAAATAGGAAGGAATACCATATCTTTAGCAAACTACCTAAAATACTTATACCAGAATATTCTTTATGATACAAGTGAACTATCTACACATGGATCAGGAATATCCTCTATCCTGGTCTATAACATGCTTTACATTTTATACTATATACTATCCAGATATATTATTTTAAAGAAAAAAAATAATAACTATCTTGAGATAGAAGAAAATAAAATATTTAAGATCGAAAGAAATTTACACTCACACCCCTTCAACGCGAAAATTAAATGGCAAATATCTTAAAGTAGACGAATTTTCACTGTGTATGATAATTATTGTGTAAGCTGCAATCTAAAAGCTGTAAGTAAAATGGTAAAATACTATCTACAACATAAAACGCTCAACAAACGAGAAAAATATTCAGTGCACATGAGACATGGTACTACATTTCTGACATAAAACATGCGCGCCTCTGAAAATCGTAGGATTGTTCACAATCAAGTCGAGGAACACATATGCTATTACACTCATATTTGCTAATAAATTACTAAACCATGATACATTTTAAATTGTATTTAATCCAAACGTTCTTTTTTTCTTCCGAATTTTGAATTTGACCAGAGTATATTTCACAATTTTCCATTTTAGCCACTCCATTGACATATGGGACACGTTTCCATTTTAGCCACTCCATTGACATATTGGACACGTTTCCATTTTAGCCACTCCAAAGAGATATATGGGACACGTTTCAAACTTGTAATCTTACACTTAACTTTGTTTTAAAGAACAATTTGAAAACTATTTTGTCATGAATACTTAAAACAAGATGTTGATATCATGCAAGTCGTATAAAAAATCCTCGTAAATTTCCGGAAAAATACCGCAGTATTCCGGTATACCAATGATTGTGTGTACCTCAGATGCTGAGACAAGTAATCAAGGTGTGGAGATCAATAATCAAGGTATAGAGATTACAAATCTGGGAAAGGAAACGAATAATCAAGCTATGGAAACGAATAATCAAGCTATGGAAACGAATAATCAAGCTATGGAAACGAATAATCAAGCTATGGAAACGAATAATCAAGCTATGGAAACGAATAATTAAGGTACTTAAACGAATAGTCAACGTATGGATATGAATAATCACGGAGATGAATAATAAAGATACGGAGATGAATAATCAAAATATGGAAATGAAAGATCAATATATGGGATGAATAAACAAAAGATATAACCAAAACAATGAATAATAAACAGATGATGGGATATGAAAACTAACTAACGAGGTACATATGATTAATTAAGACAGGAAGAAGCATTCTCAAGAGATACGTATAGCTAATTAAGACTTGGAGATGAATAATCAAGCAACAGGGATGGCTAATTAAGACGTGGAAATGAATAATCAAGAGATAGGTATTTCTAATTAAGACGTGGAGAGGAATAATCAAGAAATGCATGTGACAAATTAAGAGGTAGAGAGGAATAATCAAAAGATAAGCATGACCAATTAGGAGGTGGAGATGATTAATACAAATATACGTATGGTTATTTAGGAGGTGGAGAGAAATAATAGGTAATTATGGCTAATTAGGACGTGGAAAGGAATAATCAAGAGATATAAAGGACTAATTAGGAGGTGGAGATGAATAATACAAATATACGTATTGCTAATTTGGAGGTGGAGAGGAATATTCAAGAGATAAGTATAGCTAATTAAGACGTGGAGAGAAATAATTAAGAAATATGTATGACTGATTAAGTATTGGAGAGGATTAATGAAAAGATTAAATAATAGCAAACAAGCTAATGAAAACGGCGGGAATCATAGGGACTGATGTCTGTGTGTGTGTGTGTGCGTGTGTGTGATTTAGACTTTTAACTTGTAGTGATTTTAGTTTATAGTGATGAATAGTACCATGACTGATACTGGGATGAGAGCAGTTTTGTTGCAATAACAAGACAGGATTCAATGAATACATCAAAAAGATGAATAGAATATAAAATTTAGTAATTTCTATTAAAAATTGAAAACGCCCAATGGATTCTGACAAATGAATTTTAATGGAAACACGGTAGACAACGAAGCCCAGTCTCCCCTACATCCCGAGAGTGTGCGTTCGTAATGTCGAAGATCCTAATGAGCTATTGCATATTTCTCTATAGTTCACATACACAATATCGTGTTTATCCTATATATATAACCCTTTTTCAAAACCCACCGTGATACCAACACCCATGTATTTCTTTTACCAGGTACTATCTAGGCCTGACCTATATAATTTAAGAGCTATTTATATCCGGCTTAGGCTGAGATATAATATAAATTCTGTCAAACAATTTCGTGTACCAGTCAAATTTTAAACATGCCTACGCATGACCCGGAAGAAATACCATCGTGATTAGTTTAAGACTTAGAGAGTAAATAAAACATAACAAGTTATACCTCAATATTAAATAGGAAAATAAAGGGAGATACCTCATAATGGCGACTGCTATAACACGTACTGAAGACGAACCAACATGTCCCATTTGTTTGGGATTATTCAACGTACCAAGACAGCTGCCATGTGCCCACACATTCTGTCAGAGTTGTATACAGTCCTACATCACAAGCAAAGCTATAGAACACGAGAAAAAGAGATGCATCGAGTGTCCGGTATGTAGAACAGCAGCAGGCAATTTTCAACAGAATAAATCAACTAGTGAATGGGCGTCTCTCTTTCCAGTCGACACTGTCATACAATCCATGTTACCGACGAAATCGAAAGTAGATCGTGTATGTGATGCTTGCAACGCCGAAGGCTCCTCTGTCACAGCTACAGGGTTCTGTGCAGTATGCGAGGAAGCAATGTGTGATGACTGTCTAAAATTCCACAAGAAACAGAAAATCTCCAAAGAGCACTCTATTCTTACAATGGACGAGTTATTGAACAATCCACAAAATGTGATGAAATTTGCTGAAGGTTTTACATGTCTTGATCACGAAGATGAAGATCTAAAATTTTACTGCAATAATCACAAGATAGCCTGTTGTGGAATGTGCTTTTTAGAAAACCATAAAACTTGTTCTGATGCGAGAAAGTTGAAGGAGGAACTCCCTGCTCTACTTCAAGAAACCAAAAAAAGTGAAATCATTGAAGAGTTGAAGAAACTGGAAACTCACTTGAAAAGGTTTATTGATGTAAAGGAGTCTAATGTGAATGATCTAGAGTCCCAAGTTAATGAACTGACTGATCAAATCAGAGAAATGAGAAAGAAAATCAATACAGCTTTGGACGAATTAGAGATGAAAGTGAGGATGGAGGGAAAGAGAATCCACAAAGAAGTTGCTATTAGGACACAAGAAGAGAACCATCATTGCTTGTCACTCATTCATGCCATAAGAAATTCTCAACTTCTTTGTGAAACAGTCCACAAATATGGAACTTATATACAAACATTTCTGACTGCAGAAAAAATTAAGTCACAACTACCTTTATATTACTCTCAGATCAGAGAAAAGTATGAGAGGACAGACACACTTACAGTGCATCTGAAATTCACTCCACTGTTAGAATCAATTTTATCACTCTCATCATCCGATATCGGAAAACTTGTGACCAAGACTGTCTCAACCTATACTGTACCTGGTTTGAGGAAACCAACAAAGGAATGTCAGGTTGATAAAGTTGAAACATCTGACGTAAATATCAGTGGATATGAACCGTACTATACTGGCATTACTATTCTGCCTAGAAACAGGGTGGTGCTTGTTGATATTAACAATAGTCAGTGCATTCTTCTTAACAATTCACATCAAATAGTTACGATATACAAACTCACTGAAAATCCTTCTGACATTTGTGTGGTGGGTGACGAGGAAGTGGCTGTATCTGCGAGGCATGAAAAAACAATTCAGATTCTATCAGTCAGGGATGATGTCATCAGTCAAGTCAGAACTATAACAACTAAATATAATTGTACTGGAATTACAGCAGCTGGGAAGGGAGAGTTATTTGCGGTTGAGGACTGTGGCAATAACAAGCATTCCTGGAGTCTGATCAGAGATGGGAAAGAGGTCAATTATTCTGATCAGTATAACTCATCATCTGGTTACTTAAACTACATAGCACTGAATAACTCTAAGACACGAGTCTATGTTACTGTGTCTAATAACAATTCCCTTCTGTGTTTCAATATGGAAGGCAGGACACAATATACCTACAGTCCAGACAACCTCAAATGTCCTTTTGGAGTAGCTGTGGACAGGGATGACAACATCTATGTTGTTGGAAGTGATTCTCAAAACATTCATCAGTTATCACCAGACGGTTGCATAATACAGGTCATAACTACAGGAGTGCCAAATGACCCATGTGCAATCAGTTTTGACAACAGTAGAGACACATTTATCATTACAAACTATTCTGAAAAGCCAAAGCTACACATTTACCAACTGAAATAAAACTTAAAAATATAAATTATAATCATCATATATCATACGATAAAGTTGTAGAAATAGATAGTTGAGGTTTCTTATCCTTTTGCTTTCTGGCAATATAAGTATATAAAGGAAAGAGGATTATGGTATTTTAAGATTATACTTTGAACTTCATACCTAAATTAAGAATATTATTGTAAAGGTAAAAAATGAAACAATATAATAAAGGTTGGTCGTTATACAAACATATTAACGTCACAAAATAATTATTCCTACTACGATTCTAGTAATTATAATAATAAGTATATCTACGATCTCCAATTAAATGCAGTTGCATTCAGCAAAGATCGAACAACTAGCTCACTGACCTTTAGAAGCTACACTTTGAATCCTGTCCTAATGTTTTTTCCCCGCCAATAACGCATGTCTGATCGGAGCTGCTATCTTCTGGCAATCTCTCTAACGAACTATAGCGAACTAAATCTTGCTGGCAGGTCTAAGGATATCATCCTTAGATCAAATCAGGGTCCCATCCTTGTCTCGATTCTAATTGGGTAGCGCTGTGGCCCTGTCCAATCGACTAAGCGACCAATTCAGCTTGGCTGTCAGTCTGCGTATCAAGAAGATAAGTCAGGTCCACTCCTTCGGGCAACTTCTTTGATCTGCACAAGCGCTTCCACACCAAGGTGATAATTGCTCTTCAGACGGCCTTGGTCGGGCTTCCTACCCTAGCCACGGCAAACTTACGTAAGGGATAGTGTTAGCATGCGGTCATGTTTAACATTAAACAGTGGCTTGTCGGAATTACTTTGATTATACATGTTTCTAATTCAATTTTGGGTCGGGCAAAACGCCACAGTATGGCTGATTAGGACATGAAAAGGAATAATCAAGCGATAGGTACGGCTGATTATGACGTGGAGAGGAATAATCAAGAGATAGGTATAGATGATTAGGACTTGTAAAGGAATAATCAAGAGATGGGTATTGCTCATTAGGATGTGGAGAGGAATACTCAAGAAATTAAAGAATTACAAACAAGCTAGTGAAAACGGCGGGAAACATAGGGGCGTGTGTGTGTGTGTGTGTGTGTGTGATTTAGATTTTTAACGTTTTTTTTAAGCGATTTTAGTCATTTTATAGTGATCTACAGTACCAGGACTTCCGATACTGGGATGAGAGCCGTTTTGGTGCAGTAACAAGACAGGTTTTAATGACAGAAGCCTATGCCAGTAGGAAGTTACTGTCTAGGGAACAAACATTCTCAGTGATTGAGAAACAATGCTTAGCTGTAGGTGGGGGATTGGTAAGTTTCGGGACTCTCTTTTTCGGAGAGATTTTGTTCTCAAAAGAGACCATCGACCATTGATGTACTTAAACAAAGCTAAGGTCGATAACACTGCTGCGTTGGTTGCTAACCCTTCAACCCTATATTTTTCGAGCTAAGTAAATCAGTGGGGTCGAAAACGTAGGTTCGGATTATTTGAGTAGGATGTAATTAGAAAATCTAGATTACTGTATAACCACTGTAGATATTGTAAAGCAGTACCAGTAGTTATTTTATTTTATTCTGTGTAAACTAAAAATATGAGTACATTTTTCTCGTTTGGGGTGGGAGTGGTATTGTCACAGAAAAACACGAGAAATATTTCGGTTACTCCGTAGAATGGTTCTCATTGTATATGCGTACAACGTTACCTACGGTGAATAATTTTTTTTCTAGTTAAGCAGCTGAACTAGCGTGTATCTATCTCGTCGTAGATCGCTTGCGGCGAGAGACACTAAAAGCACGGTATGCACGGGTATTTCACCCTGACTAATACTCGCTCTCCTGTGTATTTAAGGCAAGTCTTTTGCTTAACTGATACACTCGTCTTTGGATATTGTCAAGCAGTGAACGTTCTCTATTGTTGTTCTCTAGCCATGGGTGTAAGTGTTACATTTCTAATTTATTTGATATGTGAAGCATATTCAGTTGGGTTTTTTTTCTGTCGTATTGTGAAATGATGCCTTTATTTGATACGTTGTGAACTTTTAGTTACAAGCTGTTTTTAAGTGTTCCATTTAGCATCATGCATCTATATATTTTAAGTCCGTACCTTTTATTATGGCCAGTTGATATGGTGGATCCATAATAGGTGCGCGTGACCAATAAAGTGTTCAAAGCCAATTCAGGACAACAGTGCTGTCTGTACGTATGTGTCTGTGAGCATAACAGGCTGTCTGTCTGGTCGTATATATTGATATGAAAGATGACTGAACCATTAATACCAAACAAAGTCGAAACCGCTCATTTGTAAACGTGTGGGCATGGTGGATTCCTGATACAAGTGATAGTGGCACAAGTGGGGCCATACCCAAAAATACCGGATAAGTGTGGTTTGTCAGTCGACACATTTGCAAGTTTTTACGGACATTTATGAATCGTACGGCTGTGCAAATGATTTGTTTCTTCCAATTGATTATTTCAATAGAGTACAATTTTGATCATTCTGGTTACATGCGATTTTTTAAATCTTACTTTGATTACATTAGATTTATTTGAATCTTAAATCGATTACTGCAGATTTTGTAAAATCTTATTTCGATTCCAATAAGTTGTCTGAATCTCGGTTTCATTGTAATAAATTGTGAGATTATTTCAATCTTACTCCCATTACGTGAGATTATATAAATGTTACCGTAATACATTGTATATGAATCATTTTTTGGTTTCATATGTGTGAATATTTGGATAGAGTAATTGAATGAGATGTATGTTTAAATTGTTTTATAGCGTGAAAATTTGTATTCGTAGAATATTTTTTGTAATGATACAATCCACATAATTCAATCGTTCACATTGTATTGTGTCATTTGATTCAAGCATCCATTCAGTGTTACAATTAGTACAATCTACAGATGAATGATAATAAAACTGAGGCCGACTCTCATTCACATCGTTTACCTCAATAAATAACAGCAACACCAACATTAAATTCACTCGTTACGAAACCTAGGTATTTCTCTAGACAGTACTCGCAATGCACCAACAGGTCATGAACATATGCAACGCTTCATATATTGAGCTGAGAAGCATCAGCTCCGTTCACAAATATATTTCCGTTGATGCCACTCTTCGAAATTCAAAAATGTTACAAATAGATCTGCTCCGACCTCACCCATGTGCATACACAATATACTTACACTCCTCTACTGACAATCGTAGACTTATTATTCCCACTATGAAAACGAAGCGATTTCGACAACTTTCGTCTGCATACAGGGCCCAGCAAAGTGGAACAAATTGCTCTTTGAAATGAGTGCGCTCAAAATCAACTTTTTCGAATGCAATAACAAATTGTAAAAAAACTAATAATAATAAATACCTAAGGTTTCATATCTTAAATATTGTCAGCATGTTTTTCTATATAAAAGTGTTACGGGTAATGTGTAATGTTGTAAAGCGCTTATAGCTTCTAGAGATTTGGCGAAATACAACGTCCTCATTATTGTTATTCTACATATGAATAGAATATGGCCTCCCCCCTACCCCGAGTGGTGTAAAGCGCTCACCGTGACAGATCAATGCCATCTCGCCTCATCTCTGTGGATTCGAGTCTCGCGTTCGGCCAATTTGGTTAACTTATATTTGAAAACTTGCCACTAGCTTCTCGTGGGTCGGTGGATCTTCCGGGGTTTTCCAGGATCTTCCTCCGCCATTAATACTGGCCGCCGTGTATAGCTTGTAGTGTGATGAAAAATGGCTAAACCCTACAACAACAACTTGAAAAGAATTATTAAATTAGTAATTTATATTAAAAATTGAAAACGCACAATGGATTCTGTCTAATGTATTTTCATGGAAACACAGTAGACAACGAAGCCCAGTCTCCCCTACATCCAGAGAGCGTGCTTTCGTAATGTCTAACATACTAATAAGATTTTGCATATTTATTTATAGCTCATATATAAAATGATGTGTTTAACGATATTCTCCCTATTTGATAACCCACACTGATATCAACAGTGCAACGCATATTTCTTTTACCAATGATTATCTCGGCCTTATCCATATAATTTAAGAGCTGTTTATACCAGGCCCAGACTGAGATACAGTATATACTCTGTCAAACAATTTCGTGAACCAGTCAAGCTTTAAACACGCCCACACATGACCAGGAAGATATATCAGCGACATAAGTTTAAGGCTTATTATAGTACATACAATGTTATACCTCAATATTAAATTAGAAAGTAAAGGAATATACTTAATAATGGCGACTGCTATAACACATCCTGAAGACGAACCAACATGTCCTATTTGTATGGGATTATTCAATGTACCAAGACTGCTGCCATGTGCCCACACATTCTGTCAGAGTTGTCTACAGTCATACATCACAAGCAAGGCTTTAGAACACGAGAAAAGGAGATGCATTGAGTGTCCGGTATGTAGAAAAACAGCAGGTCATTTTAATGAGAATAAATCAACAAGTGAATGGGCGTCGCTCTTTCCAGTCGATACTGTGATACAATCCATATTACCGACGAAATCGAAAGTACATCGTGCATGTGATGCTTGTTCGTCTGGTGGCCTCTTTGTCGCAGCTTCGGGGTTCTGTGTAGTATGCGAGGAAGCAATGTGTGATAACTGCCTAAGCGTTCACAGAAAACAAAAAATATCCAAAGATCACTCTATTCTTACAATGGAAGAGTTATTGAACAATCCACAAAATGTGATGAAATTTACTGAAGGTTTTACATGTTTTGATCACGAAGATGAAGATCTAAAATTTTACTGCAATAATCACAAGATTGCCTGTTGTGGAATTTGCTTTTTAGAAAGCCATAAAACTTGTTCCGATGTGAGAAAGTTGAAGGAGGAACTCCCTGCTCTGTTATGTGAAACCAAATCAAGTGAAATCATTGAAGAGTTGAAGAAACTGGAAACTCATTTAAAAAGGTTTATCGATATAAATGAGTCTAATATGAATGATCTAGAGTCCCAAGTAAATGGACTGAATGATCAAATCAAAGAAATGAGAAAGAAAATCAACACGGCATTTGACGAATTAGAGATAAAAGTGGACACGGAGGGTAGGAGAATCCTTAAAGAAGTTGCTATTAGGACACGAGAAGAGAAGCAGCAATGTTTGTCACTGATTCATGCCATGCGAAATTCTCAACTTCTGTGTGAAACGGTCCACAAATATGGAACTGATATACAGAAATTTCTGACTGCAGAAAAAGTAATGTCACAACTACCTCAGATCAGAGAAAAGTATGAGAGGACAGACACACTGACAGTGCAGGTGAAATTCACTCCACTGTTAGAATCTATTATATCACTCTCATCATCAGATATTGGAAAACTTGTGACCATGAATGGCTCAACCCTTTCTATACCTGGTGTAAGGAAACCAACAAAGGAATGCCAAGTTGAGAATGTTGAAACATTTAGTGTTAACATCAGTAGAAGTAAACCAAGTTATAGTGGCATTACTATTCTCCCTAGAGAAAGGGTGATGCTTGTTGATAATAACAATGGTCAGTGCATTCTTCTAAACAATTCACATCAAGTAGTTACAACATATAAACTCACAGGAAAGACTTGTGACATTTGTGTGGTGGGTGATGAGGAAGTGGCTGTATCTGTGTATAATCGAAATAAAATTCAGATTCTATCAGTCAGGGATGGTGTCATCAGTCCAGTCAGAACAATAACAACTAAATATGAGTGCTCTGGAATTACATCAGCTGGGAAGGGAGAGATGGTTGTGGTTGGAGACTGTGGTAATAGCAAATATTGCTGGAGTCTGATCAGAGATGGGAGAGAGGTCAATTATTCTGATCAATATGACTCATCATCTGGATTCTTAAACTACACAGCACTCAATAACTCTAAAACACTAGTCTATGTTACTGTGCCTGATAAAAATTCCCTTCTGTGTTTCAATATGCAAGGCACAAAGCAGTATACCTACAGCCCAGACAACCTCAAATGTCCTTCAGGAGTAGCTGTGGACAGGGATGACAACATCTATGTTGTTGGATTTCATTCTCATAACATTCATCATTTATCACCAGAAGGCTGCATAATACAGTTCATAGCTACAGGAGTGCCACACTATCCATGGGCTATCAGTTTTGACAACAGTAGAGATACTTTTATTATTACAGACTATAAAGAGCAAACGCTACACATTTACCAACTGAAATAAAAGTTAAAAACCGGAACGATAATCATCACAGATCAAATGATAAATGTTTTTTTGCAGAAATGGTTTCATGGATGGTGCAAATAACTGAATCTCAAGCTATGTTTTATTGTGAGATGATTTATGCCACTTATATAATAGGATAATATCTGTAAGTATGGATACTCTGGAACTTCTCCCCAGTTTTTATATTATATTCTTTTCCTTACCAGCAATACCAAATAACCATTCATGAAGTTATATTGTGAGATGATTTATGTCACATATAATACAATATTATTTTTGGGTAGTTTTTTGCATGAGCCGCATAGGTGAGGTTATTTTTGTAAATGATAAGAGGATAACATCTGTCTGAATTTAAAAACACTCTGAACCTTCACCCTCTTTTTGATATATTATATATTATTTCTTTACTGACAATATTAAATAACTATATAACTGAAAAAGGATGGTATCTTTTAGATTATACACCATAAAAAATGATATAATCAAGTTTGGTCATTCATGGCGGCGAGTGATTACCAAACCAATATTATACAGTGAAAACAGAAATTCAAATCTTTAATTTCATGCACATATAAAGTAAATAAGGATTATTTACCTACTCCCACAAAAAACTAATGAAACAAATAAAAGGTTTGTTTTATTTAGATGATAAACTGATGTAGCATATATGGTGACCAAATAGATTGGTGGGAAAACAAACATAAAATTGAATAGAAAATCAATGATTTACACGGAATAGTTACAATAGGTTTTCATAATTTGTTACTTGGATTTACGTCAGACTTTGAAATCTACCTAATTTGTAGGTACAATTTTTGGCAGTTAACAATGAATTTTGAAATGAAACTTTTGTTTTTGTCTTGTCTCATTGCATGACATGTATTATTAGATTAATAATGCTCAATTATTTCCAAGAGAAAACAAATATTTGAATCTTTTAATATACTTATTTCTATTGTATCATTTACATATCATCCCTTGTTTAATATTAAATATTCATTGATGAGCATGCATATTCTGTACACATCATTTGTTGGATGTATGTATCTGACAACCCGTACACTGGTAGCATTCCTCCTTTTCTTCTCAACGTATTGCTATAATTTCGTCCCCTCTAATGGTTCTGCTAGAATTACCAATCCTACTATTTATATTTCTTCTAATTGTAAAACAAGGATTACTACTTCTACTATTACTATCTGGACCTTGCATAAACTAAAAGCAAAACAATTCAAATTAAAAAATACATTTATCAAATTCTTTCATATTTTTTAATTCTCTCTTTTAAGTAAATTTAGTAATGATTCATTTCTGAAATAGTCTTCCACTGGCAAATAAATTTTATATTTCATAGCTTGGCTAATTTATTTTATATTTTGATTGCTCCAACAGTATGTGTTCTAAAATCAAACTTGTCAAGAACCCTCTCTTCATGTCCTCAAAAAACAGAATGACCATACGAGGTCTGTCTAAATATTTCATTAGTACACTAGTGTGCTGAGATCTACATATCACAAAGTTTAAAAACATCTGCAGGCAATACTGGATTCTTAGAAAATTTATACAATACCTGGCACAGCTTCATCTTGGATCACTTTCTTGCCATTGAATTCAAATCCAGAGCTGCAGTCCACAACTCTGCATCAAAGGCTGAATAGTAGACCTACCTCCTGTCTACATTCATACACTGCTCTGGAAATTTGGTTCTCTTGTGCCAGCTGAAGGGATTGTCCTAGAGCTGTGAATGAAAAAGATAATGAAAATAAAATAGCACTAACCAAATATCTGGATATTGCATAGAGTTTGGTAATCCTATGGGATAATTAGTAACCAATGGGTATTATGACTAAAACTAATATGAACACATAAATAAGTAAACTTTCTGGAAATGGAAACAAATGTGACTTGAAAACTGAAGAATCACTATTACATTTGCACAAAGCTACAAAGATAAAAAAAAAACGTTTATCTTCATGGAATTCATAACTAGAATTTCCACAAATTTGATGTAACTCGGTTATGACCAGATACAGTCAATATAATTGCTGTCATTATATATTTATTTAAAGATTGCTGAAAGAAGAAAATAAACTTCAATCGTAATTAGTCATAATGGACACAGATTTGCCAACAATATGTATAGACTGCAAAAGTGTACAAGTATTCAAGACAAAAATTTTTATGAATATAATTTGCTTGACCAAGGGAGATAACTCTGAAATATAGCTTTAGACTTTCAATTTCATGTATACCAATGAATAAATTGATAAATTGTTACATTCACCAGACCACACACTGGATAATATGGAATGTATCTATGATTAAGACATTGGGCATTATGTCAAATAAAATTAGTGGGAGAAAAAAAAAACCACATGTAAAAATTATATAAAAACATATTGACTTATGATAGTGGTTGTGGAGTTTAACAGCTTTTCACCACAATAAAGGCTATGCATGGCGGTCAGTATTGATGGTGGAGGAAGAACCAAGGAAAAGACCCAGGAAGAACAGCCCCAGAAGCTACCAGCAAGTTTTCTCACATACCCGCTATGCCTGAATCCTAGATCTGAACTCACGCAGACAAAGGAATGAATTATGAAGTTTGGTACATATATACTTAATGAGCTGCACAGACCTGAATTGGTATCTTTATAGAGACATAAAGATAGTGGAGACACCAATATCAATACAGGCAAACCTGTCAATAGCATATCACTCAAGGAGAAATGGTAGAATTGGCTGTTGCACATAGGTGACAGCTATATACAGTTTGACAGTTAAAATAAGTACCACACATCAAATATCAGTCATTACTAATATTATTTTATGATCAAGATTTATGTATTTGTGTTGTGAAACAAAATCATAATTACAGGTATAGATTGTTCTCTCAGATTTAAAGTCCACACATGATTACTTTACCTTGATAACTTTATTCAAAGCTAGAAATAAAATCAACCCTATTCAAAGATATACACCTATCTATGTTCACCGTATGCAAACAATATCTGCATTAGTCATAAAATAAAAAATACATAGTTTTAGAAATTCACATATTGATATGTTTGAGTTAGTGCCGACATGACAGGATATGAGTATAAGCAAGATAATAGCTGCTAGCACATTGTTTTACAGAATAATCCATTATCTAAACAATACCTCTCATGAAGAAAAAATTAAGTTTGTGTATAAAGAATATTGAATGTAGATGCTCTTTATTGATCACTAAACACCTTGCTAACTTCACACAAGGCAGATGAATGTTAAATACAGGACATTTTATGTAGAAAATTGCCTTGCTGAAAATTAGAATGGCCATTGTGAACATGTGACTGAAAAGTATTAGTGACTGTTAGGACAGGATTTAATAGGGATATTAGGATTTGTGGAGACACCTACATACCAACAATATAATGAGTTGTGGAGATTCCAAAATCAAGAATAGGGAACTAAGGAGCTGTGTAGACTTCAACATAAACATAAGTAGTTGTGGAGACATCAACATAAATAATTAAGATGTAAAGTATTGTGAAGATGCCAAGTATGTTTTTTTTTCTGGTTTGTCGTCTTAAAGCAGAGCAACACATGTAGGGTATTTATCCTCAAGGCAATTAAATATAAATTGCCATGCCCAAATAGATCAAGACATTTTCCACAACTATTCTACATCAACAAACCAATGCAAGCCACAAATCACTGAATCATATAATATTAGAGACTGTTACCATGAGAGGGTCACGAATCGCTGAAGCATATATTTAGACTAGTACCATTATTAGAGGGTCAAGAATCAATGAAGCATATAATTAGAGTAGTACCATTAGAGAATAAAAAATCAATGAAGCATATAATTAGAGTATTACCATTAGAGGGTTAAGAACCAATGAAGCATATAATTAGAGTAGTACCATTAGAGGGTCAAGAACCAATGAAGCATATAATTAGAGTAGTACCATTAGAGGGTCAAGAATCATTGAAGCATATAATTAGAGTAGTACCATTAGAGGGTCAAGAATCAATGAAGCATATAATTAGAGTAGTACCATTAGAGAATCAAGAATCAATGAAGCAAATAATTAGAGTAGTACCATTAGAGGGTCAAGAATCAATGAAGCATATAATTAGAGTAGTACCATTAGAGGGTCCAGAATCAATGAAGCATATAATTAGAGTAGTACCATTAGAGGGTTAAGAATCAATGAAACATATAATTAGAGTAGTACCATTAGAGAATCAAGAATCAATGAAGCATATAATTAGAGTAGTACCATTAGAGGGTCAAGAATCAATGAAGCATATAATTAGAGTGTTACCATTAGAGGGTTAAGAACCAATGAAGCATATAATTAGAGTGTTACCATTAGAGGGTCAAGAATCAATGAAGCATATAATTAGAGTAGTACCATTAGAGGGTTAAGAATCAATGAAGCATATAATTAGAGTAGTACCATTAGAGGGTCAAGAATCAATGAAGAATATAATTAGAGTAGTACCATTAGAGAATCAAGAATCAATGAAGAATATAATTAGAGTAGTACCATTAGAGGGTCAAGAATCAATGAAGCATATAATTAGAGTAGTACCATTAGAGGGTCAAGAATCAATGAAACATATAATTAGAGTAGTACCATTAGAGGGTTAAGAATCAATGAAGCATATAATTAGAGTAGTACCATTAGAGAAGCATGAATCTGGTACCCCTGCCAATGAGCTGTCATGTCTCTTCACTCCATTAATCTTCTATATGATATCACGGTACCAATTGTTTTTCCATAGACCTCAATGCTAATATTTGGAGAGATA
The DNA here is from genome assembly GCA_030141615.1 of Unio pictorum. Taxonomy (NCBI): domain Eukaryota; kingdom Metazoa; phylum Mollusca; class Bivalvia; order Unionida; family Unionidae; genus Unio; species Unio pictorum. Next base: position 3,063,479 of record JARLTB010000316.1, read on the forward strand.
AATATATTTTCTATCCTAATTTAGCGTGCATCTCACACACTGATATAGAGAACAATGTTAGATTGTCAATTTGACGACGACAAAACCAGGTACTCCATTGCATTTAAGAGAGATAACTCTGCTGGAACTACACATGGGTATGAGTTATCTAGTCACAACATACATATTTTCAGTCATGTATATTACATTTTCAAAACATCATAAAAATATACAAAATATGATCTATATAGGAATTAGCATAAATATTACATGTTGCCAAGAGGCTAAACTTTTTTTAAGCCTAACAGAAAGTACAACTTTTACATAATCCATCAATCATAGCTAGTGTTGTTGTTTATTTCTGATTGCAATGTTTCCTACAAAACACCCACTTGGACTTGCACAATTGGTACCGTTATACCATATCCCCATGCCACTATAGTGTCACTTCTTTTCCAAACAACTTTCTTACAGAAGTGTCTAATTGAATTGCAAACAAAAGCCAACAATTTCCTTTACTAACAACTCTATTGGCTATTCCCATTTCAGGACTTTTTGCTCCAACTGGCCTGACAGTCATGATTAGGTCCAGGGCATGAGACATTCCTGTCAGCTTGGAAAGTCTGAGAGTGTCTCCATCTATAAAAGGCATACCTGTAACTATAAAGAAGACTGATATATTTTCCATGGAGTGGCTTGGTGTGTTATGTTTTATAGCACATAAACACACAATAAGCTATTTGATGCCTAAGTATCTGGAATAAAGTGCTTTGTCCAAGGACACACCACAAAGACTGGTGTAATAATTCAATCCCATAATACACACAAAGACTGGTGTAATAATTCAATCCCATACATGAATGATTAAGAATATCATGGTATCTGCCTTAATGGTAGAAATTTTTATAAAATTAAGAATGATCACACATGAAAAATGATAATTGTTAGGACGTAAACATTTCTGAGTCTTAATTCTTCCGTTTGCTTCATTATTATGGTACATGGACATACACGCAAAATTTAAATATTAAGTTAAACCACCAGTGACAAGAATATCAGATGTATGTGTATAATACAGGGCTTGAATTAAACACAAATTTCTTTGTAGCCAGAAGGACTAGTGTACTGAGAAATTTACTAGTCCTGCCAAACATTTACTAGTCCTGTCCAAAAAACTATGTCAGACACTTGTATTGAGATTAACAACAAGTTTCTTTCATAAATAGCAGTATCATATGAAATGCAGAGGTACAATGCGGAATCAAAGCAGTGGCTATTGTAAACACTGTTATAAAATATTAACATCAAAAGATAATGTTAGTTTCAACTTGGAAATTGTGTGTTCCCATCAAACCAAGCCATCGGACTCGGCGCGTTGTGTTCAACTGCACCAATTACGGTCTCATCATTAATAGCGTAAGTTTAGTATGTGTTCTTCATTATTCCTCTCAACCTTCAATGTAGTGTTGAAATTAATAATAAGCGGGAAAATTTGAGAGATTTGAATTTCCAACAAATGTACGGAATGTAGGTATGCCTAATTAAGACGTGGAGATGAATAATAAAGAGATACATATGGCTAATTAGGACGTGAGATGAATAATTAAGAGATAATTATGGCTAATTAGGACTTGGGCATGAATAATCAAGACCTGCAAATGACTAATTAAGAGGTTGAGAGGAATAATCAAGAGATAAGCATGTAGCGATTTTAGCTTATAGTGATGTATAGTACCATAACTGATACTTCCGATACTGGGATGAGAGTGGTTTTGTTGCAATAACAAGACAAGATTCAAGGAATACATCAAAAAGATGAATAGAATATAAAATTTCGTAATTTCTATTAAACATTGAAAATGCCCAATTGATTCTGACCAATGTATTTTCATGGAAACACAGTAGACAACGAAGAACAGTCTCCCCTACATCACGAGAGCGTGCGTTCGTAATGTCGAACATCCCAATGAGCTATTGCATATTTATCTATAGTTCACATACACAATATCGTGTTTAGCATATATATATATATAACCCTGTTTCAAAACCCACGGTGATATCCACACCCATGTATTTCTTTTACCAGGTACTATTTCGGCCTGACCTATATAATTTAAGAGCTATTTATATCCGGCTTAGGCTGAGATATAATATAAATTCTGTCGAACAATTTCGTGTACCAGTCATGTTTTAAACATGCCTACGCATGACCAGGAAGAAATACCACCGTGATCAGTTTAAGACTTAGAGAGTACATAAAACATAACAAGTTATACTTCAATATTAAATAGGAAAGTAAAGGGACATACTTCATAATGGCGACTACTATAACCCGTACTGAAGATGAACCAACATGTCCAATTTGTTTGGGATTATTCAACGTACCAAGACAGCTACCGTGTGCCCACACATTCTGTCAGAGTTGTCTACAGTCATACATCACAAGCAATGCGATAAAACACGAGAAAAAGAGATGCATCGAGTGTCCGGTATGTAGAACAACAGCAGGTAATTTTAAACAGGATAAATCAACTAGTGAATGGGCGTCTCTCTTTCCAGTCGACACTGTCATACAATCCATGTTACCGACGAAATCGAAAGTAGATCGTGTATGTGATGCATGTAACGCCGAAGGTTCCTCTGTCACAGCTACAGGGTTCTGTGCAGTATGCGAGGAAGCAATGTGTGATGACTGTCTAAAATTCCACAACAAACAGAAAATCTCCAAAGCGCACTCTATTCTTACAATGGACGAGTTATTGAACAATCCACAAAATGTGATGACATTTGCTGAAGGTTTTACATGTCTTGATCACGAAGATGAAGATCTAAAATTTTACTGCAGTAATCACAAGATTGCCTGTTGTGGAATGTGCTTTTTAGAAAACCATAAAACTTGTTCTGATGTAAGAAAGTTGAAGGAGGAACTCCCTGCTCTTCTTCGAGAAACCAAACCAGGAGAAATCATTGAAGAGTTGAAGAAACTGGAAACTCACTTAAAAAGATTTATTGATGTAACGGAGTCAAATATGAATGATCTAGAGTCCCAAGTTAATGGACTGACTGATCATATCAGAGAAATGAGAAATAAAATCAATACAGCTTTGGACCAATTAGAGATCAAAGTGAAGATGGAGGGAAAGAGAATCCACAAAGAAGTTGCTATTAGGACACAAGAAGAGAACCATCAATGCTTGTCACTCATTCATGCCATAAGAAATTCTCAACTTCTTTGTGAAACAGTCCACAAATATGGAACTGATATACAAAAATTTCTAACTGCAGAAAAAATCAAGTCACAACTACCTTTATACTGCTCTCAGGTCAGAGAAAAGTATGAGAGGACAGACACACCTACAGTGCAGATGAAATTCACTCCACTGTTAGAATCAATTTTATCACTCTCATCATCTGATATCAGAACACATGTGACCAAGACTGTCTCAACCTATACTGTACCTGGTTTGAGGAAACCAACAAAGGAATGTCAGGTTGAGAAAGTTGAAACATTTGATGTAAATATCAGTGGCAGTGTACCATATTATACTGGCATTACTATTCTGCCTAGAAACAGGGTGATGCTTGTTGATACTAGCAATGGCCAGTGCATTCTTCTTAACAATTCACATCAAATAGTTACAACATACAAACTCACAGGATACCCTTATGACATTTGTGTGGTGGGTGATGAGGAAGTGGCTGTATCTGTGTATAATCAAAATAAAATTCAGATTCTATCAGTCAGGGACGATGTCATCAGTCCAGTCAGAACAAACACAACTAAATATGAGTGCTCTGGAATAACATCAGCTGGGAAGGGAGAGATGGTTGCGGTTGGAGACTGTGGTAATAACAAGTATTGCTGGAGTCTGATCAGAGATGGGAGAGAGGTCAATTATTCTGATCAGTATGACTCATCATCTGGATACTTAAACTACATAGCACTCAATAACTCTAAAACAAGAGTCTATGTTACTGTGTATGCTAAAAATTCCCTTCTGTGTTTCAATATGGAAGGCAAGAAGCAGTATACCTACAGTCATGACAACCTCAAACGTCCTACAGGAGTAGCTGTGGACAGGGATGACAACATCTATGTTGTTGGACATAAGTCTCATAACATTCATCAGTTATCACCAGAAGGCTGCATACTACAGGTCATAACTACAGGAGTGCCACAGTATCCTTGTGCAATCAGTTTTGACAACAGTAGAGATCCTTTTATCATTACAAACCATTCTGAAAAGCCAAAGCTACACATTTACCAACTGAAATAAAACTTAAAAACCAGAAATCTAATCATCATAGATCATATGATAAATTTGCAGAAATGGATAGTTGAGGTTTCTTGGAAGGTGCAAATAATTGACTCTAAATTGATGGACAGATGCAGAAAAAATAAAGTCGGAACTTCCTTTATATTACTCTCAGGACAGAGAAATGTATGAGAGGACAGACACACTGACTTTGCAGGTGAAATTCACTCCACTGTTAGAATCTATTATATCACTCTCATCATCCGATATTGGAAAGCGTGTGACAATGAATCAATCAACCCTTTCTATACCTGGTGTAAGGAAATCAACAAAGGAATGCCAGGTTGAGAATGTTGAAACATTTAGTGTTAACATCAGTGGAAGTACACAAAGTTATAGTGGCATTACTATTCTCCCTAGAGACCGGGTGATGCTTGTTGATTTTAACAATAGTCAGTGCATTCTTCTAAACAATTCACATCAAGTAGTTACGACATACAAATTCACAGAAAAGGCTATTGACATTTGTGTGGTGGGTGATGAGGAAGTGGCTGTATCTGTGTCTGATCAAAAGAAAATTCAGATTTCTATCAGTCAGGGATGATGTCATCAGTCCAGTCAGAACAATAACAACTAAATACAAGTGCTGTGGAATTACATCAGCTGGGAAGGGAGAGATGGTTGTGGTTGGAGACTGTGGTAATCATAAGTGTTGCTGGAGTCTGATCAGAGATTGGAGAGAGGTCAATTATTCTGATCAGTATGACTCATCTAAACGCTTTAACTACATAGCAATGAATAACTCTAAAATACGAGTCTGTTACTGTGCCTGACACAGATTCCCTTCATTGTTTCAATATGGAAGGCAAGAATCAATATATCTACAGTCCAGACAACCTCAAATGTCCTTTAGGAGTAGCTGTGGACAGGGATGACAACATCTATGTTGTTGGAAGTAATTCTCATAATATTCAACAGTTATCACCAGAATGGTACATAATGCAGGTCATAACTACAGGAGTGCCAAATGACCCATGTGCAATCAGTTTTGACAACAGTAGATATACGTTTATCATGACAAACTATTGTAAGCAAAATCTACACATTTACCAACTGAAATAAAAGTTAAAACCCGATAAAGTTGTAGAAATTCTTATCCTTTTACTTTCTGGCAATATAACTATATAAAGGAAAGAGGATTATGGTATTTTTAAGATTATACTTTGAAATTCATACCTAAATTGAGAATATTATTGTAAAGATAAAAAATGAAACAATATAATAAAGGTTGGTCATTCATGGCGATAAATGAGTACCAAATCGTTATTATAAAGTAAAATCAGAAATTTAAATCTTTGATTTTATTTACATATAAGGTAAATAAGAAATATTTTCTCACTCGAAAAAAAACATCAAATGAAACAAACAAAAGGTTGATATAGCACATATGGTGACCAAATAGATTGGTGGAAAACCAAACATAACATGAATTGAACATAAATTGGATGATAATACAGGGAATAGTTACAATGTGTTTTCATAATTTGTTACTTGGATTTATCTTATTTTCTGAAATCTAATTTGTAGGTACAATTTATAAGTTTTCTTGGCAATTAACAATGAATTTTCAAATGAAACTTGTTTTTGTCTTATCTTATGTGCATGATATCTTATATTTGATTAATAATGCTCAATTAATTCCATGAGAAAATATATATTTGAATGTTTCAATCGTGCTAATTTATATTGCATCATTTACACATCATCACTTATTAAATATTCCTTGATGAACAGACTTATTCAGTACACATCATTTATTGATTGGGGGATATATGTATCTGACAGCTTGTACTATTACTCCTAGAATTTCTTCCCCTCTAATGGTACTGCTCAACTGCTAGGATTACCAATCCTACTACATGTATTTCTATTTCTTCTCTTCTAATGCTACAACTAGGATTACCACTCCTATTTCTACTACTTCGTCCCTTCTACTTGTACAACTAGCATTGCTAATCCTGCTATTTAAAATATTTCCCTTCTAATTGAAAAACTTTTATTAAAACTACTACTTCTTCCTTTCTAATTGTAAAACTAGGAAAATATAAGCAAAATAATTCAAATTTTAAAAAATGACAAAAAAATCTTATCCTCTAATTAATACACTGATAAAATTATTTTCATATATTTTTAATTCTCTCTTTTTAAGTAGATTTCATTTCTGAAATAGTCTTCCATTGGTTTCCATTTGATTGCTTGGCAAATTTATTTTATATTTTGATTGCTACAACAATATGTGTACTTAAAATAGACTTGTCAAGAACCATCTCTTCATGTCCTTGAAAAACAGAATGACCATATGCATGGTGTTACGTGCTTAGGCTCGAATAAGCAACAACATAGAAAGAAGTTAAAATAACAAGCTTGTACAATTTAACAAACAATTTATTGAGTACAAATATTTTCATAAAATAAAACATTTAAACTTACGGTTTTAGAGAATCAAGTTAAAAAATTAGTCCAATATTGAATTCACAATACAGTATAATCCAAGATTATCCAATAATTGCAAGAGTCCTGATAATAATATGTCCTAATAGTTCCCGGTTCGAATCTTGACGATGTAATCCAATATGGACGACGATGTCACTTGATTTAGCCAGTTCTTGTCAATGAAAATCTATGAGCACATATTCTTTTCCAGATAAATAATACAATAATTCCTCTTGCTCCAAGCGAATCAACACAATTTCCAGTACACGGTAATTGAAAATAACTCAAAAAGAAGGCACAACTTAATATTATAAAAGCCCAACTTCTACTGATCTGTTCTCTCCCAAACAATAATTTAAATACCTGTTTTTACGTAAACAGGAAAGGGGTCACGACCTTCCAGAATCTCTCAGAACAATCTCACGTTCAAGAAATCACGTAACCAGCCTATGACCCAACTAAAATAGAAAGATGTTTATACTTTATTCCATTTTGTCCTTGGAACAAACCAAATATTTTAAAAGTAAAGCTATAATGTCCTTGGATTCAACCAATCATTTTAGAAGCTTGTTTACTCTCTGAAGCAAGGTCAGAAAAAGAGGTTAACATCTGGTGTTTACTTGTAAAGTATATAGGTCATCCATTTCTAGAAAATCTCTCCCAACTAAGGAATTTTAAACTCAAAATGTCAAATTTGAATCTGACAAACAAAATTAAATGATTTAAATCAAATATACTAACAATGGGGTCTGTCTAAATATTTCATTAGTACACTAGTGTGCTGAGATCAACATGCCATTGCTGGATGGGCCAATGTCTGAGGCCTGTCTAACCTTATATGCCCCTGTAGAACTGCTAGTAAATAACACGATGGCTTTATGCCTAGAACATCTCTAATTTATGGGGAGGGGGTCCCCTCTTCCTCATAAATACTTGTGAACAACTCCATGGCCCTATATCATTGACCTTTCAAACTCTTATAAGGGTTCTTCTGAGAAATAGTTGGAGCAAGTTGTCTAAGCAAGTTGGACCTATGCCAGAATCCTGTTTAAATCTTGCAAAAAACTTTCTTCTAATGAAACAAGGAAAAACTGGATGGGCCTGTGTATGAGGCATGTAAACATCTTGTATGGGTCCTACTCCTAGAAAAATGCCTAAGGCCTAGTTACGTTTTATATGCGTCCATCTCCTAAAAGAAAATGCCAGAGGCCTAGATAAGTTTTATATAGTCTCCTCATTATTCTGAGAATGACATTGTTGTACACATTGGATGGCTGTATGCCCAATGGCCATCTTAATCTCTTCTACTGATAACTGGCTGTCAAAATGGACGAATCTATGTCTGAAGCCTGTCTAATGTTGTGTAGACCCCTCTTCTAATGAGAACTACTTGTCAAAGCTTTTACTTAATCTCAATTTAAGTGTGCAGTTCCCTGTGTGTTTTCTACTAAAAGATCATTGTTGATTAGGTCCTGTGTTTCCTCCACAAAGATCCTTGTTGATTAGCTCCTACGTTTCCTACAGAAATATCATTGTTAATTAGGTCCTATGTTTCCTACAGAAAGATCATTGTTGATTTGGTCCTATGTATCTTACACAAAGATCTTTGTTGATTAGCTCCTATGTTTCCTACAGAAAGATCATTGTTGATTAGGTCCTATGTATCTTACACTAAGATCTTTATTGATTAGGTCCCGCTGTTTCTTACAGAAATAGCTTTGTTGACCAAGCCCTGTGTTTCCCACAGCAAGATCATTGTTGATTTAGTCCTGTTTCCCTGTTTCCTGTGAAACATAATACATACACAAAGATCTTTGTTGATTATGTCCTGTGTTTCCTCCACAAAGATAATTGTTGATTAGGCCCTATGTTTCCTACAGAAATATCATTGTTGATTAGCTCCTATGTTTCCGACAGAACGATCATTGTTGATTTAGTCCTGTTTCCCATCAACAAAAAGATTACTGGCGATTGAGTCTTGTTTTCCATAGCAAGATCATTTTGGGTTAGATCCTGTGTTTCCTTTTCACTGTGTCTTTAAAGTTGTAATTGTACTTAACTACAAAATCTATGAAAATTTGCACAGTAAATGTACAGCAGTATACGATATAACACCTAATCATTTTCAACAGACATTTGTTGTGTTTGTGGAAATGAGGTGGCAACATTGTAGGATAACAAAATAATTCAAGTTATAGAGATATTAATTAATATAATAAGTTACATTTTATGGAAATTTAAGTAACAAACTATTAGCAAAACCAAAACTTTACAATTTTTTGATAGTTTATTTATGTTGAATGAGTCCTGTTTTTCAATGTCTTTCACAAACGATACTGCACCTACAAGAAGGAAAACAAATGGTGTTAAAATGGCATATTATATAATTTATTGCTACAAATTCTTAAATTTTGCCAATGAAAAAGCAATATTATGTTATTTCTCATGAATAACAATTTCTCCAAGTAATTAGATAATCTGGATCAATTAATTTCTGTACTGATGATTTCAATCTGTCAATGTAGACCTGGATTCTAAGTTGTAAATGTACATCTGGATCTTATGGTTCATTATGTATCATGGCAATTAAAACGTATTGATGAGTATCATGGCACTTAAAGCCTATCGAGATGTATCATGGAACTTTAAATGTATTGATGAGAATCATATAACATATGACATCTGGGACAAGTTTTCATTTTAGACACCCCATTGACATTTGGGACACATTTCCATTTTAGCCACTCCATTGACATTTCCCTTTTAGCCACTACATTGACATATGGCCCTGTTTTTAAAATGTATTATTAGTATCATAACACTTACTTTGTATCAATATGTATCATAACACATGAAATGTATCAATATGTATCATAACACATGAAATGTATCAATATGTATCATAACACATTGCCCTTTGAAATTAAGAGTGCGCTAAAAATCGACTTTTTCGAGTGCAATAACAATTTTAAAAAAACTAATAATAATAAATACCAAAGGTTTCATATCTTAAATATTGTCAGCATGCTTTTCTATATAAAAAATGTAATATGTAATGTTGTAAAGCGCTTATATAGAGCTTCTAGAGATTAGGAGATATAGAACGTCCTCATTATTGTTATTCTACATATGAATAAAATATGCCCACCCCCTCCTCCTTCCCCACCCACCCGAGTGGTGTAAAGAGCTGTTTCGGATCACTGCCATCTCACTTCTATCTCTGTGGATTCGAGTCTCCCGTTCGGCCAATTTAGTTAACTTGTATGAGAAAACTTAACAGTAGCTTCTCGTGGGTCCGTGGCTCTTCCGGGGATTTCCCAGGATCTTCCTCCACCATTAATACTGACCGCCATGTATGACTTATTGTGTGCTGAAAAATGGCTTTAAACCCTATATCAACAACATGAAAAGAATTATAAAAGTTAGTAATTTCTATTAAAAATTGAAAACGCCCAATGGATTCTGTCTAATGTATTTTCATGGAAACACAGTAGACAACGAAGCCCAGTCTCCCCTACATCCAGAGAGCGGAATTCTGGCTGATTCGGACCTTGGCTGATCGGACCGTCGCTGATTCGGCCCAAATTACGGGCTGATTCGGTCCAACTGACGGGCTGATTCGGACCAAGATGACGGGCTGATTCGGACCATGTGAACTATTATAAGAAAAACCATGTAACACACACATTATTTAGTTTGGTAGTTATTACTGTTTTTGCAGACATACCAAGAGCATATAACAAGTTTAAATTTACGTAAGACAGTTGCTAGCAAATTTCTAACCGAAATCAGAACAAACTCCAGCATTTAGATTTGTTCAACCAATATATATATATATATATATATATATATATATATATATATATATATATATATATATATATACATATATATATATATATATATATATATATATATATATATATATATATATATATATATATATGCGCAATAAACTGACAACGAACAGTGCAAAATTAGTATCTAACTAGCTTGAGCGCTTTCGACTCTTAATGGGTCTTTTCAAAGGCAAATACAAAACATAGACAGGACAAACAAATAAAACAGAAAAACGGTTATGTTTGCAAAGTTTTACATGGCTATTTCTACTGGAATTAAACATTTAAGTTTATATTGTTTCAACTAGTTTATTTCAACTTGTTGTGGATACTGGAAAATATTTTTTTCATCTAAAAGTCGATGAGCCATTACGACATCTGTTGTTTTATGTAAATTTATGTAAGCGCAAATTATATCCAGGATATTTCATTATTATAGTAGTAATTATAGGCTATTGACCAAATTTAGAAAATTATTTAAAAGAAAATTTTATTTGTGCATGGTTGTCTTTTTCTAGTCTTCTTGGTTTAAACCGCTTGCTTTCAATGTTCTAAGGCGGCGTATCCATTAAGATTCCTTTTCTATCCTGGTTTCGGAACTCGAAACTAATAAAATGCAGTCATTTTTATAAGTCGTATTTCACAGCTGTTATTGCTGCAAATGAGCTGAAAATTGACGTCCCCATTTTATTCTGAAATGAATCCCTAATCTGATCCGAATCAGCCAGAAAACTGGTCCGAATCAGCCCGTAATTTGGACCGAATCAGCTTGGTCCGAATCAGCCATGGACCGAATCAGCCTGTTACCCAGAGAGAGTGCTTTCGTAATGTATAACATAGTAATAAGATATTGCATATTTATTTATAGCTCACATATATAATGATGTGTATAACGATATTCTCCCTATTTGAAAACCTACCTTGATATCAACAGTACAACGCATATATTGCATATTTATTTATAGCTCACATATATAATGATGTGTATAACGATATTCTCCCTATTTGAAAACCTACCTTGATATCAACAGTACAACGCATATTTCTTTTACCAACGATTATCTCGGCCTTATCTATATAATTTAAGAGCTGTTTATATCAGGCTCAGACTGAGATACAGTATATACTCTGTCAAACAATTTCGTGAACAAGTCAAGCTTTAAACACGCTCACACATGACCAGGAAGAAATATAAGCGAGATCAGTTTAAGGCTTACTATAGTACATACAAAGTTGTACCTCAATATTAAATTAGACAATAGATATACTTCATAATGGCGACTGCTATAACACATACTGAAGACGAACCAACATGTCCTATTTGTATGGGATTATTCAATGTACCAAGACAGCTGCCATGTGCCCACACATTCTGTCAGAGTTGTCTACAGTCATACATCACAAGCAAGGCTATAGAACACGAGAAAAAGAGATGCATCGAGTGTCCGGTATGTAGAAAAACAGCAGGTCATTTTAAAGAGAATAAATCAACAAGTGAATGGGCGTCGCTCTTTCCAGTCGATACTGTGATACAATCCATATTACCGACGAAATCGAAAGTAGATCGTGTATGTGATGCTTGTTCGTCTGGCGGCCTCTCTGTCGCAGCTACAGGATTCTGTGCAGTATGCGAGGAAGCAATGTGTGATAACTGCCTAAGCGTTCACAGGAAACAGAAAATATCCAAAGCTCACTCTATTCTTACAATGGAAGAGTTAGTGAACAATCCACAAAATGTGATGAAATTTGCTGAAGGTTTTACATGTTTTCATCACGACGATGAAGATCTAAAATTTTACTGCAATAATCACAAGATTGCCTGTTGTGGAATTTGCTTTTTAGAAAGCCATAAAACTTGTTCTGATGTGAGAAAGTTGAAGGAGGAACTCCCTGCTTTGCTTCGTGAAACCAAACCAAGTGAAATCATTAAAGAGTTGAAGAAACTGGAAACTCATTTAAAAAGGTTTATCGATATAAATGAGTCTAATATGAATGATCTAGAGTCCCAAATTAATGGACTGAATGATGAAATCAAAGAAATGAGAAAGAAAATCAACACAGCTTTGGACGAATTTGAGATGAAAGTGAAGATGGAGGGAAGGAGAATCCACAAAGAAGTTGCTATTAGGACACAAGAAGAGAACCATCAATGCTTGTCACTCATTCATGCAATAAGAAATTCTCAACTTCTGTGCGAGACAGTTCACAAATATGGAATTGATATACAGAAATTTCTGACTGCAGCAAAAATAAAGTCACAACTACCTCTATATTACTCTCAGATCATAGAAAAATATGAGAGGACAGACATAGTAAAAGTGCAGGGGAAATTCACTCCACTGTTAGAATCTAATTTATCGCTCTCATCATCCGATATTGGAAAACTTGTGACCATAACTTGCTCAACTCATCCTATACCAATGTTGAGGAAACCAACAAAGGAATGCCAGGTTGAGAATGTTGAAAAATTTAGTGTTAACATCAGTGAAGGTACACCAGGTTATAGTGGCATTACTATTCTCCCTAGAGACAGGGTGATGCTTGTTGATCATAACAATGATCAGTGCATTCTTCTAAACAATTCACATCAAGTAGTTACGACATACAAACTTAAAGAAAAGCCTTGTGACATTTGTGTGGTGGGTGATGAAGAAGTGGCTGTATCTGTGTATAATCAAAAGAAAATTCAGATTCTATCAGTCAGGGATGGTGTCATCAGTCCAGTCAGAACAATAACAACTAAACATAAGTGCATTGGAATTGCAACAGCTGGGAAGGGAGAGATGGTTGCGGTTGGAGACTGTGGTAATAACAAGTATTGCTGGAGTCTGATCAGAGATGGGAGAGAGGTCAATTATTCTGATCAGTATGACTCATCATCTGGATTCTTAAACTACACAGCACTGAATAATTCTAAAACACGAGTCTATGTTACTGTGTCTGATAAAAATTCCCTTCACTGTTTCAATATGGAAGGCAAAACGCAGTATACCTACAGTCATGACAACCTCGAATGTGCTTTAGGAGTAGCTGTGGACAGGGATGACAACATCTATGTTGTTGGATGTAATTCTCATAACATTCATCAGTTATCACCAGAAGGGTGCATAATACAGGTCATAACTACAGGAGTGTTACGGTATCCAAGGGCAATCAGTTTTGACAACAGTAGAGATACTTTTATTATTACAAACTTTTCTGAAAAGCAAAAGCTACACATTTACCAACTAAAATGAAAATTAAAAACCGGAAATCTAATCATCATAGATCATATGATAAATGTATTTTGCAGAAATAGTTTCATGGATGGTGCAAATATTCGAATCTCAAGCTATGTTTTATTGTGAGATGATTTATGCCACTTATATAATAGTTATATATGCATGAGCCATATAGATGACTTTTTTTGTAAATAAGAGGATAATATCTGTCAGTATGGATACTCTGAAACTTTTCCCCATTTTTTATATTATATTCTTTTCCTTACCAGCAATACTAAATAACAATTCATGGAGTTATATTGTGAGATGATTTATGTCACATATAATACAATAATATTTTGCGTAGTTTTTTGCACGAGTCTCATAGATGCGGTTCTTTTTGTAAATGATAAGAGGATAACATGTGTCTGAATTTAAAGACGCACTGAAACTTCTCTCCATTTTGTAGATTATTATATTCTTTTCCTTACAGGCAATACTAAATAACCATTCATGGAGTTACTAATATTGTGAGATGATGTATGTCACTTATATAATAATACAATAATATTTTTGGTAGTTTTATGCATGAGCCGCATAGATGAGGTTCTTTTTGTTAATGATACCATCTGTCGTTATCCATGGACACTCTGAAACTTCTCCCCCTTTTTGATATATTATATACTATTTCTTTACTGACAATATTAAATAACTATATCAATGAAAAAGGATGGTATTTATTAGATTATACACCATAAAAAATGATGATATCAAGTTTGGTCATTCATGGTGGTAAATGATTACCAAATCAATATTATAAAGTGAAAACAGAAATTAAAATCTTTAATTTCATGCACATATAAGGTAAATAAGGAATATTTTCCTACTCCCAAAAAAACTAATGAAACAAATAAAAGGTTTGTATTATTTAGATGATAAACTGATGTAGCATATATTGTGACCAAATAGATTGGTGGAAAAACAAACATAAAATTGCACAGAAAGTGGATTATAATACAGGGAATAGTTACAAAGGGTTTTCATAATTTGTTACTTGGATTTACCTCAGACTTTGAAATCTATTTAATTTGTACATACAATTAACAAGCCTTTTGGGCATATAACAATGAACTTTGAAATTAAACTTTTGTTTTTGTCTTGTCTTATTGCATGACATTTATTATTAGATTAATAATGCTCAATTACTTATAAGAGAAAACAAATATTTGAATATTTTAATATATTATTTCTATTGTATCATTTACATATCATCCCTTGTTTAATATTAAATATTCATTGATGAGCATGCATATTCAGTACACATCATTTGTTGGATGTATCTATCTGACAACCCGTACACTGGTAGCATTCCTCCATTTCTTCTCAACCTATTGCTACAATTTCTTCCCCTCTAATGGTACTACTAGAATTACCAATCCTACTATTTCTATTTCTTCTAATTGTAAAACAAGGATTACTACTCCTACTATTAATATCTGGACCTTGCATAAACTAAAAGCAAAGCAATTCAAACTGAAAAATACATTTATCAAATTCTTTCATATTTTTTAAATTCTCTTTTAAGTAAATTTAGTAATGATTCATTTCTGAAATAGTCTTCCACTGCAAGTAAATTTTATATTTGATTGCTTGGCTAATTTATTTTATATTTTGATTGCTACAACAGTATGTGTACTAAAATCAGACTTGTCAAGAACCCACTCTTCATGTCCTCAAAAAAAGAGAATGACCATACGAGGTCTGTCTAAATATTTCATTAGTACATTAGTGTGCCGAGATCTACGTGACATTGATCGATGGGCCAAAGTCTGAGGCCTGTATAACCTTGTATGCCCCTGTAGAACTGCTGGTAAATAACTCGATGGCTTTATGCCTAGGACATCTCTAACACAGACAAACGACAAACAAACTCACAGGAAAGCCTTGTGACATTTGTGTGGTTAGTGATGAGAAAGTGGCTGTATCTTTGTATCATCAAAATAAAATTCAGATTCAATCAGTCAGGGATGATGTCATCAGTCCAGTCAGAACAGTAACAACTAAATATAAGTGCTCTGGAATTGCAGTAGTTGGTAAGGGAGAGATGGTTGTGGTTGGAGACTGTGGTAATGACAAACCTTGCTGGAGTCAGATCAGAGATGGGAGAGAGGTCAATTATTCTGATCAGGATGATGTTACGTGCTTTGGCTCGAATAAGCAGCAACACAGAAAGAGTGAAAACTAACAAGCTTGTATAACTTAAACAATGAATTTATTAAGTACAATTATTTCATAAAATAAATAAACTTACAGTTTTAGAGAATCAAATCCAACATTAATCCAATATAGAATTCACAAAAATAATCCACTAATGGAATTGCAAGACTCCTGATAAATAAATGTTCAAATAGTTCCAGGTTCGAATCTTGACGATGTAATCCAGAATGGCTGACAATGTCACGAGCAGCAGAGAGGGTGAACAGACCACGATTTCGAGCAAAAATAAGGCTTCCAGATAACGTTTTCGAGCAAAAAATGGCCTATACACTACGTTTTCAAGCAAAATATAAGACTTCCAACGAAATCTCATTTAACCAAAAAAAAAGTCTCCATTTTTGCAAAAGGGAGATTTTACGATTTTGCTCACAACGATGTGGTCATCCACCCTCTCTGCTGCTACATGTTAATAATTCTTTATAGATTAATCTGCCACAACTTATAACATTTACCTACTAAGTTCCCTTGTATTATGACGTCAAAGGAATTTGTCGCCTGCTATATTACCTGTAACTAGGCGCGCCCACGTGACTGTAATGGAGAACATGAGTTTCGAGAATAAAACTTTTTATTGTCGCTTGTGGGCTAAAACTGAATTATTTAAATAGCTGTATTTTTATTTATCTACATATCTCATGTGTGGGGGTGGGTGGACTAGCAGTAAAGCAGACAGCTAACTCGTTCTTTTCAGTACAGACATTTCTTTATAATCTACGCATTACCTATGTTCGCTCAGCCGGAACGCGAGTGTTTCCTATTCATTGAAGTAGGTGGGCGTGGTTAAAATTCCTTGTATACAGCTCTTTATGAATGTATTTTATCTAGAGAATTATAACAGAGTATATAAAACGCTGTTTTATTTAACAACTAAAATGTTGCAGCATAAAATTGTCTATTTTAAAAATCTCTTATTGTTAAGTATATCAGAAGATATATATATATTAAAAAATCTCTATTCTGTATGACAGCTCCGTGGTGTAATGGTATATCGTGTTTGTCTTGTAAACATAGATCTATCAACTACGTGTGTTCGGTCCCCATAGCAGATACATTATTTGATGGCGAAACGGAAGATGTTTTTTTCTATTAATTGGGGGGGAGGGGCGATCCCCCTCAGCCAAACCAACATTGTAACTCATGCTATCGCATTCTCGGTAGCGTGGGTTGGTGTTTTTTCCAACTCATGCAACCATGAATTAGATTTCATGGGTTGCCATGTTGGTTTGGTTTACCACGCCCACATCATACCATCATCGTTCCATTGAATTATAATCCATCCTTAATTAAGTTAATTAAGTACATGTTATGCCTAAAATTTGCCGCAACACTCGAGCGGAGATATATATGGCATTGTGCCGTCCATGTTGTGACGTCCCCCCAAGCATATCTTCTGGGCGGTCTAAGATGGCGTTTGCCACCTTAGGCCTCCCGCCGGAGATGTATGTTTCGGGTCCCCTTGGGCTTACTTGGATGCGAAGGCACCCAAGGAGTTCCAAGATGTGTTGTCGTATATGTAATGTTTTTTTTTTAATAATTAGAGATACAGTATACTATATTTATATAAAACTATAAATAATGGATATCAATGATGTAAATGCTATAATTGCTGAAATTTCAATTTTAAAAAATAAAGGGGTATTATTATCTGAAAGTCTCGACGCTGACAAGATTACCTCGGAATATGAAGATATTGAGTATCAGTCTAGTAAGGGTCGTTATGTTTTACCTAGGATGTACAGGCTCGTGAAAGGAATTCAAAAATCCATCAATGCTTGTTTGTACGGTAACGACATTAATGTATTCATAACGCTATTTAGCACCGTTGAAGCAATACGTCAAAAGCTCGGCCAAGAGTATCAAAAACGAGCTGAAATTAGTTCTAAGGTTCGTGATCTTAGAAAAATGTTAAACGAGGAAAAACCCGTATCTTAACCACGTGAGCGTTACTATAAAATAGGCTTTCAGTAATTTTTATTAAAAATAAATTTTTTTTAGCGTTTTTTGTAACACTTACATAGGATTTTCTCCTGAAAGTATACTCATCAGTCTGGACTTGCTCATGCAGTTATGTGCATAATGGATGATCTGGTCGTAGTAGCAAGTAATCACCGCGACGCCTCCATTTTCACGTAATTGTTCTTGTTGCCGCGTCGTTAACACAAATCGTTCATCGCCATTCTCAGATATTACAATTCTGAAATCCCCAGCGATGTTATTTCTGAAACACTCGCGGATAGCGTCGTACAGTTTAACCCTGTCGAAGATGAATACGTTAGCTTGATGGTACATTATTTAATAACTAAGTTATTTAATAACTAAGCTTTCAATTGTGATAGTTTTACATTTGAAAATTCAGTTCATAAACAATATATGGTAGGTGAATCGCTTACAACTAGATTAGCCCGAGAGCGGCTAGCAGCAATTAAAAAGTTTATACCGGTTCGAGACAGACTTCGCGAGAAACTTCAACAACGACAACAAGCGCAGACTGACTTTTCTGTGTCAAGTGAACAACTGTTTACTCCGATAACAAGTGCGACCAAAGATGTGAAAACAGCAACTGAACGAGCAATATACGGAGATATTCCTAAGGAAGGCAAGCGACGAGAAGTGCCTGTTCTTGGTGTGCTTGAAAAGATAGCAGCAGAGACCGGACAAACACGCGCAGGGATACAACAGTTATCCAGTGATATAAAAACTCAACGCGAAATTGAAGAACGCGAAGAAGCAGCTGCAGGAAGAGACTATTCACCTGAAAGTATATTTACAATCGCAGCATTAAATAGAATTGAAAAACTCGGTACGGATTACGAATTAGCTGATTTTGCTAGAGAAAATTTTCCAAAGGGTATAAGAGAGAATTTATTAAAAGACGAGTTTAAAAGTTTTATAAAAAGCAAAGACACTTGGGCATCAAAAATATATTTAGCGAAACATGGCGGGAATAAAATCACAGCGTTGCAGCACCCTGGTTATAATAACTTTCTAGCTGTGGTTAAAGGCGGTCTACAACCACCACCTTATATGGAGGATCCAATCCCGGAACAAATAGACATAAAAGCAGAAGCCGGTTCTAAGAAAACAAGCGGAAAAGGATATTCGATTAAAAATCCAAAGGATGTCTTTCACTCTACAGTGACATGCCCTGGTAACATTCTAAGTGATATATCAAGGTTAGAGGTTCTCATCGGAGGGAAACGAGCCGGAAATAATTCACCGGAAGTAATTAATGAAGCAGCTGATATCTGTAGACGATTATTTGCCGGCGGTATCATGGACATTGATGTATATCGAGAACTTATTGCTGAATTAGTTGAAAATCACAGAGACGCCCAACGTTATGATGAAAATCTTATGGATGTAAGCGATTGATCATTAATTGAAAAACTACTAGTTTTATAACAAGATGATTATACACTACAACCATGATAAACCAGTAAGCGTCTACGTGGTGAACTCACGATTGCCTGTTTATAGAGCATATTACGGAGATGGTTTCGGCAATACCATTGCGGGGTTATTTACAAGAATGGCTCCCAAGGTAGCGCCGTTAGCTAAACAATTATCAATGAAAGCCATTGATGCTATTCGTGATAAGGGAATCAATTTCGTTGGAAATCTTGCAGGAAAGGCATTTTCTGCCGCGAAAGATAAAATAGCATCATTGGTACGAAAGAAACCAGGAATGACTTCGTCGGTGGTGAAACCACTAGTGCTGCCATCAACTACAGTGATGCCTGCAAAAATCAGCAAAGCAATAAATAGTGCAGTGGAAGAAAAACTAGCGCAATTGACTTCGTCACCACCGGTAACAGATAGCGCTATCATGAACGCGATAGCAGGAAGTGGTTTGAAACAAAAAAGAAATTCGAAAAATTTTCAACGACGATAATTATTGCTTTGCAATTCACCAATTGAAAACACTAGTATTTTAATAAAATGTTTAAACGAACAGCTGATCCCGCGTTAGATATGGAAGCCCCAGTGCGCAAGGATGATTCCGTCCGCGATTATCAATACTATTCCTATCATGCAATACAACCCGACCTACGATCGCGAATTGAACTTCAAGTTCAAGATACCAGTAAATACTTTTTGCCATGTGAAGCATTTATTGAAATCGAGGGAAAACTTGTAACAAATGTTGCAGCTGATACCCTATATGCAAATGATCCAAATATCCGAGTTGGTTTCGTCAACAATGGTATAATGGCGTTATTTGAAAGTGCAAGATATCTCATTGATGGAAAAGAAATTGAATCAATAGACCGTGAAGTTGATGTTGCAACAACAATAATCGGGCTAGCAAGATACTCCGATGATTATACAAGATCGGCTGGTCCGTCTATGATGTTTGCAAAGGATACCTCTGATAACGCTGACCACCTTCAATACATTAAAGTGTTAACACCGCAAGACACTTCAGTTGATAATCAACGAGAAGCAACTAATCCAGAACGTCGAGCTAGACCAGGAGCTGCGTTTGATATTCTTGGAGGCGTTAATGGTAATTTCAATTTAGGATTTGCAACACGAAAATTAGCATTGCAAGAACAGCAGCGATATTTTTCATGTGCGATTCCACTCCATCATATATTTGGATTCTGCAGAAATGTAAGAAAAGTCATCTATGGAGCCAAACACACAATCGCATTAGTGCGAAAAGGCAATGACAATGATGCAATTTGGCGTACTGGTGCCGATGAAGGTAAAGTTGTTTTGAGTAAAATAGTATTATGGATGCCAGTAATGACTCCATCAATTACCACGGAAGAGCGGCTGCTCTCATTTATGGAAACCGGTGGTAAATCATTGCTAAGTTGGCTAACAACAACGACTGATGCTAAAGAGGATAATGTTAATGGTACATTTACATGGCACCTGGCATCAAAACAAGGCGTTTCAGCTCCACGTCATATATTTATAGCGCTGCAGAATCGGAATCGATTAGGTTCCCAAGAACGCAGTCATATGATATTTGATCGGTTAGGAGTCAAGGAGGTTTCACTGAGAATAAACGGACAACAAGAACCATCTGAGGATATTCAGCTTGATTACGACACTAACCACATAGCACGTGTGTATCATCGGATGCTGTCATATATGGGTCGTGATCAAAATGTTGATACCGGTTTGCAAATATCGCAACTTGATTTTAAGAACTTGTATCCGATTTATTACTTTTCACTGGAACATCTTGATTTAACAAGACAATCCGTTGTTGACATACATTTTAGGGCTCGTATAGATCCTGGCGGTGTTGATTATAGAGCGGTTGCTGTTATTCTCAGCGACAAATCAATGTTGTTAGAAGGGGCTGGCGGACGAATGAGACTCGTTGATGCACCAGTAGAAAATCTATGATTGAAATCGTAAACGATTTTCACAATTAGATCAATTGAAAGCATAAATGTGTTTTACAATAAAATGCCATATAGTGTTGTTAGTGTCAAGCTGACTGATGGTCAGGTCAAGAAATTAAAATCAAAATCCGCTAAAGAATGTGGAACCACAATAACGTTAAAACCAGCGCAGATGTCCGGCGGTACACATAAAATATCATTAACGGATCGTCAAATAAAACATTTTAATGATGCAATGAAAAAACGGCGAGGAGTTCAAATAGAATTTTCAAAAGCCGCAGTCGCGAACATGATAAAATCAGGTGGTATATTTCCATTGTTTGCTGCGATTCCAGGATTAATTGCAGCGGCCGCACCAGCAGTTGCAAAAGCGGTCGCATTGGGGGCAGCTGGAGCCTTGGGAACAAAAGCGATAGAAGGCATTGCTAAATCATATGAACCGAAGAAGGGACGAGGATATAAAAAAAAGGGAAAGGGGTTGTACCTACCAGGAACCCCGTATTCATGGTACAGCGGGAAATCCGTGAACGGATCGGGTCTAAGAAGAATACCAGGAACGGTTTATTAATTGAAAAATCTTCGATTTACAAACCTTCGATTTCCGAATCTTCGATTTCCGAACCTATGGTTCCTATGTCCAATTTTGATTTAATTGATGCTGCTAAAAAACTAGCGATAAAAAACTTCAGAGGGGTTTTTATGAGAGATCAATTACCGAGAAAACCAAATAACGTTGAAACCGGTATTATCAATCTTGATAACAGCAGCGGATCGGGAACTCACTGGGTTGCATACGCGATTGATCCACGTGGGATTGTCTATTTCGATTCATATGGGTTAGCTCCACCAAGCGAGTTTATGCGGTATATAAATTCTTCGATGAAACTCAAAAAGTTTCCGATTTTTTATTCCACGCTGCCAACACAACAATTAAATGATCCACCGATATGCGGCCGTGAAGTATTAAATGTCCTCGCGGAGATTTCATTAAAATCCTTTAGTGAAAATTCAAAGAATTTTCCACCGTGGAAACCACCTCATCTGGTTGTAAACGAATACACGAGTGGGAAATTACAAGGATCAATAAATTGAAAACACAAGTTACGATAACAATAATGATTGATATTTGGGGACAATCTCTGTCAATGTCGGAACCCACCGCGGAAACATCTGCGGGTTCTATCGAGGATGTAAAAAAAATAATTGAAGATGAAATCGCTGAGACGTTAAATTTAACAAGTGTTGACCCGAACGAAATAGTTGTATTTCAAGACAAACAGGGTAAATTGAAAAGCAGTAATATATCCGTGAATGACATTTTGATACGGCATCGCGCTGCCGCTGAAAACTCTATTGCACTGTATTCCAACGATGGACAACTTAAACCAGGCGCACTTGTGTCTACGATCACCGACGCGATTGCTACCAACGAACGTGAGCTGAATGATCTTATACGAGGTTATAATAATTTTCGCAAAAATGTCGTACATAAATTCTTTGGAACCCCGCTTGTGGTTGGAATGACTCTAGCTGAAATTAAAGACTTGTTGAATTCATTCTTCGCTAACAAGGAAGCTGGAAGGATGATGACTGCTTCAGAAATCAAGGCAAATTATCTCGAGATTTTTAAACTAAAAGAAGATCAAAAACCCACTAATGACATTGTTGGGAGATTCTTTGGAAACCCGCTTGTGGCTGGCATGACTCTCGCTGAAATCAGTGAGTTTATCGGCAAGCACACTCACAATGCCTACATCGCTAATAGTTTCTTTGGTGTCCCGGCTACATCTACGATGACTCTCAAAGATATTAATATGTTTATGGTGAGACAAACAACACTTAATACCATCGTTGATAGATTTCTAGGGAGAACACCTGTTTCTGAAACCACATCGTTGACAGGCCCGACCCTCGCTGAAATTAAAAGCGCTATTGACGAACAAAAATCCGCCAGTGAAATTGTTAATAAGTTCTTTGAGGGCAGTAGCCTCCAAGATATCACGACAAAATTTTCTAACATCGACCGGTATATTAAAAACCAAGCAGAGCTTAAACCAGAAGGTCTTCTGGTTTCATTATTCTTCTCTAACAGGGAGACAAGGAAGGTAATAGATCCTACCAGAATCACGGTAAATTATCTCGATATTTACGACGATCTTTTTAATCTGAAAACAATATCTGAAAAGGTAAAGATTCCACATCACCACGCGGGCGTTAAAAATATCGTGTATACGGTTAATCATGGAACCATGGATTGGATAAGAGACGTTTATACTACATTATCCATCGGTATCTTGGGTCTCCCCGGCATAGCGGGCCCTGACTACAAGCCAACATTGGCCGATGGTATCTACAGGCTAACGTGGATCTCTATCGATCAATTTAATATGATCGCGGACGGTAAAACCTACTCTGGTGGCACCGCGACGTTAATTATGGATGGTCGCAGAAAAAACTTTAATGTCGTCGCGGTTGATAGCTCCATCATTAGATCAAAAATAGCCTGGTGTTTAGAACTCGTAGCTCATTTTTCCGACTGAAGTACTAGCAATTCCCGCTAACGATGGTAATTAATTGAAAACACTAGTGTTTTTAAAATAACAATGACTTTGTCATCAACTCAATGTCGCTATGATCAGGTTAGAGAATTTCAAAATAGACTCAAAACCCTCACTGAGGAGTATCAAATAAAAATAAAAAAATACCGACGAAGAATCACCGCAATTAATATTACTATGTACTCGGTGTCAAGCGTTCTCGCTGGCGCCGGAATAATACTTGCATCGGTTACAATGATTGCCCCGGTCGTAGTTCCAATTTGCATTTCTGCGGTGGCTACAATCGGGGGTATATCAACCGGGATAACAAAAAAGATATCATCATGCAGCCAGAGTAAACTGCAGAATTACTTACTTCAATTTCATATTGCATCAACCGCATATTCGCAGTTATCATTGATGATATCATCGTCACTCGATAATACAATTATATCAGATAGTGAATTCTCAGCGATGGTCAGTATTTTTGATTCAGCGATATCAAAATTAGAGCAACAACATGAATATAATAACAATGACAACACCGATGGAATCAGAAAACACAAACCCAAAAAAAACCAAAATGATCTCAATAATATCAACATTACCAGATTGTGAGTTCTCAGTGATGGTCAGTATTTATGATTCCTCGATACCAAAATTAGAAATAAATCATGAGTATAATAACAATGACAACACCGCAGGAATTACTTCAACGAATAGTGGAGAACACGAACCCAGTACAAACAAGCATGATATCAATAACATCAACGAATCCAGAATTCAGTGTGAATTTCCCCTCTCCGATTCCAGTGAAGGAGATAGCGTTAGCAAAACTACGAGTATACCACAGTTGGCCTAATATCAGATCGGTTGCATTTGGTGGTCAGCAACCCAATAACACACTGGTGTTCTCGTATAAGAATAAACCCGATGGTACTCCAGAGTGGGAAACTGTTTCGTTACCAACTGGGTCGTACCAAATTAAGCAAATCAATGCTGAAATTCAGCGTAGAATAAAATCAATCACTGGAAAAGAATCAAAAATAGCTATTAATCTTCATCAACCGACTCTCTCGTCGTCGATCGAAATAAGCACAGAGGGATACATTGTAGATATATATAACAGCTCGTTAAGAACAGTGTTAGGATGGCCTGAAAAACC
The DNA here is from genome assembly GCA_030141615.1 of Unio pictorum. Taxonomy (NCBI): domain Eukaryota; kingdom Metazoa; phylum Mollusca; class Bivalvia; order Unionida; family Unionidae; genus Unio; species Unio pictorum. The sequence continues at coordinate 3,088,588 of JARLTB010000316.1, forward strand.
ACCGGAAAATTCCACCGCCGACTTAACCACGGACGTACAATCATATCATGAAATCAATCCCAGTTATCGAGATAATTTATCTGATATAAGAAAAGGAAGAATCGCCGATAGATTTATATTTACCAACAAAGACACATTGCAATGGGATTTTATCATTAAAAGAACAACCGACTCATCTGTTACTATTTCATTTACGCTAACTGACGTCCGTGGTTATTTTAATGAAATTAAACAATTATATGACACACAACTAGAACAACTGCGGAAAACAAAATCGCAAAAACACGTTGAAATAATAAATCAACTTATATCGGACATGGAATATATCTATGAACTAATTATTCAAACAATAATTAATGACAACAGCGACAATAAACAACGATTCCTAACCGATTACAATATCACAGAGGACAATCTGCGTAATTTCAAGTTTCCCGGGTACAAAGCTGATGAACTAGCAAGAATTGTTAAAACCGATATCAAGGCGCTACAAAAACAAGATCCATCTGTCCTCCTCAAACATAATAATGACCCAGATGGCGGTGGTAGGCATATCGCTCCGTTCAACGTGAATATATCCTCAGTGATTGCGCTCAATTTAGTATGTGATGCAATTGAAGGAAGCTATCAAATTAATCTCGAACGATCAAATCAAGCTCAGCAAGGATATATTCTTTATTCATTTGCACCAACAGCTCCTCCAGGATTCCTAATTATTGAGAACCCAATTAATCCTGTCTACATGCGATGCCATAATAATTCGTTAACGAGAATTAATTTCAAACTCACAGACCAATCTAATAATCTGATTGATTTACAAGAAGAGGTGTTAGCGATTAGTCTGTTTGTAAAGTCGTAAAGACTTTCAATCCTAAAAATCTTCGATTTTCAACAAAGGATTTTCATCCCCCCCAGACAAGGTCTGGGACACGATATCGTATCGGACTCGATCAAATTTTCGGTTGAACTCGTAAAAGAATTATTAACCCACAAATGAAACATTTGCAGCAGCAGCAGAGAGGGTGATGACCACATCGTGCAACCTTGAATCGTTTAGGTGTATACGAATTTTATTTTATGACCATTTTTTTTAGACAGAGCAGTTTTAATTATATTTTCTGAAACAAATCGTATTGAAGCCCTACAAATGTCAAAGTATCTACTGGCTTCATTTATCGATTGAAAGCTTCTCTCTTCATTATTTTCTAAATCAAACGATTTAACTCTCCTAGGGGGTTTTGCATGTTTGCCAGTTCCACCTAATTTTGCATTCCGACTTTGTGAGACGGCTTGAAGATTCACAAGACAATTATCAGTCTTCACGCCATTTATGTGATCAATCACAAATCCGTCTTCGATTAATCCATTATGACATTCAAAAATAATTCTGTGACAGAGATATGTTTTATTTCTAGCACTAAACAACAAATACCCCATATTATTTAGATATCCAACCGGGTTTTTTAGTCTGCGGTGCCTGACAACACCATCACTGGAGGCTTCGTAATTAACGAGCACTGGATGAGGTCTGAAATCTTGGCTCATTTATATAATAATATTACTTGTCTAATTTATTATTTGCTTTAATTATAAGTCTATCAATGTAGTCTTGAGGGGTTTTGATGATTTTGTCCTTGATTTTATCAAGGACGTTAGGGTCAATGATTCGTTTGTCATAGTAGCGTTTTAGTTCCCTGTATCGTTTACCCCCACAAGCAAGACACAACTGCGATTTTCCTCTAACGCCCACCCCACATTGGAGGCATGGAAGAGGGCCAAAACTTCCTCGCCTAACGCTTTGTAAATGATACCCACAGAATTCGCTTCTGCATGATTTGTTACACGGGGTTGTTGATCCAATCATTAGCCACTTGCAGTGATTCATTATACTATATTTTTCTATTTAAATACTTGTTTTAATTATAACATGGAGGAATTCAACAGATTATCCAAAATTAAGCCTTCGAAAAATGCTGAATTCAATGCTGATAAGGAGTTTAAGAGATTATTGAAAATCAGTCCTAGATTTAATCTCGATAGACCCAAAAAACGTAACAAACGTCCAAGAGACGGAAACATGAAAGAGTTTAAGAGATTATTGAAAATCAGTCCTAGATTTAATCTCGATAGACCAAAAAAACGTAACAAACGTCCAAGAGACGGAAACATGAAAGAGTTTAAGAGATTATTGAAAATCAGTCCTAGATTTAATCTCGATAGACCAAAAAAACGTAACAAAATCAATCTCGATAAACCAAAAAAAACGTCCAAGAAATTATCCTGGAAAGATGCTCAATTCAATCTCGATATAGTTTCTAATACACCCAAGAATACAATTCTTGATAAAGCCATGATTAGTAAAATCAGAGATTGTTTCAATGAATTTAAGCGTGATGGAGCATCCTATTGTTGGTCAACATTTCGAATTGATGGTGTTGTTGACGCTACCATGAATGATGAAAAAGCAGCAGTGATAATTTCACGTGTTGGGGAAAAACGGTATTTTTTCCGAATCAAATTCATTATTGAAGTCGATGGCAAATGGATTATTAGGGATAAATTTGAACCAATCCTCAAGAATAAAAAAGCTGTCATTGTGAGTAGAGATTCCAAACCAGGGATTCTAACCGGCATTGACAAACCATACTACGAAAGATCTTATCCCGTAACAGCAATGGTTTATGGGATATATCCGTTAAATGATAAACCCGATATCGCAAAACTAGCTCCTATGAAATATTCGTCAGGGCTTAATTGTGTAGCAGAACGAATAATAGAACACTTCACAAATGCATCCCGAGGAAATAAACTAACTGATCTGCGACGTAGGAAAATAACCGAATGGGAACTGACAGTGAAACAGCATGGTGCAAAGATTTCTGATATAGCTAAATTAGAAGCATCATTAAAATTCCCAATATCAGTAACAACAATAACCGGAGAAGTATTATACGAACCGAAATATCAATCGCGAGGAGCACCAATACAGATAATTGATCATAACAAACACGCGTGGACACCTGCGGTAACAGTATTTCCACGAGAACGAACCGTGAAATATATCCCTAAGGAGTTCGTCCGGGATGTTTTCTATGAAGAGAGATTATTTGATGCTATTCATGCGTTGTGTAAAGATGATCCTGTGTCAGTGTGGTTACTTAGAAGTGATGAAGATCCCGAAATAGGATTTGATCAATTTGTAAAACCAAATGGTGAATTATATCGCGTTGAAGAATTAGATAACAGAATGAGAAAAATCACTAGTGATTTTTCACCAGATAGTTCCCATGAAAAACTTTTCACGGATAGTTTTACTATTCCATCAGTGGTAGCTCACTTCGCAAGAGAAAAAAACTCATGGCGTCCAACACGAAGTGATTTTCTCGAGGATGTTAAATTGAGTTGCGTCGAATTTGGTCATGGAGGACTGTGGAATACGAATTACTCACGTGATGGTATGATTTCAATTGATATATCCGCGTGTTACCCCGGAAGTTTTCTCGGATATGGGGAATGCGCTGAGTACTTCAAACGATTTGGACATCCCACGCATGAAATGACTCGTGTTGCGATTAATGGACCATTGCCTGATTTTGATTTAACCGGATTCGCTCGTGTGATATCATTCGAATTAGCTACAGGGTTACATCCGTGTAGTTATGTTTGGCTCGGTAGACATCTATCTGAAAAGGCCTGGATGCCAATAGTGCTATTGAGATATATGATTGATTGTGGTATGCTAATATCGTTGATTGTTTCCGAGGCTATTATATGCTATCGAGCTCAGAAAGAAGTTTGGCTACCACAACCCGATCTAGATCGTATAATCAACGAATTGCGAAAACAATTCCCTGATTTCAATGAAGAACAAATCATGAATTGGTCTAAGAAGTTATTTGAAATTAAAAAAGAACAAGCAAAGGATCTCGGACGAAGAATAATCGGTAAATTTACCCAGGGTGGACGATACGACAACGCAAAATACTCTTCGCGGTTGATCACAGATGTCGCTGAATACGATTTTATTGTAGCGGATTTAATGAAGCAGGGAAAACTTGTATCCCGTAAGGATGCTTTTCTATCCAATGGTGAGAAAATGGGTACGGTTGTTACCTACTGTGATGGATATAATTCCCAGTACACACATTTGAGAAGTTCAATGCTAGCCTATGCTTCTATTAATCTATTTTCGATGATAAATAGATTTCCTAATACCGCGGTTAGAGTGGCCACTGATTCGATGTATATACACAATAAGTACAAATCAGCTGTAGCTAAATTCACAGATCCCGAAGAAAATTGGGGGTGTTGGCGATTTAAAAAGGAGATGCTACATGAGTATTGTGAATCCGCAGACGTTGCCATGGATGATAAATATCTTTGTTGTAACCGTATTGAAATTCAATCAGAATTTTCTAATGCACCACCGGTATCTGATCCAATCTGTAGATATAAAACAGTTTATTTAAACGGTTGTGGTGGGTCAGGAAAGACAACTCGTGCAATTGAATTATATCGTAGTAAAAATCCTACGGATTTCACAAACATGATTGTGCTAACACCGACTCACAGACTCGCCAGAGAGATGATACAGCGAGGGGTAAATGCTTGTACTTACCATAGTTTCTTTCGATGGAAGGGTGACAAATGGACTCCCGAGCGTATGGGTGATAAATTCATTCCTGAAATCATAATTTGGGATGAAATATGCACAGTGTCATTAGATGTATTACAAATATTTCTCGAGTGGTTGTTAAACAAAAACACAAAAGTCGTCATGTGCGGTGATCACGGCCAACCACCACCATTTGTCGGTGCATCTCCACATGAATGGCTAAGGGGTTTTGTAGACTACTATGAAGAAATCACCACTGATTATAGATCACTTGATGAACGATTACGAGAATTTAAGAAACTAATTAGATTACAACCGGATAGAATCCAGTGCGAAATAGCGCGTGAAGTGATTTCAGAAACTCAAATAAACGATTTCTGGGAAACATGGAGACCAAATGATTTGATAATTGCAAGTAGAAAAATAGTCAGGGATACACTTCAGATGAAGTTATTTGAATTACATAAAGAAAAATTTGCAACGCTTCCAGTACCCCTTTGTTATAGGCCATCGGATACACGAAAACAGAACACTGAAGTTGATATTCCAGGACAGAGTGAAAAACAAATTCTCGTATTAAATGATATTGTGCTGGTTGATATCAATGTCGTTGAAGATGCATTGCGTGCTAATAAATCCCCGTGGACTCTAGGATACGCAGCAACAATACACTCTTCACAGGGATTGACTATATCGGATACAATTGTTTGGATGGTGGATAATCACATCGAATGGTCGAATTTAGTCTATCTCGCAGTATCCAGAGTACGAAACATAAATCAACTTCGAAGAATTGTCCTCGATGATAATGACACCACAATAAATGATATTGATGTTAGCATCATTAATAAAAAACTCTCCGGTTACAAACAACAGGACAAAAAAAAACAACGAGAATTTGATATTGATGCTGAATTAATAATCACTTTGAAGAAACAACAGAATAATCACTGCGCGAGTTGCAATTGTATAATGCGTTGGCAGTATTCGGATAAGGATCCTCGCCAATTCACCGTAGACAGAAAAAATAACAGTCTCGGTCATGTCAGAAATAATGTGATGTTGACTTGTCTTGAGTGCAATAGACGCAACGGTGCTAGTTAAGACCATGCGGTGGTAATTGAGTATCCTCGGGAATTACCTGTAGTTGTTGTCGAGTAAAACCCCGCTGAGGGGCAGTTGAATCCAGTTTATAGATTGCTGGTCTACCCGTAGATCGTGTTATACTAGATATCTTATGCGTAGTGACGCTCCAAATAGGATCAGTAGCCCTTTTTCTGCCACCTTCAAGCTCTCCTGGTTCGTATAAGTACCTCACAATGACATTACTACCAAGAATTGGTTCTTTGAAATCTTTTTGTGGTTTTTCAGGTATTGACTTCTTTTTAATCGCGTTGATAGGTTTCATGTTGATTGTTCTAGTAATCTCGTTATTCAGTGCAGTAATCACAGATGGTAATCTTTTAACCCATTCACGGGATCGCTTTTCTTGAATGAATTCTTTTGCGTATTGATATCCAAATAACCGCTCAGCAATCGTCCGATTAAATCGTTCTACAATGGCCTGATCGCGATGTAGCGCAGTATGCCCTCGTCGTATGGTGACATTATGATGTTTCATTGTAGATAACACTGCACCCTGAAATTCCTTGCCAGGATCAACCTGCAATAGATTTGGCCAGTGCAGAGGACCTCGTCGATAAATCCTCTCAAATGCAGAAGCAACTTCAGTGGCTGATTTTGTTTTTAACGGTTCTGCTTCTTTGTATCGACTTGCAATATCAACTACGGTTAAAGCGTATTTGTAACCACGATCATGAGGCAGAAATAATATATCAGCCTGATGAACTTCATTAGGAGCGGTCACATCAAAATGCGAGAATTGAATTTGTTTAGGCGGTGGTAGATAAATTTGCCATAGTGCCTGTTTGGATAACCAATTAGCCGCAGTGGTTTTTTTCACTTTTGCAGCACTAGCGAGTTTATGGACTGCTGATTTACCCCTCCAGTATCCTCTTGGGGAATAATAAATTGATTCCATATTATTAATTACCGGCACCTAACATCAATTTACTTTTCATAGCCGATTTTATCAAAAAGGAAGCCAATTTTTCTTTGAAGGATTTATCAGGAATAGCATTTAACGCATGAATTAATTTCACATCTGCTAGATGTCTGTGTTGCAGATTGCTGCTTTTATAAGCAACATCATGAAGGTGACAGGCCTTATCAATGGCGTTTATTGGTTCTTCACCGGGGTTGGGTTGATTTTGATTATTGAGTCTGATATCAAGTCTGGTTCCCGGTCCACAGTAGCTATATCCTGGGAGGTGCTTTTCTCCGGGGTACTTTGCCCATGGGGTTCCAGGGAGCTTTGCCAATTTGGCTGCGATATCACCTCCTCGTTTTTTTTTAAATCAGATTTCATAGACACAAATCTAAATTTCTTTGTACCACATTGCACGCATTTACCAGAAAGCGCTGATCGGTTATTTTTAGTTGTAACCGTCGTCACATCATCTGTGCCAGTACGCGTTTTACACTTCACACAATATAGATCCATAATTTATGTATATAAATATGGATATAATTGATTTTTCGGCGACTAAAACAAGAGAACCAATTAAGCATCATGCAGCGCTACCAAACTCTATCCGGATGATTATAATCGGGCCATCTGGATCCGGTAAAACGCAATTGTTGCTCAATTTAATAATGAGATGGATGAAGTGGGATAAGTTGTATTTAATTGCCCCTAGCGTAGACGACCAACGATGTTATGAAGTGCTAAAAGATTTTAACGACAGCGCGGTAGAAAAATCCGGAGAGGGTATTATTGAATTTATAACCGATATCGATGAAGCACCGAGTATTGATGATATTGATGGAGATATTAACAATTTAGTCGTATACGACGATATAATGTTAGATAAACAAAAAAATCCTGCTAGGATCTTTTCCAGAGGCAGGCATAAAAACACTGATGTGATATATGTCACTCAACGCTACACTCAGATTCCAAAAGTGATCAGAGATAATTGCAATATTCTTGCTGTATTCAACGGAGTTGATACTCATACTCTTAGAAATATATGGCAGACATGGTGTTCTGATATGGACTTCAATCAATTTAAAAACTTCTTTAGTCATGCTCAGTCAAAACCACACGGATTCGCAACAATAAATCTACATGATCCTCGGACACGATATCGTATCGGACTGGATCAAATATTCGGTTAAAATCTATAAAGAATTATTAACATGTAGCAGCAGAGAGGGTGGATGACCACATCGTTGTGAGCAAAATCGTAAAATCTCCCTTTTGCAAAAATGGAGACTTTTTTTTTGGTTAAATGAGATTTCGTTGGAAGTCTTATATTTTGCTTGAAAACGTAGTGTATAGGCCATTTTTTGCTCGAAAACGTTATCTGGAAGCCTTATTTTTGCTCGAAATCGTGGTCTGTTCACCCTCTCTGCTGCTTCACGTGATGCAGTTCTTGTTTAATTATCATCCAAATGAATTATGAGCACATGTTTTCTCCTCCAAATAGATAATAAATCTTCTTTCTTCAATGAATTGACACAAAGTCCAGAACAAGATAATTATAACTCAAACACAACTATTAACTTTACAGCCCAGAGATTCTACTGAATTGTTCTATCCCAAAAAAGTCTATATAACCGTTTTTCTTAAGTAAACAAGTGATCACGTGATTTTCTAGAAATTCATGGAAGGTCACTACCTTCAGAAAGTCACGTATTCTAGATATTTCCTTCACCCCAAGAACTAAAAATAAAAGTTATCCTTGAAATTAACCAATAGTTTTAAAGACCTGTTTATCAATCTGAAGCAAGGTCAGATAAAGAGGTAACCAAGCCAAGGTCAAAAACTTGTTTACAGTTAGAGTGGTCAGCCTGAACTTTCTAGAAAAAAATCTCCCAATTAATGAATATTAAACCCTAAATGACAAATTTGGATTTAATAATTAAAAATAAATAAAATTAAATCCAATAGCCGTAACAATGACTCAACATCTAATTACTTAAACTACACAGCACTGAATAATTCTAAAACACGAGTCTATGTTACTGTGTCTAATAACAATTCCCTTCTGTGTTTTAATATGGAAGGCCAGATGCAGCATACCTAGTCTAGACAACCTCAAAAAACCTTTCGGAGTCGCTGTGGACAGGGATGACAACATCTATGTTGTTGGATGTATTTCTCATAACATTCATCAGTTATCACCAGAAGGATGCATCTTACAGGTCATAACTACAGGAGTCAGGGCCCCGAATGGCCGAGAGGTCTAAAGCGCTGTCCGTTACGGACCACTGCCATCTCACCTCTGTCTGCGTGGGTTCGAGTCTAAGATTCGGCTAATGTAGTTATGTGAGAAAGCTTGCCAGTAGCTTCTCGTGGGTCGGTGGTTCTTTCCGGGATTTGTCCGGGTTCTTCCTCCACCATTAATACTGGCCGCCATATATAGCCTATATTGTGCTGAAAAAATGGCGTTAAACCATAAAAAAAAAAAAAAAAACTACAGGAGTCCCACTGAATCCAAGGGAAATCGGTTTTGAAAACAGTAGAGATACTTTTATCATTATAAACTCTTCTGAAACCCAAAAGCTATATATTTACCAACTGAAATAAAACTTAAAAAACTGGAAATCTAATCATCATAGATCATATGATAAATATATACAATATGCAGAAATAGTTGAGGTTTCTATGAAGATGCAAATAAATGAGTCACTTCATGGAAAGACACTTCAGCCCCTTTTATATATATTATATCCTTTTTTCCTAGTATTAGGGAATATTAGATAACTATATAAATGAAAGAGAATGGTATTTTTCAGATTATTCTTTGGACTTCATACCTAAATTAAGAATATTATTGTAACCATAGGAAATGAAACACGATATAATAAAGTTGTCATTTATGGTGGTAAATGATTACCAAGTCAATATTATTTAATGCACCTATAAGGTAAATAAGTAATATTTTCTTACTCAAAAATAGTGAAACAAAGAAAAGGTTTGTATTTTTTAGACTGGTTGAAAATCAAACATAAAATGAATTGCACCAAAAGGTGGGTTATATAATACAGTGAATAGTTACAAAGAGTTTTCATAATTTGCTACATAGATTTACCTCGTATTTTGAAATCTAATTTGTAGGTACAATTTACAAGCCTTTTTGGCATATAGCAATGAATTTTAAAATGAAACTTTTGTTTTTCTCTTATCTTTATTGCATGAAATATATATTTGAAGGTTTTAATATACATATTTTTATTGAATAATTACATATTATCCCTTGTTAAATATTAAATTCCTTGATGAACATGCATATTCATTACACATCATTTGTTGGATCTATGTATATGACAGCCTGTACACCAACAGCATTCCTCCATTTCTTCTCAACCTACTGCTATAATTATTTACTCTCTAATGGTACAGCTCCTACTATTACTGCTTTTTCATCCCTTATAACGGTACAACTAGGATTACCAATCCTACTATTACTTTCTGAATTTTGCAAAACATAATAAAATCAAAACTTAAAATATTTAAAAATGTTTTAAAAGACTTGTGTACCATCTCCTTCATAAATTATTTTCTCTCTCGTTTCAAGTAGATTCTGTACTGACTCATCACTGCACTTTTCTTACTTTGGTACATTTATTTTATATTTTGATTGCTACAATAGTTTCATTAGTACACATTTGTGCTCAGGATCTAAAAAATCAGAATGACCATATGCATGAGGCCTGTCTAAATCTTTCATCATACACTACTATGCTGAGATCTATGTGACAATGCTGGATGGGCCAATGTCTGCGGACTGTCTAACCTTATATGCCCCATACAATGTCTTGTAAAATACTGAATAGCTCTATGCATAGGACATATCTAATTTTACAGGTGGGGGTTCTCTATTCATGGTAACTACTTGTAAAAAACTGTATGGCCCTATATCTAAGAACTTTCAAAGTCTTATAATTGTCCCACGTCTTCTGAGAACTAGTTGTCTAAGCAAGTTGACTATGCCTGAATCCTGTGTAAATCTTGTATGGACCTTTCTCCAATGAAAGATACAGATCAAAACGGTTTCATGGCCCTATGGCTGAATCCTGTCTAAATCTTGCATGGAAATGTTTTCTAATGAAACATACTAGTTAAAAATGAATGGCCCTATGCCTGAATCTTGTCAAAATCTTGCATGGACCTTTTGTCTAATTAAACATACAAGTCAAATCTGGATGGCTCTGTGTCTGAGGCATGTCAGCAACTTATATGGGTCCCTCTCCCAGAATAAAATGCATGATGCCTAGCTAAGTGTTATATGGGTGACGGGTCCCTCACTATTCTGAGAATTATTTGTAAACATTCGATGCCCCTATGCCCAATGCCTGTCTTAATCACTTCCACTGATAATTAGCTGCCAAAATGGATAACTATGCCTACTGCCTGTAATAATCTTTCACTCCATGCATGAAGCTGGTCTTAACCTCTTCCACTTATAACTAAAGCCTGTCTAATATCAGTTGGACCCCTCTTCTAATGAGAACTACTTGTCAAAGTTTTTACTTAATGTGTTGCAGTTATAGTTGCATGTTACCAATGTTATCTACTGAAAGATTAATGTTGATTGGGTCCTATATTTCCTCCACAAAGATCTCTGTTGACCAAGCCCTGTGTTTTCCACAGAAAGAAATCCATCAGCATGTGACAAAAAGTTTAAAATGTTTTCTGAAAAACTACTTAGTGCAGTTCACTATATGATGTCCTATTTCATACACAATTTGATGTATGTCCTAAAGCATTGATTGTATGCAAACTACAACCCAGTGACATTCATCTTTTCCTGAGACTTTTACTGGTAAACAAAGTTCAAATGCAAGCTAGCACACAACTGTTTTCATCAAGCACTTGTTATCTTTGGGGAAATTAAGGTGCACAAATATTGGGAAAACAAAATAACTACAACACTATAGAGATATTAGATAATATTCAACATTTTATTCATTTTTAAGTATAAAATTTTAACAAGACCAAAACTCTACAATTTTGATGGTTTATTTATGTTGAATGAGCCATGCTTCCCAATACCTTTCACAAATGATGCTGCACCTAAAAAAAAAATTAAAAACATGAAGTTAAAAATGGCATATTATATCATTTACTGCATGCATGATGGAATACTGCAGTAATCCAAACCAAATATGTTATATTTGTTCAAGTATAACAATTTCTCCATGTAAATTAGTAAATCGGAAGCAATTTTTTTTCTACATTTGTGATTTCAAGCTACATCTGGATCTGATGGTTCATTATGTATCCACAGATCTAGGTATATTTTATTTTTAAGTTGAAGCTATCAGTGTACAGCTGGATCTGCAAGTTCTCTATGCACCAGATAGTCTAAATCTAAATTATTTTGTTTAAGCTAGGTCTAGTTATGCAAGCTGATTAGGTACCAGCAGATCAGGGTGAATGTACTTTGTTGCATTTACGACTTCAAGCTAATAGTCAGTCATAGGCCATTTCATAGTTACAATTAATAGTTATTCCCCAAATGTTAGACAATGAACATTTTATGATAATTGAATATCATGAATGTGTCATAGTTAGAATTAACAGTTATTCCCAAGATGTTAGACAATGAACATTTTATGATAATTGAATATCATGGATTTGTCATAGTTAGAATTAATAGCTATTCCCTAGATGTTAGACAATGAACATTTTATGATAATAGAAAATCATGAATTTGTCATAGTTAGAATGAATAGTTATTCCCTAGATGTTGGAATTGGGACATTTCATGATAATTGAATATAATGGAATGTTTCATAGTTAAAATTAATAGTTATTTTCTAGATGTTAGACATGGGACATTTCATGATAATTGAATATCATGAATGTTTCATAGTTAGAATAGTTATTTTCTAGATGCTAGACATGGGACATTTCATGATAATTGATTATCATGAATAGTTATTCCCTAGATGTTAGACATGGGACATGTCATGATAATTCAGTGAGGAATGCACATCACCATGCTACTAGGTCAAGCAGGATGTAAAGTACAAAATAACAAGAAAAAGATGGAACTATACCATTTATCAATAAGTATCACAACACATCTATTAATATGTAATATAACACATCACATCCATGATATATCTCTGGTGACTCTTAACATTAGTAACTGCATCCAAATGGGCTAAAAATGCACTGTCAGATTTTTGTCATTGTTACTCTAATCTGGGTGGAAACATTATACTGTACTGTTTGTAATTTATTTTTGTATTAATCATTTTTCTCATATTATGGCAATTTCAAAATTATAATATTAAAAAATTATTTTTGATATGATGCATCACATGTATCAATAAGTATCTATCGTGACACTTGAAATCTACCGCTAAGTATCTATCATGACACTTGAAATCTACCGCTAAATATCTATCGTGACACTTGAAATCTCATAGCTGCCAACCCCCGAGTGCAAAAATACTGATTACTTGTGACAAAAATTCTGATTTTCAGGAACAAATACTGATTTTTAAATTTCAATGCGTATGTATCTATTTAAAACATATACAATCATCAGTAAAGTTGAACAGTGCCTTACGTAATTATTTAATGTCAAAGATGCACATGTTGCACATTTGTACCTTCTGGAGTTGCACCATGTTCCATATGGGTGCCCATTCAAAAGGTGCAAGAGTGCAACACACTCAAACACAAGCTATTTATAGGAGCCCTTTCCACGCCTTTTCTTTTTTAATCATTGATTCCAATGTACCAACTTTCATTGATTATCTCCGCTGAGATTTTCTTATTGAAATGTTTTCGTTCAAGCATAAGAATTCTTTTGCGATTTTAATGTCTGAAAAACTTGTGCAAAATAAATCGCCAACAACACTAGTAACTAAAAAAGGAAGGTTTATTTCTAAAAGAAATTTAAAAATCAAATTACGATCGAGGTACATTAAGGTTTACTTTGTCATTTATCTACGTCGTAAGTTGTGTTGGCTGAAGCAGGAAGCTGATTTTTATTAGCTTTTTCGTGTTCTTGCATTTCATGGGCGCCTCCATGCCCAAAAGCGAAACAAGATACATAATTTACAAAACGTCAATTTTTCTCCTTTACAACATGGTTTCACAAATCTATACAAGCAGGCATAAATATCCTTCCAATTGTCTCCTATTTCTCCTGGAGAAAATTTTGAATATTCTGCCTTCCAAATTATTATGATTAGAAGCTGAATATTATGATGACTAGATACAGCAACAGCGGTAACTATTCCGAAATCCAATATGGCGGATAAAGACAGGCCTGGTAGTAGGGCTGTCAAAAACCACAGAAAACGTACCCGGTTACCTGTTGCTCTGGTGAACAGGTACCCGGGTACTCGTTAGAACATGAGGACATGTACAACCCTTGAGCAACAAATTGTTTTCCACTAAATTATGCGTTACGAGTAAACATATAAGGTTTGCGCTTTTCGGTATATCCACCTTCCAAAAATCTTGTTTATATTAACATTCCATTAATCCCACAGACCGTATTTTAGAAAAGACCGCTTTACATAACTACAATATATGAGTACCCTTGTCCGTGGATTTGTACTTTCCTACAGCAACATGTTCTATTTATACCAAACATTGTTCAACTTTCCCCTCAAATTCTATTTATAGCATCTGTATGGCTTAGTGATGTGGTTACTAACAGATGCTATACTCATGATTTTTGAGAAAATAAAACATATTCCTATCAATGCTGGTATATCTGGATGAAAGATCGTTCAAGTTTGCTGGGCCAGCATGTAAGCTGCTGCTCATGCCGACATCAAATAGTGTGGGCGAATTCCAACTTTTTGATAGGAAATGCGCTCTGACCCTACACCCCAACATGAATGTCCAAATATCAAAAATGGGGTGGCAAGGGTAAGAGGAAACTCGGACTACTCAGACCAGTGTGGTGCTGATGATATGTGATATTTTGAAAGTGTTGTTGACAACATATTTTTGTGAACGGGTACTCATTATGTGTTCAGTACCCGGGTTTTCCGCTAAGTTCGAGTACCCGTTGACTGCCCTACCTGGTAGTGTCGATTTCGAATGAACCAATCGTATTGTAGAACTGTAATCGTATATACATGTGATATATTCTGTCAAAATAGAACCGAGAGTGCATTCTAAACTGACAATTCAAAAAAAAAATTTTTTTTTTTGCAAAAAAAAAAACGTACACCCGTATTCAGGTCCAAAATACGGGACAAATACGGAAAATACGAGACAGTTGGCAGCTATGAAATCTATCACTAAGAATCTATCGTGACACTTGAAATCTATCGCTAAGTATCTATCGTGACACTTGAAATCTATCATTAAGTATCTATTGTGACACTTGAAATCTATCGCTAAGAATCTATCGTGATATTTAAAATCTATTATGTATTATAACATTTCACATCCATGATATATCTCTGTTGATGTGGCTCTTCACATTACATCCATTTGGGCTAAAATCCACTGTCAGATTTTGGTCATTGATACTCTAATCTTGGTGGAAATATTGTACAAGCAATTATTCTGTACTGTACTTTTTGTAATTTTATTTTTGTATCATATATATATATATATATATATATATATATACCTTTACAATTTTATACAATACCTGGCACAGCTTCATCTTGGATCACTTTCATGCCATTTTGAAATTCATATTGCATAGCTGCATCCCATGACGCTGCATCGGAGGTTGAATAGTAGGCCGACCTCCTGTCTACATTCATACACTGCTGTGGAAATTTCGCTATCTCTTGTGCCAGCTTAAGGGACTGTCCTAGAGCTGTGATTAAATTGGGACAATGAAACTAAAATAGTACTAACCTAATATCTGAATATTTCATACAGTTTAAAAATCATATGGGAAAATTAGTAACCGATGGATATGATGGCTATAACTATTATGAACTCATAAATGAGTGAACTTTCTGAAAACTCAAACAACACTAAACTCAGAAATGACTAAATATGGTCTGGCATTAGAGTTGTGATCATCATATATTTGTTAAAGAAAGGGGAAATGGTAGAACTGGCTGTTGCACATTGGTGACTTCTGTATACAGTTTGACAGTTAAAACAAGTACCATACATCAAATATCAGTCATTACTAATATTATTTTATGATCAAGATTTATGTATTTGTGCTGTGAAACAAAATCATAATTACAGGTATAGATTAAACTCCCTCGAATTTAAATTCCACACATGATTACTTTACCTTGATCACTTTAATCCAAACTAGAAATGAAATCACACAAATTTAAAGATATACACCCATCTATGTTCACCATATGCAAACAATATCTGCATTAGTCATAAAATAAAAAATACATAGTTTTAGAAATTCACATATTGATATGTTTGAGTTAGTGCGGACATGACAGGATATGAGTATAAGCAAGATGAGAACTGTTAGCACATTATTTTACAGAATAATCCCTTATCTAAACAATACCTCTCATGAAGAAAAGATTAAGTTTGTGTATAAAGAATATTCAATGTAGATTCGCTTTATTGATCACTAAACACCTTGCAACGCAAATTCATAACTGAATTTCCACAATCTGATAAAACTCAGATATGACCAGATACAGTCAATAGAATTGATGTCATTATATATTTATTTAAAGATTGCTGAAAGAAGGAAATAAACTTCAATCGTAATTAGTCATAAGTGACACAGATTTGCCAACAAGATATATAGACTGCAAAAGTGTACAAGTACAAAATACAAAAATTTATATGAATATAATTTGTTTGACCAAGGGAGATAACTCTGAAATATATAGCTTTAGACTTTCAATTTCATGTATACCAATGAATAAATTGATAAATTGTTTTCATTCACCAGACAACACACAGGTTAATCTGGAATGTATCTATGATTAAGACATTGGGCATTATGTCAAATAAAATTAGTGAGAGAAAAAAAAAAACGTGTAAAAATTATATAAAAACATATTGATTTGTGGTTGTGGAGTTTAACAGTTTTTCACCACAAGAAAGGCTATGCATGGAGGTCAGTATTGATTTTGGAGGAAGAACCAGGGGAAACCCCAGGAATAACCATCGCCCAATGAGAAGCTACCAGCAAGTTTTCTCACATACCCGCTATGCCTGAATGCTAGATCTGAACCCACGCAGACAAAGGATTGCCTTATGAAGTTTAGTACATATATACTTAATGAGCTGCAGATCTGAATATGGTATCTTTATAGAGACATAAAGATGGTGGGGACACTGAATTGAATACAGGCAAACCTGTCAATAGCGATCACGCAAGGGGAAATGGTAGAACTGAATGAAATCACACCAATTTAAAGATATACACCCATCTATGTTCACCATATGCAAACCAGATTTATGTATTTATGCTGTGAAACAAAATCATAATTACAGCTTTGTTTTTCTCTCTCAGATTTATTTATTTGTGCTATCAAACAAAATCTTAATTACAGGTTTATATTGTTCTCTCTCAGATTTATTTATTCCGCACATTATTAGTTAACTTTCTCACTTTAATCATGCTAGAAATGAAATCCCACCAATTTAAAGATAAACACCCATCTTAGTTTCTTCACTACATACAAATAATATCTCCATTAGTCATAAGATGAAAACTAGCTTGTTTTAATAATTAACATATTGATATTTTGAGTTACAGGGTCAACATGACTGGAGCATCAGCAGGATAAGAACTGTTAGCACATTATTTTATAGTTTAATCCTTTATCTAAACAATACCCTTCTCATGAAGCACAAATTACGTTTGTGTAGAACGAATAGTGAATGTAGATATACTCTTACCGACCACTAAAGGAGGCAAGGAGAAACCATTGTCTGATTTAAAAAAAAACTTGAAACTCACCATGTAAGGCAGATGACTGTTAAATACAGGACATGTATACAGGAAATTTTAAAACTTCCATTGTGAACATGTGACTGGTGGGTATGGATGACCACTAGGACAGGTTTTACAATAATAGGGATACAAGGAGTTGCAGAGACCCCAAAATAAAGAATAAAGATAAAAGGAGCTGTGGAGACGGAAAAACAATGTTGGTGGCATTTTATGTTTTACAGCACAGCAACACGAGTAAGCTATTTAGACCAGTAAGCTATTTAGACCGAAAGCAATTGGTGTAAACATTAGTCAAATCTATTTTACGTCCCCAATCCATTAGAGAGCCACAGTCACTCAAATCATATAGTGGGACTGGTACCATTACATGGTCATAAGCTGCTCAATCATATAGTGAGTCATATCATTACTTGCTCATGAATCACTGAATCATATAGTGAGACTGGTACTATTGAGGGAGAGGGGTCGTGAATCACAAAGGCATATAGCGAATATGATGCACTAAAATATGAGCTGCATCACTTGTGACTCCATTACTGAAAGCCCTTTCTACATCGCCAATCCCCCAGAGAGGGAATTTTGTTGTCCCAACAACTTTGGTAAGTGTTTTATTTGCATTTTAAATATATGCCAACCTGTTCCTGTAGCAACAACTCTATTGGCTAGCCCCATTTCAAGTGCTTCTTTTGCCCCAACTGGCCTGCCAGTCAGGATTAGGTCCAGGGCACGAGATAGTCCTATCAACTTGGGAAGTCCGACAGTGCCTCCATCTATGAGGGGCACACCTGCAACAAAAACAAAATAACAGTATATTTTCCATTGATTGGCTTGGTGTTTTGTTTTATAGTACATACCACAATAAACTATTTATGCCTAGGCAACTGAAATAAAGTCCCCTTCCAAAGGACACGTATCACAGGCTGATGAAATCATAAAATCAATCCTAAAATCCAATCAAAACAGTTTGATCATGAATCTGTTAAGCACATGTCTGTGTGGTAGTGTAAGCAATGTAAAAATATTAATAATTATCATTAGTGTAACTTAAGCAATTAACCATTTATTTTAATTGGCTCCAAATATTTCTATATTTGTTATGGACAATATAATTTTTGTATACCTGGAAATGGTCAAGTTGCTTACTTGCTTGTTTACATTGACAACTTTTCTGTGGAGGCTTTAGAAAGATGGAATGATTTGTTAACATTATCAGAGGTCCCTGTAACATTTAATCACATGTACTTGGACACCAATTTTTATATATGATGCAGAAAATCTCATAGGCAGGAGTCTTAATAATAATCTTAATCTTAAGGCTCAAAATGTATTGTTACATTTTTCACAACATTATCTGTCAGCAAGCAACATATGTCATGCACATAAATACCATGGACCCACTAAGGCAGCCAACTACAGAATTCATACACATAAATATCACACCATGGACCCACTAAGGTAGCCAACTACAGAATTCATACACATAAATATCACACCATGGACCCACTAAGGCAGCCAACTACAGAACTCATACACATAAATATCACACCATGGACCCACTAAGGTAGCCAACTACAGAATTCATACACATAAATATCACACCATGGACCCACAAAGGCAGCCAACTACAGAATTCATGCATTTAAATGATAGACCATGGACCCACTAAGACAGCCAACTACAGAATTCATGCATTTAAATGATAGACCATGGACCCACTAAGGCAGCCAACTACAGAATTCATGCATTTAAATGATGGACCATGGACCCACTAAGGCAGCCAACTACAGAATTCATGCATTTAAATGATAGACCATGGACCCACTAAGGCAGCCAACTACAGAATTCATGCATTTAAATGATAGACCATGGACCCACTAAGGCAGCCAACTACAGAATTCATATACATAAATATCACACCATGGACCCACTAAGGCAGCCAACTACAGAATTCATGCATTTAAATGATGGACCATGGACCCACTAAGACAGCCAACTACAGAATTCATGCATTTAAATGATAGACCATGGACCCACTAAGGCAGCCAACTACAGAATTCATGCATTTAAATGATGGACCATGGACCCACTAAGGCAGCCAACTACAGAATTCATGCATTTAAATGATAGACCATGGACCCACTAAGGCAGCCAACTACAGAATTCATGCATTTAAATGATAGACCATGGACCCACTAAGGCAGCCAACTACTGAATTCATGCATTTAAATGATAGACCATGGACCCACTAAGGCAGCCAACTACAGAATTCATATACATAAATATCACACCATGGACCCACTAAGGCAGCCAACTACAGAATTGATGCACATAAATGTCACACCATGGACCCACTAAGGCAGCCAATTACAGATTTCATGCACATAAATATCAAATCATGGACCCACTAAGGCAGCCAACTACAGAATTCATGCACATAAATATCACACCATGGACCCACTAAGGCAGCCAACTACAGAATTCATGCATTTAAATGATGGACCATGGACCCACTAAGGCAGCCAACTACAGAATTCATGCATTTAAATGATAGACCATGGACCCACTAAGGCAGCCAACTACAGAATTCATGCATTTAAATGATAGACCATGGACCCACTAAGGCAGCCAACTACAGAATTCATGCATTTAAATGATAGACCATGGACCCACTAAGGCAGCCAACTACAGAATTCATACACATAAATATCACACCATGGACCCACTAAGGCAGCCAACTACAGAATTGATGCACATAAATGTCACACCATGGACCCACTAAGGCAGCCAATTACAGATTTCATGCACATAAATATCACATCATGGACCCACTAAGGCAGCCAGCTACAGAATTCATGCACATAAATATCACACCATGGACCCACTAAGACAGCCAACTACAGAATTCATGCATTTAAATGATAGACCATGGACCCACTAAGGCAGCCAACTACAGAATCCATGCATTTAAATTATAGACCATGGACCCACTAAGGCAGCCAACTACAGATTTCATGCACATAAATAGAGCAGTCAGTCCAGAAAATGTCCACACATACTGATTACTATCTGAAGTTGGGATATACACACTTTTATCAGAGTGACCATTGAGAATGGTTAGGATATACACACTTTTATCAGAGTGAGCATTGAGAATGGTTAGGATATAAACACTTTTATCAGAGTGACTATTGAGAATGGTTAGGATATACACGCTTTTATCAGAGTGACCATTGAGAATGGTTAGGATATAAACACTTTTATCAGAGTGACTATTGAGAATGGTTAGGATATAAACACTTTTATCAGAGTGACCATTGAGAATGGTTAGGATATACACACTTTTATCATTTGAGAATGGTGCAATGGTGCTTCACCATTATGGTAGATATAATTTTATACAGCCTGAAATTTAAATACTAAATTATTTGTATCCACCAGGGTCTCCGTCAAATGAATATTAATTACAATAAATGTCTGTGTACAAATTCTACATTGTAATAAACGGATAGGCAATTCTTATAATAATTAGTTTACACAATGTCAATTTATGTACAAAATATTTGCAAAATCCATTTTCATATTTACATCATTAGGTTTTTCATCTTCAAAATCAAAATTCCTGCTAAAATATGTACAAACCCTGACTTGTTTCTCATACACAACAATATCAGAAAACAAATTTAAAACTTTCTATTTTATTGTTATTAATCTAAAGACTGTAAATAAAGAACGATTTCTGTTTAATATTAGTTATATAACATTTCATATTTAACTATTCTTTAGCTTACAAAAAGGAAACGAAGTCATAATGGATGTCCTTTTCTTATTTCAATGAATATTTTTTTAGAATACTTTGAAACTAGCATCCTTAGGGTAAGTGCATGCTACCAAGGTGAAAGGATGACCTTGGAACTAACATCATTTTCCTAAGAGATTTTTATGAGTATCAGCACTTGTAGATGGATATGTAGGGTAATTTTTATGAGTATCAACACTTGTACATGGATATGTAGGGTTTCATTTTTTTTATTGATAACCTCTCATCCCAGTCTTTAATTGTTATGTTTGAGTTTCATTTTGCAGGGTTCTATTGTCTTTAAATATAAAAGCCATCTAGAGTCTTAATATATTCACAATACTAATGAATAATCAATCAATAATACATAATAAATAATCTCTCAATATATGTAATTTTATAACCAGCAAGCATTACTGCACCATATCATATCTGACAAAACTGGATGTTGTGTCAGATGGAAAGACTTGTCAAGATACAAGTACATGTCATGATACATTTCATGAGACACAAATACTTGTCATAATACAACTACATACCAAGACTTGTCATGGTATAATTGTATACCGAGTTGGGGTACATGCACTTATCATAATAAAACTACATACCAAGACTTGTCATGGTATAATTGTTGAGTTGGGGTACAAGTACTTACCATGATACAACTACATACCAAGACCTGTCATGGTATATGTAATTGCATACAGAGTTGGGATACAAGCACTTACCATGATACAACTACATACCAAGTCATAGACATTGCCACATGACATTCTAAAATGTTGGCATATAATGTTAAATGTCCATACAGACATTTCTACATGACATTCTAGAACTGTGACATAATGTTAAATGCGCATACATACATTGTCACATGACATTCTAAAACTGACAATGTTAAATGCCCACACAGGCATTTCCACATGACATTCTAGAACTGTGACATAATGTTAAATGCCCATACATTGTCACATAACATTCTAAAACTGACATAATGTTAAATGCCCATACACAGATATTGTTACATGACTTTCTAAAACAGTGGCATATAATGTTAAATGCCTATACGCAGACATTGTCACATGACATTCTATGATAATCATGATCTAGATAACTGTTCATACCAAATCTCCTGCAGAAAATGCCCATGATGGCTGACTCCTCCATGACCCTGAGGTCACACATCAATGCCAGTTCCATGCCTCCAGCTACTGCATATCCAGACACAGCTGCAATGATTGGCTTGGATGTCAGAATTCGAGAGGGACCCTTAAATAAAATAAGATAATGGCTACCTAAATCGTTTTGGAATTTTTATAAGAAATTTATAGTAAATTCATTTCATTATATACTGCATACACACAAACATGAAATGAAAATTGAGTCTACTGTTTTATGCAATTCTTTCCTATAACCTTGACCCATGACTTTTTAAATGCAATCATAACCATACTTTTTTCAAGCTGCTAGTGACCCTATGTAAATGCACAAATACACAAATATTAATGAAGTAGACATAAATTGCTGATTGCAAACCAATAAATGAAACAGGCAGAACTGCATGACATATCATGTAGAAAGACATTCTGGTCAAGCATTATTTTGAATTCGGCAAAGGGTTACTACATCAAGTTAACTCAATAATAAATTCAGGCTTAAGATCCCAATTATTTTTAAAACCATAGTTCCACCTTACAGACTACGAATGTTTAATGATGAAATTAAAAGTAAACAAAATTTATTTCCTAATTTCAAAACAAAAAGCCAGGAAAACTCTACTGCATCCGAATTTAACCAGCTTGGAAATTTTATTTATTATTATGGAAAGAAATCAAAAGGTTTGGGTTTATTTCAATTTGCAAAGACTTTTAAAGACCTCAGAATACTCTGCTCTATTTACTCCCAAAATTCAAGAGTTTTCTTCACAAATTGTCAAAGGCTTCCAAAGACCATAATAACCCATGTGTATGATATCTTTCAGTAACAATTCCAAGATGATAATCACATCCAAATAACAATAATTATAATAATTAGGGCTTTGTATAGCACCTAATCTTTAAAAGATCAAATTATATGACTACATCAACAAAAAATAAAACACACTTTGAAATTAGAAAACTTAAAAACATGCTGGTAGGAAACATTAAATCTTTACATTTGTTCTTGAAGTCAAAATAGGTGAGTTTTAAGAGCACTCTTGAAAGGGGTCACTGTGTCTTTGTGTCTAATGTCTATGGGCAATTCATTCTACATTTCTGGTTCCTGGTATGCAAAAGAATACTGTCCATATGACTTTGTTTTCATAGTGGGAATAATAAGTATATAATTGTTAAGAGGAGAATAAGTATCTTGCTGGTGTGTATACATGGGTTTCTAACATGAAAAAGACATCTATATTTCTGATAATTGATAAAATTATTTGTGCTCTTGTCTGGTGGTCCTACTTACAGGGCATTGAATAATGCAATAAGCAGTGGTAGATCTTGGAACGTTGACACAAAGGTTGATGATTCAGGTTATCTACATTAAGGACCAAATTGTAAAGTTGTTGAGCTTGAAAGGGCAAAGGGAGATAACTGGAATTATTTATCCTGTTCTACGCCGACCAACTTTGACACGTTTTTTTTTGTCTTTGTCACTTCCATTTACATTTAAGTAATGATGAATGCAGTCCCACTTTGTTTAGTCTGTAGTACAATAGTGTGGATTGCCATGGACTGGTCATTTAAGGCAATTGATAAGGGTCCATCATAGCATCGTGTTCACTGGTGATCATGTGATAGCGGTTTATTCAAGAACAAAGGACATTGTGGCAGTGGATCAAGACAACTAATTTGTCTCCTTTTCCAAAACAAGGAGATGAAGAAACACATATGAACTGAACAACCAATGCATGATGAACACACAGAAACACAGATGAAGACAGACAGCAAGCACATATATCATGAAAAGCAACACAAAAAATGGAAAAGCTGCTTTAAGCCAGTTAACTATATTCCAATAACTTGGCGTAAAAGGTCATGTACAAAATTACAAAATGTAGCGCATCACACAAATTTGGCTATATTCCAATAACTTGGCGTAAAAGGTCATGTACAAAATTACAAAATGTAGCGCATCACACAAATTTGGCTATATTCCAATTGCTTGGCATAAAAGGTCATGTACAAAATTACAAAATGTAGCGCATCACACAAATTTGGCTATATTGCAATTACTTGGCATAAAAGGTCATGTACAAAACTACAAAATGTAGCGCATCACACAAATTTGGCTATATTCCAATTGCTTGGCATAAAAGGTCATGTACAAAACTACAAAATGTAGCGCATCACACAAATTTGGCTATATTCCAATTGCTTGGCATAAAAGGTCATGTACAAAACTACAAAATGTAGCGCATCACACAAATTTGGCTATATTGCAATTACTTGGCATAAAAGGTCATGTACAAAACTACAAAATGTAGCGCATCACACAAATTTGGCTATATTGCAATTACTTGGCATAAAAGGTCATGTACAAAACTACAAAATGTAGCGCATCACACAAATTTGGCTATATTCCAATTGCTTGGCATAAAAGGTCATGTACAAAACTACAAAATGTAGCGCATCACACAAATTTGGCTATATTCCAATTACTTGGCATAAAAGGTCATGTACAAAACTACAAAATGTAGCGCATCACACAAA
Organism: Unio pictorum; assembly: GCA_030141615.1. Lineage (NCBI taxonomy): Eukaryota > Metazoa > Mollusca > Bivalvia > Unionida > Unionidae > Unio > Unio pictorum. The sequence goes on from JARLTB010000316.1 coordinate 3,113,653, forward strand.
TTTGGCTATATTCCAATTGCTTGGCATAAAAGGTCATGTACAAAACTACAAAATGTAGCGCATCACACAAATTTGGCTATATTCCAATTACTTGGCATAAAAGGTCATGTACAAAACTACAAAATGTAGCGCATCACACAAATTTGGCTATATTCCAATTACTTGGCATAAAAGGTCATGTACAAAACTACAAAATGTAGCGCATCACACAAATTTGGCTATATTCCAATTACTTGGCATAAAAGGTCATGTACAAAATTACAAAATGTAGCGCATCACACAAATTTGGCTATATTGCAATTACTTGGCATGGAAGTGAATGTGCTGAATAAGATTTCTAACTTGACTTTGCTACCATGCTCTATGTCGCTATGTGGAAACATAACAAACATAAATTTGTTTTGTTTCCTTTCATACGTTTAAGTCTAAATAATTATACATCAATATCAATATATATATGAAGAAGAAAAAAAAAAAGAAAAAAATTATAATCTTATCTTATAACAATTTTAAATCCTGAATTTGTCTGTGCTAATAAAATCCACAAGATTTTTCAAACAACCTTAACCCCTTAACGTGATTTAATTAAAACAATATTCATGAAAATTATTTTTACCAAAAAGGGTTTATTTTATTTTAATTTAGAGTTTGACAAATGACCTTCAAAATTTTCCTCCAAATATTCCCATCCCATTTTTCACATTTGGAGATTTACGTTGCAGTGTGGGGTCAGAGCAATTGCATATAGAAAATTTAGAATTTGCCGCCAATGGGCAGTAGTGGCATATGGCAGTCACTTACCAGTGTGCCAATAAATTTAAACCAAGTTATAACAACTTATACCTACATGAAATCATTAAGAAAATGATTTATTTCTCAGAAATGGCAAGCACTATAATCGTGATGTCTTTAATCCGCTGACAGACCAGACAAAACTACAGCATAAATGAATCTTGACCTTGTAGTAGTCATTGCCATTCATGAGACTTCAGATACCAAACAACTACATCAGAAGTCCAATAGTCATGTGATATCAATAACATTCTATTTTAATATGTTGTAGTAAAATTCAATTATATTAAAGGAGTCTGATGCATTTTATAAAAAAACAGAAATAACATCATTCTTATTTATACTTATTTCAAGAACAATGACAAGAAACCAGTAATCTAGGGGCACCGGGTGGCCTACAGCGCTATCCGTTACGGATCACTGACATCTTACCTGTGTTTGCATGGGTTCGAATCTTGGATTCGGCTAACGAGGGTATGTGAGAAGACTTGCCAGTAGCTTCTTGTGGGTCGATGGTTCATTCCGAGGTTTTTCGGGTTCTTCCTCCACCATTAATACTGGCCGCCAGGTATAGCCATGTGCTGAAAAATGGCATTAAACCCTACAACAACAAACCAGTAATCTGGCCAGTCAGATTCGTCAACCAGAGAGCAATCAAAGTGACAGTCACGTCATACAACAAAACCCAGTAGTTGGTCATGGAATACACAGATAATTTTGTGTTCTTTTGTTTTGCATTTTTATTACAAGCCGTATAAAACTTTCATTTAATTTTTTTCTTTCTACAACAATTGAAAATGCGAGTTTTGTGATTTGTGTACTTGTATGATTAGCTATGCAAACCATAGTACCAAGTCAAAGTTCATGAACATGGTAGTTTAATTTAGTCCTTCAGCAGATTAATGACAAAGATTTTAATACTCTAAATTTCTGAGAAAAAAAATCATTTTTCAGTGATTAATCTACAATTTCATCCCAATGAGTCATAGGACTCGCATATATTCAAATAATGAGTCCCGCTCAAATGTAATGAGTACAATGATTCTGCAAACACATTGAGATACATTAATATACATATCAAAAGGGAAAACTGAGTGAAAACGATTACATATTTAATGAACAGTCTCTTGTCGTATGTCTCTGATACATATGTTATATGTTTGGATTGACTTAAAAGGCATACACGTTGTAAACTTTCGCGCTAATATTTTGACTCGGAAACTGTTATGATTAGAATGGTATTACAGTCCTACCCGTTTATATCGAGATCGCTTATCTCGACAAGCCGCCTATGTCGACAAAAAAGCAAAGTCCCGGTCCCGTGGTCTACTATTACTATCAAATTGTCATGCCTATGTCGACGTCGAGATAAAAGAAAAACGTTTATATCGACAGAAGCCCTTGGTCCCAGCTTGAACAAATCCTTTGTTTTCAAAACGTTTATGTCGACAAGCTGCCAGTTAAGACCAATACTTTGTTTAACAATTAGTTTATCTTGCCGCCAGACTACAATTTTGCTGCCTAATCATTCATGTCGACCAGCTGTGACTTCCGACCCATACTTTGTTTCAACAACAGTTTGATATTGCCGCCAGGTATAAATTTCACCGCCTAATCATTCATGTCGACCAGCTGCGAGTTCCGGCCCATACTTTGTTTAACAAATAGTTGATCATGCCACCAATTTTAATTTTCCAGCCTAACCATTTATATTTGCAAGAGGCCAGTTACAACATGTACTTATTCAACAATTAGTTGATCTTGCCGCCAGGCTTTAATGTCGTGGTGGGTTAAAAGTTATTAAGTTGGCCTCTCACGGAAACTAACATAAAAGTAATGATCTCTGATAGATTATTGCATTTTCCAAAGTGATCAGTGATTAAAACAAGAGTATTGTGCTCTGAAAGTCTTCTTTTTAAGTTTATATTTGTGATGGCTACCAACACCAGTGTAAAACGCAAATTAAATTTACATTCTCTGGAAACTAAATATCTGGCTGTTATTGAAGTTGAGGGTGGAGCATCTCGCAAAGACGTCTGCGAAAAATTTTCAGTTAAACATAACACCCTGTCAGGATGGATGAAAGCTGCTGAGTCTGTAAAGAAAGACTATGTTGAATGTAACTGCACTCACCAAAGGAAGAAGCAGAAGACTGCTAAATTTGTAGAGGTGGAGGAAGCCACAGCAAAATGGTTCAATGAAACCCGCATTGCACATTCCACTTTATCCATAGATCGTGATATGATTATCGAAAAAGCGAAAGAATTTGCAAAAAAAACTTTGTGTGGAGAGCTTCGCTGCAACAAGTGGTGGGTTCAGTCGATTTAAAGATCGTCATAATATTGGATACAAAAGGATTTGTGGAGAAGCAAACTCAGCAGACACATCACAGCTTGATGGATGGAAAACCCAACTTAAAGATATATTACAGAACTATAAGTCTGAGGATATATATAATGCAGACGAAACCGCTTTATTCTTTAAGTGTACTCCAGACAAGACGTACTGCATCAAAGGTCAACCATGTATTGGTGGGAAACAGCCCAAAGATCGCATTTCCGTTCAAGTCACATCAAACATGATTGGCAATGATAAAATGCCACTTCTAGTTATTGGCAAGTCCAAGAAGCCTCGCTGTTTTAAAAATGTGCATCATCTTCCCGTGGATTATTATGCGAACGCAAAAGCTTGGATGACGTCAGATATTTTTATGGAGTGGATAAGAAAACTGGACAGAAAAATGAAAGTGCAAGGAAGAAAAATTGCATTGCTTGTGGATAATTGTTCCGCGCACCCACATGTGGACAATCTTCAACATGTGCAACTAATTTTTCTTCCGCCTAATACAACATCACTCATACAGCCAATGGATCAAGGAATCATCCAGAATCTGAAACTGCATTATCGAAAACTTCTCGCCCATAAAAAGCTGGCTGCGATTGATCAGCAAGAACAATTTAAGGAAGATTTGCTTGGGGCTCTCTACAACCTCAGGAAAGCTTGGGGATTAGTGAAGCCAGAGACAATACAGAACTGCTTTATGCATGCGTTCTTTCCTGAAAATGAGGAATTTCATGGCTTCTCCCCATCTGATATCCCACATCTTGAAGAAGATGATGGCTTATATGAAGGCATTGGAATTCCAATGGATGATTTTGTTCGGATGGCTATTGAAACGGACGACAAGGAACAATGTCGGGCAGCTCTTACAGATGAGGACATTATTGCTGCCGTAAAAAGTGACGTTTTAGAAGATGGCACGGAAGACATGATTGATGATGATGAATCGGAAACACCACCTTTGCCATGTGTTTCTTGCAGAGAGGCTTTTTCAATGTGTGATGGCTTGACAAGATATTTTGCTCAGTCAAACTCGTTAGTAATATCAGAAGCTCATGGTCACTTGGAAAAGTTGCAGCGTCTTCTCCGGAGAGAACAGATATCAAGACTCAAGCAGAAGAAGCTTGCATAAAGTTCAGAATGCATGTACTCCCCGTATCTTCCGTGCACACTTGTTGTGCAAACATTTAATTAAAATTATTTAAATTAAAAATTTTATTGTAATTTTTTGCATTGATTAAGTTATAGACAATAATTTCAACTACATTTACATGTATTTGTCATTAAAATCTTTTACTGTTACATGTATGTATTTGTATTTTGAACTGCTATCTCTGAGACGAATTTTAAATGTATACCACTTGTTATAATATTGTATTGTAAGAATAATTTTTTTAATACTTTTTTTGGTCAATTAATACAATATTATACCTTCATTAATCATATCAGCCACGTATCTCTTTGTTTTCTTTGATGTACTTTTCACGATGACTTATATATAAATAAATACATGTACTGTTTAAACAAACGTGTTGACAGGTTTTCATTTTCCCGTGAAAAGCCCCATCCCCTTGGTGGCCTCAATAATACGGGAATAATTTTTTTAATACCTTTTTTGGTCAATTAATACAATATTATACCTTCATTAATCATATCAGCCACGTATCTCTTGTTTTCTTTCATGTACTTTTCACGATGACTTATATATAAATAAATACATGTACTGTTTAAACAAACGTGTTGACAGGTTTTCATTTTCTCGTCAAAAGCCCCATCCCCTTGGTGGCCTCAATAATATGGGAACAGACTGACCGAAATCAAGGCTGATTTAAGTACATGTACTTAAGCATGCATCTAACAACTAGACACAATTGTGCTAATGCTGACATTGAATTTCTCACGTTTTTCATATCAGGATTTGACCGATGCAATATTTTATTGTGGACTTTATTACACAAAGGTAACCAAAATGTTATTTGTCAATATACCAGTGTATTTCACTCTAGTTTTGTCCTCACATACTAAAAATTTACATTGTTGTTTTCAAAGTGTAAATACTACTCAGTGATGACCGGTTAACCCTTACTGAAGAATTTAACTTGCATTGTTTCTTTGCAGACCCCCCCCAAACACTTATCTCGACATCCGCTTATCTCGACAATATTTCCTCCGTCCCGAGAATGTCGAGATAAACGGGTAGGACTGTAATTTGACAACTTAAAATGTTTGTGGTGTTTTGAATATGCATTATCAAATTAAATGAAATTTAAAATACAAGAAATTTTGGTAAAGATGTATCTTTCATTGTGCACATTTTTCTGTCTTTTTCGTAACATATAACAGCAAAACAGAATCATGTTCTGAATTAAATTTGTCAAATTATCGCAAAATAACTAATTATGCAATTTTCTACCATTTTATCTGTATAAATTTATTTGTAACAAATACATTCAATACGAGAATATCTCTTGTTTTGCTTAAGAATTAAGTTTTTGAGACCAAGCGTACAGCTCTACTATATTCCTTTCTTTCTCCAGTTTTTCCTAACCATTATAACTTCGGAAAATATTTATCTTGTTCACAAAATGTTCCAAATTTTATTATAAAACATATTATATAAGAATTGTCAAAATATATGTTACAAATAAATACTTGTCAGTTGTATTTTAAAATTGGGCCGAATTGTCTTTGGTTGGGCCGAATTGTCTTATTTTCGGTCCAAGTTGTCTATAAGCTGTATTTAACCACTTCGGCAGAAACTGTTGAATTTTTGGTAATTTATGTATTACGCTGGAGGCTGAGCACACGTTTGCATCCTGAACATCAGATGACGAAACCAACTGCTGCTGATCTGTGGAATTTGAATCATTAAACAAAATATCCAATGTCCTTTGCTTAGAGTCAATTTTCATCATCTACTTTGGCGACATTTTAACCGGAAACATGAGGGGAACTGATGACATCCCATAATAGTATACTGTTAAGGAGTGAGTACCACATGACCAGTGCAGAGATAATATTTGCCTTGTGAAAAGAAACTCCTGTTAAACAAAATTCACAGTAAGCATGATGTTGGTCCTTTAAAATTTCTTGCGTCCAAAGGAATGCACATATGAACAACTAATGAGTCCCAGCCATTTTTTGTGCGTGCTGGACGCGGGACGCAGGGGTAGATTAATCACTGATTTTTGAATTAATTAAGCAGGTCGGACTTGATTTAACAAAGAATTTAATGATGGCCATCATGTAACAGGTTAACCTTTGCAGCTACCATGTTGGCCTCTTCTGTACTGACTAGACTGGTTTTCATACCTTCCTTGTAAGGAAATACGGATATTCAGCTCAGGTCAGAACTCGATAAATTTTAACTCGGTATCAGTTACAACTCAATTACATAATCATTTCAAGCATCAAGTGGTGGCAGAAAATTCCTGGGTTTTTCCTGACTTTCATCAATATTTTCAAAATTAAAAGACTTTTCATGGTTGGGGAAAAGAATTAATGGTTAGCTAGATGTAGAGAAACCACACTTAAATAAAATCGCTATGAATCATTCACCTGCAATCTTCAAATGTTCTCTAAAGCTCTCACTGTATATCTAGTGGACCAGGTACAAAACCATAAGACAAACTGCATATCTGGTGGTATGAAACAATTAGAACAGACAACAGCATGTCAGGTGGTGTGAAAGAATTGGAACAGACAGCATATCAGGTGGTGTCAAAGAATTGGAACAGATAGCATGTCAGCTGGTGTAAAATAGAACAGACAGTATGTCAACTGGTGTTAAACAGTTAAAGGAGATAGCATATCAAGTGATCTGAACAAAGCAGTCAACATAATGGGCTATGTAAAACAATTCAAGCAGATTTTGAGCTGACTAGGTATTAGGAATTGCAAGACAATACAGCAGAATGATTGTCCAATATTACAGTATTATAAAACAACTTCAGGCACTTTATTTAGAAACTGGTCTATCATGCATTTGTTCAACATGTGACAGTGTACATGCTGTTGAATAGAGATGAATTTATCAGATATCTGAAAGTCTTTAAGCTATACAAATGTTGTATATGCAATACACTGAATAGTTTTAAGCCAAAATTTATAAGCCACTATTTTCAGCCACAAAGGCTGTCTCCTGTCACCCAAGCATTTTAGCCTCTGCTTAGAGCGCATCATGAGTGAAGCCCTGGAAAACCACTGTGGGACAGTCAGCATTGGAGGGCATAACATCACCAACCTCTGCTTTGCAGATAACACTGATGGGCTGGCAGGCAGTGAAGATGAGCTTGCCACCTTAGTGAAGAACCTGAATGAAACATCTTCTAGATTTGATGTGGAGATAAGTGCCAAGAAGACAAAGCTGATGACAAATAGTGGCAAACAAATTTTAACCAAGATTAAAGTCAGAGGACAGTAACTTGAAACAGTGGGCCATTTCAAATATCTTGGTTCCATAATCACCAAAGAGGGATAAAGAGGAGAAATTTTGTCATGTGCAGCACAAACAATGGCAGCTATGTCAAAGCTAAGACCCATCTGGAGAGACAAGAACATCTGTCTGAAAACTAAAATCAGAGAGCATTAGTCATCTCAATCTTTCTGTATTCATGTGAGGCCTGGACCCTGACAGCAGAATTACAATGAAGAATCCAGGCACTTGAAATTAGATGCTACAGAACCATCCTTGGCATCTCTTATGTGGACCACATCACAAATAAAGAAGTGCGTAACACCATCAGGTACAAAGTAGGCCATTATGAAGATGCGACTCGACCAGGGTCTTAAGCTGCAATGTCCTGCATCCAAAGTTGATGATCTAACCACTTAGGCCACCAGTGTGCCCCAACAAAAGATGGACAGGTACATGATAAATAGCAATGACCAAAAAGGGACATTAGGCAACCTAGGCCAAACAACAGAAGATGGCTGGATGCAAATAAATTACCAGAAAGGGTTGCTGGGCAACCTACATGAGATAACAGGAGATGGATAGATGATCATCATATAAGATAAGGGTAGTGCTGAGGTGGGTGGGCTACAATATCTTGCATACCATCGGTCCAATATCAGACTGTTGAGGATCTCCACGAACACATTTCTCTGGAGAAGTGGTCAAGGCCTCAAGGTCGAATCCTGCACAAAAATTCCCATCTGAAGTACAAAAAAGGAATAATTCAACACTGCCATGTTGCCAAAAATTCCCCCCCGTTATAATAAGTAACATTATAAAAAGAGAGTACTGTATTAAATTCCTTGTAGAGAGGTAATGCTATCATGAAGGGTCATATAGTGAGGTAGTACTGTATTTTAATTCCGTGTAGTGAGGTAATGCAATTACGAAGGGTCTTATGAGGTAGTACTGTATTTTAATTCCGTGTAGTGAGGTAATGCTATCATGAAGGGTCTTATAATGAGGTAGTACTGTATTACATTTCTTGTAGTGAGGTAATGCTATCATGAAGGGTCTTATAGTGAGGTAGTACTGTATTACATTTCTTGTAGTGAGGTAATGCTTTTATGAAGGGTCTTATAATGAGGTAGTACTGCATATTGTTATGATAAAAGCTTTATAAAGAGGTAGGACTTTATATTATATTAAATGTTTAGTAGTGAGTTAAAGCTTACATTGCGAGTGTTGTGTATTATGATGAAGGGCTTTATAAAGGAGGAGGACTATATATTGTCATAATGAAAGACTTATTTCAAGCATGGTATTTTGTGTGTGATTAGGATTTTCAATGTAGCTTTAACAATTTTTCAGTCATATCGCTATCTGCAGTAAGGCGGTTTATAGTGATATCTAGCACTGGGGCATCATGCCATAGACATGTAGCATGATGTCTCACCCAGTCCTATCATCCTAACACCAGGCGGACCAGTCCTAACACTAACCTCTTAATGCTGAGTGCCAAATGAGGCAGCTGTTAGTACCATTTTTGTAAGTCATTGATATGACTTGGCTGAGGATCAAACACACGACCTCCCGCTTCTGCTGCATCTGCTCTAACCACTAGGCCATTGGAGTGGTTCATGGTATTTTGTATCATAGATTAGATAAGCCTTAAAAAGATCTTTTAGTGGCAATAAAAGGCAGAGGCAAAGAGGTCAGGTATAATTTACTATTTCATATTAACTGGCTGACAATAGCTAGTGAGATATGTCTAAAGGATTTAATGGATAAACCCATGTCCCAGTGCTAATTTGGGTAGGTAGGATCACTAAATAGAGTAGCCCATTATAAGAGATTCAGGTTAACTATCAGAACAAGGAATATATATATATATATATATATATATATATATATATACTACTTTACAGTGACGTATCATGAAATAATTCAAAGGAATGACAACAAACATACTGTTACTGATAAACAACACTACACTTTCATTACAAAACAGCCATATTGCGATATTTGGTTTTGTGATGAAAAGTGGGTCTAGTTTAAAAACAGCCATATTGCGATATTTGGTTTGGTGATGCAAACCTGGTCTAGTTTATTTAGTTTTATTAATGTGATGCAAACTGGGTCAGACATCATTGCTTTGGGTTAAAAATCTGATTACTTTTGAATAAAATCTATCGTTCAAAATCAAGGCTTGAAAACTAAAAAGGTTTCTATTCACCCAGGGTAGATATACTTAAATATTTGGTGTTTTCCTTCATATTTTACACTTGTGAATCAATTTCAAGTATAACTTTCCCATAATTTCTTTAAAAAATGAGCCAAAGACCACTGAAAAAACATGTTCTCAGCACTCATAAATTCCTGGCATATAACTTGGAAAACAGCATGATTTGGGAAACATTTTATAAAATGGGATTAAGGCATTCTTGCATAGGGACTCGGAAGCAATTTTCTTTAGCTCATAGAGACTCTATTTGAATTTTCTCGTATGGCAACAAAAGACAAAAAAAAATTTATTTGAATGAGTGAGATGAAGCATGCTGTAAATAAAACTCTTGTCTCAGATATTGTGCATTCCATTGGTCCAATATCTGATTGCTGAGGAAGGTATCCCTCAACCGATGTGGCCACCCTCCCTAGATCCAAACCAGCACAGAAACTGCCACCTGCAGCAGAAGTAGACTGTCTATTTACAAGCTGAATATTTGATCATTACTAATAGTAAGGTTACAGGTAACATGGAACAGCCTGTAATGTAAAACTTTTGGTATGCATGGATTATTATACCTACTGAATACCTCAAGAATAATAATACTGCAGTGGAATTTAAACAAATCTACTAAATACAGTGGTACCTCATTATAAAAATCACCATTTTAATGTTGCCATGCTATTAATACAGGTATGGTCATGGGTCACATTAAATTTCGCAAATTATGTTTAAACATTGGACATCAATTCAGTGAAGAGCTGATATAATATTCACTTTATAGTGTGGGTTACTTTTGTGGCACAGTAAGATAAAGAATGACCAGTATACATGTAAATGGATTTAGTTTAAACAAACTCAATGCACACCTCAAGATACCCAAAGATCTACCATGTTATAACACTCAATTTACATCTACCATATTATAACACTCAATTTACATCTACCGTGTTATAACACTCAATTTACATCTGCCGTGTTATAACACTCAATTTACATCTACTGTGCTATAACATTCAATTTACAACATGATTCTGGATATCACACATTACTGTTATGGCTTCTATGCCATTCCCATGTATATCAGGCCTAAATGGATCTATCTATCTCTATCGCTATTGCCTATGTATATCAGGGATAAATCTTTGCCATTTTTTTTTTAAAGATTTACATTCTCAAGATCATCCTACAGGAACAAAGATTTGCAATTCCTCAAAAACATGGCTGTTCCAGTTGTTGGTGCCTGTGTGCAAAGGAAATCTTAATGGCAACACAGTTCCTGAAACCGCCTCTTGGAAATACTGGGCATTACTGTTAATGAAACCCACTGTCTGTAACCGTCCATAAATTCAAACAATAATAATACCTTTTCCATGCAATATGGCTACCAGGCAGTCTTTGTCATCATCAAAATGCTTGAAAGCTTTGTGGAGCTGCTCTGCAGTTTCTGGATTTACAGCATTTGTTTTCTCTGGCCTGTTGATTCCAATCAATACAATCTTTCCAAACTTCTCTACTTCAACTGTCCCTGTAATACATGTACAATATTTACTCGTATGTTGAGAACAACTGCACACAACATTGATCTGGATTGACCAAAAAAATTGTAGCAACTGAAGGTTTATGTTGTTTGTTCTAACAAAATGCTCAAACGCAGATTTACTGGACAGGTGCATTGTGATGGGAAATCAGTTCAATATGTGAGCATATAAAAGATAATATAAATTATTAACTTTATGCAACTGTAACTGATAAGAAATAGGGAGAGTTATGGATAATAATTTCATAAATTGGATATCTGACTTTGGTTTTGAACTTATTACATTGTTTAAATTTCAAAAAAAAAACATTCTTGTTAGAGTTGATGGTAACAAAACAAAGTTTTATCATCAACATAAGGGAAAGCCCATGACCTGGTCCGTTATTTACATCAGAGTGTGTGACTTTCAAAATTTCTTGTCCAGCTTGTGCCCTGGAAATTACCGCTCTGCATAATTTTAAATTGTTAACAAATTTACGCATGCAGAGCTGTGTAAAGTATACAAATACAATGCTTATAAATATGCATGGCCCATCCTGGCCCCCAAATTATTTATAATTATATTCAACGTTTTTCACAGTAACCTATCTTGACATATTTTCATAGTACTATGCAAGAAATTAATCATAAGTAAATAATTTAAAGTTGTTGTTATTTAAGGGTTTAACTCCACTTTTTGGCACAAGACAAACTATACATGGTGGCCAGTATAAATGGTGGATAGAAGAACACAGGGCAAAACTCCAGAAAGAAAACAATGACCTAAGAGAAGCTACTGGCAAACTTTCTCACATCCACACCACTGTCAAAAAGAGAAAGCTGAAATGGTATGGCCATGTCACTAGAGCCAACAATCTATCCACAACAGTACTGCAGGGTAGTGTCAAAGGTGGTAGAAGGAGAGGTAGACAGAGAAAAAAGTGGAGTGACAACATCACAGAATGAACCAGGAAAAGTTTTGCAGAGACACAGACATTGGCACATGATCGAGTCAAGTGGATGGGAACTGGTCAGATGTTCAGCAGCACAGTGCCTCAACGACCACACTAGGTCAAGAGACTAATGATGAAATGATGAAAAAATGATCATCTTTTTTGTCTGTTGTCGTTTTGAGCATGCTTGTCCTGTAAGGTAGCAGACAAGCATAACCTTTTCTACCATCTCTGGCACATCTCCCAATCTCCTGCCAATAGCTCAGAATGCTCTTTGGGCATCCCCAGTGAATAACGATATCCCCATCACTGATTTGGACCCCCATTCTGAATGCTACTGTCACAGAATTAGGCGAAAATTTAGTTTATTCTCTAATTGATTTACAAACTAATCTCACCATTTTCTTTGTTTCGTCGTACATGCATTACCTGGGGTGAATAAGTGGTTTTCTCCAAGGTAAGCGGCGTGTAACGATTTGCATGTGCCTGACTTTGAATTACATGAAATCCGGAACATTTAGATTCACGTGGTGCACGGTAATCTTGCCGTGATTTCTGCTCACCTATTTGAGGGTATATAAGGCAGAATATTTATGATCAATATTACGGGACCTAAAGTATCTAATCACAGGATAGATAGCTCGTCTTTCAATCTCCAGCCAAAGGGGTGAGTGTTAAATTTATATTTCGTTTTATTGTGAATTTTATTCAGTTTATCATTTCATATAATGATGCCTTTATTGCAATGCAGATTTTAAACGTGGAATATTTGGAACTACTAGTCACTATTAGACTTTAAATGCAATAGCGTGATCTACGGTTTAGATTATTTTTTTGAGACAACTATTATTAGCAATAAATCATCTACAAAATCAGCTACAATCTCAAAGACGTTATCAACGATGTTATCAGATGCGTTATCAGAGACAGCTACCTTAGCAACAAGACAATGAATTTTGCTTACGGATCTTTGAAATTCCTTGATAATTCTGTCCTGTGTCTCTTTATCCGTGGAGGAATGATACATTTCAATCAAACGTGTATGTGCTGATTTTTCGCCTGTGTATACTTGGTCACCAATTTCTTCAACCAAACAGGACCGAACATTAAAAACAGCAGTGTATGTCCTGAAATGATGATGATGACGATGATGAAGTGACATCAAGGAAGTGACAGCGGAATATTCATTAAGACTATATCAGAATTATCAGATGCATATATCACATACTCTGAAGAAAATAGTTTGAATTTAGTGTGATTATTGTGCGGTAGTATATAACATCTTTATTTCATGTATATGTATTATAGCAATAACAGTAAATTTGTATTAAAAAAAAGAATCAGTTAAACAATGAGAAAAAATCCTAAGTAACAAAGCAAATTAAATTGTTGTTGACTTGTCTGGGTGCGTATCAGAGAGAATGTAGCAAGACTTGATATGGAATTGAACTGTTGAGGAGGTGCTGGAAAGGCCTTGTAAACGAATTTTTGAACAAGGAGTTCAAAGGTATAACATTTGAATTACTATTCGTTTTAAATTGAAAGAATTATGTTTTATAAATATATCTAGTCTTGGTATATGTAGTATTTTGTTATTCATGGAAAGACGACTTTAACATGATGTTCTTGGTTCCTAATATATTCATTAATTTAAAAGCTACCACATACTGTTAATTTTGGAGGTTAAAATATTAATGCTGACTTTGTATTATCTTAATAGAAAGCTTACGATTGGCTGGTCATTAGCTGAGTGATGTCACATTGGACATACATGGCTGGTGGTGTTATATGGCATCATTGTCATAAATATCAAAGATGTTACTTTTACTGACAACATGGTGTTTGTGTACAGCGAAATGTCGTGTAAAGTTGACCTTTACGATCTATGTAAGCAAAGGACGTTCTACACACTTATCATTGGTGAATACTTATTTAGTGTTTTTCTTTTTCATTATAAAATGCTTCATATACTCTTTTACGCGAAGAGAACATATAATTCGGGTTTGTGTTTCATTGAGGAAACAACTATATTTATTTCTCATACTGGATGATACCAAATATACTCGGCAAAGAATAAATTGGTCGTTTTGTGATACAGTAGCAATTTTCTGATGTGTCAGCTCAGTGCGAAATGTCATATAAATGTTTTATATGGCATCATTTTGAAAAATATCAAAGATCTTCATGCAAAAATGCTTTCTATCAAATTCTCAATACCAAAGATGGTTACTTTTACTGACAACATGGTGTTTGTGTTGCGAGCTTTATTCCTCGAAATATGGGAGTAACGAAGTCTCCTGTTGCCATGCTTGGCAATTTAACATACACCTATCTATGCTTGCCCTTGTCGAATTCCATGATTCCTAATAAATGTCTTCTTATCACCCTTTGTAAATGTAGCCTGTGTCATTTTGTCTAAATCGATATATTTACCTAATATGCTGATTGATTTATCGGTCCACAACCGTGGTGACTCTCTGTCATGCGGTCTGCTTCGGTGACATTCAATCATTGTTCGACTTAATACATGTATCGAACATTTGCTCTGAACAAACGTCTATAAACACGGTATCTGCACCAAAGGAAGAAAAAAATATTTGTAATACTATCTGAGATATAATGTTATGGCAACGTTTAAATTTGCCGTCAAATTGTACTGTCTGCGATACTCTTATTTTTTACACCTCACATCACAATTTATTTATTTATTTATTTATTTATTTATTTATTTATTAAAATCGTCTAGTTCCTTAATTATCCTGTTCTTCTTATGGAATATTCAGCAATATATTTTTGCATTTTTGTTTCAAGTTTATTTAAAGCAAAAAATAGTCCTAAATATTTATTTTCAGAAATCGTTTTGACCCATGAGTCATGGTTTGAAAGAATGATGACATATGCTATATAGACAGTAATGGTTTTAATTGTATCGTTAAAGCGCAACCTCAGATGCATCCTAATGAAAGAATTTGTGTATTTAAAAAAAAAAACAACAACATAGTGTTAAAGTTTTTAGTGAGATGGATTCATGACCAGAAGGATGGATGTTTGATCCTTGAAGTGTGCCTGGCAAAGATGGTTGTTTGATCCTTGATGTGTATCTGACAAGGCACTTTACAGCAAATGACATTAGAGACCCTATTTATGGAATCTGGAAGTATTGAAACTATCTTGCTCTGATTTATAGCGAAATAAAACTTATATCCTGTATTATATCCATCATAAATTATGTATTTTATCCATTTTATATTACATACTATCCAGGATGTTATTTGAAGATAAAAATAATAACTATCTTGAGATAGAAGAAAAGAAAATATTTCATCGAAAGAAACTAACACACCCACCCCCTCAAAAGAATAAAGAATAGCAAAGAGGATAATGAAAACGGCGGGAAACATAGGGACGTGTGTGTGTGTGTGTGTGTTTTTTATTGTGTGTGTGTGTGTGTGTGTGTGTGTGTGTGATTTAGATTTTTAACTTATTTTTAGCGATTTATCATGGACCTCTTGAACCAAAACGATATGAATTTCTCACAAGCATGAAAAAATTCACAAATGCTCCAGAACATTGAAATATTTAGCTGTGGAGTCATGGTTATAATGATTTTTCATATGATGCAAAAATCGGACGGTGAAGAGAAAGTTTTATCAGTTGATAAATTTACTGCCCAAGTTCCATCTTTTAATCTAGATTAATTGATCATGCTGCTGTAGATTATTTCAAAGAATTTATGAACTCGTGTTTTGTTATGATAAAAAAATGAATATCAAACTATGTTTACTACTTTAAAACATTTATTTTCCAGTGTCACACAACACTACAATAACAACGTAAATCAGTAAATTATCGAGACAATACGACATCTCAATGAAATTATACCAGACCTTTAATACGTTAATTTGGTTATCATTGAGTCTATAATCTTTGCCAAATATTGTTCTTACCCACCCCGCAAGCAAGTATTTCTCGATCATTACAAAATAACCAAAGAACAATTACCAATATTTATAATACCAGGATTTTCCACCCACGAATGAAAAAATTCACTCAACGATCTAATCAACGAAACCTTTCCTTAAATCATCGAATCGTGGGAAAAAGATAGCCTCACCAGCATCTATTCTCAAACAAGATAATGATCCAAACGCTGTCGGATGTCATATTTCACCAGAAAAATGAAATATAACTTCAGTGGTCGCAGTCAATCTTGTTTACGACGTGATCGATAACATCTTTCAAATAGTTCTTGAAAAATCAAATGAAGCTCAACAAGGATGTATTTTATATACATTTATTCCGCAGGTATCTCCTGGAGATTTAACTGAACAAGATCCAATTAATCATGTTATATACACTGTCATAATCAATTATTATCAAGAATAAAACTTATTTACCAAAACGAAAATCTTCTCGTTTTAAGAAATGTAATTTTGTCAATAAATCTTTACGTAAAATCTTGATAACCGCGGCGAATTGTCATTTCTGAGTCTTCGTTATCTTTGTGAAAAAATAACAAATAACAATATTATAGATGAAATGGGACTTTTTTATGAAAAGGTTCATGAACAATGTTATCCACGTTACTTTGTCGGGGTGAAAACTCAAAAGTATAACTGCTATGTTGTCAATCTGAGTTTATATTGCTGTTTGTGAAAAAGTCAAAATTACAATATTATATATGAAAATGGGACTTTTATTTACAGACAGTATAGACAAATCCCTTAAATGACATTTGTGCTACGCGACATCTCCAAATATAACTGTTATTTCGTCCATCTGAGATTATTGTGTTGTTTGTGGAAAAGTCCCATTTCATATAAAGTATTGAAACTTGTATAACTTGTAACGTTTTCACGGACATGAATAAAATTGTCAAACAAAATTCACGGATTAATATTTTATTATATAAATTTGTATTTGTTTTCTTCTGGCGAATTTTGTCAGAATTTTAATTCTTTCGTATATTTTAATCAGATATTTTTTCTCACTCATTTTAGTCAGTTTTGTTGAGAAAATCCGTCAAATTCCGTTATCCTTGACCCCAGCAATTATCTAATTAATTTATCGATATATCAATAAATCCTCACAAAATAGGATATCTAAGATGATATTTTTCATGTATTTTGTTTTTATTTTTTAAAATTATTTTCGACTAAAAATTAAAAATATGCTAAAATGTATCAATTTATTGATAATTGTATGTTTTTCTTTATAAAACATGTTTCAGGTACTATGTAATGTTGTAAAGTTCTTAGATCTTAGATTAGGCGCTATACAATATCCTCATTATTGTTATTCTGTATATGAAGATAATAGTCCCCACCCCAACCCCCCGAGTGGTCTCAAAAGTATAACTGCTATGTTATTGTGGTTACGGATCACTGCCATCTCACCATTGTCTCCGTGTATTCGAGTTTCCGTTCGGCCAATGTGGGTATGTGAGAAAGCTTGCCAGTAGCTTCTCGTGGGTCGGTGGCTCTTTCCGGGGTTTTCCAAGGTTCTTCCTCCACCATTAATACTAGCAGCCATGTATTGCCTATCGTGTACTGAAAAATGGCTTTAAACCCTACATCAACAACACGAATAGAATATGAAAGTTAGTAATTTCTATTAAAAATTGAAAACACCCAATGGATTCTGACTAATGTATTTTAATGGAAACACGGTAGACAGCGAAGCCTAGTCTCCCTTACATCACGAGAGCGCGCTTTTGTAATGTCGAACATCCTAATGAGCTATTGCATATTTCTCTAGAATTTGGGAGAACTCGCCCCATGGAGAACTCGCCAATGAGAACTCATCCCAGGTGTCCGGAGAAATCTCCCCATAGAGGTCGGAGAAGTCGCCCCAAGGAGATTTCGCGACATG
Organism: Unio pictorum; assembly: GCA_030141615.1. Taxonomy (NCBI): domain Eukaryota; kingdom Metazoa; phylum Mollusca; class Bivalvia; order Unionida; family Unionidae; genus Unio; species Unio pictorum. The sequence goes on from JARLTB010000316.1 coordinate 3,131,751, forward strand.
ATTGTCAAGGCTTTATTTATTGTTGTTTTTCTTCAATTGAGTAAACTTATTAAATCTATAAAATTTGCACCAAAAATTTTCAACTTTTCCATTTGATCAACTCCGCTTCTGTATTTAACGAAAAATAAGTGTTATCTGTCCCTTTCGCTCTGTTAATCAAATCATTAGATGCGTTTTATTGGGAAAAATAAGAGGATGTAAGCATGATGTGATGTCTGCAGTTTTATATATCCTGAGATATTATTATGACATTGACTGTTATAACCCGAAATCGACTGAATTGGCGCTGTCCGTCAATAAGCCAAAGTGTTATGTTATTATCTCTCTAACTGAACAATTTGATCTGACCTTTCATTGAGATTTGCTAACCATTCAACAAATGATACTTGAACTCAATAAAAAAAAAAACACATTATTGATGCCTACTCAAGAAATGCGGTCGCTGTCTATTAAATCAGCATGGCTAATGCGCAGAATTCTTACGGTTTCTGAAAGATCAGTCGTACTACATTTAGTTTATTTCTTCTTTTTTGTCAGTGTTCGTAACTTGATTATTTATCAATAATAACAAAATATTTCAAGTTAAAAGAGAAGTTTAAAAAATATTTCACTACTAAATTACCGATGTAAAATAAAGAAAAAGATTACGTTATTTATTAATATATAATAACACCATGATCACGCGTACTAGACTCAAATTCACTAATGAGGCACAAATCAATGTCGCTGACTCGTTAACTCATTAAATACATTTCTTTCATTAATGCATACATTTTTGCTGTATCAATATACGTCTATCTATCATTCCAAAAAAGTCATGATACATAGGTAACACTTTGATGCACGGCGGTTGTTTTTTTTTTGTGTTGGTAAAACAAAGGGATTTGTGAGAATAAAAGGCGCTCAGAATTGATTTTTAAGTTTTATTATAAAGAATACAACGAAATAAATGGTTATAATTGATGCATATCATTTTTAATATGTGTAACTTACGTTACTTGGTCCTAATAATATGAAATCAAAATCATAGGATTTAATAAACCCTTCGGAAATGTAATCATGTTTCATATATGTTTGAAAATTATATCTTGATAAATCTATCAAATAATATTTCGACCAATTTTAGAATAAATAATGATGAATAATGCGTACGTTATTTTGCAGTTATAACATCTTACACTACAAAAGATTAATGAACAAATGAACAAAGAAACATACCTTAACAAATAACCAATAAACATACCTTAACAAAGAAGTTGAAGCCATCACTACTGACAAGCTTATGCTTTCCTCGTTGAGTACCGCCGTCAATAACTTTAAATGTTATGTTACTTTCCTCCTCATAAGTTAACAACTTTGTGGTTATATTTTCTTCAATGGAGTCCTCTTGGATTTTCTCCGGTACAGAAAATGATACTTGTGTTATGTCCAAGGAATCATTCCTTGTGCTGCTCGCAACGGGCATTCCCAAAGTGTCAGCTTTGGTACAGTCATGGCATGTAAAATCACGGTCTGTTTTGTTCTCTACTGCCGTACGATATGCATCCCTTGTAATACCTAAAATGAAGCAATTACAGTATGAAACGACAACGGTGGCAATATCTAAATTGAATAAACGATTAGAAGTATGAAATCGTAAAACAATCAACTGATCCTGTTACAAATTAAATTCTTAAGGATCAAAAATGTTTAATTTCACTAACATACATTTTATACACTAACGACAAATGTTGACTTGTATGCGAATAATAATAATAATAATAATAATAATAATAATAATAATAATAATAATAATAAGCAATAACTATAAAAGTAGACTGTGAAAATGAAATGTTGTACTCGCTATTCATTATAAAATGCTTACCTGTGTTACACTTTCAACGCGTCCATTTGCTGCACTTGTCACACATTATCGCTTCCTGAAGTGGTCTCAAGATATTTTACACGTAGTTCTGCCATTCTCATTACTGCTATGATAAAAATTGTGCCAACAAGGTTTGTATATGCCAGCAATAAAAATGAATACTCGCCAATATAATTTATATATTATTACTAAAATTAGAGGCCACTATTAAATTCCATTGAAAATAGTTAAATAATAAATCAACTGTTAACAGTGATCGGTTGAATAATTTCGCATTTAATTTGTGCTTCTTCAGGTACGAAATGTTTTAAAAGAAACGGATAACGTATTTTATTAGATGAAAACTGAGGATCTTTATAATTTGATAAAAGCGATGATTATTCATATTACTAGTGTCTCTTATGTTTGCACATCGCATCAGTGTACGTTACATTTAGATAACGAACATTTTTTGAAATATTAGATGAAAACTGATGATCTCTATAATTTTATATATGAAAGCGATGATTAGTCTCTTATGTTTGAACATCGCATCAGTGTATGTTTTCGTTTCTGTCTATTTACGTAGTATTACAAATATCGTGCATATTCTTGAGATTTGCTAACCAAAATTTACTGGTACGTTTCATTATAAATTAATACAACCCAATAAATGGTTATTGTTGATGCATACAATTTTGTTTAGTGCCATATGTTGTGATGTTAATTGGTTATAAAATATCGCCATGAAAGACAATTCGCTTAGAGAGTTATTAATGGTGTTAAACTGTGTTGAAATATTAGATGAATACTGCGGATCTCTATAATTTTATATATGAAAGCGATGATTATTCATAGTTTCTCTTATATTTGCACATCGAGAGCACCGGTGTATGTTATATTAAGATGACGAAAATGTTCTTTTTTTCTTTTTCTTTTCTGTCTGTTTAGTACTAATAAAAAACAATCTTGCAAATTCTTGGGTCTTCTTTAAGCAATAATCGATTTATTTTTGCAAAGTGTCTTTACGTTGGTCTCATGATAAATTTATTTGATAAATTTAGGAGACTAAAATTATACGACGTAGATTAGGTAATGAAGGATTCAATTATAAAGACTGAATTTCGTCTTAGAAATATTACTATGATATTCATTTTTATGATTACCAGTTAATATCTCTTTTGTGATCGCATTTAAATAAAAATCTAAAAATGAATTACGTAAAAGATGAAAAGATGATTTAATTCTGCAATAAAAAGGTTATCTGGGTTTGGTTCTCTGCATACCATTTCTCTATAGTTCACATACACAATGTCTTGTTTAGCCTATATTCTCAGTATTTTAAAACCCACATTGATATCCACAACATGTATTTATTTTACCAGGTACTATCTCGGCCTGACCTCTATAATTTAAGAGCTGTTTATATCAGGCCTAGACTGAGATACAGTATCGTCAAACAATTTCGTGTACCAGTCAAGCTTTAAACACACCCACACATGACCAGGAAGATATATAAGCATGATCAGTTTAAGGCTTGTGAGAGTACATAAAAAGTTATACCTCAATATTAGAGAGGAAAATAAAGCGAGATACTTCATAATGGCGACTGCTATAACACATGCTGAAGACGAACCAACTTGTCCTATTTGTATGGGATTATTCAACGTATCAAGACAGCTGCCATATGCCCACACATTCTGTCAGAGTTGTCTACAGTCATACATCACAAGCAAGGCTATAGAACATGAGAAAAAGAGATGCATCGAGTGTCCGGTATGTAGAAACACAGCAGGTCATTTTAAGAGAGTAAATCAACTAGTGAATGGGCGTCTCTCTTTCCAGTCGACACTGTAATACAATCCATGTTACCGATGAAATCGAACGTAGATCGTGTATGTGATGCTTGTTCCTCTGTCGGCTCCTCTGTCACTGCTTCAGGGTTCTGTGCCATATGCGAGGAAGCAATGTGTGATAACTGCCTAAGCGTTCACGAGAAACTGAAAATGTCCAAAGCTCACTCTATTCTTACAATGGACGAGTTAATGAACAATCCACAAAATGTGATGAAATTTTCTGTAGGTTTTACATGTTTTGATCACGATGATGAAGATCTAAAATTTTACTTCAATAATCACAAGATTGCCTGTTGCGGAATTTGCTTTCTAGAAAGCCACAAAACTTGTTCTGATGTCAGACAGATGAAGGAGGAACTCCCTGCTCTGCTTCGTGAAATGAAATCAAATGAAATCATTGAAGAGTTGAAGAAACTGGAAACTCACTAAAAAAGGTTTATCGATGTAAAGGAGTCTAATATAAAGGATCTAGAGTCCCAAGTTAATGGACTGACTGATCAAATCAGAGAAATGAGAAAGAAAATCAACACAGCTTTGGACGAATTAGAGATGCAAGTGAAGTCTGAGGGAAGGAAAATCCACAAAGAAGTTGCTATTAGGACACAAGAAGAGAACCATCAATGCTTGTCACTCATTCATGCCATAAGAAATTCTCAACTTCTTTGTGAAACAGTCCACAAATATGGAACTGATATACAAAAATTTCTGACTGCAGAAAAAATTAAGTCACAACTACCTTTATACTACTCTCAGGTCAGAGAAAAGTATGAGAGGACAGACACACCTATAGTGCAGATGAAATTCACTCCACTATTAGAATCAATTTTATCACTCTCATCATCCGATATCGGAAAACTTGTGACCAAGGCTGTCTCAACCTATACTATACCTGGTTTGAGGAAACCGACAAAGGAATGTCAGGTTGAGAAAGTTGAAACATTAGATGTAAATATCAGTAGACGTGAACCATATTATACTGGCATTACTATTCTCCCTAGAGACAGGGTGATGCTTGTTGATAATTACAATAATCAGTGCATTCTTCTTAACAGTTCGCATGAAATAGTTACGACATACAAACTCACAGAAGAGTTTTGTGACATTTATGTGATGGGTGATGAGGATGTGGCTGTATCTGGGAGGCACGCAAATAAAATTCAGCTTCTATCAGTCAGGGATGATGTCATCAGTCCAGTCAGAACAATAACAACTAAATATAATTGCACTGGAATTACATCAGCTGGGAACGGAGAGATGGTTGTGGTTGGAGACTGTGGCAATAACAAGCATTGCTGGAGTCTGATCAGAGATTGGAGAGAGATCAATTATTCTGATCAGTATGACTCATCATCTGGACGCTTCAACTACACAGCACTGAATAACTCTAAAACACGAGTCTATGTTACTGTGCCTGATAAAAATTCCCTTCTGTGTTTCAATATGGAAGGCAAGAAGCAATATACCTACAGTCATGACAACCTCGAATGTCCTTTAGGAGTAGCTGTGGACAGAGATGACAACATCTATGTTGTTGGAAGTGATTCTCATAACATTCATCAGTTATCACCAGAAGGCTGCATAATACAGGTCATAACTACAGGAGTGCCAAATGACCCATGTGCAATCAGTTTTGACAACAGTAGAGATACTTTTATCATTACAAACTATTCTGAAAAGCCAAAGCTACACATTTACAAACTGAAATAAAATTTAAAACCAGAAATCTAATCATCATATATCATACGATAAAGTTGTAGAAACAGATAGTTGAGGTTTCTTATCCTTTTACTTTCTGGCAATATAAGTATATAAAGGAAAGAGGATTATGGTATTTGTAAGATTATACTTTGAACTTCATACCTAAATTATGAATATTATTATAATGATAAAAAATGAAACATTATAATAAAGGTTGGAGCTAATTTATATTGCATCATTTACATATCATCACTTATTAAACATTCCTTGACAAACACGCTTATTCAGTACACATCATTTATTGATTGGGGGATATATTTATCTGACAGCCTGTACAGTGGTAGCACTCCTCCATTTCTTCTCAACCTATTACTCCTATAATTTATTCCCATCTAATGGTACTGCTCTACTGCTAGGATTACCACTCCTACTACATGTATTTTTATTTCTTCTCTTCTAATGCTACAACTAGGATTACCACTCCTATTTCTACTACTTTGTCCCTTCTACTTGTACAACTAGCATTGCTAATCCTACTATTTATAATTCTTCCCTTCCAACTGAAAAACTAGGAAAATATAAGCAAAATAATTCAAATTTTAAAAAATGCCAGGAAAACCGTACAATTAATACACTGATAAATTATTTTCATTTTTTTTTTAATTCTCTCTTTTTAAATAGATTTAGTATTGATTCATTTCTAAAATAATCTTCCATTGGCAAATTAATTTTACATTTTGATTGCTTCTCAAATTGATTTTACATTTTGATAGCTTGGCAAATTTATTTTATATTTTGATTGCTATCACATTATGTGTACTAAAATCAGACTTGTCAAGAACCCTCTCGTCATGTCCTCTAAATACAGAATGACCATGGGGTCTGTCTAAATATTTCATTAGTACACTAGTGTGCTGAGATCAAAATGACATTGATGGATGGGCCAAAGTCTGAGGCCTGTATAACCTTATATGCCCTTGTATAACTACTAGTAAATAACTCGATGGCTTTATGCCAAGGACATCTCTAATTTATGTGGGGGGGGGGGTCCCCTCTTCCTCGTAAATACTTGTGAACAACTCCATGGCCCTATATCTGTGACCTTTCAAAATCATATAAGGGTTCTTCTGAGAACTAGTTGGAGCAAGTTGGACCTATGCCATAATCCTGTTTGAATCTTGCAAACCTTTTTTTCTAATGAAATAAGGGAAAACTGGATGGAACTGTGTCTGAGGCATGTAAACATCTTGTATGGGCCCTATGCCCAGAAAAATGCCTAAGGCCTAGCTACATTTGATATGGGTCCATCTCCCAGAAGAAAATGCCAGAGGCCTAGATAATTTAGTCCCCACCTTATTCTGAAACATTGGATGACCGTATGCCCAATGGCCGTCTTAATCTCTTCTACTGATAACTGGTTATCAAAATGGACGAATCTAAGAAGCCTTCTAATGTTATGTAGACCCCTCTTTTAATGAGAACTACTTGTCAAAGCTTTTACCTAATCTTAATTCATGTGTGCAGTTTCCTGTTACGTGTTTTCTACTGAAAGATCATTGTTGATTAGGTCCCATGTTTCCTAAACAAAGATCATCATTAAGTCCTGTGAAACATAGGACATACACAAATATCATTGTTGATTAGCTCCTATGTTTCCCTGCACAAAGATCTTTCTTGATTACCGGTATGTCCTGTGTTTCCTACAGAAAGATCATTGTTGATTAGGTCCTATGTATCTTACACTAAGATCTTTGTTGATTAGGTCCCACTGTTTCTTACAGATATAGCCTTGTTGACCAAGCCCTGTGTTTTCAGCAGAAATATCTTTGTTCACCAAGCCACGTGTTTTCAACAGAAATATCTTTGTTCACCACACCCTGTGTTTTCCACTGCAAGATCATTGTTTATTTAGTCCTGTTTCCCATAAACAAAAAGATTACTGGCGACTGAGTCTTATTTTCCAAAGCAAGATCATTTTGGGTAAGGTCCTGTGTTTCCTGTTCACTGTGTTTTTAAAGTTGTAATTGTATATAACCACAAAATCTATGCAAATTTTCACAGTAAATGTGCAGCAGTATACGATAAAACACCTAATCATTTTCAACAGACATCTGTTGTGTTTGTGGAAATGAAGTGCCAACATTGGAGGATAACAAAATACTTCAAGTTATAGAGATATTAATTAATATAATTAGTTACATTTCATTGAATTTTAAGTAAAAACAATTAGCACGATCAACACTTTACAATTTTGATAGTTTATTTTTTTGAATGAGTCCTGTTTTTTCTGTTTTTCAATGTCTTTCACAAACGATGCTGCGCCTACAAGAAGGGAAATAAATGGTGTTATAATGGCAGATTATATAATTTACTGCTGCAGATTCTTACATTTTGCCAAAGACAAAGCAATATTACATTAATGTCTTATGAATAGCAATTTTTCCATGTAGCAATATTATTATTTGTTCAAGTATAACAATTTCTCATTGTAAATTAGAAAATCTGGATCAATTAATTTATGTACTGATATTTTCAATCTGTCAATGTAGACCTGGATTCTATGTTGTAAATGTACATCTGGATCTTATGGTTTTTTATGTATCAATATATATCATGGTACTTAAAATGTATCAATGAGTATGATCCCACTTAAAATGTATCTATGAATATCATGGCACTTAAAACGTATCAATGAATATCATGGCACATAAAACGTATCGATGAGTGTCATGGAACTTAAAACGTATCGATAAGTATCATGGCACATAAAACGTATCTATGAATATTATGGCACTTAAAAAGTATCAATGAATATCATGGCACTTAAAACATATCGATGAGTGTCATGGAACTTAAAACGTATCGATAAGTATCATGGCACATAAAACGTATCTATGAATATCATGGCACTGAAATTGTATTGATGAGTATCATGGCACTTAAAACGTATTGATGAGTATCATGGCACTTAAAATGTATCGATGAGTATCATGGCACTTAAAATGTATTGATAAGTATCATGGCACTTAAAATGTATCGATAAGTATCATGGCACATAAAACGTATCGATGAATATCATGGCACTGAAAATGTATTGATGAGTATTATGGCACTTAAAATGTATCGATGAGTATCATGGTACTTAAAACGTATTGATGAATGTCATGGCACTTAAAACGTATCGATGAATATCATGGCATAGAAATATCCTAACATTATATTCATTTCCCCTAAAATGCACATACATTTGAGATGCGTTTCCATTTTAGCCACTTCACTGACATATGGAACACGTTTTTATATGTATCATCACGCTAAACATCTATCAATATGTATCATCACACTAAACATCTATCAATATGTATCATCACACTAAACATCTATCAAGATGTATCCTAACAGTAAAGATGTATCAATATGTATCATCACACTAAACATCTATCAATATGTATCATCACACTAAACATCTATCAATATGTATCCTAACACTAAAGATGTATCAATATGTATCATCACACTAAACAAATATCAATATGTATCCTAACACTAAACATCTATCAATGTGTATCATAACACTTAACATCTATCAATATGTATCATAACACTTAACATGTATCAATATGTATCATAACACTAAACATGTATCAATATGTATCATTACACTAAACATGTGTCAATATTTACCATAACATAATATTGCATAGAGTTTGGTAATTCTATGGGATAATTAGTAACCAATGGGTATTAGGACTAAAACTAATATGAACACATAAATGAGTAAACTTTCTGGAAATGGAAACAAATGTTACTTGAAAACCTAAGAATCACTATTACATTTGCACAAATCTACAAAGAAAAAAAACCACTTTTTAATTAGTGGAAATTCATTCCTAGAATTTCCACAATTTGATGAAACTCAGCTATCACCAGTTACAGTCAATAGAATTGCTATCATTATATATTTTTTAAAGATAGTTGAAAGAAGGAATTAAACTTCATTCATTGTTGTTGTTGTTGTTGTTGTAGGCTTTAACGCTATTTTTCAGCACACGATAGACTATACATGTCAGCCAGTATTAAGACATTGGGCATTATGTCAAATAAAATTAGTGGGAGAAAAAAAAATCATGTAAAAATTATATAAAAACATACTGACTTATGATTGTGGTTGAGGAGTTGAACAGTTTTTCACCACAAGAAAGGCTATGCATGGAGGTCAGTATTGATGGTGGAGGAAGAACCAGGGGAAATCCCAGGAAGAACCATCGCCCCGTGAGAAGCTACCAACATGTTTTCTCACATACCCACTGAATGCTAGATCTGAACCCACGCAGACAAAGGATTGCCTTATGAAGTTTAGTACATATATACTTAACGAGCTGCACAGACATGAATATGGTATCTTTATAGCGACATAAAGATGGTGGGTACACTGAATTGAATACAGGCAAACCTGTCAATAACAATCACTCAAGGGGAAATGGTAGAACTGGCTGTTGCACATTGGTGACTTCTGTATATAGTTTGACAGTTAAAATATGTACCACACATCAAATATCAGTCATTACTAATATTATTTTATGATCAAGATTTATGTATTTGTGCTGCGACACAAAATCATAATTACAGGTATAGATTGTTCTCAGATTTAAAGTCCACACAAGATTACTTTACCTTGATCACTTTAATCCAAGCTAGAAATGAAATCACACCAAATTAAAGATATACACCCATCTATGTTCACCGTATGCAAACAATATCTCTGCATTAGTCATAAAATAAAAAATACATAGTTTTAGTTTTAGAAATTTACATATTGATATATTTGAGTTAGTGCCTGTTACGTGCTTAGGCTCGAATAAGCAGCAACACAGAAAGAGTGAAAACTAACAAGCTTGTAAAACTTTAACAATGAATTTATTAAGTACAATTATTTTCATAAAATAAATAAACTTACGGTTTTAGAGAATCAAATCCAACATTAATCCAATATAGAATTCACAAACATAATCCACTAATGGAATTGCAAGAGTCCTGATAAATAAATGTTCTAATAGTTCCAGGTTCGAATCTTGACGATGTAATCCAAAATGGCTGACGATGTCACGTGATGCAGTTCTTGTTTTTATGATCCAAATGAAAATTGTGAGCACATGTTCTCCTCCATATAAATACAATAAATTCTCTTGCTCCAACGAATTTACACAATTCCCAGTACAAGGTAATTAAAATTACAACTCAAACAGAAAACACAACTATTAACTTTAAAAGGCCAGATTCTACTAATGTTAGCTTCTAAAACACAGCTATATATGTGTAATTCTCTCGTACACAAAAAGGAATCATGTGCTTCTGGAAGGTCATAGAAAGAAGCTACCCTCACTAAATCACGTACACAAAGATTCAAATAAGAAAATCAGTCATTTCTCCCCCCCCCCCCCAAGAACTAAAACTAAAAAGTTGTCCTTGAAATTAACCAATAGTTTTAGAAGCTTGTTGACACTCTCTGAAGCAGGGCCAGAAATGAGGTTAACAAGCCAAGGTCAACCTGTGTTTACAGATAGAGTCTAGGTCAGACTGAATTTTCCAGAATAATCTCCCAATTAATGAATTTTAAACCCAAAATGACAAATTTGGATTGACAATTAAAAATAAATAAATTAAATCAAATATACGTAACACCTTCCCCCATAAAATAAAAAGAAAGGTTTATATGATAAAACTTTCTTTTTATCACAAACCAATTTATATCTGAGGTTAAAAGAACTAGTATAAATTACACAGTATAATAAACCACTATACACGGGAAAGAGCGTCTGCAATTATATTATCTTTTCCTTGTATGTGCCTGATATCAAGATTATATTCTTGTAATAACAAACTCCATCTCAGTAATCTTTGGTTTTTGTTTTTCATCTTGCCGATGAAAGTAAGGGGGTTGTGGTCACTAAATACTATAATCGAAGAAGGAGCTGAACTTAGATAAACTTCAAAATGTTGCAAAGCCAAAATCAATGCCAAACATTCCTTCTCGATAGTTGAATAATTTTTCTGGTGCTTATTCAATTTCTTCGAAAACTAGCACACTTGATGTTCAATTCCATTTTTGTCCTCTTGAATTAAAACCGCTCCAACCCCAACATCACTTGCATCGACAGATAATTTGAAAGATTGACCAAAATTTGGAGCTGCAAGAACTGGTGCCGTTTCAAGTATGGCTTTCAACTTATCAAAAGCCTCCTGACATTTTTCAGTCCAATAGAACTTGTTCTTCTTTTTCAATAAATCTGTCAAGGGTTCTGCAATTATAGAAAAATTTGAACAAAATTTACGATAATACCCAGCCATACCTAAAAACCGCATCAGTTGTTTTCTATTTTCAGGCACAGGGAATTTAGAAATAGCCTCAACCTTTGCATCTATTAGTTTAACCTGTCCATGTCCCACAATATGTCCTAAGAAAGTCACACTAGCACGGCAGAATTCACTTTTAGATAAATTGATTGTCAAACATGTATCAGTGAGTCTGTCAAAGAATTTTCGAATCGTTGCTAGATGTTATATCCAGGTGTCGTTGTAGATGATGACGTCGTCTATATATGCATCACAGTTTTCTAGACCAGAGGAGATCATATTCATGAGACGTTGAAATGTAATTGGTGACCCTTTCATCCCGAAAGGCATCACTTTATATTGGATGAGTCCATCTGGAGTCACAAATGCCGAGATTTCCTTTGCTCTTTCCGTTAGTGGAATCTGCCAAAATCCTTTCAGAAGGTCAAATTTGGTGACATACTTGGCATTCCCAATTTTATCAATACAATCGTCAATTCTTGGTAATGGGAATGAATCTGTTTTCGTCACACTATTCACCTTCCTATAATCAGTGCACATACGGAAGGTTTTATCTGGTTTTGGTACAAGTATGCACGGTTAACTCCATTCACGTTTACTGGGCTCGATAAAATTATTCCCCAGCAAATATTGATTTTCCTTTTTTAAGTATTCCTGTTTGAGTGAATTCATCCTGTATGGATGTTGTTTAACAGGTTTGGAATTTTCAATTTCAACGTCATGAAAAATTTTGTTTGTCCTTGTAGGAATATCTGGAAATAAGTGCTCATAATCAATTAATAATTGCTTCAATTCATTTCTTTCTTGCACTTGCAAATGTGAAAGTTTCTGGTCTAGATTTTTCATAATTTCTGAATTGCAAAGATTCATCATTTCAATATCAGTCATTATTTCAATATCAGTAGAATCTGATGATATTCCTTCACTGAGTGGGACAGGTACAACTAAACCAATTACATGTTTAACATGGCTATTTCTTTCAATATAATCCTTCAGCATATTTATGTGGCAGAGTTGATTTTGTTTGCGCCTCCCAGGAGTATTTATAATATAATTTAAATCATTAATTTTCCTATCAACTATGTAGGGACCATAATATTTAGCATGAAGAGGGTTTTGTGGCATTGGCAAGAGAGCCAGGACCCTATCACCAGGTTGAAAGCTCCTTTCCTTCATTTTTTATCATATCTCGCTTTCATTTTAGATTGAGCAGAGTGCAGATTTGCTCTTGCGACCTCACAAGCCTTTGACAATTTATATCTAAAATCAGACACATAATCAAGAAGATTGATTTCAGTATCTTCATTAGAAAGAAGTTTCTCTTTCAATAACTTCAATGGTCCACGCACAGTATGTCCAAAAACCAGTTCAAAGGGACTGAAGCCTAGAGATTCCTGAACCGATTCTCTAACAGTAAACAATAGTAAATTAATGCCTTCATCCCAATCTTTATTTGTATCAAAACAATATGACCGAATCATATTTTTCAAAGTCTGATGAAATCCTTCTAATGCCCCTTGGCTCTCTGGTCTCGGGATGATAGGCAGAAGATTTGAATTGTTGAATGCCTAATTCATACATAACTTGCTGGAAAATTCCAGACATGAAGTTTGAACCTTGATCAGACTGAACAGATTTGGGAAGGCCATACAGAGTAAAAAACTTTATCAAAGCTTTTACTATTGTTTTAGATTTTATATACCTCAATGGAATAGCCTCGGGAAACCTTGTTGACGCACATATAATGGTCAACAGGTATTGGTTACCTGACTTGGTATTAGGTAAGGGACCTACACAATCTGCCATAATTCTACTAAATGGTTCGTCAAAGGCAGGAATAGGTTGCAGATGAGCCTTAGGTATCTTCTGATTGAGTTTACCTACCATTTGACAAGTATGACAAGATCTACAATATTTGACATCACTTTTGATTTTTGGCCAATAAAAATAAGTCAAGATCTTGTGATAAGTTTTATTAATCCCTAAATGACCAGCCAAAGGAGTTTCATGGGCCAGATTAAGTATTTCCTGTCTGTAAGGTTTTGGAACTACTATTTGATAGTTCACTGACCACTCATCACCAGCAGGTACCTCGGGAGCTCTCCATTTTCTCATAAGAATTCCATTTTTAATGAAATAACAGACAGGTACTTTAGTGGCTTCAGTCTCATTTATGGCCCTTTGAAACAAACAGGAGATCTCAGGATCTTTTTCCTGTTCGACGACAAGTGACTGTCGTTTATCACCCTGATTAGAATAAAGAGAATACGTTGTTAAAAGAGGATCACTGTGATCAATACCTTCTGATTGATCCAAACAAGGAGTAAAAGTGACCTCATCAAAAACCTGACCTATACACGTGTCAGATAAAGGAATACTGCCAACTTTAACTTCATTCTCAAGAGCTTTCTTTGCCATAGCTCTGGTAACTGCACAAGCTTGAAATATCTCAGGGAATTCATTTTCAATTGGATCAACTTTCTGATCCAGATTAGGCTTGTCAGTTACAATTACAACCACAACCTTGTCCCCTCTATGTCGTTTCCTAGCAATAAATCGATGCCCTCAACGAGTAAAACCGAGACTGTTCCGATTGTCACAGGTCCTGACACTAAGTCTGATGACAAATTTACACAATGGAGAGGAACATTAACAACGCCGCACTCTACTCCTTGAATAAGAACACTTTCATTAGAAGAAGACTTCTCAGAAAAAGGCAAAGTACCTGATAATAAAAGACTCTGAGAAGCTCCCGTGTCCCTTAAAATTTTAATAGGGGTGGGATTGGCTGAATCACCCAAGAGTGATATAGAACCCTTCGATATCAATGGTTCATAATTCTCCATAATAAAATCAGACTGAGATTTATTAGACCCAACACATGTATTGCTTTCAATACATGACTGTGACCTTGACCTCTTGGAAATAAGAGCATTTGGAACAGGTCTGATTTGTCTCTGATGCCTATTTTTTAATCTGTAGCAATCAGAAACAACCTGTCCTTTTTTCTTGCAAAAGGTACACGTCGGAAGAGACAAGTATATAGAATCAAACTTCTCTGAAGTTTGATTTTTGAAAGTTGTGTTAGTTTGAGTTTTAGAAGGGCTTGAATTAGGCGGAAATACTTTTCTGCCAGAAAATTGTTGAGTAGAAGTCTTGTTAACAAAAGGAACTTTATGTGTCAAGCAGCATTTTCCAAGGTTTCAATCTTATGCTCATCAAGATAAGTTTAAACATCACTATGGACACAGTTTTTGAACTCTTCAATTAATATAATTTGCTTGAGAGTTTGATAATCTTGTTCGACTTTCTTGGCTAAGCACCATCTATCAAACAACTGCTCTTTTTCTCTAGCAAATTCGACACGAGTTTGTCCAGCTTGTTTTCTGTAATTTCTGAATTTTTGCCTATAAGCTTCAGGGACTAACTCATAACCTCTTAAAATGCATACTTTAACTACATCATAATCACTACTTTGCTGAACAGACAGTGTAGTGTAAATCTCACTAGCCTTACCAGAAAGTACACATTGTAGTAACTGAGTCCAATTCTCTCTTGGCCACTTTAAATTTTCTTCACCTTTTTCAAAAAGAATGAAATATTTGTCTACTTCTTTTTCTTTGAAAGGGGGCACTAATCTAATATTCCTTGCTAAATCAAAATTTTGATTTGAAGTATGATGGTGATTCACACCTGCCAGCTCTATTTCTTTCATTTTAATTTGAAATTCCCTTTCTTCCTTCTCTCTGTCATATTGTAATTGTCTTTCTTTCTCCTCTTTTTCAAATTGTAATTGTCTTTCTTTCTCCCTTTCCTGAAACTCCAGCTTCTTCAACTCTAATTCTCTCTCTCTCTCTCTTCTTTTTCATATTGTAATTGTCTTTCTTTCTCCCTTTCTTGTCTCTCTCTTTCTTCTTTTTCATATTGTAATTGTCTCTCTTTCTCCACTCTCTCTCTATCAATCCGCATCTGCTTTTTTGTAATTCAATTTGCTTCTCTTTCTCATCTTTTTCATATTGTAATTGCTTTTCTTTCTCCCTTTCTTGAAATTCAAGCTTCTTCAACTCTAATTCCATCTTGAATTTGAATTCTAATTCCTTTAAGTTAATGTCAGAGTCTGATGTAGACTTACTGACCGAAATCAAAGCACTTTGTTCCAACATATCCTTTTTTACCAAATATTGAACCAAAATTTGTTTGATATCTTGTTTCGTTAAAGAATCCTTCACTTCAGAAAGATCATATTTTCTGGCAAGCTGAATCAACTCATCTTTTTTGAAAAGATCCAATTGCTCCTGGGTAGGATTAGAAAGAAATATTTCTACTTTAGATGTCATTTTGATACAAGCGTGTCAGTCTCACTAAAGATTTAAAAATTTTCAAAAACTAGGGGAAATTCAAATCTAAATTCAAATTTATTTCAATCCCAATCTCAAACCGGACTATAGCCACCAATTTCTATGTTACGTGCTTAGGCTCGAATAAGCAGCAACACAGAAAGAGTGAAAACTAACAAGCTTGTAAAACTTTAACAATGAATTTATTAAGTACAATTATTTTCATAAAATAAATAAACTTACGGTTTTAGAGAATCAAATCCAACATTAATCCAATATAGAATTCACAAACATAATCCACTAATAGAATTGCAAGAGTCCTGATAAATAAATGTTCTAATAGTTCCAGGTTCGAATCTTGACGATGTAATCCAAAATGGCTGACGATGTCACGTGATGCAGTTTTTGTTTTTGTGATCCAAATGAAAATTGTGAGCACATGTTCTCCTCCATATAAATACAATAAATTCTCTTGCTCCAACGAATTTACACAATTCCCAGTACAAGGTAATTAAAATTACAACTCAAACAGAAAACACAACTATTAACTTTAAAAGCACAGATTCTACTAATGTTAGCTTCCAAAACACAGCTATATATGTGTAATTCCCTCGTAAACAAAAAGGAATCATGTGCTTCTGGAAGGTCATAGAAAGAAGCTACCCTCACTAAATCACGTACACAAAGAAAGATTCAGATAAGAAAATCAGTCATTTGTCACCCCCAAGAACTAAAACTAAAAAGTTGTCCTTGAAATTAACCTATAGTTTTAGAAGCTTGTTGACACTCTCTGAAGCAGGGCCAGAAATGAGGTTAACAAGCCAAGGTCAAACTGTGTTTACAGATAGAGTCTAGGTCAGTCTGAATTTTCCAGAATAATCTCCCAATTAATGAATTTTAAACCCAAAATGACAAATCTGGATTGACAATTAAAAATAAATTAATTAAATCAAATATATACGTAACAGAGCCGACATAACAGGATATGAGTATAAGCAAGATAAGAGCTGCTAGCACATTGTTTTACAGAATAATCCCTCATCTAAACAATACCTCTCATGAAGAAAATATTAAGTTTGTGTATAAAGAATATTAAATGTAGATGCGCTTTATTGGTCACTAAACACCTTGCTACACACCACACAACGCAGATGACTGTGAAATACAGGACATTTATGTAGGAAATTGCCTTGCTGAAAATTAGAATGGACATTGTGAACATGTGATTGTTGACTATGGGTGATTGTTAGGACAGGATTTAATAGGGACATAATGAGTTGTGGAGATACCAAAATCAAGATTAGGGAAATAAGGAGCTGTGAAGACTCCAACATAAATAAAAGGGTTATAAGGAGTTGTAGAAATGCAATTAAGTTATTTTGACCCAAGACATTTAGTGTAACATGTCCTACCCAAGGAAACATCATGACAGAAGCCATTAGCCACTACATTCTATATCCCCGAAACAATGGAGGGTAATGAATCACAGATGAATATAGTATGGTAGACTAACCAATGAGTTGTCATGGCTCTTGACTCCAGTACTAAAGCCACTTCTGTATCTCCAGCTCAGAGAGGGCATTTTGTTGTTAACTTTGTTAAGAAAGTGTTTTTACTACATTGCAAATATATGCCAACATGTTTCTGTAGCAGCAACTCTATTGATTAGTCCCATTTCAAGTGCTTATTTTGCTCCAACTGACCTGCCAGTCATGATTAGGTCCAGCCAGGGCATGAGACTGTCCTATCAGCTTGGGAAAGCCTGACAGTGTCTCCCTTTATAATAGGCACACCTGTAAAAAAATAAAAAAATATCTGCCATTGATTGGCTTGATGTTGCATTGTTTTATAGCATAGAAAAACAAAATAAGGTATTGTATGACTAAGCAATTGAAATAAATCTTTTAAGCATCTGCCTTTGAGGTAGAGTTAGGAATAAAACAAATTAAGAATTATAACTCATGTAACGTAAGCAACGAAAGATTTTAATTGGCACATGATATTTTCGGGATATTTTATGGACAATGTAATTCTTGCATACTTGGCAATAATTCTCAAGATGCTTTTATCATTTCTGTATTCTTGTTTGTTTACTCTAACCATCTGTAAAACATAATGCAAACATTCATACTGGTAGCACTGCTGTCCATTCTGATTTTCAAGGTCATGTTTCAGTTGGTCAAAATATTTTAACAACTATTTGTATGTTATTGGTATCAGATTCATATGGAATAATTGATATCCAGATGGAGTAATTGATATCCAAATGGAGTAATTGAATAATTGATATTCAGAGAACCCAAAATACCGAGTTGTCATTAAATGATACTTCTAACATTTTGTTTGGTAATATACCACAGACATAGAAACTATGTATCATTCTCTAAAACCCACTAGTCGTGAGACACCAAAAACCCACTAATGCAGACAAACCACATGAGTCAATGGCATAAATGACAAACCAAGAAACCACTAAGGTAACCAACCACAGAAGCCAGCCACATAGATGAGACACCATGGATTTAAAAAGGCAGCCAACTTCAAGGATTGTACAAATAAAAGTGGCAGTCAGTAATTAACATGTTGAAATTATCTGGAAAATTATTATGGTCCTAGTCTGAACAATACAAAAATTGATAAATGTTAGGACATAAACATATCTATCTGACTCTAAATTCTTCAGATTACTTTATTATTATGGTATACATATACCAAAAATTAAAATCTAATTTAATCTGCAAGGTTATCAGTCAGTTAACAGATTTATGTATTTAAATTATATATGTGTGTGTATTTTTTTGTGGGTATTTTTATTATATTATTCTGAAAAGTTTAAATACAGTGATACAATTTTGAAGTTCTATGCCTTGATTGTCAGTAAAATTTCATTGAACAATAGTGATAAATTGTTTAAAATTACATCATCGATAATGACAGCAATGTATATATGAATGTGTGTGCGTCTTCTTTTGTGTGTATTTTTCTTTTGTTATTTTGAAAAGTTTAAATATAGTGATAAATTATGATGTCATGTGCATTTAAGTGTCAAAAAGATTTTACTGGACAATAGCGATAGTGTTTCAAATTTCATCACCTATAATGACAGCAATGTAGGCTTTTTAAAATCCTTACACGGACACAAATACCAAATTATGACTACTATCTAATAAATAATGTGGCATTCTATAAAATATGTATAACTATGCCACACAATCAACAAAATTATCTATTTAACACATTAGATTTCTTACTGTTATATCTGTACAATGACCCTGACACTAAGTTATAACAAATATCTTTACAACAATGTTGGCTTCTTTGTGTACAATCTTCATGAGAACTGATCATAAATTATTACAAGTATGAACGTCATCTTCTTTGTGTAAAATCTTTAAAATGTATGACCCTAATTTATGACAACTATCTTTACAATAATGTAGGGTGGTCTCTAATCCCTAGACTGACCATGATTATAAAATTATAAGAACTAGCTTAAAAACAATGTTGACTTGTATCAAATCCTTAGAGTGACCACAATACTAAATCATGACAACTATCTGTACAAGAATGTAATCTTCTGTAAAATCAGTATAATATTAATATTAAAAATAAATCAGTCAACAGGCACTACCACAGTTCTCAAGTACAAATCTGACAAAGTGGAATATAATATAAGACAAAAACATCTGTCAAGATACAACCACATACAAAGTTCCATGGAACACAAAGACTTTTCATGACTCAAATACTTTCAAACGTTTTATGGAACACAGTAACATGCTTTAAATACGTTCGAACATTTGTGATACAAACAACTGTCATGAGATAACTATTTCTCACCCAAGCAACAAAATAAACAATGGAGAATGTTACACAGCATCATTAAGGAAGTCAATAGGAACATCTTAATGCCTATGTGCAGCAGTTTTGAACAATCTAAAATAAACAGAATAATTCTAGGAAAAACAAAACTGGTTAACAGCTTTGGGAAATATATATGACCTTTTCCACACAACATTAATTGCTTCATTTGTAACTTACCTGAAGATTACATCACATATTTAATAACTGTAAAAAAACGCAAAAGGAAAGGGTCATATTCAGATCTCAACAATTAAACATTTCTGCACCAAGTACATACCAGGAAGTAATTCAATTAACCAACAGGAACCCTAAAAAAGCAGTTCAAAATATAATAGAATTACTCAGAACAACAGGGCTCATTAATAAAATATCAGATTAAAATAATTACATCAAGATCAAATAACTCACTAGTCCTGGATTTTAACCTTATATTTTAAAATAATTACATCCTCGCGGAATGGGAGTGTACAGGATCAGAAGGGACTCCGTTACCCCTCAAGGGGAGCTCACCTACACTACGCTGGTATAACACACTCATGACGATACCTGTGCAACCAAACCTAACAGGATGTTGTAACACTCTAATGAATTCACCAGGAAAAACAAAAATAAACATTGAAATATGTTAGAAATAACAACATATAGGACCATACAAAATGATAAAACATGTGTCTAGGAATCCACCTCTCTGTCTGCTCCTAAATCTCTCCCTATATACAGCTTCATTGACAGCATTAGTATGCAACTAAACTATGATTTACATGTTCAGATTAGAACCCCAACAATCCGGGATATCGTCATGGTCTAAAATGTGACCATTAAAATCGTAACCTGTTTTATGGCCTTAAATAGATATTATGAGGTAGTCTCAAAGTCCAAAGACTATCAGGCGACACAATGTTGCAATATAAATTTATTAACTCAGATCCTCAAATTAATATTACTATAAGGTAGTCAAAGACCAGACTATCAGGCCCCGCATCACAAGGCTGCATTATAAACTAAGCTATAAGAACGAAGGCCTATAACATGATTTAGGTGGTCAATACCTGACCATCTAGCATGACAGCAAACTGCTGCAATAAATTTGTTACACAATAACCTTAATTACGTTAAATTTTTACGTCGAATAATTTCCAACGCGAAAATAGGCTGTCATATTTGGTTGTATACTCTACTTTAATAACAGCACAAAGTATTCCAAATTGTTAAGGGAAAACACGGAATTGATACGACGGGAGGAAGCAACATCAAGATGGAGGAACAACAAAAGCAAGACATCCAAGAAGGACACAGGGACTCGCCGGACGGAATGAGGGAACATCGGTTACACCCTGTAACACTAAATCAAAAAGACCTTTTAAGGGCTATTGCCATTTATACTTACACATTTTCCTTTTGGCTCAGAAACTCTATTCGACAATCTCGTTCTTCAAAAATGAAACTTGATCATTTTTCGCTCTACACCATCAAAATTAACAACCCACTAAACCTGACATTGACCAACCTCCACATGTCACTTCACATACCTAGTTTACAAAATTGATAGGGAAAACACCAAATGTACACTCTGTACTAGACAAAAATTGGAATGTTAGGATGTTAGGAAAAAATATAACGTGAAAGAGTGACTCATTTACACAGGTGCCTTACACAATATCGGTATAGAGTGTCCACTAGCAACAACTTGACTCGATTTGATAAGGCTAGGGCGTGCAAGACGAACGACATCAACGTGCCAGTTCACAGATCCTTTTTCTCCGTCTCCGCTGCCTGACTCCAACACCAGCACATGTCTATAAGTGGAAACCATTTTCTACTAGTCATAATTTGGTGCCATTGCACCTCTAGCTCTGCATCTTCCAATTGGTTCATAGGGATGAGTGCGTGGCTGTTCTATTCCAACTCACCTAGGTCTTTCATTCATGTCGATATTCAATTATAGGGGTGCGGCATGACGACCAAATTAAATAGCATACTATGTATACATAAACGCCCGTGGGGATGTGGCACCATTCCTTCCTCAAGGGAAACTCTAAATCACTACCATATTAATTGGTACTTTAAAATAGTCAACAAATGACATTCGTGGCCGGTTTCACTTAAAACCAAAAATTCATACATTCATTCGTTCATTCATTCATTCATTTGAGCGATTCAATTTTGAACACATCAAGATGAACATCGACTTGTTTATCCAACTCCGAGACAGCTGGTTTGGGATCATTGATGCAGAATATGAAGTGGAAAGACTTGAGGAAGAATTTCAGTGTAACCTGGACATTGTAAGCAATTTGAAATTAGCGAGAGATCTATTAAACGATATGATAAAAGGGGAAGTCAAGAAATTAAGAAGAGTTATTAAAACAAAATATACAAGAATACGGGACTTGAAGGAGGCACTTCATAATATCATCAAAGTCTGGTGCTTTCTAGAAGAAACATTAAATTTGATAGAGTGGGATTATGTGAAGTGGGGACTAGACCGGCTAAAGAAAGCAGAAACAATGATGAGAAAGGTGATGGAAGAAGAGGTGATCAAGATTAAAGATAGCTGGGCTAAGGAGAGAAAGGAACAAAACAACAAAAAGAAGAAAGAGGACTTTGATCAACTAAATCAGAGATGAATCAAAGTTCAGGAAACATTTAGAGCTATTGGACATCATAACTAGATTCCCGAGGACGAAAAGAAGAAGAAAACGTGAATCATTGGAAGGTGGTGGAACAACGGCAGAAAATAAAAGAAGTATCCAAAGGCCCTTTTTAGGGCCACTCATATGCCTCGAAAAGATATTTGCTTTATTTGCCTCTATTTTCCCCCTTGTCTCTAGACATTCCCACAAAAAAATGATATTCCCCATGTTCAATTTCCCTTGTCGTTATACAGGTCCACCATGTTCATTTTTTCTTGTCGCCAGATGGTTCCAAATATTCCCATGTTCAATTTCCCTTGGCCCCATATCGCCCCATGACCTTTTGACCCATATCGCCCCAAGCCCTTTTTGACTGGAAGTTCCATTGTCCCCATAAATCTTTGCCCCAAACCCTTTTTGATTGGATTTTCCATTGTCCCCATATCGCCCCAAGCAGCAGAGGGGGCGAGCCAGACAACATTTTTAAACAAGTTTTCAATGAAATCAGGCTTCTACGGCCCAGATGTGGTGAATCGGATAGCGCTTTCATGGATCAGTCCAAAAAAAATCAAATGAAATCAGTCAAAGAAAAAATATGAAAGGTGAATCAGCAAGATAAGAGCTGCTAGCACATTGTTTTACAGAATAATCCCTCATCTAAACAATACCTCTCATGAAGAAAATATTAAGTTTGTGTATAAAGAATATTAAATGTAGATGCGCTTTATTGGTCACTAAACACCTTGCTACACACCACACAACGCAGATGACTGTGAAATACAGGACATTTATGTAGGAAATTGCCTTGCTGAAAATTAGAATGGACATTGTGAACATGTGATTGTTGACTATGGGTGATTGTTAGGACAGGATTTAATAGGGACATAATGAGTTGTGGAGATACCAAAATCTCCTTCAAATCTCTTTCAAAATCAAGATTAGGGAAATAAGGAGCTGTGAAGACTCCAACATAAATAAAAGGGTTATAAGGAGTTGTAGAAATGCAATTAAGTTATTTTGACCCAAGACATTTAGTGTAACATGTCCTACCCAAGGAAACATCATGACAGAAGCCATTAGCCACTACATTCTATATCCCCGAAACAATGGAGGGTAATGAATCACAGATGAATATAGTATGGTAGACTAACCAATGAGTTGTCATGGCTCTTGACTCCAGTACTAAAGCCACTTCTGTATCTCCAGCTCAGAGAGGGCATTTTGTTGTTAACTTTGTTAAGAAAGTGTTTTTACTACATTGCAAATATATGCCAACATGTTTCTGTAGCAACAACTCTATTGATTAGTCCCATTTCAAGTGCTTATTTTGCTCCAACTGACCTGCCAGTCATGATTAGGTCCAGCCAGGGCATGAGACTGTCCTATCAGCTTGGGAAAGCCTGACAGTGTCTCCCTTTATAATAGGCACACCTGTAAAAAAATAAAAAAATATCTGCCATTGATTGGCTTGATGTTGCATTGTTTTATAGCATAGAAAAACAAAATAAGGTATTGTATGACTAAGCAATTGAAATAAATCTTTTAAGCATCTGCCTTTGAGGTAGAGTTAGGAATAAAACAAATTAAGAATTATAACTCATGTAACGTAAGCAACGAAAGATTTTAATTGGCACATGATATTTTCGGGATATTTTATGGACAATGTAATTCTTGCATACTTGGCAATAATTCTCAAGATGCTTTTATCATTTCTGTATTCTTGTTTGTTTACTCTAACCATCTGTAAAACATAATGCAAACATTCATACTGGTAGCACTGCTGTCCATTCTGATTTTCAAGGTCATGTTTCAGTTGGTCAAAATATTTTAACAACTATTTGTATGTTATTGGTATCAGATTCATATGGAATAATTGATATCCAGATGGAGTAATTGATATCCAAATGGAGTAATTGAATAATTGATATTCAGAGAACCCAAAATACCGAGTTGTCATTAAATGATACTTCTAACATTTTGTTTGGTAATATACCACAGACATAGAAACTATGTATCATTCTCTAAAACCCACTAGTCGTGAGACACCAAAAACCCATGTAAATTTATTGTTTCAAATCCGTGTGGGGCAGACTGAGCATGACTAAAGAAATTTCTAAATTGATTGAAGTCCATATCGGAACACCATGTCTGCCAAATATTTCGTAGCGTATGTGTATCAACTCCATTAAACACACACAACACATTACAATTATCGCGAATCACTTTTGGTATTTGTGTGTAGCGTTGAGTGACATATATCACATCAGTGTTTTTGTGCCTGCCTCGGGAAAAAATCCTTGCAGGGTTTTTTTGTTTATCTAACATTACATCGTCGTATACAACTAAATTGTTGATACTTCCATCGAGGTCTTCTACTGATGGTGCCTCGTCAATATCGGTTATAAATTCAATAATATCCTCGCCAGCAATCTCTGAAGCGTTTTCATTAAAATCTTTTAGCACTTCATAGCATCGTTGGTCATCTACGCTAGGGGCAATTAAATACAACTTATCCCACTTCATCCATCTCATTATTAAATTGAGCAACAATTGCGTTTTGCCGGATCCAGATGGCCCGATTATAATTGCGCGGATAGAGTTTGGTAGCGCTGCATGATGCTTAACTGGTTCTCTTGGTTTAGTCGCTGAAAAATCAATTATATTCATATCTCTATACATAAATTATGGATCTATATTGTGTGAAGTGTAAGGCGCGTACTGGCACAAATGATGTGACGACGATTACAACTAAAAATAACAGATCTGCACTTACTGGTAGATGTGCAACATGTGGTATAAAAAAATTTAGATTTATTTCTATGAAATCCGGAAATGTTTTTAAAAAAAACGAGGAGGTGATATCGCAGCCAAATTGGCAAAGCTCCCTGGAACCCCATGGGCAAAGTACCCCGGAGAAAAGCACCTTCCAGGATATAGCTACTGTGGCCCCGGAACACGATTAGATATCAGACTTGATGATCAAAATCAACCCCGATCCGGCGAGTATCCGATAAACGCTATTGATAAGGCATGTCATGCTCATGATGTTGCATATAAAAGCAGTAATCTGCAAAACAGGCATCTCGCGGATGTGGAATTAATTCATGCGTTAAATGCTGTTCCTGATAAATCTTTGAAAGAAAAATTGGCTTCGTGGTTGGTAAAATCAGCTATGAAAGGCAAATTGATGATGGGCGCTGGTAATTAATAATATGGAATCTATTTATTATTCTCCAAAAGGATACTGGAGGGGTAACGCTGCAATCAGTAAACTCGCTAACGCCGCAAAAGTGAAAAAGGCTACTGCGGCTAATTGGTTATCCAAACAGGCTATATGGCAAATTTATCTACCGCGTCCTAAACAAATCAATTTCTCGCATTTTGATGTTACCGGACCCAATGAAGTTCATCAAGCTGATTTATTGTTTTTACCACATGACGACGGTTACAAATACGCGCTAACCGTAGTTGATATTGCAAGTCGATACAAAGAAGCAGAACCGTTAAAAACAAAATCGGCCACTGAAGTAGCTTCTGCATTTGAAAAGATTTATCGAAAGGGTCCTCTGCACTGGCCAGATCTATTACAAATTGATCCTGGCAAGGAATTTCAGGGTGCAGTGTTATCTACAATGAAATATCACAATGTCACCATCAGACGGGGGCATACTGCGCTACATCGTGATCAGGCAATTGTAGAACGGTTTAATGAAACCCTTGCTGAGCGGTTATTTGGATATCAATACGCAAAAGAATTCATCCAAGAAAAAAGATCCCGTGAATGGGTTAAAAGATTACCATCTGTGATTACTGCACTGAATAACGAGATTACTAGAACAATCAACATGAAACCTATCAACGCGATTAAAAAGAAGTCAATACCTGAAATGGAAATTCAAAAAGATTTCAAAGAACCAATTCTTGGTAGTAATGTCATTGTGAGGTACTTATACGAACCAGGAGAGCTTGAGGGTGGCAGAAAAAGGGCTACTGATCCTATATGGAGTGTTACTGCACACAAGATATCTAGTGTAACACGATCTACGGGTAGACCTCCAGTCTATAAACTGGATTCAACTGCCCCTCAGCGGGGTTTTACTAGACAACAATTACAAGTGATTCCTGACGATACTCAATTGCCGCCCCATGGTCTTAACTAGCACCAAGGGTGCTGGCACCCCGGCGTCTATTGCACTCAAGACAAGTCAACATCACATTATTTCTGACATGACCGAGATTGTTATTTTTTCTGTCTACGGTGAATTGGCGAGGATCCTTATCCAAATACTGCCAACGAATTATACAATTGCAACTTGCGCAGTGATTATTCTGTTTTTTCTTCAAAGTGATTATTAATTTAGCATCAATATCAAATTCTTGCTGTTTTTTTTTGTCTTGTTGTTTGTAACCGGAGAGTTTTTTTATCAATAATTTTAATATCAATATCATCTATTGTGGTGTTATTATCGTCACCAATGATTTCATCATCAAAGACAATTCTTCGAAGTTGATTTATTTTTCGTACTCTGGATACTGAAAGATAGACTAAATTTGACCATTCGATGCGATTATCTACCATCCAAACAATTGTATCTGATATAGTCAATCCCTGTGAAGAATGTATTGTTGCTGCGTATCCTAGCGTCCATGGGGATTTATTAGCACGCAATGCATCTTCAACGACATTGATATCAACCAGCACAATATCATTTAATACTAAATTCTGTTTTTCACTCTGTCCTGGAATATCAACTTCTATGTTCTGTTTTCGTGTATCCGATGGCCTATAACATAACGGTACTGGAAGTGTTGCAAATTTTTGTTTATGCAATTCAAATAATTTCATCTGAAGTGTGTCCCTGACTATTTTTCTACTTGCAATGATCAAATCATTTGGTCTCCATGCTTCCCAAAACTCATTCATTGGAGTTTCCGAAATTATTTCACGGGCTATTTCACACTGGATTCTATCCGGTTGTAATCTAATTAGTTTCTTAAATTCTTTTAATTCATTATCAAGTGATCTATGATCGGTACCAATTTCTTCATAATAGTCTACAAAACCCTTTAGCCATTCATGTGGGGATGCACCTACAAATGGTTGTGGTTGGCCGTGATCACCGCACATTACGATTTTTGTATTTTTCAATAACAACCACTCAAGAAATATTTTTAATATATCTTCTGACACTGTGTCTATTTCATCCCAAATGATAATTTCAGGAATAAATTTCTCTCCCATGCGCTCAGGAGTCCATTTATCTCCCTTCCATCGGAAAAAACTGTGATAAGTGCAGGCATTTACCCCTCTCTGTATCATTTCTCTTGCAAGTCTATGAGTTGGTGTTAGCACAATCATGTTTGGATTTTTCCCACGAAATAACTCAATTGCCCGGGTTGTTTTTCCTGACCCACCACAGCCGTTTAAATAAACTGTTTTATACAGGCATATTGGATCAGAAATCGGTGGCGCATTAGAAAATTCTGAACACTGATTGCTTTCTAAATAATTATTTTCAATGGTAACATCTGCTGATGGAATATAATCATGAAGCATTTCCTTCTTAATTCTCCATGACCCCCAATTCTCGTTGCCAGTAGCCTTAAAATCAACCATTTTGCTATTTATGTAAAATGAATCAGTGGCAACTCTAACTGCGGTGTTAGGAAATTTATTGATCATCGAAAACAGATTAATAGAAGCATAACCAAGCATAGAAGCTCTCAAATGTGTATACTGCGGATTGCATCCATCATTATAAGTAACAATTGTACCCAATTTGGTTCCATCGGACAGAAATGCGTCTTTACGATTGACATATAGGCCCTTATTTGTTAAATCCGCGATTACAAAATCGTATTCAGCATTGTCTATAATCAATCGTGAGGAATATCTTGTATTATCGAATTTACCACCCTGAGTGAATTTACCGATTATTCTTCTACTGAGATCTTTTGCTTCGTTGTTTCTGATTTCAAATAACTGTTTGGACCAATTCATGATTTGTTGTTCATTAAAATCAGGAAACAGTTTTCGCTCTTCGCTAATTATTTTTTCTAGATCAGGTTGTGGTAACCAGACTGATTTCTGTGCTCGATAGGATATAATTGCTTCACTGACAATTAATGATTTTAACATCTTACAATCAAGCATATACCGTAATAACACTATTGGCATCCAGTGTTTTTCAGACATGTGTTTACCAATCCAAAGATAACTACACGGATGAAGTCCTGTAGCCATTTCAAATGATACTACACAAGCGAATCCGGTTAAATCGAAATGTGGCAGTGGTCCATTAATAGCAACACGGGTCATTTCGTGTGTGGGGTGTCCAAATCGTTTAAAATATTTCTCGCATTCTCCATACCCGAGAAAACTTCCTGGATAACATGCAATCATATCAACTGAAATAACGGTATCAGGGTCGTATTTTGTATTCCATAATCCTCCATGGCCGTATTCAAGACAGGACAATTTGACATCTGATAAAAACTCACTTCGTGTTGGTTTCCACGCGTTTTTCTTTCTAGCAAAATGTGCTGCAATTGATGGTACTGTAAAACAGTTAGCTAATAATTGATCGTTGTCTTCCCCCTCCCCAGAAAACTCACTAGATAGTTGTTTCATTTGATTATGCAGTTCTTCAGTACGGTATAATTCTCCGTTGGGCTTTACAAACTGATCAAATTTGCATTCTTCGTCTGAAGTACTATGAAATAGCCACATTGACACACGATCGTTTTTACTCAAATGGTAAATAGCATCAAATAATTTCTGCTCTGAAAAAAACTCTTCGGTTTGGGATAGATATTTTACGGTTCTATCCCGTGGGAATATTGTTACTGCAGATGACCACGCGTGTTCGTTATGATCAATAATTTCAATTGGGTTTCCTTTTTTTGATTGATATTTCGGTTCTTTTAATACTTCACCGGTGATTGTCCTTACCGATATTGGAAATCTCAATGATGTTTCTAATTTGGTTATATCTTGAATTGTTGCCCCATGCTCTTTTACCGTTAATTCCCACTCCGTTATTTTTTTTCGTCTTAGATCAGTTAGTTTATTTCCCCGGACGCATTTGTGAAGTGTTCTATTATTCGTTCTGCTACACAATTGAGCCCTGTCGAATATTTCATGGGTGCTAGTTTTGAAATATCAGGTTTTTCATTGAGCGGATAGATCCCGTAAACAACTGCTGTGACAGGATAAGATCTTTCGTAGTAGGGTTTATCAATTCCAGTCAAAATTCCTGGTTTTGAATCCTGATTCACGGTGATAGTTTTTTTGCCCTTCAAGATAGGTTCAAATTTATCCCTAATAATCCATTTTCCATCCTCACGGATAAGGAATTTTATTCGGAAAAAATGACTTTTTTCCCCAAGACGTGAAATTATCACTGCTGCTTTTTCATCATTCATGGTAGCGTCAACAACACCATCAATTCGAAATGTTGACCAACAATAAGATGCTCCATCACGCTTGAATTCATTAAAACAGTCTCTGATGGCTTTATCAAGAATTTTATTCTTGGGTGTATTAGAAACTATATCAAGATTGAATTGAGCATCCTTCCAAGGTAATTTCTTGTTACGTTTTGTAGGTCTATCGCGATTAAATCTAGGATTAATTTTCAATAATCTCTTAAACTCCTTCATGTTTCTGTCTATTAAACGTTTTTTGGGTCTATCGCGATTAAATCTAGGATTAATTTTCAATAATCTCTTAAACTCTTTCATGTTTCCGTCTCTTGGACGTTTGTTACGTTTTTTGGGTTTATCGATATTAAATTTAGGATTAATTTTCAATAATCTCTTAAACTCCTTCATGTTTCCTTCTCTTGGACGTTTGTTACGTTTTTTGGGTTTATCGATATTAAATTTAGGATTAATTTTCAATAATCTCTTAAACTCCTTCATGTTTCCTTCTCTTGGACGTTTGTTTCCGTCTCTTGGACGTTTGGGTCTATCGAGATTAATTTTCAATAATCTCTTAAACTCCTTCATGTTTCCGTCTATTGGACGTTTTTTGGGTTTATCGATATTAAATTTAGGATTAATTTTCAATAATCTCTTAAACTCTCTATCAGTATTGAATTTAGCATTTTTCGAAGTCACTCTCTTGAACTTCCTCATGCTATACTAAAAACAAGTGTCTAAATGAAAGATTTATGTATAATGAATCACTGCAAATGGGTCAGTCATTGAATAAGACAAATAGTATAGTATACGATGACCCAAGAATTCAGACAGCACCCTGTGATTACAAATTATGAAGCATCCAGTGATGGTGTTGTAAGACACTGTATACTGAAGAACCCAGTTGGTGCTGACAATGGTATGGGGTATTTGGTGTTTACTGTTGGAAAGAAGATATATCGCAATCATCGTTTCGTATTTGAATGTTTTAATGGATTGATCAAAGATGGTTTTATTATTGATCACAAGGATTCTAATCGAAAGAACAATTCTTTATCAAATCTGCAAGCTATCACACAAAGTGAGAATACCAAACGAGGAAAGACTGGAAAATGCTCAAAAAAAACGAGACCAGTAAAATCTTTGAATACAACAACTAACGAAGAGAAAATATTTAAATCAATATATGAAGCCGGCAAGTATTTCAATATTTGTAGAGCCTCGGTACAAAAAGTTGCATCGGGAATAACCAAGACGGCTATTTCAAAAAAGAGCGGACAAAAGTTCAATTTAGTTATGTCTGATACGCCATATTTTTCAATTAGAGATATGTCATTGTTATAGAATAATGAATTCTGAAAACATGAATAGCATCATAGTTGAAATAGCAAAATTGAAAAATCATGATATTGAACTATCAGATGGGTTAAATCCTGATCAAATCAAGTCGGATTTTCAGGATATAGAATACGGGGTTAGCACTAACAAATATATGCTACCCAAGAAATATGCACTCATCAAAAGAATTCAGAATTCTATTAGAGACTCTCTTGCATTTTCCAGTGACATCAGTGTGTTTGTTCCGTTGTATACTATCGTAGAACGAATACGAAAATAATTAGGTAACGAATACGAATTGAAAAAAGAAGTCAACTCTAAAATTAGAAACCTACGAGCATTAATTCAAGAAAATTGATTACCCGACCCCCTTATCATTTTTTGATTGCCTGACCATTTATCATTTTTTTTAGCCGACCCTCAAGGGGGATGTCAAAAATCGATGGACGATCAATGGAAAAGTGGGGAAACTATCAGTATTATTTATTTTATATACAATTTTGATACTTTCCTCATCAATGATAGAGCCGTTAAAACACTTCCATGACCGTGTTAAAATCAGTGAATAAAATATATTTCACACACACTGAATAAAAAATATTTCACACACACTGAATAAAAAATCGATGGATGGTTTAGTCGATATGATCAATGGAAAAGTGGGGAAACTATCAGTATTATTTATTTTATATACAATTTTGATACTTTCCCCATCAAAGATAGAGCTGTTAAAACACTTCCACAATGGTGTTAAAAATCCCCCCGATGTCAAAAAAGTGGGAAAAATGTTTTGCAATTGAAAAATTGTTTCTGATTTCAAATAATGGTCAATGAAGCATTAGCAACTAGATTGGCTCGTGAACGACTAGATGCAATTAAGAGATTTGTACCAATTCGTGACTCTGTAAGGAATAAACTGCAACAACGACAGAGTCTTCAGACTGATTTTGCTGCGGGATCTGAAGAATTGTTTAAACCAGTAACCACAGCAACGAAAGGGGTAGAGCGTGCTATACTGGGAGATGATCCTGACGGTAAAAGAAAAGAAGAGGGTCTTATTTCTGTACTTGAAAGACTAGCAGCGAAAACTGAACAAACTGAAAAAACTGAACCACCTACTAATCCGAAAAAAACGACTGTTTCTCTGTTGAATAAATTTACTGATAATGCTAAAACATTAATAAAGCAATTTAATTTATTCAAACCAAAGGATTATCAAGCTTTTGGTGATTTTGCTGCTCAAAGCTATAATTCAAAAAAAGATTTTTTAAAGGACGAGTATAAGGATGATAGAATATCAAGTAATGATTGGTCCGATAATTTGTATAAAATAAATAAAGGGATTGGTCGTTTGAATAAGGATGAGATGGGGTACAGGGAATTTCAAAGGGGAATTAGTAATTATAAAAGAGAACAAATAGAAGAGCGACAACGAGAAATAGAAGAACGACAAGAGCTAAAACGTCAAACACCAACACGTAGACAAACAAGAAGACAAAAAAAACAAGAAGAACTTGATGATGATCCTCTTGATTATTTACAACTCTCAAAGGATGAAAGTTTCTGGAGTGGGATTTCAGGGAAAAATCGTCTAGTTGGAAACACTTGTCCTGATAGTGTTATCAATGATATATCACGATTAGATGTTTTAATCGGAGGATTCCGAGCTGGAAATATTTCACCGGAAATAATTAATGAAGCAGCTGATATCTGTAGACGGTTATTTGCCGGTGGTATCATGGATATCAAAACATATCGAGATTTCATTGACGAGTTAGCAAATGGGTATCACAGTGACTGAATAACAATTGAAAACACTAGTGTTTTTATAATAATGATCATACACTACAATCATGATAAACCAATCCCCGTCTATGTAGTTAATTCACGGTTGCCAGTTTATAGAGCATACTATGGAGATGGTGTAGGCAATACCATTTTAGGATTCTTTTCAAGAATGGCCCCAAAAGTGATGCCGTTAGCTAAACAATTATCAATGAAAGCCATTGATGTTATCCGTGATAAGGGTATTGGTGCTGTTGGAGATCTTGCGGGAAAAGCGTTTTCAACTGCGAAGAATAAAATAACATCATTAGTGAGGCGAAAAAAGAAACCGTTACCGTCTACAGCGGAAATGCCTGCAAGTGTTAGTAAAATAATAAATAACGCAGTAGATAAAAACCTAGCGTCGATGGCTTTAACCCCCGACCCAAATATGATAGCGGGAAGTGGCTTTAAAAAACTACGTCGATGAAATCCTACGGATTTTTACGCTAGCGTTTTTCACGATGAAAATGGAAAATCGAGATTTAGACTCTGATAAATAGAATAATATGTTCAAACAGTCACCTGATCCAGCATTTGATATAGACGCCCCAGTCCCCAAGAATGATTCTGTACGCGATTATCAATATTACGCCTATCATGCCATAGACTCAAATAGTCGAGCAAGAATTGATCTTCAAGTCCATGATACCAGTAAATACTTTTTACCTTGTGAAGCGTTTATTGAAGTAGAAGGAGAAATTGTAACAGCTGTTGATACTCCTGCTGTACCAGCACCGTATCCAGCTGGTACTCAAGTCGGTTTTGTCAATAATGGTATCATGGCGCTATTTGAGAGTGCTAGATATCTCATTGATGGAAAAGAAATTGAGTCCATAGATCGTGATGTTGATGTGGCTACAACAATAATCGGGCTAGCAAGATATTCTGATGATTATACAAGATCAGCAGGACCTTCTATGATGTTTGCAAAGGATGTTAAAAATACCGCTGGAGGAAATCAATTTGTTGTAAGACGACCAAGAAATAATGCTGATAATGCTAATGCTGATGTTGAGAATATGATTATAAATGCTGATCCTAATTTCAATCTAGGAGCTGCGACACGTATTTTAATGTTGGAAGGGCGGCGTAAATCATTTTCATGCGCGATTCCACTGCATCACATATTTGGATTCTGTAGAAATGTTAGAAAAGTTATTTATGGAGCGAAGCATACAGTATCGCTTGTACGAAAGAGTGATGATAATGACGCAATTTGGAGGATTCCAGCAGACAATGCAACTCCCAATGCTGATGCCGGTAAAGTCAATTTAACAAAAATATCATTGTGGATGCCAGTGTTGACTCCAGCAATCACCGCAGAAGAACGATTACTATCATTTATGGACCAAGGAGGAAAGTCGTTGTTGAGTTGGTTATCAGTGAGTACAGATGTTAAACAATCAAATATCAACGGGTTATTCACGTGGAATCTAGCATCAAAACAAGGCATTGCTGCGCCACGTCATATATTTATTGCGTTACAGGATAACACACGAGTTGGCAATCAACTCTCCAGCCATATGATATTTGATCAATTAGGTGTTAAAGACGTCTCACTGAGAATAAACGGCCAGCAGGAACCATCTGAAGATATACAACTTAATTACACAGAAAATCATATTGCTCGCGTGTATCATAGATTGTTGTCATTTATGGCACGTGATCAAAATGTGGATACTGGTTTGCAAATATCACAATTGGATTTTAAAAGTCTCTATCCAATCTATTACTTTTCATTGGAACATCTTGATTTAACAAGACAATCTGTTGTTGATATACATTTTAGAGCTAATGTGACTCGTCCCGGTGCTATTGCTAATTATAGAGCGGTTGCTGTCATTCTCAGCGACAAATCAATGCTACTTGAAGGTGTTGGAGGAAGAATGAGAGTGGTAGATGCACCAGTGGAAAATCTTTGATTGATTTTCTCGATTTTTCATTGAAATTGTAAACGATTTAGAATCAATCTATTATGTATAATGTCATATAGTGTTATTAGTGTTGCGTTAACTCCTGGTCAAATCAAAAAATTGCAATCAGAATCAGCTAAAAAATGTGGAACCACAATCACGTTGAAACCTAATCAAATGACTGGTGGTGCAAATAAATTATCGCTGACAACTCGTCAAATAAAACATTTCAATGATGCACTTGTAGCAAAAAAAGGTGTCCAGATTACTCTTTCTGCGGCTGCTATCAAAAATATGATTAAAACAGGCGGTATATTTCCATTGTTAGCTGCAATACCAGCATTGATTGCAGCAGCAGCCCCAGCGGTGGCTAAAGCGGCAGCGTTAGGAGCCGTTGGTACTGCAGCAGGAATGGCACTAAAGAAGGCAACGGGACAGGGTTATAAAAAAAAGGGAAAGGGTCTAAGACTACCAGGAACCCCGTATTCATGGTACAGCGGAAAAGGCCTGAGACTACCAGGAACCCCGTATTCATGGTACAGCGGAAAAGGCCTGAGACTACCAGGAACCCCGTATTCATGGTACAGCGGGAGATCCGTTCACGGATCAGGCCTGAGAATCCCAGGAACGGTTTATTAATTGAGGAACCGATGATTCCCAAATCTTCGATGATTCCAATGTCCAATTTTGATTTAATGGATGCTGCTAAAAAACTTGCGATTAAAAATTTCAGAGGTGTCTTTATGAAAGATCAATTACCACATCAACCAAACAACACTGAAACCGGAATCATTAATTTAGATAACAGCACCGGACCTGGAACTCACTGGGTTGCATACGCTATTGATCCACGTGGGATTGTCTATTTTGATTCATATGGATTAGCCCCACCAAAAGAGTTTATGCGTTATATAAAAAAATTTCCAATGAAGACTTGGTATTCTACGCTACCAACACAACAAATGAATGATCCACCAATATGCGGAAGCGAAGTATTAAATGTCCTTGATGCTATTTCAGCATCTCGAAAACCACCTCATATTGTCGTAAATGAATACACTAGTAATCGCTTTTTAGAGAGAGGTGTATAAAATATCATGATTGATATTTGGGGAAGACCTCTGAAACCCAAACCCGATGACACTGCAACCGGTGATATAAAAAAAAAATTAAAGATGAAATCGCTGAGACGTTGAATTTAGTAAATGTTGATCCTAATGAGATAGTTGTATTTCAAGACAAACAGGGTAAATTGAAAACCAGTAATGTCTCTCTGGATGATATTTTAGTTAAACAACGACACGCAATCGAGGATACTATCGCGTTATTTTCGGATCAGGGTAAACTCAAACCAGGCGTACTTTTTTCGACGATTACAGATCGATTTAAAACTCTCAACGATTCTGCGTTGGAACTAGCAACACTTCAATCTAAAACCGAAGAACACATAAAACAGTTTACCTCATTTCGTAGAAATATCATTGATAAATTTATTGGAACTACATTCGATAAAATTGAACTAAAACTTCCGGATATCAAAAAATCCATCGATGAGACGAAAATCTTCACCGAGGCCATCAAAAATGATTTTTCGAGGATGATAACAATCATTGAAAAAACAAAAATTCCTCATGAGAAAACCAACAACGTAGTATACACAATACAACACGGATCATTTGCGTGGACACCTACAAACAACAAATTAGATATCACTGCAACCGTTAAAGGTATTTATCGATTAACACTAGTAACACCATTGACTCAATTTAATATTTCATCGTCCAGTTCATCCGGGGTCAATAATACGATTTCAACGATCATCGACAAGAATACAACTGAAAAGTTCACGATAACAGCTACTGATAAAAATTTGGTTAGGGTTTCAATAACGTGGTATGTGGAATTCGTAGCGGATTTAAGTTGAAAATTGCAAAACAATTTTACTAACGGTTTCAATTGAAAACGCTAGCGTATTTAAAATAAAAATGATTTCATCATCGCAATATCGTTATGATCAGGTCAGAGAATTTCAAACTAGACTCAAAACCCTCACTGAGGAGTATGCAATGAAAATTAAAAAATATCGCAGGAGAATTACCGCAATTGATGTTACTGTGTACGCTGTGAGTGGTGTAATCACCGGAGCAGGTATTATACTGTCTTCAGTAACAATGATGGCCCCGATAGCTGTTCCAATTTGCATTTCTGCGGCAACAACAATCGCTGGAATAATTTCAATAATAACAAAAAAAATATCATCATGCAGCCAACGGAAACTACAAGACTACATAATTCAATTTCATGTTGTGTCTACTGCATACTCGCAATTATCCTCATTGATATCGTCATCGCTCGATAATACAATTATATCAGAGAGTGAGTTTTCAGCGATGGTAGGTATTTATGATTCCGCAATATCAAAATTAGAGCAACAACAACAGTATAGTAACAATGACAACACAGATGGAATTACTTCAACAAATAGTGGAGAACACAAACCCAGTACAAACCAGCATGATCTCAATAACATCAACGAATCCAGAATTCAGTGTGAATTTCCCCTCTCCGGTCCCAGTGAAGGAAATCGCGCTAGCAAAATTACGAGTATACCATAGTTGGCCAAATATCAGATCAAAATCATTTGGTGGTCAACAACCGAATAATTCACTGGTATTTGCAAATAAGAATAAAGACGACGGTACCCCAGACTGGAACGTTGTTTCCATACCAACCGGATCATATCAAATTGAACAAATCAATGCTGAATTCGCGCGTAGAATAAAATCGATTACTGGAAAAGAATCAAAAATAGCTATAACGGTTCATGAGCCAACACTATCATCTGCAATTGAAATAAGCACAGAAGGATACGTCGTAGATATCTATCAAAGCTCAATAAGGACCGTACTAGGATGGCCTGAAAACCCACCAGGGAGAGAAATTGTTGATTTACCAGAACCAAAAAAATCTGATTATATCACAGACAATAAATCATATCACGATTTTAACCCGATTATTATCAGTGGGAATTTTTAACTGATCACTTTCGTTATCATTATGATAATGAAGGAAAATGGTCAATTGTACAGCCGGAGGGTGGTTGGACCGAATTTCGTTCATATCATATCTCGAAATTTTTTAATGATCTTAAACGAGAACATAAGAATCATTTAGATAAATTACGGCAGAGTTTTCAAGAACAATCGTCAAAAACTTCAATTATCAAATACACGGAAATATTAAATCAAATCGTACACTATATAGAATTATTTCACACACGACTTATTCAAGCAGTATTAAATGCCAGAGACCATCAGTATGATAGTAATAGAGTAAAATTTGCAAACACATATAATATACGCGTAGAAGATATTTCGACATTTAAGTTTCCTGAGTATAATGGTCCAGAACTAAAAAAATCAACCAATGATCTCCTCGATGAATACTTTCCTCAAATAAAGGAAGAAATTGCAACCACCACCAACAATCCT
The DNA here is from genome assembly GCA_030141615.1 of Unio pictorum. Lineage (NCBI taxonomy): Eukaryota > Metazoa > Mollusca > Bivalvia > Unionida > Unionidae > Unio > Unio pictorum. Next base: position 3,170,327 of record JARLTB010000316.1, read on the forward strand.
CAAACATAATAATGACCCAGATGGTGGTGGCAGGCATATTGCTCCGTTCAATGTGAATATTTCATCGGTGATAGCGATCAATTTAGTGTGTGATGTTATCGAAGGAAGCTATCAAATAAATTTAGAACGATCAAATCAAGCTCAGCAAGGATATATTTTGTATTCATTTGCACCAACAGCTCCTCCAGGGTTTCTAATTATTGAGTCTCCGGTGAATCCAGTCTATATGCGATGTCATAATAATTCATTAACCAGAATTAATTTCAAACTCACTGACCAGTCTAATAATCTGATTGATTTACAAGATGAGGTTTTACAAATTAGTCTGTTTGTGAAATCCTGAAAGGATTTTCGTCCTAAGGGCTTTCGTCCTATGACCCTAGGATCGGACTCGGTTGAAAAGTTTTTACTCATTTCATTGATTTCATTGAAAACTTGTCTGATTCACCTTTCATATTTTTTCTTTGACTGATTTCATTTGATTTTTTTTTTTGGACTGATCCATGAAAACGCTATCCGATTCACCACATCTGGGCCGTAGAAGCCTGATTTCATTGAAAACTTGTTTAAAAATGTTGTCCGGCTCGCCCCCTCTGCTGCTCCCCATATTACTACTTATCTACAATGAGTCGGATGCCATTACCCGGCAATATATCAGATAGGGTCTGTACACATAAAGCACTCAACACACGAGATAAAATTTGAAGTGGTGAAACTTAAGCTTACAATTTACTATCTACATTTTAGGGTCTGCAAACATAAAACGCTCAACAGACGAGAAAAATATTCAGTGCACATGAGACATGATAGTACATTTCTGACATAAAACATGCGCGCCTCTGAAAATCGTAGGATTGTTCACAATCGAACCTTATCAACACATATGTTATTACAATCATATTTGCTAATAAATAACTAAATCATGATGATACATTTTAAATTTTATTTAATCCATATGTTTTTTTTTTCCGAATGTTAAATTTGACCAGAGTATATTTCACAATTTTCCATTTTAGCCACTCCATTGACATATGGGACACTTTCCATTTTTGCTACGACTTGCATCATATCAACAGTGTATTTTAAATATTCATGACAAAATAGTTTTCAAATTGTTCTTTAAAACAAAGTTAAGTGTAAGTTGTATAAAATACTATTATATTTATGAGCCTTTAAGTACACGTTTCAAACGTGTCCCATATATCAATGGAGTGGCTACAATGGAAATGTGTCCCATATGAAAGATCAATATATGGGATGAACAAACAAAAGATATAACCAAAGCAATGAATAATAAACAGATGATGGGACATGAAAACAAACTAACGAGGTACATATGATTAAGACAGGAAGAAGCATTTTCAAGAGATATGTATAGCTAATTAATACTTGGAGATGAATAATCAAACGATAGGTATAGCTAATTAAGACTTGGAGATGAATAATCAAGCAATAGGTATGGCTAATTAAGACGTGGAAATGAATAATTAAGAGATAGGTATGGCTAATTAAGACGTGGAGATGAATAATCAAGAAATGCATGTGCCAAATTAAGAGGTAGAGAGGAATAATCAAGAGATAAGCATGACCAATTAGGAGGTGGAGATGAATAATACAAATATACGTATGGATATTTAGGTGGATAGGAATAATCAAGAGATAATTATGGCTAATTAGGACGTAGAGATAAATAATCAAGAGATATAAAGGACTAATTAGGAGATGGAGATGAATAATAAAAATATACGTATAGCTAATTAGGACGTGGAGATGAAAAATCAAGAAATAAGTATGACTGATTAAGTGTTGGAGAGAATTAATGAAAAGCTTAAATAATAGCAAACAAGCTAATGAAAACGGCGGGAAACATAGGGACTGATGTCTGTCTCTGTGTGTGATTTAAATTTTTAACGTATTTTTGGCAATTTTAGTCAGTTTATATTAATTTTATTAATTTAATAGTGATGTATAGTACCATAACTGATACTTCCGATACTGGGATGAGAGCAGTTTAATAGCAATAACAAGACAGGATTCAATGAATACGTCAAAAAGATGAATAGAACGTAAAATTTAGTAATTTCTATTAAAAATTGAAAACAACAAATGGATTCTGATTAATGTATTTTAATGGAAACACGGTAGATAACGAAGCCCAGTCTCCCCTACATCCGGAGAGCGTGCGTTCGTAATGTCGAACATCCAAATATTTCTCTAAAGTTCACATACACAATATCGTGTTTAGCCTCTCTCTCTCTCTCTCTCTCTCTCTATCTCTCTCTCTCTATATATATATATATATATATACATACATATATATATATATATATATATATATATATATATATATATATATATATATATATATATATATATATATATATAACCCTGTTTCAAAACCCACCGTGATATCCACACTATCTCGGCCCGACCTATATAATTTAAGAGCTATTTATATCCTTGTTAGGCTGAGATATAATATAAATTCTGTCAAACAATTTCGTGTACCAGTCAAGTTATATACATGCCTACGCATGACCAGGAAGAAATACCAGCGTGATCAGTTTTAGACTTAGAGAGTACATAAAACATAACAAGTTATACCTCAATATTAAATAGGAAAATAAAGGGAGATACTTCATAATGGCGACTGCCATAACACGTACTGAAGACGAACCAACATGTCCCATCTGTTTGGGATTATTCAACGTACCAAGACAGCTGCCGTGTGCCCACACATTCTGTCAGAGTTGTCTACAGTCCTACATCACAAACAAGGCTTTAGAACACGAGAAAAAGAGATGCATTGAGTGTCCGGTATGTAGACAAACAGCAGGTAATTTTAAACATAATAAATCAACTAGTGAATGGGCGTCTCTCTTTCCAGTCGACACTGTCATGCAATCCATGTTACCGACGAAATCGAAAGTAGATCGTGTATGTTATGCTTGTAACGCCGAAGGCTCCTCTGTCACAGCTACAGGGTTCTGTGCAGTATGCGAGGAAGCAATGTGTGATGACTGTCTAAAATTCCACAAGAAACAGACAGTCTCCAAAGCGCACTCTATTCTTACAATGGATGAGTTATTGAACAATCCACAAAATGTGATGACATTTGCTGAAGGTTTTACATGTCTTGATCACAAAGATGAAGATCTAAAATTTTACTGCAATAATCACAAGATAGCCTGTTGTGGAATGTGCTTCTTAGAAAACCATAAAACTTGTTCTGATGTGAGAAAGTTGAAGGAGGAACTCCCTGCTCTACTTCGAGAAACCAAACCAAGTGAAATCATTGAAGAGTTGAAGAAACTGGAAACTCACTTAAAAAGGTTTATTGATGTAAAGGAGTCTAATATGAATGATCTAGAGTCCCAAGTTAATGGACTGACTGATCAAATCAGAGAAATGAGAAATAAAATTAATACAGCTTTGGACGAATTAGAGATGAAAGTGAAGATGGAGGGAAAGAAAATCCACAAAGAAGTTGCTATTAGGACACAAGAAGAGAACCATCAATGCTTGTCACTCATTCATGCCATAAGAAATTCTCAACTTCTTTGTGAAACAGTCCACAAATATGGAATTGATATACAAAAATTTCTGACTGCAGAAAAAATTAAGTCACAACTACCTTTATACTACTCTCAGGTCAGAGAAAAGTATGAGAGGACAGACACACCTACAGTGCAGTTGAAATTCACTCCACTGTTAGAATCTATTATATCACTCTCATCATCCAATTTCGGAAAACTTGTGACCATGACTGTCTCAATCTATACTATACCTGGTTTGAGGAAACCAACAAAGGAATGTCAGGTTGATAAAGTTGAAACATTTGATGTATATGTCAGTGGAAATGAACCGTACTATACTGGCATTACTATTCTGCCTAGAAACAGGTTCATGCTTGTTGATCATTTTAATAGTCAGTGCATTCTTCTAAACAATTCACATCAAGTAGATACAACATACAAACTCCAAGAAAAGCTTCATGACATTTGTGTGACAGGTGATGAGGAAGTGGCTGTGACTGTGTATAATGAAAAGAAAATTAAGATTCTATCAGTCAGGGATGATGTCATCAGTCCAGTCAGAACAATAACAACTAAATATGAGTGCTCTGGAATAACATCAGCTGGGAAGGGAGAGTTGGTTGTAGTTGGGGACTGTGGCAATAACAAGCGTTCCTGGAGTCTGATCAGAGATGGGAGAGAGGTCAATTATTCTGATCAGTATGACTCAAAAGCTGGAACCGTAAACTACATAGCACTGAATAACTCTAAAACACTAGTCTATGTTACTGTGCCTGATAAAAAATCCCTTCACTGTTTCAACATGGAAGGCAAGAAGCATTATACCTACAGTCCAGACAACCTCAAAGGTCCTTTAGGAGTAGCTGTGGACAGTGATGACAACATCTATGTTGTTGGGTGTAATTCTCATAACATTCATCAGTTATCACCAGAAGGGTGCATCTTACAAGTCATAACTAAAGGAGTGCCACGGAATCCATGTGCAATTAGTTTTGACAACAGTAGAAATACTTTTATCATTACAAACTTTTCTGAAAAGCCAAAGTTTCACATTTAACAACTGAAATAAAATTTAAAAACCGGAAATCTAATCATCATAGATCATATGATAAATGACTTTTGCAGAAATAGTTTCATGGATGGTGCAAATAACTGAATCTCAAGCTATGTTTTATTGTGAGATGATTTATGCCACTTATATAATAGTTATATATGCATAAGCTTCATAGATGACTTTTTTTTATATTATTATATTCTTTTCCTTACCGGCAATACTAAATAACCATTCATGGAGTTATATTGTGAGATGATTTATGTCACATATAATACAATATTATTTTGGGTAGTTTTTTGGGTAGTTATTTTGGGGAGTTTTTTGCATGAGCCGCACAGATGAGGTTGTTTTTGTTAATGATACCATCTGTCGGTATCCATGGACACACTGAAACTTCTCCCCCTTTTGATATATACAATTTCTTTACTGACTATTAAATAACTATATAAATGAAAAAGGATGGTATTTTTTAGATTATACACCATAAAAAATGATATAATCAAGTTTGGTCATTCATGGTGGTGAATGATTACCAAATCAATATTATAAAGTGAAAACTGAAATTAAAATCTTTAATTTCATGCACATATAAGGTAAATAAGGATTATTTTCCTACTCCCAAAGAAACTAATGAAACAAATGAAAGGTTTGTATTATTTAGATGATAAACTGATGTAGCATATATGGTGACCAAATAGATTGGTGGAAAAACAAACATAAAATTGCACAGAAAGTGGATTATAATACAGGGAATAGTTACAATAGGTTTTCATAATTTGTTACTTGCATTTACCTCAGACATTGAAATCTACCTAATTTGTAAGTACAATTTTTGGCAGTTAACAATGAATTTTGAAATGAAACTTTTGTTTTTGTCTTGTCCTATTGCATGACATGTATTATTAGATTAATAATGCTCAATTAATTCCAAGAAAAATCAAATATTTGAATCTTTTAAAATACTTATTTCTATTGTATCATTTACATATCATCCTTTAATATTAAATATGCCTTGATGAACATGCATATTCAGTACACATCATTTGTTGGATGTATCTATCTGACAACCCGTAAACTGGTAGTATTTCTCCATTTCTTCTCAACCTATTGCTATAATTTCTTCCCCTCTAATGGTACTGCTAGAATTACCAATCCTACTATTTCTATTTCTTCTAATTGTAAAACAAGGATTACTACTCCTACTATTTCTATCTGGACCTTGCATAAACTAAAAGCAAAACAATTCAAATTGAAAAATACATTTATCAAATTCTTTCATATTTTTAAAATTCTCTCTTTTAAGTAAATTTAGTAACGATTCATTTCTGAAATAGTCTACCACTGGCAAATAAATTTTATATTTGATTGCTTGGCAAATTTATTTAATATTTTGATTGCTACAACAGTATGTGTACTAAAATCAGACTTGTCAAGAACCCTCTCTTCATGTCCTCAAAAAAAGAGAATGACCATACGAGGTCTGTCTAAATATTTCATTAGTACACTAGTGTGCTGAGATCTACATGACAATGATGGATGGGCCAAAGTCTGAGGCCTGTATAACCTTGTATGCCCCTGTAGTACTGCTAGTAAATACCTCGATGGATTTATTCCTATGACATCTCTAACACAGACAAACGACAAACAAACTCACAGGAAAGCCCTGTGACATTTGTGTGGTGGGTGATGAGAAAGTGGCTGTATCTTTGTATCATCAAAATAAAATTCCGATTCTATCAGTCAGGGATGATGTCATCAGTCCAGTCAGAACAGTAACAACTAAATATAAGAGCTCTGGAATTGCAGTAGTTGATAATGGAGAGATGGCTGTCATTGGAGACTGTGGTAATGACAAGCCTTGCTGGAGTCTGATCAGAGATGGGAGAGAGGTCAATTATTCTGATCAGTATGACTAATTATCTGGATACTTACATACTTAAACTACATAAACTACCACATTGAAAAACACGAGTGTATGTTAATAATAATAACAATCCCTTCTATGTTTTAATATGGAAGGCCAGATGCAGTATACCTACAGTCCAGACAACCTCAAAAAACCTTTCGGAGTCGCTGTGGACAGGGATGACAACATCTATGTTGTTGGATGTATTTCTCATAACATTCATCAGTTATCACCAGAAGGGTGCATCTTACAGGTCATAACTACAGGAGTCGAGGCCCGAGTGGCCGAGAGGTCTAAAGCGCTGTCCGTTACGGACAACTGCCATCTCACCTCTGTCTGCGTGGGTTCGAGTCAAAGATTCGGCTAATGTAGTTATGTGAGAAAGCTTGCCAGTAGCTTCTCGTGGGTCGGTGGTTCTCTCCGGGATTTGTCCGGGTTCTTCCTCCACCATTAATACTGGCCGCCATATATAGCCTATATTGTGCTGAAAAATGGTGTTAAACCATAAAAAACAAAAAAAACTACAGGAGTCACACTGAATCCAAGGGAAATCAGTTTTGACAACAGTAGAGATACTTTTATCATTATAAACTCTTCTGAAACCCAAAAGCTATATATTTACCAAATGAAAGAAAACTTAAAAAACTGGACATCTAATCATCATAGATCATATGATAAATATATACAATATGCAGAAATAGATAGTTGAGGTTTCTTTGAAGGTGCAAATAAATGAGTCAGTTCATGGAGAGACACTTCTCTCCCTTTTATATATATTATATCCTTTTTCCTAGTATTTTGGAATATTAAATAACTATATAAATGAAAGAGAATGGTATTTTTCAGATTATTCTTTGGACTTCATACCTAAATTAAGAATATTATTGTAATCATAGGAAATGAAACACAATATAATAAAGTTGTCATTTATGGTGGTAAATGATTACCAAGTCAATATTATTTAATGCACCTATAAGGTAAATAAGTAATATTTTGTTAGTCAAAAATAGTGAAACAAAGAAAAGGTTTGCATTTTTTAGACTGCTTGAAAATCAAACATAAAATGAATTGCACCAAAAGGTGGGTTATAATACAGGGAATAGTTACAATGAGTTTTCATAATTTGCTACATAGATTTACCTCGTATTTTGAAATCTAATTTGTAGGTACAATTTACAAGCCCTTTTGGCATATAGCAATGAATTTTAAAATGAAACTTTTGTTTTTCTCTCATCTTTATTGCATGACATCTATTATTAGATTAATAATGCTCAATTATTAACATGTGAAAATATATATTTGAAGGTTTTGATATATTTTTATTGAAACATTACATATCATCCCTTGTTAAATATTAAATTCCTTGATGAACATAAATATTCATTACACATCATTTGTTGGATCTATGTATATGACAGCCTGTACACCAGTAGCATTCCTCCATTTCTTCTCAACCTATTGCTATAATTTCTTCCCCTCTAATGGTACTGCTAGAATTACCAATCCTACTATTTTTATTTCTTCTAATTGTAAAACAAGGATTACTACTCCTACTATTACTATCTGGACCTTGCATAAACTAAAAGCAAAACAATTCAAATTGAAAAATGTTCCTACTATTACTGCTTTTTCATCCCTTCTAATGGTACAACTAAGATTACCAATCCTACTATTACTTTCTGAATTTTGCAAAACGTAATAAAATCAAAACTTAAAATATTTTAAAATGTTTTAAAAGACTTGTGTACCATCTCCTTCATAAATTATTTTCTCTCTTGTTTCAAGTAGATTCAGTACTGACTCGTCACTGCACTTTTATTCATTTGGTACATTGATTTTATATTTTGATTGCTACAATAGTTTCATTAGTACACATTTGTGCTCAGGATCTAAAAAATCAGAATGACCATATGCATGAGGCCTGTCTAAATCTTTCATAATACACTACTATGCTGAGATCTACATGACAATGCTGGATGGGCCAATGTCTGAGGACTATCTAACCTTATATGCCCCATAAAACGTCTTGTAAAATATTGAATAGCTCTACGCATAGGACATATCTAATTTTACAGGAGGGGGTCCTCTATTCCTGGTAACTACTTGTGAAAAACTGTATGGCCCAGTATCTAAGAACTTTCAGTCTTATAAGGGTCCCACGTCTTCTGAGAACTAGTTGTCTAAGCAAGTTGATTCTATGCCTGAATCCTGTGTAAATCTTGTATGGACCTTTTTTCCAATGAAAGATACAGATCAAAACTTTTTCATGGCCCTATGGCTGAATCCTGTCTAAATCTTGCATGGAATTTTTTTCTAATGAAACATACTAGTATAAAATGAATGGCCCTATGCCTGAATCCTGTTGAATCCTTGTATGGACCTTTTTGTCTAATGAAACATACAAGTCAAATCTGGATGGCTCTGTGTCTGAGGCATGTCAGCAACTTATATGGGTCACTCTCCCAGAATAAAATGCATGAGGCCTAGCTAAGTGTTATATGGGGGACGGGTCCCTCACTATTCTGAGAATTATTTGTAAACATTCGGTGCCCCTATGCCCAATGCCTGTCTTAATCCTCTGACTGATAATTAGCTGTCAAAATGGATGACTATGCCTACAACCTGTAATACTCTTTCACTCCATGCATGAAGCCTGTCTTAATCTCTTCCACTTATAACTAAAGCCTGTCTACTGAAAGAGCCTTGTTGATTGGGTCGTATATTTCCTAATGAAAGAGCCTTGTTGATTGGGTCGTATGTTTCCTACTGAAAGAGCTTTGTTGATTGGGTTGTATGCTTCCTACTGAAAGAGCCTTGTTGATTGGGTCGTATGTTTCCTACTGAAAGAGCCTTGTTGATTGGGTCGTATGTTTCCTACTGAAAGAGCCTTGTTGATTGGGTCGTATGTTTCCTACTGAAAGAGCCTTGTTGATTGGGTTGTATGCTTCCTACAAAAACAACTTTGTTAACCAAGCCCTGTGTTTTCCACAAAAAGAAATCCATCAGTATGTAATAAAAAGTTTAAAATGTTTTCTGAAAAACTACTTAGTGCAGTTCACTATATAATGTCCTATTTGATACACAATTTGATGTATGTCCTAAAGCATTGATTGTATGCAAAACTACAACCCAGTGACATTCATCTTTTCCTGAGACTTTTACTGGTAAACCATGTTCAAATGCAAGCTAGCACCCAACTGTTTTCATCAAGCACTTGTTACTTTGGGGAAATTAAGGTGCACAAATATTGGGGGAAAAATAACTACAACACTATAGAGATATTAGATAATATGCAACATTTTATTGGTTTTTAAGTATAAAAATTTAACAACACCAAAAAGTCTACAATTTTGATGGTTTATTTATGTTGAATGAGCCATGCTTCCCAATACCTTTCACAAATTATGCTGCACCTAAAAAAAAAAAAAAGAGAGGAAAAACATGATGTTAAAAATGGCATATTATATCATTTACTGCATGCATGATGGAATACCGCAGTAATCCAAACCAAATATGGTATATTTGTTCAAGTATAACAATTTCTCCATGTAAATTAGTAAATCTGAAGCAATTTTTTTCTGCATTGGTGATTCCAAGCTACATCTAGATCTGGTGGTTCATTATTTATCTGCAGATCTAGGTATATTTTATTTTTAAGTTGAAGCTATCAGTGTACAGCTGGATCTGCAAGTTCTCTATGCACCAGATAGTCTAAATCTAAATTATTTTGTTTAAGCTAGGTCTAGTTATGCAAGCTGATTAGGTACCAGCAGATCAGGGTGAATGTTCTTTGTTGCATTTACGACTTCAAGCTAATAGTCAGTCATAGGCCATTTCATAGTTACAATTAATAGTTATTCCCAAAATGTTAGACAATGAACATTTTATGATAATTGAATATCATGAATGTGTCATAGTTAGAATTAACAGTTATTCCCAAGATGTTAGACAATGAACATTTTATGATAATTGAATATCATGGATTTGTCATAGTTAGAATTAATAGCTATTCCCTAGATGTTAGACAATGAACATTTTATGATAATTGAAAATCATGAATTTGTCATAGTTAGAATGAATAGTTATTCCCTAGATGTTGGAATTAGGACATTTCATGATAATTGAATATAATGGAATGTTTCATAGTTAAAATTAATAGTTATTTTCTAGATGTTAGACATGGGACATTTCATGATAATTGAATATCATGAATGTTTCATAGTTAGAATAGTTATTTTCTAGATGCTAGACATGGGACATTTCATGATAATTGATTATCATGAATAGTTATTCCCTAGATGTTAGACTTGGGACATGTCATGATAATTCAGTGAGGAATGCACATCACCATGCTACTAGGTCAAGCAGGATGTAGAGTACAAAATAACAAGAAAAAGATGGAACTATACCATTTATCAATAAGTATCACAACACATCTATTAATATGTAATATAACACATCACATCCATGATATATCTCTGGTGACTCTTAACATTAGTAACTGCATCCAAATGGGCTAAAAATGCACTGTCAGATTTTTGTCATTGTTACTCTAATCTGGGTGGAAACATTATACTGTACTGTTTTTAATTTATTTTTGTATTAATCATTTTTCTCATATTATGGCAATTTCAAAATTATAATATTAAAAAATTATTTTTGATATGATGCATCACATGTATCAATAAGTATCTACCGTGACACTTGAAATCTATCGCTAAGTATCTATCGTGACACTTGAAATCTACCGCTAAGTATCTATCGTGACACTTGAAATCTATCGCTAAGTATCTATCATGATACTTGAAATCTATCGCTAAGTATCTATCATGATACTTGAAATCTATCGCTAAGTATCTATCGTGACACTTGAAATCTGTCGCTAAGTATCTATCGTGACACTTGAAATCTGTCGCTAAGTATCTATCGTGACACTTGAAATATATCGCTAAGTATCTATCATGATACTTGAAATATATCGCTAAGTATCTAGCGTGACACTTGAAATCTCATAGCTGCCAACCCCCGAGTGCAAAAATACTGATTACTTGTGACAAAAATTCTGATTTTCAGGAACAAATACTGATTTTTAAATTTCAATGCGTATGTATCTATTTAAAACATATACAATCATCAGTAAAGTTGAACAGTGCCTTACGTAATTATTTAATGTCAAAGATGCACATGTTGCACATTTGTACCTTCTGGAGTTGCACCAAGTTCCATATGGGTGCCCATTCAAAAGGTGCAAGAGTGCAACACACTCAAACACAAGCTATTTATAGGAGCCCTAAACCAGAAATTAAGATCCTTCATTTCATGCACCTATAAGGTGAATAAAAATATTTTCTTACTCAAATAATAATGAAACCAATAACAAGTTTGTATTATATTTGAAGATGACAAACTATGGTGTAGTAAATAAGGTGACCAAAATTAATTGCACAAAAAGTGGATTATAATGCAGGGAATAGTTACAATGGGTTTTCATAATTTGTTACTTGGATTTACCTTATATTTTGAAATCTAATTTGTAGGTACAATTTACAAGCCTTTTATGTATATAGAGCAGCAGAGAGGGCGAACAGACCACGTTTTCAAGCAAAAATAAGGTTTCCTACGAAATCTCATATTTTAACCCAAAAAAATAAGTCTCCATTTAGCAAACGGAGACTTTACGATTTTTCAATCAATTTTGGTCGCAAAGATGTGGTCATCGCCCTCTCTGCTGCTACAAGTTAACAAAAATAATAAATGATTTCAACCAAATATTTGATCGAGTCCGATACGATATCGTGTCCGAGGATCATGTAAATTTATTGTTATAAATCCATGCGGGGTTGACTGAGCGTTACTAAAGAAATTTTAAATTGATTGAAGTCCATATCGGAACACCATGTCTGCCAAATATTTCGTAACGTATGTGTATCAACGCCGTTAAACACAGCAAGAATATTACAGTTATCTCTGATCACTTTTGGAATCTGAGTGTAGCGTTGAGTGACATATATCACGTCAGTGTTTTTGTGCCTGCCTCGGGAAAATATTCTAGCTGGGTTTTTTTGATTGTCTAACATCACATCGTCGTATACGACTAAATTGTTAATGCTCCCATCAAGGTCATCCACGGATGGTGCCTCGTCAATATCGGTTATAAATTCAATAATGCCCCCACCGGCAATCTCTGAAGCGTTTTCATTAAAATCCTTTAACACTTCATAGCATCGTTGATCGTCTACACTCGGGGCGACCAAATACAACTTATCCCACGTCATCCATCTCACTATTAAATTGAGCAACAATTGCGTCTTGCCGGATCCAGATGGCCCGATTATAATTGCGCGGATAGAGTTTGGTAGCGCTGCATGATGCTTAACTGGTTCTCTTGTTTTAGTCGCTGAAAAATCAATTATATTCATATCTCTATACATAAATTATGGATCTATATTGTGTGAAGTGTAAAACGCGTACTAACACAAATGATGTGACGACGATTACAACTAAAAATAACAGATCGGCACTTACTGGTAGATGTGTAACATGTGGTATAAAAAAGTTCAGATTTGTTTCTACAAAATCAAAGATTTTACAATTCGGAGATGTTTTAAAAAAAAAAACGAGGAGGTGATATCGCAGCCAAATTTGCAAAGCTCCCTGGAACCCCATGGGCAAAGTACCCCGGAGAAAAGCACCTTCCAGGATATAGCTACTGTGGCCCCGGAACACGATTAGATATCAGACTTGATGATCAAAATCAACCCCGATCCGGCGAGTATCCGATAAACGCCATTGATAAGGCGTGTCATGCTCATGATGTTGCATATAAAAGCAGCAATCTGCAACACAGGCATCTCGCGGATGTGAAATTAATTCATGCGTTAAATGCTATTCCTGATAAATCTTTCAAAGAAAAATTGGCTTCGTGGTTGGTAAAATCAGCTATGAAAGGCACATTGATGATGGGCGCTGGTAATTAATAATATAGAATCTATTTATTATTCTCCGAGGGGATACTGGAGGGGTAACGCTGCAATCAATAAACTCGACAACGCCGCAAAAGTGAAAAAGGCCACTGCGGCTAATTGGTTATCCAAACAGGCTATATGGCAAATATGTCTACCGCGTCCTAAACAAATTAATTACTCGCATTTTGATGTGACTGTCCCTAATGAAGTTCATCAAGCTCATTTATTGTTTTTATCACATGATAACGGTTACAGATACGCGCTAACCGTAGTTGATATTGCGAGTAGATACAAACAAGCAGAACCGCTAAAAACAAAATCATCACCTGAAGTTGCTTCTACATTTGAAAAGATTTATCGAGGAGGCCCTCTACACTGGCCAAATCTATTACAAGTTGATCCTGGCAAGGAATTTCAGGGTGTGGTTGCATCTACAATGAAAGATCACAATGTCACCATCAGACGAGGGCATACTGCGTTACATCGCGATCAGGCAATTGTTGAACGATTTAATCGGACTCTTGCTGAGCGGTTATTTGGATATCAATACGCAAAAGAATTCATCCAAGAAAAGCGATCCCGTGAATGGGTCAAAAGGTTACCAGGGGTAGTTGCAGCGCTAAATAACGAGATTACCAGAGCAATCAATATGAAACCTAACAACGCAATAAAAAAAAGTATATACCACAACTACAGCGTGATAGCGTTTCCCAACCAATTCTTGGTAGTAATGTAACTGTTAGGTATTTATATGAACCAGGAGAGCTTGAAGGTGGTAAAAAAGGGCTACTGATCCTATTTGGAGTGTTACCGCACACAAGATATCTACTATAACACGATCAACTGGTAGACCTCCAATCTATAAATTGGATTCAACTGCCCCTCAGCGGGGTTTTACACGCGAACAACTACAAGTGATTCCTGACGATACTCAATTGCCACCGCATGGTCTTAACTAGCGCCGTTGCGTCTGTTGCACTCAAGACAAGTTAACATCACATTGTTTCTGACATGACCGAGACTGTTATTTTTTCTGTCTACGGTAAATTGGCAAGGATCTTTATCCGAATACTGCCAACGCATTATACAATTGCAACTTGCGCAGTGATTATTCTGTTGTTGCTTCAGCGTAATTATTAATTCAGCATCAATATCAAATTCTCGTTGTTTTTTTTTTGTCTTGTTGTTTGTAACCGGAGAGTTTTTTATCAATAATTTTAACATCAACGATGCTAGCATCATCCATTGTGGCGTCATCATCGAAAACAATTCTTCGAAGTTGATTTATTCTTCGTACTCTGGATACTGCAAGATAGACTAAATTTGACCATTCGATGTGATTATCCACCATCCAAACAATTGTATCTGATATAGTCAATCCCTGTGAAGAATGTATTGTTGCTGCGTAACCTAGCGTCCACGGGGAATTATTAGCACGCAATGCATTTTCAACGACGCTGATATCAACCAGCACACTATCATTTAACACTAAATTCTGTCTTTGAAATCCTTCGGATTTTGGTCTTGGAATATCAACTTCTATATTCTGTTTTCGTGTATCCGAAGGCCTATAACACAACGGTACTGGAAGTGTTGCAAATTTTTCTTGATGCAATTCAAATAACTTCATCTGAAGTGTGTCTCTGACTATTTTTCTACTTGCAATTATCAAATCGGTTGGTCTCCACGTTTCCCAAAAATCATTCATGGGAGTTTCTGAAATTATTTCACGCGCTATTTTACATTGGATTTTATCCGGCTGTAATCTAATTAGCGCTTTGAACTCGCGTAATTGTTCATCAAGTGATCTATAATCAGTGGTAATTTCTTCATAATAGTCTACAAAACCCTTTAGCCATTCATGTGGGGATGCACCGATAAATGGTGGTGGTTGGCCGTAATCACCGCACATGACGACTTTTGTATTTTTTAATAACAACCACTCAAGAAATGTTTGTAATATTTTCAACGATACTGTGCATATTTCATCCCAAATTATGATTTCAGGAATGAATTTATCACCCATTCGATCAGGGGTCCATTCATCGCCTTTCCATCGAAAGAAACT
Organism: Unio pictorum; assembly: GCA_030141615.1. NCBI lineage: Eukaryota > Metazoa > Mollusca > Bivalvia > Unionida > Unionidae > Unio > Unio pictorum. Next base: position 3,185,856 of record JARLTB010000316.1, read on the forward strand.
ATGATAAGTACAGGCATTTACCCCTTGTTGTTTCATCTCTCTGGCGAGTCTGTGAGTCGGTGTTAACACAATCATGTTTGATTTTGAAACGCTAGCGTGAAAATCCGTAGGATTTTTCCTATGATATAATTCAATTGCACGAGTTGTCTTTCCTGACCCACCACAACCGTTTAAATAAACTGTCTTGTATCTACATATTGGATCAGATACCGGTGGTGCATTAGAAGATTCGGATTGAATCTCATCGCACTTTAAGTACTTTTCATCCATGGTAACATCTGCCGATTCACAATACTCATGTAGCGTCTCCTTTTTAAATCTCCAACATCCCCAATTTGCCTCCGGATCTGTGAATTTAGCTACATCTGATTTGTATTTCTCGTGGATATACATAGAATCAGTGGCTACTCTAACTGCGGTATTAGGAAATCTATTTATCATCGAAAATAAATTGATAGAAGCATAAGCTAGCATAGAACTTCTCAAATGCGATATTGTTTAATATATCCATCACAATAGGTAACAATTGTACCTAATCGTCTTCCATCGGATAGGAAAGCGTCTTTACGATTTACAAGTTTTCCCTGTTTCGTTAAATCCGTTACAATAAAATCGTATTCAGCGATGTCTATGATCAACCGCGAAGAATATTTTGCATTGTCGTATCTTCCACCCTGGGTAAATTTACCCATTATTCTTCGTCCAAAATCCTTTGCTTGTTCTTTTTTAATTTCAAATAACTCCTTAGACCAATTCATGATTTGTTCTTCATTGAAATCTGGAAACTGTTTTCGCTGTTCGCTAATTATACGATCTAGATCGGGTTGTGGTAGCCAAACTTCTTTCTGAGCTCGATAGCATATAATAGCTTCGGAAACAATCAACGATATTAGCATACCACAATCAATCATATATCGTAGTAACACTATTGGCATCCATGCCTTTTCAGATATATGTCTACCAAGCCAAACATAACTACACGGATGTAACCCTGTAGCGAATTCGAATGATATCACACGAGCGAATCCAGTTAAATCAAAATCAGGCAATGGACCATTAATCGCAACACGAGTCATTTCATGCGTGGGGTGTCCAAATCGTTTAAAGTACTCAGCACATTCTCCATACCCGAGAAAACTTCCAGGATAACACCCATATATATCAATTGAAATCATACCGTTACGATGGTATTTTGTATTCCACAGTCCTCTATGACCAAATTCGACACAACTCAATTTAACGTCCTCGAGAAAATCACTTCGTGTTGGACGCCATGAGTTTTTTTCTCTTGCGAAGTGAGCTACCACTGATGGAATTGTGAAGCTATCCGCGAGTAGTTTTTCATGGGAACTCTCCGGTGAAAAATCATTAGCGATTTTTCTCATTCTGTTATCTAATTCTTCAACGCGATATAATTCGCCATTTGGTCTTACAAATTGATCAAATCCTTTTTCGGGATCTTCATCACTTCTAAGTAACCACACTGACACAGGATCATCCTTACACAGCGTGTGAATAGCATCGAATAATTTCTCATTATAAAAAACATCCCCGACGAACTCTTTAGGGATATATCTCACGGTTCTATCTCGTGGAAATATTGTTACTGCAGCCGTCCACGCGTGTTTGTTATGATCAATAATTTTAATTGGAGCCCCTCGCGATTGATATTTCGGTTCGTATAATACTTCTCCGGTTATTGTCGTGACTGATATTGGGAATTTTAATGATGCTTCTAATTTAGCTATATCAGAAATCTTTGCACCGTGCTGTTTCACTGTCAGTTCCCATTCGGTTATTTTCCTACGTCGCAGATCAGTTAGTTTATTTCCTCGGGATGCATTTGTGAAGTGTTCCATTACCCGTGCTGCTACACAATTCAGTGAACTAGAATATTTCATAGGAGCTAGTTTTGCAATATCGGGTTTATCATTTAACGGATATATCCCATAAACGATTGCTGTTACAGGATAAGATCTCTCGTAGTATGGTTTGTCAATTCCAGTTAGAATTCCTGGTTTGGAATCTCTACTTACAATGACAGTTTTTTATCCTTGAGGATTGGTTCAAATTTATCCTTGATAATCCATTTGCCTTCGACTTCGATAATGAATTTTATTCTGAAAAAATACCTCCTCGTGCCAAGATGTGAAAAAATACTTCTGTTGGGAATTGCTTTGCAATTTACCCTTGAATTTCCAGCCCCTTGGCGGGCCAAGGTGTGAAATTATCTCAGCTGCTCTTTCATCGTTCATAGTAGCATCGATGTTGGGTACATTGACATCTTCATCAATAATTCGAAATGTCGACCAGCAGTGTGCTGCACCGTCTCGGTAGAATTCATTAAAACACTCCCTGATTTTACCCAGTATAGTTCTATCACCGATTAGACGTTTTGGTGTATCAGAGACTCTATCGAGATTAAAATTAGCATTTTTCCAGGGCTTAATTTTCGATAATCTTTGGAACTCCTTATCGAGATTGAATTTAGCATTTATCCAGGGCTTAATTTTCGATAATCTTTGGAACTCCTTATCGAGATTGAATTTAGCATTTTTCCAGGGCTTAATTTTCGATAATCTTTGGAATTCTTTCATGGTATAATCAATGAATTTAGTATTTTTCCAGGGCTTAATTTTCGATAATCTCTTGAACTCCTCCATGTTATAATTAAAACAAGTATTTAAATAGAAAAATATAGTATAATGAATCACTGCAAGTGGCTAATGATTGGATCAACAACCCCGTGTAACAAATCATGCAGAAGCGAATTCTGTGGGTATCATTTACAAAGTGTTCGCAACGGATCCCTTGGTCCCCTTCCATGCCTCCGATGTGGGGCTGGGGTAAGGGGGAAATCGCAGTTGTGTCTTGCTTGTGGGGGTAAACGATACAGGGAACTAAAACGTTATTATGACAAACGAATAAAAAATACCGTCATTGACCCTAACGATGACAAAGTCATCAAAACCCCTCAAGATTATATCAAGAGGTTTATAATTAAAGCAGATAATAAATTAGATAAGTAGTATTATTATACAAATGAGCCAAGATTTCAGACCCCATCCAGTGCTTGTTCATTACGAAGCCTCCAGTGATGGTGTTGTCAGGCACCGCAGACTAAAAAACCCGGTTGGATATCTGAATAATATGGGATATTTGTTGTTTAGTGCTAGAAATAAAACATATCTCTGTCATAGAATTATTTTTGAATGTCATAACGGATTGATTAAAGATGGCTTTGTGATTGATCACATAAATGGCGTGAAGACTGATAATTATCTTGGGAATCTTCAAGCCGTCTCACAAAGTCGGAATGCAAAATTAGGTGGAACTGGCAAACACGCAAAACGCCCAAAGGGGGTCAAATCGTTTGATTTAGAAAATAATGAAGAGAGAAGCTTTCATTCGATAAATGAAGTCAGTACATATTTTGATATTTGTAGGCCTTCAATACGATTTGTTGCAGAAAATATAATTAAAACTGCTCTGTCGAAAAAAAATGGTCATAAAATAAAATTCGTATACATCTGAAACAATTCAAGGTAGATAAATCCTTTATGGATAAATCCAACCGCTCATAACACTCTACCTTCTAAGTTCCCTTTTATTATGACGTCAAAGGAATTTGTGCCGTCTGCTATTACCTGTAGAGAGAGGTATAGACATGTGCGCGCGCACATGACTGTAATGGAGTAAATACGTAGTTTCGGTAGAGTTGTATTTTTTAACAATTTCTAAAACGTTTTATTGTCGCTTGGCTAAAACTGCATTATTTAAACAGTTGTATTTATTTAAACCATCTATAATATACTTTTAGTACAGAAGTTCTTTATTATCCAGCGCATTACCTATGTTCGCTCAGCCGGAACGAGCAGGAAATACTAGTGTTTCCCATTCATTGAAGTAGGTGGGCGTGGTTAAAATTCCTTGTATACAGCTCTTTGTGATCTAATCGATAACGTATTTTGTCTAGAGAATTAGAACAGGGAAAATACACGCTGTTATCTAACAACTGTATTATTTTGTTTAATGTTTTATTAAAATATTTTGTCTCATTTAAATGTTGTGAAACAGCACTAATAAGTAATTCGAGGAAATAAAATAACACACCCGTGAATCAACGCTGCTGTATTAGTCAGCTTATATAGCATATCAAAGGTATTAAGCTTGGGGCTTTCGAGGGCCAGTTCGACCGATCAAAACTAACTCACGCCATTTAACTCGGGCGTGTGGTTGTCTTTTGTTCACAATCATGCAACCGGGTTAATTTAATTGGGTTGCTTTTGATTGGTTGAATTGGCCGTAGAAAATCCGCCCCGTCGTTTCATGTTTGTGCTGTCTTGTGCCGTCCCACATCATTACATCACAAATTGCATCATCGTTTCATTGAATATATCCACCCTTAATTAAGTTAATTAAGTATATATGTATGCCTAAAATTTGCCACAACACTCGAGTGGAGATATATATGGCATTGTGACGTCACCCCAAGCATATCTTCTGGGCGGTCTAAGATGATGTTTGTCACCTTAGGCCTCCCGCCGGAGATGTATGTTTCGGGTCCCCTTGGGCTTACTTGGATGCGAAGGCCCCCAAGGAGTTCCAAAGATGTGTTGTCGTATATGTAACCTCTGGGTCTCTCTGACGTCATAGGGCGCCAGCGAGATTGCCAAATGAGTGTTATTTTTTTTTTAATAATTAGAGATACAGTATACTATAAAAATATGGATATCAAAGATGTAAATGTTATAATTGCTGAAATCTCAAATTTAAAAAATAGAGGGGTAGTTTTATCTGAAAGTCTCGACTGTGATAGGATTGCCTCGGAATATGAAGACATAGAGTATCAGTTTAGTAAGGGTCGTTATGTTTTACCCAAGATGTACAGGCTCGTGAAAGGAATTCAAAAGTCCATCAATGCTTGTTTGTACGGTAACGACATTAATGTATTTATAACGCTATTTAGCACCGTTGAAGCAATACGTCAAAAGCTCGGCCAAGAGTACCAAAAACGAGCTGAAATTAGTTCTAAAGTTCGTGATCATAGAAAAATATTAAACGAGGAAAACCAGTATCTTAACCACGTGAGCGTTACTATAAAAAATAGTCTTTCAGTAATTTTTATTAAAAAATTTATTTTTTTTTAGCGTTTTTTGTAACACTCACATAGGATTTTCTCCTGAAAGAATACTAATCAGTTTGGGCTTGCTCATGCAATTATGTGCATACTGGATGATCTGGTCGTAGTAGCAAGTAATCACCGCGACGCCTCCATTTTCACGTAGTTGTTGTTGCCGCGTCGTTAACACAAATCGTTCATCGCCGTTCTCAGATATTACAATTCTGAAACCCCCAGCGATGTTATTTCTGAAACACTCGCGGATAGCGTCGTACAGTTTAACCCTGTCGAAGATGGATACGTTAGATTGATGGTACATTATTTAATAACTCATCTTTTAATTGTGATAGTTTCACATTTGAAAATTCAGTTCACAAACAATATATGGTAGGTGAATCACTTACAACGAGATTAGCCCGAGAGCGGCTAGCAGCAATTAAAAAGTTTATACCGGATCGAGACAGACTTCGCGAAAATCTTCAACAACGACAACAAGCGCAGACTGACTTTTCTGTGTCAAGTGAACAACTGTTTACTCCGATAACAAGTGCGACCAAAGATGTGAAAAAGTTAACTGAAGCAGCGATATACGGAGATATTCCTGAAAAAGAACGAGCAAAAAAGGCGCCGCTGCTTGATACGCTTGAAAAGATAGCAGCAGAGACCGGACAAACACGCGCAGGGATACAACAGCTATCCAGTGATATAAAAACTCAACGCGAAATTGAAGAACGCGAAGATGAACAACAAGATGAAGCTGGAGGAAAAGACTATTCACCTGAGAATATATTTACAGTCACAGCATTAAATGAAATTGAAGGAATCCGTACGGATTACGAATTAGCTGATTTTGCTAGAGAAAATTTTCCAAAGGGTAAAAGAAAGAATTTATTAAAAGACGAGTTTAAAAATTTTATAAGAGGCACAGGCACTTGGGCATCAAAAATATATCTAGCGAAACACGGCGGAAATAAAATCAGAGCGTCGCAGCACCCTGGTTATAATAGCTTTCTAGCTGCGGTTAAAGGCGGTCCCCAACCACCACGTTATACGGAGGATCCAATCCCGGAACAAATAGACATAAGAGTAGAAGCCGGTTCTAAGAAAACAAGCAGAAAGGGATATTCGATTAAAAATCCAAAGGATTTCAACGCAACCGTGACATGTCCTGGTAACATTCTCAGTGATATATCACGGTTGGAAGTTCTTATCGGGGGGAAGCGAGCCGGAAATAACTCTCCGGAAATAATTAATGAAGCAGCTGATATCTGCAGACGATTATTTGCCGGCGGTATCATGGACATTGATGTATATCGAGAACTCATTGCTGAATTAGTTGAAAATCACAGAGACGCCCATGGTTATGATGAAAATCCTATGGATCTTAGCGATTGATCATTAATTGAAAAACTACTAGTTTTATAACAAGATGATCATACACTACAACCATGATAAACCCGTAAGCGTCTACGTGGTGAACTCACAATTGCCTGTTTATAGAGCATATTACGGAGATGGTTTCGGCAATACCATTGCGGGGTTATTTACAAGAATGGCTCCAAAAGTGGCGCCGTTAGCTAAACAATTATCAATGAAAGCCATTGATGTTATTCGTGATAAGGGAACCAGCAAAATCGGAGATTTCGTTGGAAATCTTGCCGGAAAGGCATTTTCTGCCGCGAAAGATAAAATAGCATCATTGGTGCGAAAGAAACTAACGGTGCTGCCATCAACTACAGTGATGCCTGCAAAAATCAGCAAAGCAATAAATAGTGCAGTGGAAGAAAAACTAGCGTCGTTGGCAGCTTCGGTGACTCCGTCACCATTGACGGCTTCACCGGTAACAGATAGCGCTAACATGAACGCAATAGCAGGAAGTGGTTTGAAACGAAAACAAAAACGACGATGATTACAAAGAGTTTCACAATTGAAAACACTAGTATTTTAATAAAATGTTTAAACGAACAGCTGATCCGGCCTTCGATATGGAAGCCCCAGTGCGCAAAGACGATTCCGTTCGTGATTATCAATACTATTCTTATCATGCAATACAACCGACCTACGATCGCGAGTTGAACTTCAAGTTCAAGATACCAGTAAATACTTTTTGCCGTGTGAAGCATTTATCGAAATCGAAGGTGAACTCGTAACAAATGTTGCAGCTAATGCACCATATGACATTAGCCCAACTATCCGAGTTGGTTTTGTCAATAATGGCATAATGGCGTTATTCGAAAGCACTAGATATCTCATTGATGGAAAAGAAATTGAATCAATAGACCGTGAAGTTGATGTTGCCACAACAATCATAGGGTTAGCAAGATATTCCGATGATTATACAAGGTCGGCTGGTCCGTCTATGATGTTTTCTAAGGATATTACTGATCACCCTGAACACATCCAGTATTCTAGAGTAAAAGCAACACAAGCTACTGCAGTTGATCCAGCACCAGCCGGATATACAAGACCAGCTGGTACCTTTGATGTCATAAATAATGTTCCAAATTACAACCTAGGATTTGCAACACGCGTAGCAACGTTGCAAGGACAGCGTCGACAATTTTCATGCGCGATTCCACTGCATCATATATTTGGATTCTGTAGAAACGTCCGAAAAGTTATTTATGGAGCGAAGCATACAGTAGCGCTTGTGCGAAAGAGTACTGATAATGATGCAATCTGGCGTGATGCTGGTGCCCCGGAGGGTAATGTCATTTTAACAAAACTATCATTGTGGATGCCAGTGTTAACTCCATCAATCACAGCAGAAGAGCGATTACTGTCATTTATGGAAACAGGCGGTAAATCATTGTTGAGTTGGTTATCAGTGACCACGGATATTAAACAGGATAATGTCGATGATATATTCACATGGCACCTGGCATCAAAACAAGGCGTTTCAGCTCCACGTCATATATTTGTAGCGTTACAGAATAATGAGCGAGTTGGTAATCAACAACGCAGCCATATGATATTTGATCAGTTAGGTGTTAGAGAAGTCTCGCTGAGAATAAACAGACAGCAGGAACCATCCGAAGATATACAACTTGATTACAATCACAACCATATTGCACGTGTATATCACAATATGCTGTCATTTATGGCACGGGATACTGGTCTACAAATATCACAGTTGGAGTTTAAGAGTTTATACCCGATTTATTACTTTTCATTGGAACATCTTGATTTAAGAAGACAATCTGTCGTTGATATACACTTTAGAGCCCGTGTAACCCGTCCTGGTGGTATTATTAATTACAGAGCGGTTGCTGTCATTCTCAGCGACAAATCAATGTTGTTAGAAGGGGCTGGCGGACGAATGAGAATCGTTGATGCACCAGTGGAAAATATGTAAATGAAACTTGAAGAGTTTCCAATTCGATCAATTGAAAGCATAAATGTGTTTTACAATAAAATGACATATAGTGTTGTTAGTGTCAAGCTGACTGATGGTCAGGTCAAGAAATTACGATCAAAATCCGCTAAAGAATGTGGAACAACAATAACGTTGAAACCAGCGCAGATGTCCGGCGGTACACATAAAATATCATTGACGGATCGTCAAATAAAACATTTCAATTATGCAATGAAAAATAAGAGAGGGGTTCAAATTGTATTTTCGAAAGTTGCAATCGCCAACATGATAAAATCAGGTGGTATATTTCCATTGTTAGCTGCAATACTAGCATTGATTGCAGAGGCTGCCCCAGCGGTGGCAAAGGCGGCAGCGTTGGGAGCCGTTGGTACCGCGGCAGGGATGGCGTTGAAAAAGGCAACTGGGAAAGGATATAAAAAAAGGGAAAGGGTCTAAGACTACCAGAAACCCCGTATTCATGGTACAGCGGGAGATCCGTTCACGGATCCGGCCTGAGAATACCAGGAACGGTTTATTAGTTGAAAACCGAATTCTTCCTATGTCCAATTTTGATTTAATTGATGCTGCTAAGAAACTAGAGATAAAAAACTTCAGAGGGGTTTTTAAGAGAGATCAATTACCGAGAAAACCTAAACGCGTCGAAACCGGTATCATCAATCTTGATAACAGCAGTGGATCGGGAACTCACTGGGTTGCATACGCGATTAATCCACGTGGAATTGTCTTTTTCGATTCATATGGGTTAGCCCCACCGAACTAGTTTATGCGGTATATAAATTCTTCGATGAAACTCAAAGAGTTTCCGATTTTTTATTCCACGCTGCCAACACAACAATTAAATGATCCACCGATATGCGGCCGTGAAGTATTAAATGTCCTCGCGGAGATTTCATTAAAATCATTTGGATCTTCGTGGAAACCACCTCATCTGGTTGTAAATAAATACACGAGTGGGAAATTACAAGGTAATTTTAGAGAATCAATAAATTGAAAATACTAGTCTTTACAATAATGATTGATATTTGGGGACGATCTCTGTCAATGTCGAAACCCACCGCGGAAACATCTGCGGGTTCTATCGAGGATGTAAAAAAAATAATTGAAGATGAAATCGCTGAGACGTTAAATTTAGCAAGTGTTGACCCGAACGAAATAGTTGTATTTCAAGATCGCCAGGGTAAATTGAAAACTAGTAATGTATCATTGGATGACATTTTAAAACGACAACACGACGCAGCTGAAAACTGTATTGCGCTGTATTACAACGGTGGACAACTTAAACCAGGCGCACTTGTGTCTACGATCACCGATAGGATTGCCGCCCACGACAGCATGATTACCACCCACGGCCGTGAGCTGGATGATCATATACGAGGTTATAATAGTTTTCGCAAAAATGTCGTACATAAATTCTTTGGAACCCCGCTTGTGGTTGGCATGACTCTCGCTGAAATTAAAAACTTTCTATCTTTATTCTTTTTCAACAAGGAGGCGGGAAGGATGATGAATGAAAATGAAATCAAGGCAAATTATCTCGATATTTACAATGATATTTCCAAAATAATAGAAAATCTTGAAAAGGTACAAAAACCCACCAACGACGTCGTTAGTAAGTTTTTTGGATCCCCACCTGTGGCAGACTCGACTCTCGCTGAAATTAGCGAGTTTATTATCAGGCATACTCACAATGCCTACGTCGCTAATAATTTCTTTGGTGTCCCAGCTACATCTACAATGACTCTCAACGATATTATTAGGTTTATGGTGAGACAAACAACACTTAATACCATCGTGGATGAATTTTTAGGGAGAACACGCGAATCTGAAACCACATCGTTGACAGGCATGACTCTCGCGGAAATTAAACGCGCTATTGACTAACAAAAGCCCATCAGAGAAATTGTTAATAAGATCTTTGGATCCCCACTTGTGGCAGGTATGACTCTCGCGGAAATTAGCGAGTTTATTGGCAAACATACTCACAACGTCAACGTTGTTAATAATTTATTTGGCTCTTTAGCTGTACCCAAGATGACTCTCTACGATATTGATGCGTTTACGACGAGACAAATGACACTTAACTCCATCGTGAATAAATTTTTGGGAATAAAATCTCCATCTGAATCATCGTTTACAGGCCCGACTCTCGCGGAAATTAAAAGAGCTATTGACGAACAAAAACCCACCTGAGAAATTGTTAATAAATTCTTTGGGGGCACTAAACTTCAAGATATCACGACAACATTTTCTAACATCGACCATCATATTAAAGAACAAGCACGGCTTGGAATCAACAACCTTCTGACTTCATTCTTTTATAGCAAGGAGGCGAGGAAAATACTAGATTTTACCAAAATCACGGTAAGTTATCTCGATATTTACGACGATATTCTTAAACTAAAAGCAGCCTCTGAAAAGGTAAAGATTCCGCACAAAAACTTTAAAAATATCGTGTATACGACCAATCATGGAATCATGGATTGGACAAAAGACGATTATAGTAAAATTACCGTCGATCTCTTGTTGGGTGGGGAAGCGAAGGTCGATGGTATCTACAGGTTAACGTGGGCCTCTATTCATCAATTTAATCTGATCATTGACGATAATAGAACCTACTCTGGTGGCATCGCGACGTTAATTGTCGAGACTGGCAAAATACAAAACTTTCACTTCGTTGCGGTTGATAGCTCCACCATTAGATCAAAAATAGCCTGGTGTATAGAACTTGTAGATAATTCTTCCGGCTGAAGCTACTATATCTATAGGCCAGCAATTCCCCTTAACGATGGTGAATAATTGAAAACACTAACGGTTTTAAAATAACAATGTCAATGACAGCGTCATCAATGAAACCAATTGAACCGATAATAGTCCCGTTGACAGGGTCAGCGGTATCACAATCGCATCGATATCGATATGATACCGTGAAAGAGTTTTCCGCGAACTTGAAATCACTTTCTGAGCGCTATCGTGAAAAAATGAAAAAATACCAACGCAGCGTAGCAATCATCGACATCATCGTGTACTCGGTGTCCGGTGTGATGGCCAGCGCCGGGGTTATTTTGTCGACGGTGACCATGATGGCTCCGATTGCAGTTCCAATCGCTATCTCCGCGACAACAACAATTGCGGCAGTCGCCACCGCGATAACTAAAAAGTTATCATCGTGTTCTCAGAAAAAACTCGCCGATTATACAGCTCGGTACAGGGTGGTATTTGACGCATACTCGAAATTATCCGAGTTGATCTCGCTGTCGATAGATAATTCGTTCATATCCGATGTTGAATTTTCCACGATGACCCAGTTGTATAACTCCGCGATGTTGAAATTGGAAATTGAAGACAGCGTTAACAATAATGTCACTCGAACTGCTTCAACGAATCGCGGAGAATACCACTCCGATACGAACAAGCATGATATCAATAACATCAACGAGCCCACAATTTAGTGTGAACTTTCCTTCTCCGATTCCAGTGCGTGAGATCGTGCTGGCAAAATTACGAGTATATCATATCTGGCCTAATATCAGATCTGTTGCATTTGGTAATCAGCAACCCAATAACTCGTTAAGGTTTTTGTGGAATAAACCCGATGGTATTCCAGCGTGGGAAACTGTTTCGTTACCAACTGGGTCGTACCAAATTGAGCAAATCGATGCTGAAATTCAGCGTAGAATAAAATCAATCACTGGAAAAGAATCAAAAATAGCTATAAAACTTCATGAACCGACGCTCTCGTCGTCGATCGAAATAAGCACAGAGGGATACGCTGTAGATATCTATAACAGCTCGTTAAGAACAGTGTTAGGATGGCCTGAAAAACCACCGGAGAAATCCGCCACCACATTAACCACAGACGTACAATCATATCATGAAATCAATCCCATATATCGAGATAATTTATCTTATATAAAAAAAGGAAAAATCACCGATAGATTTATATTTACCAACAAAAACACTATGCAATGGGATTTTATTATTAAAAGAACAGCTGACTCATCTGTTACTATTTCATTTACGCTAAATGACGTCACTGGTTATTTTAATGAAATTAATCAATTACATAAAACACAACTAGAACAACTACGGCAAACAAACTTACAAAAACACGTTGAAATATTAAATCAGCTTGCATCTGACATGGAATATATCAATGAACTAATTATTCAAACAATAACCAATGACAACAGCGACAATAAACAACGATTTCTAACCGACTACAATATCACAGAAGAAGATCTGCGTAATTTCAAATTTCCCGGATACATCGCGGAGGGACTAAAAAGAATTGTTAGAAATGCTATCACGAGATTTCAAGTACAAGATTCAACTATCCTCATCAAATATAATAATGATCCAGATGGTGGTGGTAGGCATATTGCCCCCCACAATGTGAATATTTCAACGGTGATTGCGCTAAATCTAACATGTGATGCAATTGAAGGAAGCTATCAAATTAATCTAGAGCAATCAAATCAAGCTCAGCAGGGATATATTCTTTATTCGTTTGCACCAATAGCTCCTCCAGGATTCCTAATTATTGAAAACCCAATTAATCCTGTCTACATGCGATGCCATAATAATTCGTTAACGAGAATTAATTTCCGACTCACCGACCAGTCAAATAATTTGATTGATCTACAAGATGAGGTGTTAGCAATTAGTTTGTTTGTGAAATCATAAATGATTTTCGTCCTAAAGACTCGATCAAATATTTGGTTGAAATCATTTATTATTTTTGTTAATTTGTAGCAGCAGAGAAGGCGATGACCACATCATTGCGACCAAAATTGATTGAAAAATCGTAAAGTCTCCGTTTGCTAAATGGAGACTTATTTGTTTTGGTTAAAATATGAGATTTCGTAGGAAGCCTTATTTTTGCTTGAAAACGTGGTCTGTTCGCCCTCTCTGCTGCTTATAGCAATGAAACTTGTTTTAGTCTTATTTTATTTGCATGACATTATTATATTAATAATGTTCAATTAATTCCATGGGAAAAAATATATTTGAAGGTTTTAATCTATGTATTTCTATTATTTACATTTGTGTTAAATATTAAATATTTCTTGATGGACATGCAAATTCAGTACACATCATTTGCTGGATCTTTGTATATGACAGCCTGTACAGCAGTAGCATTCCATCATTTCTCTTAAACTTTTATAATTTCTTCCCCTCTAACGGTACTGCTCTTACTATTGCAGCTATTTCGTCCCTTCTAATGGTACAACTAGGATTACCAATCCTACTATTACTTTCTCAACTTTGAAAAAAATAATAAAAGCAAAACAATTCAAATATTTAAGTTTTTAAATACTTGTGTACCATCTACTTCATAAATTCTTTTCTCTGTTGTTTCAGGTAGATTCAGTAATGATTCGTCTCTGAAATTTTCTTTCTATGATAAATTTATTTTATATTTTGATTGCTACAACAGTTTTGTGTACTAAAATAGACTTGTCAAGAAACCTCTCTAGATCTCCTAGAATAACATTTGCATGAAGCCTGTCATTAGTACACTATTGTCTGATCTGTCTAACCTTCTCCCATACCCATACAACTTCTAGTAAAATACTGAATGGCTCTATGCATAGGAAATCTAATTTTGTAGGTGAGGGTCCTCTCTTCCTTGTAACTACTTGTGAACAACTGTATGGCCCTTTAAAAATCTTATGAGAATCCCATTTCTGAGAAGTGATTGTCTAAGCAAATGGCTCTATGCCTGAATCCTGTAACTACTTGTTAACAACTGGATGGCTCTATATCCGAGACCTTTCAAAATCTTAAAATGGTTCTACTGGTTGTCTGAACAAGTTGGCTCTATGCCTGAATCCTGTGTACATCTTGTATGGACCTTTCTTCCAATGAATAATACAGGTCAAACGGTTTCATGGCTCTATGACTGAATCATGTCTAAATCTTGCATGGAAATTTTTCTAACGAAATCTTGCATTGACTTTCGTCTAATGAAACTTACAAGTCAATTCTGGATGGCTCTGTGTCTGAGGCATGTCAGCAACTTATATGGATCCCTCTCCCAGAATAAAATGCCTGAGCCCTAGCAAAGTTTTATATGGGTCCCTCATTATTTTGATAATTACTTGTAACTTTTCGATGCCACTATGCCCAATGCCTGTCTTAATCACTTCCACTGATAATTAGCTGTCAAAATGGAAGAATACGCCTACTGCCTATAATAATCTAACACTGATAACAAGTTGTCAAAATGGATGACTCCATGCATGAAGCCTGTATTAATCTCTTGAACGGATAAATTGTTGTCAAAATGGATGAATTCGTGCCTGAAGCCTGTCTAATGTCAGTTAGACCCCTCTAATGAGAACTACTTGTCAAATTTTTTACTTAATGTGTTGCAGTTACCAATGTTATCTACTGAAAGATAATTGTTGATTGGGTCCTATGTTTCCTACACAAAGATCTTTGTTGACCAAGCCCTGTGTTTTCCACAGAAAGAAATCCATCAGCATGTGACAAAAAGTTTAAAATGTTTTCTGAAAAACTACCTAGTGCAGTTCACTATATAATGTCCTATTTGATATACAAATTGATGTATTTCCTAAAGCATTGATTGTATGCAAACTATAACCCAGTGACATTCATCTTTTCCTGAGACTATTACTGGTAAACCATGTTCATATGCAAGCTAACACCCAATCATTGTCATCAAGCACTTGTTATCTTTGGGGAAATTAAGGTGCACAAATATTGGGATAACAAAATAATTACAATAAATTATAGAGATAATATAATATGTAACATTTTATTGAATTTTAAGTACAAACAGTTTACAAGACCAAAAGTCTACAATTTTGAAGGTTTATTTATGTTGAATGAGCCATGCTTTCCAATGCCTTTTACAAATGATGCTGCACCTAAAAAAAGGAAAAACATGGTGTTAAAAACTGCATATTATATCATTTACTGCTACAAATTCTGACATTCAGTCAATAAGAAATCAACATTAACCTGCATGAACGCTGGAAGATAGCAGTAATGCAAACCAAATGTTATATGTGTGCAATGTTTACAATTTCTCCATGTAACTCCGGAACAATGTTGTTTGTTGTGCTGGTGATTTCAAGTTACATCTGGATCTTGTGGTTCATTATTTATCTGCAGATCTGAGTATATTTTATTTATAAGTTGAAACTATCAGTGTACACCTGGATCTGCAAGTTCTCTATGCACCAGATAGTCTAAATCTAAATTATTTTGTTTGATTTATGAGTGTAAGCTAGGACTAGTTCTGCAAGCTGATTAGGTACCAGAAGATCAGAGTAAATGTTATTTATTGCATTTATGACCTCAAGCTAACAGTCATGGGCCACTTCATGACAACTGAATAGCATGAATGTATCATAGTTAATTTTAATAGATATTCCCTAGATGTTAGACATGGGACATTTCATGACAATTCAGTGAGGAATGCATATCACCATGCTGCTAGGTCAAGCAGGATTGCAAGTGCAAAAAACAAGATAAGAAAAAGATAGAACTATACCATTTATCAATAAGTATCACAACACATACAATGTATTAATATGTGTGTAAAAACTTAAAATGTATCAATATGTATCATAACACATGAAATCTATTAATATGTAATATAACACATCACATCCATGATATATCTCTGGTGACTCTTAACATTAGTAACTGCATCCAAATGAGCTAAAAATGCAGTCAGATTTTGGTCACTGATACTCTAATCTGGGTGGAAACATTATACAAACAATTATTCTGTACTGTGCTGTTTGTAATTTATTTTTGTATTAATCATTTTTCTCATATTATGGCAATTTCAAAATTATAATATTAAAAAATTATTTTTGATAGGATTTATAGCTTTACAAATTCTGATACAGAGCAATAAGTTTAAAATCATAAATACTTTTATTTATTAATATATATCTATAACTTTAAAATTTGATACAATACCTGGCACAGCATCATCATGGATCACTTTCATGCCATTTCTAAATTTATATTGCATAGCTGCATCCCATGACGCTGCATCAAAGGTTGAATAGTAGACTGACCTCCTGTCAACATTCATGCACTGCTGTGGAAATTTCGCTATCTCTTGTGCCAGCATAAGGGACTGCCCTACAGCTGAGATTAAAAAGGGACAATGAAAATAAAATAGCACTAACCAAAAACTTTAGTAATAGTAATCATATGGGAAAATAAGTAACCAATGGGTATTATAGCTGCAACTAATGTGAACTCATAAATGAGTAAACTTTCTGAAAAATAGATTGTTTTGTATTGAAAACTGTAACATCATGTACACACTCATACCATTGTATTAAAAAACACATTTATATATGTATTCAAATTCATTCATAGAAATTCCATAGTTTGATTAAACTCAGAAATGACCATATATGGTCTGGCATTAGAGCGGCTATCAATGTATATTTGTTAAAGACAGCTGAAAGAAGGAAAAAACTTAATTCTTAATTAATATCATAAGGGAAAAACTTTTGCCAACAAGATATATAGATAGCAAACATGTACAAGTAAACAAGTCAGACATTTATAGGAATAGATTTTGTTAGACCAAGGAAGATAACTGAAATAATGCATTAGACTATTCGATTTCACATGTAGTAACATATATATATATAACTAGTTTCATATGTCATACCCTATCCTGGTTAATCTGAATGTTGTTGTAGGGCTTAACGCCATTTTCAGCACACGACACGCTATACATGGCAGCCAGTATTATCAGTGGAGGAAGAACCCGGGGAAAATCCCCGGAAAAAACCACTGACCCATGAGAAGCTACTGGAAAGCATTCCCACATATTAACTACATTAGCCGAATCTTAGACTCGAACACACACAGACAGAGGTGAGATGGCAGTGATCTGTAATGGAGAGCGTTTTAGACAACTCGGCCACTCTAGAGCTCTGTTAATCTGAATGTATGATTAATCATTGAGCATTATGTAAAACTAAATTAATGGGAAACAAATACAAGAAATGTATAATGTCTGCAAAGAAATATTGCTTTATGAAGTTTAATGCATAAGAATACGAAGAGGTGCAGAGACCTGAATATGGTAGCTTTACTGGGATATAAAGATAGTGGAGACACCAATATGAATATAGGCAAATCTATCAATAGTGATCACTCATGGGGAAATGGTACTGTGAAGGGGTAAATTTCTGGCGATCTATCATGAATACATTAGTTGAGACCAGAGAACCATTAATTAGATTTATGGAGACAATCACTGTATCATATTACCATACTACAGTGTTCAGCAAGGTCCTTTATAGGGAGAATGTTATTTCTAATTAAACATTTGTTTATACAGCAGACAGATGGACTATTAAGGACATGATAAATTTCATTTTCATGGAAAAGTTGTCAAAACTGAGAAAACATAGAAAATCTGCTACTCAAACTACCAGTTCAAGCTGACCCGACTTTGGCGCCTCTTAAAAAAAAAGGGCGGCAGAGATATTTGATTCTGATTGGCTACACTAGTTAAGGGGGTGTGTTCACACAAACATTTCCTAAATTTTATATAGTCTCATCGAGAATTGTGAGGAGTCTAAACTTTTCCTGCAAGAGGACAAAGACAAAATCCGAGGACTCCTTGGATTTGTAAGCAATTCCCTCGTAATTGTTTAATTTGTTGTTGTTTGCATAAACACTAGGTTTTAAGGATTGAATGCATTACTTTACTTAATATGATTACAAGAATCCATGTCACTTCATCTAATTTAGAAGATTTCATGTATGATTTAGAGCGAGTGTGAAATGAGTGATAATGCATCATCTGTAGCAAGAAATTTAGGTTGCTTCTATTTTATATTCATTTAAAAGGGAGAAAATAGCTTCTGGAGATGTATGATGTGATGTTACCCTGAGACGTATGCTGAGAAAAAGTAGAGGGAAGTGCAGTGAGACATATAATCCGGTGACGCAATTCTGCTTCATACTAATTTCTAAACTTATTCTGAGACGGATGGTAGAATGTATCATCCTCAGATCAAAAGTTCTGTACAGCTACAAAGGAAGCAAAACAAACTGGGGACTAGCAGGTTATGAAATCATACAAGGCGTTGACTTTGATTGTTTCACTAAATCCTATAATGAGTTAAATCTAACAGTAACAGATTGGCTAGTTATTTAAATCTATTTGCATTTTCTTCAGTGAAAGTTTTATTTCCAAAAGCAGAGTATATTCCTAATGTAAGAAATTTTCAGTTGTTTTATGCAATTGATTAAATTGTTTATTCATCTATACGGGGGCTTGTGTTTGTTCAATATATCCGCTCAGATCTCTATATATATTTCCATCTATAACTTTCACCACTCATATTTACTCGAACCTGGGTAATTATATTGATGGTAGTCATCTCCTAGATATAGAGTACCAAAAGAGGTGGATATATAATCGTATTTATTATTTTATACCCCCAACCATCCCGTAACAGATACATCTTGCTATTGCACATACCAGTAATGGATGACCCGACAGTGTTTCAAGTCCTACTTAGTCAACAGGACACAAATTATATCTTCAAATGGAATACACTCCAGCACAGTTGACGTATGCTGTGGTGTTCCACAGGGATTTGTTCTTGGACCTGTTCTCTTCATTCTGTACACTCAGCCGCTCTCAAGTGTCATAGATCATCACCCAGTGTCGCACCAATTGTACGCTGATGACACCCAAATATACAAGTCTAGCCACCCAACTGAAGTTGATGCTACCATCCATGTAGTAGAGAAGTGCATTTCGGATGTGAAATCATGGATGACATGTAACAAGTTGCAGATGAATGATGATAAAACTGAGGCTACTCTGATCACAACACAAAGACTTTCTCATTCACATCCTTTACCTCAGACAATAAATATCAGCAACACCAACATTAAATTCTCACAGTCAGTACGGAATCTAGGCGTTACTCTAGACAGTACTCTCACATTGCACCAAAATGTCATGAACATCTGCAGGGCTGCATATCTTGAATTGAGACTCATCAGTTCCATTCGTAAATATCTTTCAGTTGATGCCACAAAAACACTTGTGTGTTCATTAGTACTTTCAAGACTTGACTATTGTAACCAATTCTGTCTGGTTCATCACAATATTTACTCCAGAAACTTCAAAAAGTTCAAAACACAGCTGCACGGATCATCTTTAGAAATACCTCGATCAGAGCACACCTCACCACTGCTTTGTACCCTGCACTGGCTATCAATTCGATACAGAATCAAACACAAAATTTGTTCTCGGTACTATATTTCAATGACAGACTCCAGTCCAACATACATATCCAGCCTCACCCATGTGTATACACCAGCTAGATCCTTACGCTCTTCTTCTGATAATCGTATACTCATTGTTCCCAAGGTGAAAACAAAGTCATATGGACAAAGTTCGTTTGCACTCCAGGGCCCCGCGACGTGGAACGAATTGCCCATTGAAATTAGACACAAAGACACAGTGGTCCCTTTTAAGAGTGCTCTCAAGACTCACCTGTTTCGACTGCATGGACAACCTTAGCGACCTAATCATGTTTTGTATCTTATATGTTTTTAGCATGTTTTTATGTTTTCCAATTTCATTGTTTTTGTCATTTGTTGTTCTGTAGTGTAGTCACATCATTATTGATGGTGTAAAGAGCTTAGAGCTTTGAAAGGTCAGGCACTATACAAAGTCCTCACTATTATTATTATTATTAATATTATTATTATTATTATTATTATTATTAATCCTAGATTTGAATCCATGCAGACAAAGGATTGCGTTATGAAGTTTAGGACATAAATACATAATGAGCTGAGACCTGAATATGGTAACGTTATCGGGACATAGTGGAAACATCAATATGAATACAGGCAAACCTGTCAACGATGATCACTCATGGGGAAATGGTAGAACTGGCTGTTGCACATAGGTGACTGCTGAATTTATCACACATCAAATATCAGTCATTACTATTATTATTTTATTATCAACATTTATGTATTTGTGCTGTGAAACAAAATCATAATTACAGCTTGATATTGTTCTCTCTGATTTATTTATTCCACACATGATTATTTTACCATTCTCACCTTAATCCATGCTATAAATGAAATCCCACCAATTTAAAGATATACACCCATATTAGTTTCTTCACCCTATACAAATAATATCTCCAATAGTCATAAGATGAAACCTAGCTTGTTTTAGTAATTCACATATTGATATTTTGAGTAACAGGGTCAACATGACTGGAGCATCAGCAGGGCAAGAACTGTTAGCACATTATTTTACAGTACAGTATAATCCTTTATCTAAACAATACCCTTCTCATTAAGCATAAATTAAGTTTAGTGAATGTAGATACTCTTACCGACTACTAAAGGAAGCAGGGAGAAACCATTGTTTAACACCTTGCTACTCGCCACACAAGGCAGATGACTGTTAAAATACAGGACATTTATACATCAAATTTGACTTGCTGAAAATTAAAATGGCCATTGTGAACATGTGACTGTTGGGTATGGGTGACCACTAGGACAGGTTTTACAATAATAGGGATATAAGGAGTTGTGGAGACACCAAACATAACTAATTGGGATAGAGCTGTACCGATTAATCGCCCGTATGCGTAATCGGGCCGATTATTAGCACAATCGGTATAATCGGGTATCGGCAAAAATAATCGGTGCCGATGCAAATAATTTTTTTAAATAACCAATTTTTCCTGATAAAAGTTGTATATACAGTCGCGTTTTGACTGACCGTAACTTAATCCTTTGTAACACTAGAGCTCGGGATAAATGCAGTATGCAAACAAGTTGCTCATTAACTAACACTACTGTATAGTCTAATAACCATATATCGAGATAAACACATCGAACCATCAATTAATCTTTTGTAACAAAGAGATTGCTCTAATAAAGTATTTAAAAAGAATTTATCTTGCTGCCAGTTGTGCGAAATTTTCAACTCCAGCGTCCGGTAACATTTGTAAACTGCAGTAAACCAGACTAATAAAAAGTACATGTCGCTAACCGCCATTGTAGTGCCAAAGTCATGTGAATAGCCAGTAAGATTAACATCAAAGGGAGTAATGATGGATATACACACAGTCAATTTTGAGGTTTGTGTTTTTTCTTTATCTTTATGAAAACTCACAAAACACCGATAGTCCTTATGTCCCAGTGAGAAATTGTTTGAAAGGGCTTCAGTGTAGGTTTGAGTACGTCGTCTGTCTTTCACTTAATCCGTAATGCCTGGAGGGTGAACGAACTCATTGTTTTTAATACTAGTAAGTGAGAATCATTTCCGGATTTTTTAAAATTATTTTTTATTTCTTTTGTTAGTGTTTCACCTAGAGCTGTACCGATTAATCGACCGTACGCGTAATCGGGCCGATTATTAGCACAATCGGTATAATCGGGTATCGGCAAAAATAATCGGTGCCGATGCAAATAATTTTTTTAAATAACCAATTTTTCCTGATAAAAGTTGTATATACAGTCGCGTTTTGACTGACCGTAGCTTAATCCTTTGTAACACTAGAGCTCGGGATAAATGCAGTATGCAAACAAGTTGCTCATTAACTAACACTACTGTATAGTCGAATAACCATATATCAAGATAAACACATCGAACCATCAATTAATCTTTT
Source organism: Unio pictorum (assembly GCA_030141615.1). Classification (NCBI taxonomy): domain Eukaryota; kingdom Metazoa; phylum Mollusca; class Bivalvia; order Unionida; family Unionidae; genus Unio; species Unio pictorum. The sequence continues at coordinate 3,208,030 of JARLTB010000316.1, forward strand.
ATAACAAAGAGATTGCTCTAATAAAGTATTTGAAAAGAATTTATCTTGCTGCCGGTTGTGCGAAAGTTTCAACTCCAGCGTCCGGTAACATTTGTAAACTGCAGTAAACCAGACTAAAAAGTACATGTCGCTAACCGCCATTGTAGTGCCAAAGTCATATGAATAGCCAGTAAGATTAACATCAAAGGGAGTAATGATGGATATATACACAGTCAATTTTGAGGTTTGTGTTTTTTCTTTATCTTTATGAAAACTCACAAAACACCGATAGTCCTTATGTCCCAGTGAGAAATTGTTTGAAAGGGCTTCAGTGTAGGTTTGAGTACGTCGTCTGTCTTTCAGTTAATCCGTAATGCCTGGAGGGTGAACGAACTCATTGTCTTTAATACTAGTAAGTGAGAATCATTTCCGGATTTTTTAAAATTATTTTTTATTTCTTTTGTTAGTGTTTCACCAAGCCACCATCTGGCAGAAGGGGCGGTCTCTCATAAGTCATAACAGGTTTTACTGTACCTTTGAAGCACCGACATATACTAAACAAATAAAACAATTCTATATCAATGTTTTACAATTATCTGATGTTGCCGCAGCAATAACGAGTATTTGTTGTCGTCAAAGCAAGCCGACGACCTTTGCTCATAGAAAGTCGGCAAAAAACTCAAAAGCATTGCCTCAATTTAAATAGTGATTAGAACATATTTATTGTGCCGCGAAACTTTCCTGTTTGCAAAAAAAAAAAAAAAAAATTGCCCACCCCCACGGTCTGTGGACAACAGAGTAGTAATTTATTTGGACACATTGTTTCAAGAGCCCGAATAGATTGTCGGCTTATACCTGAGTACATAATATGGTAATGAAATAATCGGTCTCATAATCGGTATCGGCAATTTTGATAATCGGCTATACGCGGTATCGGCATAATTGGCAAAAAGTAACATCGGTACAGCTCTAGTTTCACCAAGCCACCATGGCAGAAGGGGCGGTCTCTCATAAGTCATAACAGGTTTTACTGTACCTTTGAAGCACCGGCATATAATAAACAAATAAAACAATTCTATATCAATGTTTTACAATTATCTGATGTTGCCGCAGCAATAACGAGTATTTGTTGTCGTCAAAGCAAGCCGACGACCTTTGCTCATAGAAAGTCGGCAATAAGTTTAATAATTTTCGGGTCACAGAAAGTTACTTTTTTAACATGCCTATGTCTTAGAACACGGATATTTTTGTCCCAAGATGTACTGCCGTTACAATAGTCAACAAAAACACATAAAACCTGTAAAGTTTTGACATTGGCCCACGAATAAGCCCCCCCCCTCCCCATTCCAGACCTTTATTGTTTTCTAAATTTGTCGGCTTATACCCGAGTACATAATATGATAATCAAATAATCGGTCTCATAATCGGTATCGGCAATTTTGATAATCGGCTATACGCAGTATCGGCATAATCGGCAAAAAGTGACATCGGTACAGCTCTAAATTGGGATTTAAAGAGTTGTGGAGACATGAAGAAAAACAAAAGGGACACAAGGAGTTGTGGAGACATCAACATAAACAATAGAGATATAAGGAGCTGTGGCGATGGCAAAACAATTTTGGTGGCATTTGATGTCTAACAGCACAGCAACACTAAGCCATTTAGACTGAAAGCAATTGGTGTAAACATTAGTCACATCTATTAAACTTCCCCAAACCATCACTCATTCATATAGTGAGACTGGTACCATTACATGGTCATAAGCTGATCAATCATGACTCCTTCCATTATGGGGTCATAAATCACCGAATCATATAGTGAGACTGGTACTATCACAAACGCATATAGCGAATATGATGCACTAAAATATGAGCTGCATCACTTGGGACTCCATTACTGAAATCCCTTTCTACATCGCCAATCCCACCGAGAGGGAATTTAGTTGTCCCAACAACTTTGGTAACTCCTTTATTGCATTGTAAATATATGCCAACCTGTTCCTGTAGCAACAACTATATTGGCTAGTCCCATTTCAAGTGCTTCCTTTGCTCCAACTGGCCTGCCAGTCAGGATTAAGTCCTGGGCATGAAATAGTCCTATCAACTTGGGAAGTCTGACAGTGTCTCAATCTATGAGGGGCACACCTGTAATAAAAAAATAAAAATATTTTCCATTGACTGGCTTGGTGTTTTGTTTTATAGTACATAACATAATAAACTATTTATGACTAGGCAACTGGAATAAAGACCCATTCCAAAGGACACACATCACAGGCTGATACAATCATAAAATCTATTCTACACCCTTTTGATCATAAATCTGTTAAACACATCATGGTATATGTCTTTGTGGTAGTGTAAGCAATGTAAAAATAATAATAATTATCATTAGTGTAACTTAAGGAATTAACCATTTATTTTAATTGGCTCCAGATATTTCTATATTTTTTATGGACAAAATAATTTTTGCATACTTGGAAATGGTCAAGTTGTTAACTTGCTTGTTTACATTGACAACTTTTCTGTGAAGGCTTTAGAAAGATGGAATGATTTGTTAACATTATCAGAGGTCTCAGAAACGTTTAATCAAATGTATTTGGACGCCAATTTTTATCGATGATGCAGAAGATTATTTAGACAGGAGTCTTAATAATCTTAATCTTATGGCCAAAAATGTATTGTAACAGTATTATAAAAAGGATAATGAATTTTGCCAGAAAGTGCAATGAATCAATTACCAAATATATCAAATGTAAAGTTATTAGTTCTATTTAATAGTTTTCCTCTTAAGTCCAGGAAGTGAAAATGACCAAACAGAGCTAGCAGTTTTTTGAGAGGTCCACATTTGAAGTAAGATCAAGCTGTATACTATATAGCCTATATTACCCCCATAAAGTTTATTAAAGGTTATTTGAATAATACTTTTATGACACACTAGGTCCTTTATAAATAGCAAGTATAACCAGTGAGGATGCTAAGGAAAATAATTGAGTTCACAGTAAATTACTTTGCATGAATAGGAATTTCAATGTTGTTTCCGGATTATGGGTCAGAAGGACCCATACCACAGATATTTAGCAAGGCAATAAGCAGCACTTCAGTCAGGTTAGCATGTTTTACTTTCTGATTAGGTACAAGTTAAGATATTTGATGATAAGAATTCCTGATGAGACAAATCTGAACTTCTGCTAGTAAATAAGCTATATATTTTCCAGCAGTAACCCAGAGTCCTCTGTTTGTAATATATCATGTCGACTTGTAGCCATCCATAATGGCGCAAAAAAATACTGAATCCAGGTAAATTTTCTCCAACAACAACTGTCAGTGTCCTCCTAAATAATACATGTTAAGAAGACTGAAATTTATATCAATAGTTTGTTAAGCAAAGAGAGACAATTCTGCAATATACCATTATAATCTTTTAATTTCGAACCGAATTTTATGTTTAGGTAATTTTTAGGATTTCTGAAGGTTTAATGTTTTTTAGAGATAGCTTTAATTTCCATGAATAAAATGAAGATATTTAACCATACATGTCACATAGGTCCATTTCTGCTGTTATAACACAATTACTTTTTCCCAACACCAACCCTCTATCCAATGATAAAAACTACTTTGCTTCTGATGTTAAATTATTGGCAATCTTGAGCTACAGTGTCTAAATCACTGGAATTAGGAGTATATGCAATATAAGAAAAGTTTCCATATTGATTCACATGATGATGCCTTCACAAACATGATTTGAAAATTGAATGACCTTGACCCCCAGGAAAATGGATCTCAAAGAAGTTTTTGTTAGAGATAAAGATGTCTCATTATACCTGTCACATTGGCACAATAGATGATTTCCATTTCTGCTGCAAGAACACAACTCTTTTCCCATCATCCACCAAACAAATTGTTTTGACCCTCCACTCTACGTTAATGATACAAACTGCCTTGCTTTAAAAAACATCACATCTTGCCACCCTTGTGTTATGTTGTCAGCATGACTGCAATTATGAGTTTTAAGCAAAATATGAAATGTTTCCACATTGATTTTACCTAATAATACTTTTTCAAATCAATGTCTTCTACCCAAGGAAATAGTCTGTTTGTGTAGACTGAATGGTCAATGTAGATATACTCTAGTGCCCACTCAAGGCAGGGAGAAACCATTGTCTTGTCAGGATACACCTAGCTATTGACCACTGAAGGCAGGCAGCCAATACATACAAACCAATTATATAGAATTTTGAGAAGGAATTACAATGGCCAATGTGAACAGGTGGCTACTGCGTAAATGTGACTGTTAGAACAGGTTTACTGTAATCAAGGGATATAACCAGTTGGGGAAAAACAAATTTAAAATAATTGGGATATTAGTCGTTATCAAGACCCCAAAATAAGTAACAGGGATATAAGGTGTTGTTGTGGTATGAGACACCAACACAGGGTTCATACAGGTCTATGTCAAGTGAAAATTCTAGGACATAACCCAGATGATTTTCAAGTAACAGAGATTCAATATATAAGCTTAACTGCATCAAGTCACTAAAGGATTAAAGAAAACAAGCGGTTGGGGGAAGAGAAACTTCTTGCATGAAATGCTGTATATTTTTTTAGTGCCTTTTGTCAACATTTTAAAGCCAGTTTCCACATTCATCACTTTCAAGCCATATTTCTTTAAAGCAGCAAGAACCAAGTTTATAGAGAAAGGTCATGATTGATCAGTTTACTGTGTTTTGTTTTCTCTCCATCTCAAAACCATCTGTCTGCTAGTTACATGCAGTAAACACTTTATCAAGTTAAAAGAACCTGTTTTCATTTTCAATATTCAAGTATATTCAAGGACATGAAAATGTATTAGAAAATCTAATGATATTCAAGGTGTGTAGAGCTAAATAATTGGGATATAAGGACATGTGATACCAAAATGATTGGTGTGGACTGATGCCATAAAGCACAGCAAATAAATTAGGTTATTTAGTCCCAAGGTAATTGGAGAAAAAAGCTGTACACAGGATAACATCATGATAACTGACCTGGATGAATCCAATGGTAGGATCTGAACCTGAATCAATTAAGGACATTGTACATATAGTGTGTAAATCAATGGGCCACTCCAACTCATGCCTTCATTACTCAGGCCATGATTGTATTTTGGTTGTTCCAAAACCTTTGTCATGAGAGTGTTGCATTGGAAATATATACCAACCTGTTGCTTTAACAACAGCGTCATTGTTTAGTCACATTTCAAGTACTTCTTTTGCTCCACCTAACCTGCCAGCCTGGATTAGGTCCTGGGTACAAGACAGTGAGAACATCTAGAAAAGTGACACCTGGAATAAAAATAAAGAATTATATATTTTCTATCGATTGTTTTTTTTTTTATTTATAGTTCAGCATCACATGTAAGCCATTTTATGTAATGGCAACTGGAATAAATTAGTTTGCTCAGGAAACACCACACAGGCTTATTCAATGCTATTAAAACACACACTCTTAGAGTCATGAATCTTTAAAGCATCCATGGTTTATCCAATGCTATTAAACACACCCCTTTAGAGTCATGAATCTTTAAAGCATTTATGATTTATACAATGCTATTAAAACCCACACCCTTAGAGTATTCATGGTTTATCCAATGCTATTAAAACCCACAACCCAGAGTCATGAATCTTTAAAGCATTCATGGTTTATCCAATGCTATCAAAACCTACAAACTTAGAGTATTCATGGTTTATCCAATGCTATTAAAACTCACCCTTAGAGTCATGAATCTTTAAAGCATTCATGGTTTATCCAATGCTATCAAAACCCACACCCTTATAGCATTCCTGGTTTATCCAACGCTTTTAAAACCCACACCCTTATAGCATTCATAGTTTATCCAATGCTATTAAAACTCACACCCTTTGAGCATTCATGGTTTATCCAATGCTATTAAAACTCGCACCTTTAGAGTCATGAATATTTAAAGTATTTATGATTTATCCAATGCTATTAAAACCCACACCCTTAGAGTCATGAATCTTTAAAGCATTTATGATTTATCCAATGCTATTAAAACCCACACCCTTATAGTCATGAATCTTTAAAGCATTCATGGTTTATCCAATGCTATTAAAACTCACACCCTTATAGCATTCCTGGTTTATCCAACGCTTTTAAAACCCACACCCTTATAGCATTCATGGTTCATCCAATGCTATTAAAACTCGCACCCTTATAGCATGCATGGTTTATCCAATGCTATTAACACTCACACCCTTACAGCATTCATGGTTTATCCAATGCTATTAAAACTCACACCCTAGAGTCATGAATCTTTAAAGCATTCATGGCACCTGCCCTTGTAGTAGTGTTAGAAACAAAATGCAGTGTCAGGAAAGATCACTCTTGCAACATACGCAATGAACCATTGATTTTAATTGGCTCAATACATATTTTATATTTGCATGGATGTCACTGTTTGCACACTTGGTAATGGTCAAATTGTTTGTACCATGAACAATGTCATTATTGTTCGCATACAATGGAACTGTCAGGACGATATCATTTTTGCATACTCTCTAATGGTTAAATTGAAATTTTTTGGGACCAGTTTTTGTCACCCAAAATTTGCCTGTGGTCGGAATTGATTTTTGGGTCCAGATTTTAGACTTTAGGCATCAGACTGAAAGCAGACAGGTCTAAACTGCACACAGATGAACCTGTGCAAAAAGTAGAATCATGTGGGCATTTGAATTAAGGAGTGGTCTCCATACAAAAATGATGGGTCCTTTATGCCCAAAAAAACCTCAAACTTTCCTTCTGCTCCTGCACGAGCAAAATAACCAATGGAAAAAAATGATTTCAACACAACTATGCATTAGGCTAGCAAAATAACCAATGGAAAACAATGTTTTTAACACAACTATGCATTAGGCTAGCAAAATAACCAATGGAAAACAATGTTTTTAACACAACTATGCATTAGGCTAGCAAAATAACCAATGGAAAACAATGTTTTTAACACAACTATGCATTAGGCTAGCAAAATAACCAATGGAAAACAATGTTTTTAATACAACTATGCATTAGGCTAGTGGATAATTGCTTGGAATTTGATGTATTATAATGCATTCAGAAATAGCATCCAAAGTGTTTTTCCTACTCATATCTCGTGCAAAAACAGCAAAATCCTCATGGAGATAATGTGTTATCAGATTTATCTGAGTTAAGAGTTATTTCTTGATATGGAGAGCAGTGTTGAATGCAGGCAATGATTTCAGTACCAAGGTCTAATTACCCTTGGATGAAAGCCTGTTCTTATCAAAGAAAGAGGGAGACTGATCTATCTTGTAAGAACTGTTTGTAAATTCTCATAGAAAAGTCAGAAGAGGGAATTAGATTTTAGCGAAATGTGTTGGTCAGTAGAGAACAATATTCACACAAAAACAGATTAAGCTCTGAAACAATAAAGATTAATGCTTATAGAACATGAGGAAATTATCTTTTATATATTTTTATTTTAATAAAGAGTTTTACAGTGGAGCAGGAGATACCTAAGTATTATGTAACTACTGAACTGTAGCCGTTTCCTTTTCTGCAAACTTTTGTTAGATGGGGGGAAATCTAACCTTATGTTAAAATCCAGGGTGAAGCTCTCCAGTCATTTCCACATGACCTTCTTAAAACGGCTATATGCCCATGAAAACTAAATTCTGGATAACTGTTGTTGATCCATACCAAACCTCAGGTGGATGAAGCACATCAGGGCTGAATCCTCCATGACCCTGAGGTTACATATTAAAGTTAATTCCATGTCTTCAACCACTGCATATCTTTACAAAGCCATGTTGATTGACTAGGATGGCAGCAGCCAAGAAGAATCTGAAATCAAAGAATGGTTACTTTTACTTCATGCTGTGGAATTAAGATGCTAGAATTTGAGTCAATTTATTTGATTATATATTGTAATATATAGACAGAAAAGAACTTAAAATTCAGTCTTACTATTATTTATTATGACCCTGAACCCTTTATCTCTAATTAACAGGGAACTCTTTCAAAAATGTACAAAATATTTCAGAGAGATCAATGTAAACAATTACCTTTCATGAACTCTTTATTCTGAAATTTTGAAAATCTACAAAGTGAATGTCAAAATATATCCAGGATAAGAGATCATTCTTACTTATTATTTCCTCTCAGGATTACAATGAGTTATGTCCCTCTAGGTATCCTGACTGGTTATTTCATGGCCAAATTATAAAAATCAAGAAAGTACATGAATAAAAGAATTAGAAACACCTTTTTCGTAACAGACATTAGACTGCATACTTACGGCTTCTAATAATGAAATCTTTCCAAACTTAAAATTAGTTGTCAAGGTTTCAGATATATGATCTGGCTAAGCAAAATCTACACTGTAAATAGTAATTCTGATGCCAAATATGCCTCAAAATTTGCAGTCATTAATCTGATGCTATATACTTTATGCATGGGTTTCTCATGGGTCAATTTTTAGGTTAAATTTTTAATCCAAAAACTTATTTTCCAAAATGTGACACGACAGTTCCCAAAGATTAAAACGAGACAAAAGCAAAACATATTCAGGAGAAGCTAATAATAATAATCTTTATTTTCATGCAAATGACAATCATCATGAAATAACTGTAACTTAAAAACCAAATAATAAAACAAATGTCACAGAACTGTATAAAACTTTTTTTATTTATTTATTAAATTCGTATACTAGTGTTTCATTTTTGGCATACAATGATACCCGAATGTGGTTAATGTATAGTGTCTTTTTTTCAAAACAGCAAATTCAGTACATCATGTACAGCAGGTGCAAAGTGCTTTTAATGAGACAAAATAAATGCCTTTAATGCACAGACAATACCTGTGTATAAATACCTCACAGCATGTAAAGCTCTTTATATTATGAAAAGTCTTGTCAGTCGGTGATCTACTAAAAACTGATTCACACATGTAAAGCTTTAGAGCTGTCCAGTGTCTGTTGTGTCCAGTGTTCACCAAAGTGTGGTGCAAGCTCTAAAGCCATCCACAGGAATTGTAATATGTGGACTAAATTTTGGAGTTCGTAAAACCCATTGTATCTTTAGGGACTGTAAAGATAAGTTAGATATCTGTCCTGTGTCATCTGCACAATTTCACTGAGTGAATTCATTTTACTACATGAATAGAAATCTACATTGTTTGCTAGCTGAGTAAACTATATCCATCTTTCCATTATTTCATCACTGGGAATCATTCACACCTTGTGATTTTTTTTCTGTTTAAAACACATGTATATAAATATATATATATAGATTTCCACTCACACATTATTTTTGTTTTAATTTGTATAATAATATAAAGTTAAATAAAAAATGATTTATTTTATTGTTATACAAATTATTTACTTTTTCATAGTTATGCACATGTCAATTGGTCATACTTTATTGGATATTTTGATCATTCTGTATGTTTGTTAGTAATGATAACGACTGATCGTTCCGGAACGAATGTAATCTTCGGAGCGGACGGTGTAAGCCGACTTTATTCACTTTGTTTCAAGTCGTTTAATTCATGTTCTAATTGACTGCACTGCACATATATTTATTGTTCTCCCTTTGATCTCATTGTTCTAATTGACTGCACTGCACATATATTTATTGTTCTCCCTTTGATCTCATTTCGTATTCAAGTTAAGAAGCAATCTTTATTTGGTAAGTCGCTTAATTCGGAACATATTAACAAAAATAGATCTTTTTAACACCCTTTTTAACAACATCAACTGTCATATCATCATAACCAATATATGTGTGTGTGTGTGTGCCTTTTGACTTATAGACAATTCGGCCCAACTTTAAAGACAATTCAGCCTAACTCAAAAAGACAATTTGGCCCAACTATGCTATAGTTGTATAAAGATATTATTTTTTTTCATACAGCAAGCAGATACTATGTAAGATATATATCTGTGTGTGTGTATTAGAGAGAGAGAGAGAGAGAAATGTCAAGCATATTGACAGTTTAGTTGCTACAACATCAACCTCCTTTACTCCAAACAAAAATTAATAAACTGATTACTACACACATGCAAAGACTGTACGTCTGAATGCATCTGCCCGTGTGTGCGACTCTCTCTCTCCCTCCCTCTCTCTCTCTCTCTCTCTCAAATGAGAAAGAAACTAATGGCCTGAAAGGGATAAAAGTGAAACAAAGCAAAATACATCAGTCCGTATACATAAGACTCACCAGCTTGAATGCACATACATATCAACATACATACACGCACACACACAGATATATATATATATATATATATATATATATATATATATATATATATACTTTTCATGCATATATATATACTTTTCATGCATCACATATTAAAATAAGATATGGGCAGATTGGAGATGCACGTTAAAATTGAAGCTGCTTCAATTAATAGCTTTTGACACCCAAATTCATTAATGAGGCACAAATCAATGTCGCTGACACGTTATCACTAAAAGAAACAAAGGAAAATGTTTTCAGATGATCAGGCATAGGGTTCTTGAGCGTGCCCACAAAAATGTAGGTATTCTGAAATTTGACATTTACTACAGATGTAAGATAAAGACAAAACATACGAAATTTGAGCGACTAAGTAAAATGCTTTGACTGTTGCCAGAACCAAAAGAATTAATCCCAAATTAAAGAGCCGATGCAGAGGTGTGCAATTTTATATCTGATCCCAAAAAGACTGAATCTTGTCAGAGGAAACTCCTTCTATGCAATGCAGTTTTTTCTGAAACAAAGGCGTTAATGCAGTCACGTTCTATTAAATGACGCCGTGTTCTATATCAGATTATTTATGGGTTGAGTATTCAAAATGTCTGATGTCAAAATGGAATTAATTGACAATGAAAAAAACAATGCATTTGCTTTACATTAGTGAAATACATAAACAGTACATGTGAGCGGACTCCTTGCTTTCATCGGCTAAAAATATTGTTTTCTATACGTGAGACTATATATAAGTTCAGTCCATTTTAATTGCACACAAAAGAGTACATTTAAATTCTTTCAACTTTAAAATATATCCGTGTTTTACACTACGACACATACGTTACCATTCTAAATTACAAAACATTTTAAAAAATACATGTTATTGTTCTTTTTAAATATCGTGAAAGCACTTAAGTATAAAAATGTTATTCATTTCATCTTCTTATAAAATATAACATAAGTCATAATGATTATATCAGAAATGATCATGTGAATAATGATGTTCAGCTGTTACATACAGGAGAAAATAACTACAATGACGAAAGTACGTGTTTAATATGGTTACTCAATCATATTTGAAATAATTTCATGCTATATTTTCATGATCAAAAGGGAAATAAGGAAACTGATTGAAAATGATTACAGATTTAATGAGCAGTCTCTTGTCCTATGTATCTGATACATACGTTATATGTTTGGGTCGACTAAAAAGGCATACACATTGTAAACTTTCGCGCTAATATTTTGAAGCGGAAACTGTTATGATTAGAATGGTATTAATTTGACAACTTAAAATGTTTTTGGTATTTTGAATATTCATTATCAATTTAAATGAAATTTGAAATACAAGAAATTTTGGTAAAGATTCATCTTTCGTTGTGCACATTTATCTGTCTTTTTGTAACTTAAAATAGCAAAACGCAATAATGTTCTGAATTCAATTCATGTCAAATTATCGCAAAATACCTAATTATGCAATTTTCCCTGTATAATTTTATTTGTAACAAATACGTTCAAATACGAGAAGATCTCTTGTAAAGTACGTATTTTGCTTGAGAATTAAGCTTTTTTTCTCCACAATAACATTTGGATTTGGTAAGGTTTTCCTACAGATATCAGAAAGCTCCTAACCATTATAACTTCGGAAAACATTTATCTTGTTCACCAAATGTTTCAAATTTTATTCTAAAACATATTATATAAGAATTGTCAAAATATATGTTAAAAATAAACACTTGTTAAAACTATTGTCAGTTGTATTTTAAAATAGGGCCGAATTGTCTTCAAAGTTGGACCGAAGTGTCTTTGGGCTGCATTGTCTAATTGCCGTGCCAAATAATGTCAGCAAATTCACCTTATATAAGGTCTGTCGAATCAAGTACGACCAAGTGACATCTTTACATGACATGTGATATAAACAGGAATAAAGTAAATAATTCGTATAAAAATATAAAATATCATATTTTTTTTGCTTTATATTATTATTCAAACAAAAGCAAACATAATGTGTGAGTGGAAGCCGATATATACAGAGAGAACGTGTAAATACATGTGTATTTCGTTTTTTTTTTAGTGTATTTCGGTGTTTCTAGTAACCGGATTATTTCGGTGTGACAATTCGTATAATGGTGTTATTAAAAGATCCGAACATCCATTTAATTAACAGGAATGAAATATCATGATGCCAGAATATTTTCTATCAAAATTCTAAAGTGCAACCTTTGCTATTTTCACTACCATAATGGGTGTTTGTTACTTAAGCATCATTCCTCGAAAACTGGTGAGTATCGTAGTCGCCTGTAACCCTGCAGAAGATACACCATTTTTGCTTCATCATTTCAAACTGCCTGATATCTAATCAATGTCCACATATCTACGTGTTCATCTAAAGTGTGTTATTTTGTTTAAATCGAATTATTTACCTAATGTGATGATTTCGCTCTGAAATCACGCTGAATACCCTTCTAATGCGGTGTACGTCGGTGACTTTCTAACGGTGTATGACCTAATATGTGCTTCGAAGTTTTGCTCTTAACAAACGGCAGTAAACACGGTATCGGCAGCAAAATAAGAAAAATATTTGTATACCATATGAGAAAAATTGCTATGATTATAATATGTAAAGAAAATTATGACTTTGAATTTATTACAGCAGTTTTTGTACAACTTCATTAAATTTGAATCCATTATTGCAGATTGTCCTTGTTGTAATTTTCTAAACAACATCATGACAAATGTTTTTATTGGGGTATAAAAGATGATGAGGTTTGCTTGATTGGATTAGACTCGAAAGTTTCCAAACACTCAAATTCACAATTAAATTGTACTTTTCGGGTACTCTTCTTTTGTTAGACTTCACATCACTGTTAGTTTTATTTGTTTATTTGTTTATTTTTTAATTAAAATTGTTAAGTTTATTAATTGTCTATATTGGTTTTAATGGAACTTTTAGCAATATTTTTATTTTTACTTTTTACTTTTAATTTTGATTTAAAGCAAAATATAATCCCTACTATTTATTTAAGAAACTGTTTCGTCTAACAAGCCATGGATTGAAAGAATGTTGACTAGACTTTTAAATGCAGACAAAATTAACCTAAATAGACGGTAATGCTTTGAATAGCAACAATAGAGAGCGACCGCAGATAAATCCTAGTGAAAGAATTTACTTATTAAAACAACGTAGTGTTAAAGTGTTTAATGAGATGGAAGCGGGACCAGAATGATAATGGTTAAATCCCTGAAGTGTGTTGGGCAAGGATTGAAGTTTGTTGTGTATCTGGCAAGCCACTTTACAGCAGAGGAAAATAAAATGAGGTCGTTTGCTTAACAGTATTAGACTCACAAGATTCGGTACAATTAAATTAGCAAATAAATTGTACAATTGTATATGCTTTTTGTTGATTTTTTTTACAATTCTCATCACAATTAAATTATTGGATAATTTATTTATTTTATAAAAATTGTTTTGTTTATTAATTGTCTCGATATTTTTGTGGAACTTGAAGCAGTATTTTTTAAAATACATTTTCATTTTAAGTTTATCTATAGCAAACCATTATTTCTAATATTTTTCAGAAATTGTTCTGTCCAATGAACCATTGCTTAATGTCATTTTTCAGCACACGCTAGGCTATACATGGCAGCCAGTATTATTGGTAGAGGAAGAACCCGGGAAACACCCCGGAAAGAACCACGTACCCACGAGAAGCTACTGGCAAGCTTTCTCACATAACTACGCAGACAGAGGTCAGACATCAGTGATCCGTAACAGACAGAACTTTAGACCAGTCGGCCACTCCGCCCCCCCCCCAGGTGGTTAGAGCATTGGATGCAAGAGATCATGGGTTGAACCACAGCCGAGTCATACCAAAGACTAATATAAATGGTACAAGCAAACGCCTCACTTGTTTCCTCAACAGTAAGAGGTTACATAACAATTGGTCAACCTGGTGTCAGGATAATCTGACAGGGTGGGACGATTCTTCATCTGTATAGCATAATGCCCCAGTGCTAGACATCACTATAAACTGCCACAATGCAGACAATGAAGCGAAATATGTTTAAAGCAACATTGAAAATCTTTATGTAGGATTTGCATGCATTTACCATTTCTGTAATTTCACCTCTTTTATTTGACACAAAAGACGTAATTAACATAATAAAATAAAGGAGATCAGCTTTTAATCCAGTGAACAATTCAACAAATATTTCTGCAAACACAAATGGCATTTAGTTGAAGCTTCTCTGAAAAATGCTTATGGACATGCTTTTGTAGTAGATTGGGCAAATTGCATTTATTAGGATTGCACTTAAACCAAACTAAAAGATGGAAGTAAAACACAAATTTCACTTGATGAAAAACTTACTCCTTTCAATATCTTTTGAAAAATCCATTTTCATCCAGTTTGATAAATTACTTAGTGTAAGGTGGTACTTTGCAGCTAAATGCCTAATCCCACATAGTTTTATCTCCTCAATTCTTATTTTATTGTTAATGTCCCATTTCATATACGTTCCTCTTACTGGTGACTTTGCAGTAGCAGAAAACTGGCTTACATTTCTCATGCCTCTTAAAAAAAGGGTGGATGAGGTATTTGATTCTGATTGGCTACGCTAGTTAAGGGGGTGTGTTCACACCAAAAATATCCTAGATTTTATATCGTCTCATCGAGAACTGGAATGAGTCTAAACTTTTATCTTCATTTAAAAGGGAGAAAATAGCTTCCGGGGAAGTATGATGTGATGTTACCCTGAGAAAAAGTAGAGGGAAGTGCAGTGAGACATATAATCCTGTGACGCAATTCTGGTTCGTAGTAATTTGTATACTTATTTTTAGACGGATGGTAGAAAGTATCATGAAATCAGCTACAAAGGAAGAAGAAAAAACTGGGAACTATCAGGTTGTGAAATCGTACAAGGCATTGACTTTGATTGTTTCACTCGATCCTATTATGAACTAAATCTATCAGTAATAGATTGGCTAGTTATTTAAATCTATTTGCGTTTTCTTTGGTGTAAGTTTTATTTCCAAAAGCAGAGTATATTCCTAATGTATGGAATTTTCAGTTTATTGTAATTGATTGAATTGTTTGTTCATCTGTACAGGGGCTCGTGTTTGTTCAATATATCCGCTCAGATCTCTATATATATTTCCATCTATAACTTTCACCACTCATATTTACTCGAAGCGGGCTAATTATATTGAGGGTGGTCATCTCCTAGATATAGAGTACCAAAGGGGTGGATATATAATCGTATTTATTATTTTATACCCCCAACCACCCCGTAACAGATACAACTTGCTATTGCACATACCAGTAATGGATCAATCCTAGATTTGAATCTATGCAGACAAAGGATTGCCTTATGAAGTTTAGGACATAAATACATAATGAGCTGAGACCTGAATATGGTAACTTTATTGGGATATAAAGATAGTGGAGACACCAATATGAATACAGGCAAACCTGTCAACGGCGATCACTCATGGGGAAATGGTAGAACTGGCTGTTGCACATAGGTGACTGCTGAATTTATCACACATCAAATATCAGTCATTACTATTATTATTTTATTATCATCCTTTATTTATTTGTGCTGTGAAACAAAATCATAATTACAGCTTGATATTTTTCTCTCTGATTTATTTATTCCACACATGATTATTTTACATTTCTCACCTTAATCCATGCTAGAAATGAAATCCCACCAACTTAAAGATATACACACATATTAGTTTATTCACCCTATACAAATAATATCTCTATTAGTCATAAGATCAAAACTAGCTTGTTTTAGTAATTCACATATTGATATTTTGAGTAAAAGAATCAACATGACTGGAACATCAGCAGTGCAAGAACTGTTAGCACATTATTTTACAGTACAGTATAATCCTTTATCTAAACAATACATTTCTCATGAAGAACAAATTAAGTTTAGTGAATGTAGATACTCTTACCGACCAATAAAGGAAGCAGGGAGAAACCATTGTTTAACACCTTGCTACTCACCACACAAGGCAGATGACTGTTAAAATACAGGACATTTATACAGGAAATTTGACTTGCTGAAAATTAAAACGGCCATTGTGAACATGACTGTTGGGTATGGGTGACCACTAGGACAGGTTTTACAATAATAGGGATATAAGGAGTTGTGGAGACATCAAACATAACTAATTGGGATTTAAAGAGTTGTGGAGACACCAGAAAAAAAAAGTGATACAAGCAGTTATGGAGACATCAACATAAACAACAGACAAATAAGGAACTGTGGAGATGTCAAAACAATGTTTTTGGCATTTGATGTTTTACAGCACAGAAAGCTATTTACACTAGTAAGCAATTGGTGTAAAGTGCACTGCACATAGACACACCACGACAGATACCATTAGTCACATTTATTATACATCACCAAACCATTAGTGGGTCATGAATCACTCAAATCATATAGTGAGACTGGTACCATTACCGGGTCACGAGTCACTGTATGATATACTGAGACTTTTGCCGCTACCGGGTCACAAGTCACTATCACATAGAGAGACTGGTGCCACTACCGAGTCATGAGTCACTGTATCATATAATGAGACTGGTGCCGCTACCAGGTCATTAGTCACTGTATTACATAGTGAGACTGGTGCCGCTACCACGTCACGAGTCACTGTATCACATAGTGAGACTGGTGCCACTACCATGCCATGAGTCACTGTATCACATAATGAGACTGGTGCCACTACCGGGTCAAGAGTCACTGTATTACATAGTGAGACTGGTGCCGCTACCACGTCACGAATCACTATCACATAGTGAGACTGGTGCCGCTACCGGGTCATGAGTCACTGTATCACATAATGAGACTGGTGCTGCTACCAGGTCATGAGTCACTGTATTACATAGTGAGACTGGTGCCGCTACAGGGTCATGAGTCACTCAATCATATAGTGAGAATGATACCATTGGGGGAGGAGGGTCATGAGTCAGAGGCATACTGCGAATATGATACACTAAATAAATGAGCTACATCGCTCGGGACTCCATTACTGAAAACCCTTTCTACATCGCCAATCCCACAGAATGGGCATTTTGTTGTTCCAACAACTTTGGTATAAGTGTTTTATTGCATTGTAAATCTATGCCAACCTGTTTATGTAGCAACAACTCTATTGGTTAGTCCCATTTCAAGTGCTTCTTTTGCTCCAAATTACCTGCCAGTCAGGATTAGGTCCAGGGCACGAGAGAGTCCTATCAGCTTGGGAAGTCTGATAGTGCCTCCATCTATGAGGGGCACACCTGTAACAAAAACAAAATGACAGTATATTTTCCATTGATTGGCTTGGTGTTTTGTTTTATAATACAGATTCACAATAAACTATTTT
Source organism: Unio pictorum (assembly GCA_030141615.1). Classification (NCBI taxonomy): domain Eukaryota; kingdom Metazoa; phylum Mollusca; class Bivalvia; order Unionida; family Unionidae; genus Unio; species Unio pictorum. The sequence goes on from JARLTB010000316.1 coordinate 3,225,640, forward strand.
ATGCCAAAGGCAACTAGAATAAAGTCCCCTTTCAATGGACACACCACACAGGCTTATGCAGTCATATAATTCAATTTTTCATGCTTTTGATCAAGAATTTGTTAAGCACATCATGGCATCTGTCTTACTGGTAGTGTTATAAATTAAAAGAAAAAAAGAATTTTAATTCTTTTAATGTAAGCAATGAACCATTGATTTTAATTGGCTCGAGATATTTTCAGGATCTTGTATGGACTTAATAATTTTTGCATACTAGGAAATGGTCAAGCTGCTTACTTGCTTGTTTACAATGACAAATTTCCTGTGGAGGCTTTAGAAAGATCAAACAGTTTGTTAACATTATCAGAGGTCTCAGAAACATTTTATCACATTTATTTGGATGCCAAATTTTATCTATCATGCAGAAAATAACTTAGGCAGGAATTTTAATAATAATCTTAATGTAAAGACCCAAAATGTAATGTATTGTTATATTTTTCACATTATCTGGCATCATGAACCCACTATGGCAGCCAACAATCAGAATTCATGCACATAAATGATAGACCATGCACTCACTAAGGATGCCAACTACAGAATTCATACACATAAATGTCACACCATGGACCCACTAAGGCGGCCAACTACAGAATTCATACACGTAAATGTCACACCATGGACCCACTAAGGTAGCCAACTACAGAATTCATACACATAAATGTCACATCATGGACCCACTAAGGCAGCCAAGTACAGAATTCATGCACATAAATGTCAGACCATGGACCCACTAAGGTAGCCAAGTACAGAATTCATACACATAAATGTCACATCATGGACCCACTAAGGCAGCCAACTACAGAATTCATACACATAAATGTCACATCATGGACCCACTAAGGTAGCCAACTACAGAATTCATACTCATAAATGTCACATCATGGACCCACTAAGGCAGCCAACTACATAATTCATACACATAAATGTCACATCATGGACCCACTAAGGCAGCCAACTACAGAATTCATACACATAAATGTCACATCATGGACCCACTAAGGTAGCCAACTACAGAATTCATACTCATAAATGTCACATCATGGACCCACTAAGGCAGCCAACTACATAATTCATACACATAAATATCACACCATGGACCCACTAAAGTAGCCAACTACAGAATTCATGTACATAAATGTCACACCATGGACCCACTAAGGTAGCCAACTACAGAATTCATGCACATAAATATCACACCATGGACCCACTAAGGCAGTCAACTACAGAATTCATACACGTAAATGTCACACCATGGACCCACTAAGGTAGCCAGCTACAGAATTCATACACATAAATGTCACACCATGGACCCACTAAGGTAGCCAACTTCAGAATTCATACACATAAATGTCACATCATGGACCCACTAAGGCAGCTAACTACAGAATTCATACACATAAATGTCACATCATGGACCCACTAAGGCAGCCAACTACAGAATTCATGCACATAAATGTCACATCATGGACCCACTAAGGCAGCCAACTACAGAATACATGCACACAGATGTAACAGTCAGTACAATATGTACAAATCCTGACTTGTTCCTCATACACAACAATATTGGAGAAGAAAAAAAAATGTATATTATTTTCATTAATCTATGGACTATAAATAAAGAAAGACTACTGTTTAATATTAGTTATATAACATTTCATATTTGAATATTGACATAATTCTTCGGCTTACAAAAGGGAAATGAAGTTTACAGGATGTCCTTGTGTTGTTTCAACCATTATTTTTCTGGAATACTTTGGAACTAGCATCCTTACAGTAAGTACATGCTACCAATCTGAATAGATGACTTTGGAGCTAACATCCTTATAGTAAATGCTATCATCATGGATGAATAGAATTATTAAAGCTATTTTAAATGGCATGGAAAAATGACAAATCTGAATTGTTGCCAACTTTTCCATAGTGTGGGTGTGTCTGTGTGTGTGACCTTAATTATAACAGTGTCAAATCATTTTCCTGATGATAATACTAAGAGACTTTTATGAGTAACATTTGTACCAGCACTTGCATTTGCAGATGGATATGCAGGGTTCCATGTTCTTTAAATATATAAAACATCCATGAGTCTTAATATATTCACAATAAAAATTAATATATAATCTATGCACAATTAATAATAAATAATCAATCAATAAATCATAATAATCCATCGATATATGTAATTTTATTAACCAGTAAGCATTACCACACCATATCATATCCAACAAAACTGGATGTGAGATGGAAAGACTTGTCAAGATTCCTTGTACATGTAAAGATACATTTCCTGAGACAAATACTTGTCATAATAACCATACATACCAAGACGTGTCATGGTATAATTGTATACTGAGTTGGGTACAAGCATTTATCATAATAAAACTACATACCAAGACTTGTCATGATGCAACTACATTCTAAGTTTCATGGGACAAAAACTTATCATGATACAACTATATTCCAAGTTTCATGGGACAAAACATTACTGATACAACTACAGACCAAGTTCATGGGACAAAACACTTATGATACAACTACGTAATTTTATTAGCTGGTAAGCATTACAGCACCATATCATATCTGACAAAACTGGATGTTGTGCGAGATGGAAATACTTGTCAAGATACAAGTACATGTTATGATACATTTCCTGAGACAAATACTTGTCATAATAACCATACATACCAAGACTTGTCATGGTATAATTGTATACTGAGTTGGGTACAAGCATTTACCATGATACAACTACATACCAAGACATGTCATGGTATAATTGCATACTGAGTTGGGTACAAGCACTTATCATAATAAAACTACATACCAAGACTTGTCATGGTATAATTGTATACTGAGTTGGGTACATACACTTATCATAATAAAACTACATACCAAGACTTGTCATGGTATAATTGTATACTGAGTTGGGGTACAAGCACTTATCATAATAAAACTACATACCAAGACTTGTCATGGTATAATTGTATACTGAGTTGGGGTACAAGCACTTACCATAATAAAACTACATACCAAGACTTGTCATGGTATAATTGTATACTGAGTTGGGGTACAAGCACTTATCATAATAAAACTACATACCAAGACTTGTCATGGTATAATTGTATACTGAGTTGGGGTACAAGCACTTATCATAATAAAACTACATACCAAGACTTGTCATGGTATAATTGTATAATGAGTTGGGTACAAGCACTTATCATAATAAAACTACATACCAAGACTTGTCATGGTATAATTGTATACTGAGTTGGGGTACAAGCACTTATCATAATAAAACTACATACCAAGACTTGTCATAGTATATTAATGAGTTGGGGTACAAGCACTTATCATAATAAAACTACATACTAAGTCTTGTCATGGTATAATTGTATACTGAGTTGGGTACAAGCACTTATCATAAAAAAAACTACATACCAAGATTGGTCATGGTATAATTGTATACTGAGTTGGGGTACAAGCACTTATCATAATAAAACTACATACCAAGACTTGTCATGGTATAATTGTATACTGAGTTGGGGTACAAGCACTTACCATAATAAAACTACATACCAAGACTTGTCATGGTATAATTGTATACTGAGTTGGGGTACAAGCACTTATCATAATAAAACTACATACCAAGACTTGTCATGGTATAATTGTATACTGAGTTGGGTACAAGCATTTACCATGATACAACTACATACCAAGACATGTCATGGTATAATTGTATACTGAGTTGGGGTACAAGCACTTATCATAATAAAACTACATACCAAGACTTGTCATGGTATAATTGTATACTGAGTTGGGTACAAGCACTTATCATAATAAAACTACATACCAAGACTTGTCATGGTATAATTGTATACAGAGTTGGGTACATGCACATATCATAATAAAACTACATACCAAGATTGGTCATGGTATAATTGTATACAGAGTTGGGGTACAAGCACTGATCATAATAAAACTACATACCAAGACTTGTCATATTATAATTGTATACTGAGTTGGGTACAAGCACTTATCATAATAAAACTACATACCAAGACTTGTCATGGTATAATTGTATACTGAGTTGGGTACAAGCACTTATCATAATACAACTACATACCAAGACTTGTCATGGTATAATTGTATACTGAGTTGGGTACAAGCACTTATCATAATAAAACTACATACCAAGACTTGTCATGGTATAATTGTATACAGAGTTGGGGTACAAGCACTGATCATTATAAAACTACATATCAAGACATGTCATGGTATAATTGTATACTGAGTTGGGGTACAAGCACTTATCATAATAAAACTACATACCAAGACTTGTCATGGTATAATTGTATACTGAGCTGGGTACAAGCACTTATCATAATAAAACTACATACCAAGACTTGTCATGGTATAATTGTATACTGAGTTGGGTACAAGCACTTATCATAATAAAACTACATACCATGTTTCATGGGACAAAACATTTCTGATACAACTACAGACCAAGTTTCATGGGACAAAACATTTCTGTTACAACTACATACCAAGTTTGATGAGACAAAACACCATGATACAACTACATTCCATGTTTCATGGGACAAAACATTACTGATACAACTACAGACCAAGTTCATGGGACAAAACACTTATGATACAACTACGTAATTTTATTAGCTGGTAAGCATTACAGCACCATATCATATCTGACAAAACTGGATGTTGTGCGAGATGGAAATACTTGTCAAGATACAAGTACATGTTATGATACATTTCCTGAGACAAATACTTGTCATAATAACCATACATACCAAGACTTGTCATGGTATAATTGTATACTGAGTTGGGTACAAGCATTTACCATGATACAACTACATACCAAGACATGTCATGGTATAATTGCATACTGAGTTGGGTACAAGCACTTATCATAATAAAACTACATACCAAGACTTGTCATGGTATAATTGTATACTGAGTTGGGTACATACACTTATCATAATAAAACTACATACCAAGACTTGTCATGGTATAATTGTATACTGAGTTGGGGTACAAGCACTTATCATAATAAAACTACATACCAAGACTTGTCATGGTATAATTGTATACTGAGTTGGGGTACAAGCACTTACCATAATAAAACTACATACCAAGACTTGTCATGGTATAATTGTATACTGAGTTGGGGTACAAGCACTTATCATAATAAAACTACATACCAAGACTTGTCATGGTATAATTGTATACTGAGTTGGGGTACAAGCACTTATCATAATAAAACTACATACCAAGACTTGTCATGGTATAATTGTATAATGAGTTGGGTACAAGCACTTATCATAATAAAACTACATACCAAGACTTGTCATGGTATAATTGTATACTGAGTTGGGGTACAAGCACTTATCATAATAAAACTACATACCAAGACTTGTCATAGTATATTAATGAGTTGGGGTACAAGCACTTATCATAATAAAACTACATACTAAGTCTTGTCATGGTATAATTGTATACTGAGTTGGGTACAAGCACTTATCATAAAAAAAACTACATACCAAGATTGGTCATGGTATAATTGTATACTGAGTTGGGGTACAAGCACTTATCATAATAAAACTACATACCAAGACTTGTCATGGTATAATTGTATACTGAGTTGGGGTACAAGCACTTACCATAATAAAACTACATACCAAGACTTGTCATGGTATAATTGTATACTGAGTTGGGGTACAAGCACTTATCATAATAAAACTACATACCAAGACTTGTCATGGTATAATTGTATACTGAGTTGGGTACAAGCATTTACCATGATACAACTACATACCAAGACATGTCATGGTATAATTGTATACTGAGTTGGGGTACAAGCACTTATCATAATAAAACTACATACCAAGACTTGTCATGGTATAATTGTATACTGAGTTGGGTACAAGCACTTATCATAATAAAACTACATACCAAGACTTGTCATGGTATAATTGTATACAGAGTTGGGTACATGCACATATCATAATAAAACTACATACCAAGATTGGTCATGGTATAATTGTATACAGAGTTGGGGTACAAGCACTGATCATAATAAAACTACATACCAAGACTTGTCATATTATAATTGTATACTGAGTTGGGTACAAGCACTTATCATAATAAAACTACATACCAAGACTTGTCATGGTATAATTGTATACTGAGTTGGGTACAAGCACTTATCATAATACAACTACATACCAAGACTTGTCATGGTATAATTGTATACTGAGTTGGGTACAAGCACTTATCATAATAAAACTACATACCAAGACTTGTCATGGTATAATTGTATACAGAGTTGGGGTACAAGCACTGATCATTATAAAACTACATATCAAGACATGTCATGGTATAATTGTATACTGAGTTGGGGTACAAGCACTTATCATAATAAAACTACATACCAAGACTTGTCATGGTATAATTGTATACTGAGCTGGGTACAAGCACTTATCATAATAAAACTACATACCAAGACTTGTCATGGTATAATTGTATACTGAGTTGGGTACAAGCACTTATCATAATAAAACTACATACCATGTTTCATGGGACAAAACATTTCTGATACAACTACAGACCAAGTTTCATGGGACAGAACATTTCTGTTACAACTACATACCAAGTTTGATGAGACAAAACACCATGATACAACTACATTCCATGTTTCATGGGACAAAACATTTATGTTACAACTACATACCAAGTCAGATGAAACAAAACACCATGATACAACTTCATTCCAAGTTTCCTGGGACAAAAGATTTATGTTACAACTACATTCCAAGTTTGATGAGACAAAACACCATGGTGCAACTACATACCAAGTTTCATTTGACAAAACATCGAAGATACAACTACATAACAAGTTTGATGAATATTTATGCTGAGGAAAGGATTGTTGGAGATTAAATGGCTGAATGAAATCAAAATTAATGATCATTCAAATGACACAGTTTGAATGGAAACCCTGAAAATTCAGTGTCATGCATTAATTACTTGATATCAAAATCAAATCACATACTGTATTGGCTAATCACCAAGAATCAGAAGCTAAAATTTGGTGGTGAGTCTTGGTACTGATGATTGTGACTGTCCTTTGAATGGCAACATTTCTTGTCTTCAAGCTGTTACAAACTGAATTGTCACCATATGTAAATGATAGAAATATCAGTTGAAATGAAGGTTGGGTCTAAGATGAAGATAAATGAAATGCATGGTTTTTTAAAAACCTATACTTGATGATACCAAGTCAGTAGAAAACTTTCCCTTCTTTCCATGCAAGCACCTCTTCCCATACCCTCATTGTTTAATGACCTTCTAAAACTGTGACACATGTTAAATAGTCATACAGACATTCACGTGTGGCATTCTAAAATGACGGCATATAATGTAAATGCCCATGCACAAACATTGCCACATGACATTCTAAAATGGTGACATATACCACATGAGTCATGTACATAAATGAGACATCAAGGATCCACTAAGGCAACCAACCACAGAAGCCACTGCACATAAATGAGACACCATGGATTTAAAAAGGCAGCCAACTTCAAGGATCGTACACCTAAAAGTAGCAGTTAATTACTGACATGTTGAAATTATCTGGAAAATTATTATGGGCCTAGTCTGAACCACATGAAAATAGATGATTGTTAAGACGTAAACATACCCATCTTACCCCAAATTCTTCAGATTGCTTAATTATATATGTTTCATGGCACACAAACACGTCATGATATAACTATATAACAAGTCCAGACCACAAACACCTGTAAAGATATAATTACATGCAAAGTTGCATGGAACACAAAGACTTGTCAGGATTCAAATACATTCAAACGTTTGGGATACAAACACCTGTCATGAACTAACTATATACCAAGCTCGTGACACAAACTCTTATCACATACAACTACATGCCAGTTTGAGACAAAAACACTTCATGATACAACAACATACCAATTTTGGGAAAAAAATGCTTGTCACGATATAACTGCATACCAGGTTTCATGAAAATATCTTACAGGAAAATTTTTATCCAGATAAGAGAAGAATCCATAATGAATAACACAATTAATATGAGGATACTTCTTCCAAAAATAATCAATAACACTCACTGGACACAATGTCTAGCCATGATATATAAGCAGGCCAAGTTAGATGAAGAAATCTCAATATCTTCAGGAGATTTCACACTTGTATGTGTCTGTATGTGTGCAATTATGATTTTGAACGTAGCTTTAACATGTTTTCAGTCATATCGCTATGCAGTCTGCAGTGAAGCAGTTTATAGTGATGTCTATCACATGGGCATCATGCTGCAGACATATAGCATGATGTCCCACCCAGTCACATTACCCTGACACCAGGCCAACCAGTCCTAACATTAGCCTCTTAATGCTGAGCACCAAGCGAGGCAGCTTTTAGTACCATTTTTGTAAGGAGATAACAAGTATAATGTAAGTGAGATATATGGATAACTGTCAAATTGACATTAGTATACTACTCCCCACACCCATTTCATTTACAGGGCATTTAAACAGAAACGATTGATTTATGTTATAGCTATGTTTAAATGGTTGAAACATTGCACATGAAATTAAGAATTAATCCACCTATGATAAGTTTCCTGTGTTTACAGTGGTTACAGTAAATCTTGCAAAAAGCAGATCAACATCATATCAACTCAGTAAGAAAAATAAAATTTCAGCTTATATGGAATTCCTTCTCTAACTCAGATAAAACTCAGAATGCTTGCAGCTGACATGCTAATGTAAAATCACTGACTATCCAGATTTCTGGATTCTCTGTCTAATACAAGACCAATGACACTCAGATGTTGGCATTTGAATAGCTGACTGACATTACTTCACAGTCCTATCAAATGACTGGTATAAACAATCTGAAATTTCAGAGGTCATGCTTTGATTGGCTGATATAAAATCATAGGCCAATCAGATGTCAGATTCTGATTTAATGATGCCAAATCACCAACCATATGTAAAAACTGTGAGACCAGTCAGAGTGTAAAGGCTTCTTTACAACCTTGGGACCTGACGAGTGTGACAAACCTTACCACATGAAAATCTTAGAAATATCTTAAATTTAGTTAGGGTTATAGGTGGTTAAATGGGATGCATCGTTTGTTAGTTACCAAATATTAGACAATACCAAGTCAATAGAAAATGTACCCTTTTTTCCATGCAAGAACCTCTCATAGAAAACATCCTATTAATATGGTGTAATTCCATATAGTGAGTCACTGGCAAATAACTCTACTAATAAAGGACCCTTGTTCCTGTGGCATATATGTTAAATGCCCATACAAAGACTTTGCCACATGATATTTTCAAATTGGACATTACCCTATGATAAATGAGATTTGGATAAAGGCCAATACCAACCTTCCTTAAGAAAATGCCCATCATGGCCAACTCCTCCATGAGTCAACATTCACACAACTATGCTAGTTCCATGACTCAATCTACTGCATACCCAAATATCTTTTGAGAGTTTATCCTATGTGTAATTAAAAAGAAATAAAAAAGATTATATGGATGCAATTTTAGTATTTTTACAGAATTTTCTTACGATCACTCAATAAAAGCAGCACCTGATTGATTTGGTGCAGAATCGATAGCATATGTTTCATGGAATCACGGTACCAATTATTTTTTCCATAGACCTCAATACTAATGATTTGTGAGAAAGAAAAAACAACAATTCTATCCTACTTCATCATGTGTGTCTTTTCTGGGCCATTCAGGTCCAATATTCTAACTTTTATTTGGTGGTTCAATGTATTTAGATGGTAGTGGGATAAAAGTCTCTCCCTTTGGAAATTTTTTTTGTGATGAAACTTAATAATAAAGACATGCCCAAGTACTAACACTCCAAGATCTTTGATCTGTAAATTAAAATTCACCAAGTCAATGACTTTTGCATTTATGATAAAAACTGACTGTTTCTATAGTTTTTACTGCATTACTATATTGAGAAAACAAGATTAATTGCACAAAGTCAAAGGACTGTGGTCTTCGTGTCTTCCTGTACTGAGATATTTTTACTGGATAAATAAACTCAAATGGCTTCTAAACTTATTTTCAAATGCGTGATTCTTTCTTACACTCTCTCACATAATCAAGAGCACTTATTAATGATGAAGTCCAGCTATTAATGAATAGCGATATATATTGTAATAAAAAGTAGCTACCTCATGCTGACAATGCAAAGCAATGGGGTCGGACCCCATACCTCAACATAAATATTTAAACAGAGCAGTAGGAAGCATCAGACCAGTGCGAAAACTGCCATAAAGGATTTATATGGCATCATTGTTATAAATATCACAGCTCTTCATGCAAAAATGCTTTATATCAACTTCTCAATATCAAAATTTGTTACTTTTACTGACAACAGTCAACATGGTGTTTGTGACATAAGGTATCACTGTACCAATTGTTGTTCCCATTGACTTCAACATGGTCAACATGGTGTTTGTTGTTCCCATAGACAACAATAATAATATTTTGAAGAAAAAAAAATATAATTTCTATACTACTATACTACTTCAGCATGTATGTGACAAGTTCACAGAGAACAATCGTTGATTGTCAATTTGGCAAGGACAACACCAGGTACTCCATTGCATTTAAGAGATAACTCTGCTGGAACTAGACGGGTAAGAATTATTTAGTCACAACAGACCCAGTTTCACTCATGTGTTCCACAATATGATCTAGATACGAATTAAATTAATTAATCTCACATGCTGCCAAGAGGCCTAACTTTTTGTAAGCCTAACAGAAAGAACAACCCTATGCCTTAGAGATAAATTTAAAAGCTATGTTGTCACCTTAAGCTCTGCCTACCTGGTGATCTACAATTGGTACAGTTATACCTAATGCACAATTAGCTATTTAAAAAAATACCACGGCTCATATGTTTCAATATGGTGTTATCCACACAGAACACTGCACCAAGGATAGTTGTGTATAGAAAAATATAGGTCTGCTCATCACCATCCAGAAAATTTTTCAGTTATTGTAGGTAGTTTGAATATGACATATATTTACTATGGAAGTTGAATTAGTATCGTGAGTCTATTCTACCGTGAGCATCTTTCCTCGAAATATGGGAGTACCAAAGTCATCTGTTGCCATGCTTGGCAGTTTGATATGTACTTACCAATGTCAAATTCCATTGGTAATTGCAGTAACAGAGAGGTGATGGGCTAAAAGTTTCTCCATTTGGCTGGGGTTGCAAGAAACTTAATAATGAAGACATGCCAAACCACAAATAGTCCAAGATCATTGATGATAGTAATTATATATAAATCAAACACATGTAGTCAAAGACTTTTTGCCTTTATGATTAAACCTCACTGGAATTTTAAAGTTTTTATTACATTATTATATTGAGACAATAGGATTAACTGCCCAATGGTGTGTGCTCTTCACATCTTCCTGTACCAATATATTAATTTTACTGGATAAATGAATTCAAATGCACACGTTTATTTGTTACAAAATTTGTCATTTTGTAATACATTAGCATTTTCCTGATGTGTCAGACCAGTGCAAAATGTCGTACAAAGGTTTGATATGGCATCATTGTCATAAATATCAAATATCGTCATGCAGAAATGCTTTGTGTCAAATTGTCAATACCAAAGTTGGTTATTTTTACTGACAACATTGTGTTTGAGTCGTGTGCATCATTCCTCGAAATATGGGAGTAACGAATCTCCTGTTGCCATGCTTGGCAATTTAACATACACCTATCTATGCTTGCCCATGTCAAATTCCATGATACCTAATAAATGTTTTCTTATCACCCTGTGTCAATGTAGCACGTGTCATTTTGTCTAAATCGATATATTTACCTAATATGATTTTTCGATCCACACTCGTGGGAACTTTCCTTGTCATGCGGTCTGCTTCGGTGACATTCAATCTTGTACGACTTAATACATGCATCGAACCTTTGCTCTGAACAAACGTCTACAAACACGGCATCTGAAGCAAGATAAAACTATTTGTTAATACTATCTGAGATATAATGTTATGATTACATTTAAATTGACAGTAAAATTGTACTCTTTTCGACACTCTTTTATTTTTTACACTTCACATCACAATTTATTTATTTATTTATTTATTTATTTATTTATTTTTTTATTTATTAAAACTGTCTAGTTTCTTAATTATCTCTATTCCTCTTATGGAACATTCAGCGATATATTTGTGCATTTTTGTTTCAAGTTTATTTAAAGCAAAAAATAGTCCTAAATATTTTTGTCAGAAATTGTTGTGTCCCATGAGTCATGGTTTGAAGGAATGATGCCATGAACTATATAGACAGTAATGGTTTTAATTGTATCGTTAGAGAGCAACCGCAGATGCATCCTAATGAAAGAATTTACGTTAAAAATTTGTATAAAAAATAACTAGTGTTAGAGTGTTTAGTGAGATGGAATCAGGACCAGAAGGATGGTTGTTCGATCCTTGAAGTGTGCTTGGCAAAGATGGTTGTTTGATCCTTGATGTGTATCTGACAAGGCACTTTACAGCAAATGACATTAGATACCCTATTGATGGAAACTGGAATTATTGAAACTATCTTGCTCTGATTTATAGCGAAATAAAACTTATATCCTGTATTATATCCATCATAATAACATATGTATTTTATCCATTTTATATTACATACTATCCAGGATGTTATTTGAAGAAAAAAATAATAACTATCTTGAGATCGAAGACAAGAAAATATTTCAGATCGAAGGAAACACACACACACACACACACACACCTCAACGCGAAAATTAAATGGCGAATATCTTAAAGAAGACGAATTTTCTCTATGTATGATACTTATTGTGTAAGCTGCAATCTAAAACCTCTAAGCAAAATGGGGCGTTTAAGCTTACACCACAGCTGATAATGGGAAAGATTTCGAGCTCACATTATACAATTTAAGCGCTGTTTATATCAGGCCCAGACTAAGATAAAGAATATATTCTGTCAAAAAGTTCGTGAACCAGTCAAGCTTTAAACACGCCCACACATGACCAGGAAGATATATCATCGAGATCAGTTTAAGGCTTATTATAGTACATACAAAGTTGTACCTCAATATTAAATTAGAAAATAAAGGAATATACTTCATAATGGCGACTGCTATAACACATACTGAAGACGAACCAACATGTCCTATTTGTATGGGATTATTCATCGTACCAAGACAGCTTCCATGTGCCCACACATTCTGTCAGGGTTGTCTGCAGTCATACATCACAAGCAAGGAATTAGAACACGAGAAAAAGAGATGTATCGAGTGTCCGGTTTGTAGAAAAACAGCAGGTCATTTTGAAGAGAATAAATCAACAAGTGAATGGGCATCGCTCTTTCCAGTCGATTCTGTGATACAATCCATATTACCGACGAAATCGAAAGTAGATCGTGTATGTGATGCTTGTTCGTCTGGTGGCCTCTCTGTCGCAGCTACAGGGTTCTGTGCAGTATGCGAGGAAGCAATGTGTGATAACTGCCTAAGCGTTCACAGAAAACAAAAAATATCCAAAGCTCACTCTATTCTTACAATGGAAGAGTTATTGAACAATCCACAAAATGTGATGAAATTTGCTGAAGGTTTTACATGTTTTGATCACGACGATGAAGATCTAAAATTTTACTGCAATAATCACAAGATTGCCTGTTGTGGAATTTGCTTTTTAAAAAGCCATAAAACTTGTTCTGATGTAAGACAAATGAATGAGGAACTCCCTGCTCTGTTACGTGAAACGAAACCAAGTGAAATCATTGAAGAGTTGAAGAAACTGGAAACTCATTTAAAAAGGTTTATTGATATAACTGAGTCTAATATGAATGATCTAGAGTCCCAAGTTAATGGACTCAATGATCAAATCAAAGAAATGAGAAAGAAAATCAACACAGCTTTGGACGAATTAGAGATGAAAGTGAAGACTGAGGGAAGGAGAATCCACAAAGAAGTTACTATTAGGACACAAGAAGAGAACCATCAATGCTTGTCACTCGTTCATGCCGTAAGAAATTCTCAACTTCTGTGTGAAACAGTCAACAAATATGGAACTGATATGCAAAAATATTTGACTGCAGAAAAAATAAAGTCACAACTACCTTTATATTACTCTCAGGGAAGAGAAAAATATGAGAGGACAGACACACTGACAGTGCAGGTGAAATTCACTACACTATTTGAATCTATTTTATTGCTCTCATCATCCAATATTGGAACACTTGTGACCATGACTCGCTCAATTCATTATATACCTGGGTTGAGAAAACCAACAAAGGAATGCCTGGTTGAGAAAGTGGAAACATTTGATGTAAATATCAGTGAATGTACACCAAGTTATAGCGGCATAACTTTTCTTCCTAGAGACATGGTGATGCTTGTTGATAAGAACAATAAGCAGTGCATTCTTCTTAACAAGTCACATCAAGTAGTTACGACATACAAACTAACAAGTAATCCTTATGACATATGTGTGGTGGGTGATGAGGAAGTGGCTATTTCTGTGTGTGATCAAAATAAAATTCAGATTCTATCAATCAGGGATGATGTCATCCATCCAGTCAGAACAATAACAACTAAATATAAGTGCTCTGGAATTTCAGCAGTTGTGAAGGGAGAGATGGTTGCGGTTGGAGACTGTGGTAATAACAAGTATTGCTGGAGTCTGATCAGAGATGGGAGAGAGGTCAATTATTCTAATCAGTATGACTCAGTATATGGATACTTCAATTACATCGCACTTAATAACTCTAAAACACGAGTCTATGTTACTGTGCCTGGCGCTAATTCCCTTCAGTGTTTTAATATGGAAGGCACGAAGCAGTATACCTACAGTCCAGACAACCTCAAATGGCCTTTAGGAGTAGCTGTGGACAGGGATGACAACATCTATGTCGTTGGAGGCGAATCTAATAACATTCATCATTTATCACCAGAAGGCTGCATAATACAGATATTAACTACCGGAGTCCCACAGTATCCATGGGCAATCAGTTTTGACATCAGTAGAGATACCTTTCTCGTTACAAACGTTTCTCAAAAGCAAATGCTACACGTATACCAACTGAAATAAAAAAAACTTAAAACCGGAAAATGAATCATTATACATGATGTGCAGAAATAGACAGAAGCTGTTCCATTCAAAGTGCGATTAATTGACTAATTAGCTCCGTTTTATAGTAGGATGATCGTCACATCATAATTAGGCAATTTTAATTGTCAGCGTTCTAGATGTGACACTAGAAGAGGATTCTTCTTTTTGTATACATTGGTGCAACTTCTGCCCATTTTTGTATATAAATGTTATCCTTTTCCCTACCGGCCATATTAATATTATTGCATTATGATGTTTCTTAACTGGATTAAGATGATCAATGCCACTTATATCATATTTAGTTAGTCTTATGCATAAGCCTTGTACATATGATGTTCTTTTTATTAATGATGACACTAGAAGAGGATAACTTGTGCACAATTTCTGTTAGTATTTATGGGTGCTGTGAACCTTCTCCCCATTGTTGTATATTATTATTATATCCTTTTGCTTGCTAACAATATTAGATAACTACATATAAGAAAGAGAGAAGAGCAAATTTTCGTATTAGACATTGTTGATGAAAAACGCAATATATTTGCTCATTTGTGATTAGTGTATGATTATCAAATCTACATTATAAAGTGAAATCGGAAATTAAAACTTTAAATTTCACGCACCTACATTCTCTTAATCATACAAAGGAAAAGTTCTTATTATTTATAATCTTTATTTTTAGATTTGTATTATTTACAAGACGACAAACTGATATAGCACATACCGTGGCCAAATATATTAGTGTAAAATCATAACCTGAATTCCACAGAAAGCAGATTAGAATAAGGGGCGTACAAAATCACAATAAGTTTTCATAATTCAACCAGTGTTAGCTGGATTTTCCTTAGAATTAAAAAAAACTACTTAAATATGTAACAATTCACTAGCCATTTTGGCAATTAACAATGAATTTAAAACTTGACTGATGTCAAGAACACCTATACCGTGCTCAAATATGGGATACTATATGAATGAGGCCTGTCTAAATCTACTTGCTAGCGCTGGATGGGGCTATCTCTCAGGCCAGTCTAACCTTATATGCCAAAAAAAACTACAAGTAAAAACTGGATGGCCCTAATTTGTATGTTGCCTCTCTTCCTCTGAACTTGTCAGAAGAATATGACCTTATACCGGAGGCCTGAATAAATATTTTGTTATTCCCTATTCCACTGAGAACTACTTGTCAAATCCGGCTAACCATGTATCGCAGAATAGAAACAGAATGTTTTTTTTTTCGATTAAATAAAGAACTCAAACACAATGTGTGACAAATGGAAGTGTGTGAACTTAAATAGTATTAAAAAAGATATATGATATAAAAATACAATGGTTCTCACACGCTCTCAACATACAATTAATCCAATCACTCTATACAAACATTCACACATTGATAGAATATTTTAATTTATTTTTCGATCTGAAATACAGATTCAAGAAATCTAATTTCAAATAAGAGCATGCACTGTAAGATATTCACATAATTTCATGCATTGACTACGATTAGGATTGAAACAATCTCAAGGTATTCAATGTTTCAAATGTTCTGCACTGTCAGTAAGATTCACATAAATCTCATGGAACACAACTAAGATTCAAAATTTATATATAAACGCAGTATCCAACCAAACACAAGGCAGCATACACACGGGCACCACACACGGGCAGCTAAAATTAAAACAGCTAAATCGGAAAGATGGCCGCCATCGCTTAACTGCTCGAGAAAGGCTCTTCAGATTTGGTGCTATATTTATGAAACTTGTGCTTATTGTCTACGTCTACATTATTGTGTTTCATCATGCATTGTCTGTTCCGTTCGTATGTGTTAATTCATCTCCTTGTTTTGGAAATGAGAACAATTAGAATTTTTCTCAGCTGTTTTGTTCAACTGTTACGATGTCATTTGCTTTTAATAAACCACCGTCACATGACCGCTTATGACGGACCCTCATTAATTGGATTAAATGACCACACCTTGGTTCTAGATACTACATTGTGCTCAAGACTGAACGAACTGGGAATACATTCATCATTTCTTAAATGTAAACGGAAGAGAAAAAAGAGACGTTCTTTCAAGGCTGGCCGGCGTAGAACAGGAAGAAGAATTCCAGTTAAATCCCTTTCTCCCGTAACAGATAAACTGTTTAAATATTCTGCTGTTAATTTTAATAACCTGGTTCAAATTCCTCCTAAATCGTCAACCGCTGTGTCAACTGTCCCTTGGATACCACTACGTATTGCATTATTCAACACTCAATCAGTAGGATCACCGGAAAAGCGCTCATAAATTGTTAATTGTATCAACGACCAGAATATCGACGTCTTCTTCCTGACAGAAACATGGTTACGATTGTCAGGTGATGAACGTAAGTGTGCGGATTTAACACCCAGTAATTACGTCATCAAGTCGTTTACCAGCAACTCTCGCGGAGGTGGAATTGCTGTAATTACAATGAATTCCACGATCAATTGCCTTAAGTACAACACAACCTTCAATTTCTAACATACATCGTTTGAACTAGTCCAAACAAAGCTCACACTGGAACAAAGGTGAATCCATTTTTTGTGTCTCTACCGTCCTCCTCCTAGTAGAAAAAAAACAAGCTGACTGAATCTCTTTTTGGAGCAGTCTCCAAATCTTCTGGAGTATGGAAATTCGATAGGTGGTAACCTAATTATTCTTGGAGATTTGAACTTTCACTTTGACTGTCCTGGAAAACCATACACTTCAAAACTCCTAGATTCCATTCATCTTTTCAATCTTCAACAGTCAGTTAACCAACCTACCCATAAACTTGCTCACATTTTAGACAGGTTTCTTTATAGACCTGATGATAATATTCTGCAATCCACCATTGTATCCCACGAACATGCATCGGATTACCTTTGCATTGTATGCCATCTCGACGTATCAGTCCCTATCCCTCCACCTCTATTTACTACTACAAAAAAACCTCCGTATGATAAATATAACCAAATTCATGCATGACATCCAAGAAAACCCTAACAACTTTCTTACGTCCAACAGCGGAACAGCTTGATAACTGCCTGCTTTCATTGCTTGAAAACATTCCCCAGCCACCAAATGCAGAGTATCAATTAAAAGAAATTCTCCATGGTAGAAAAGTGTTAGGGACCAGCTTCGCACTGCTAAAAGACATCTCCGAAAGGCAGAGAGGCTTTGGATATCCACCAAACTCAGTAATCATAAACAAATCTATGAAACCACTAAGAAGAACGTAACAAGCATAGTCCATTTAACCAAATTATCCCACTACAGTACTAAGATCACAGAGAGTTCCAGCTGCAAAGAGCTCTTCGAGATAATTAACAAACTAATGTCAAGGAAGAAATGTGCACCACTTCCAGCAACCTTCGAAACCTAGGCGTTACTCTAGACAGTACTCTCACATTGAACCAACATGTTATGAAATTATGCCAGGCTGCATATCTTGAATTGAGACGCATCAGTTTCATTCGTAAATATCTTTCAGCTGATGCCACTAAAACGCTTATGTGTTCATTAGTACTTTCAAGACTGGACTATTGTAACTCAATTCTGTCTGGTTCGTCACAATATTTACTCCAGAAACTTTAAAAAAGTTCAAAACACAGCTGCACGGATCATCTTTAGAGTACCTGGATCAGAGCACACCTCACCACTGCTCTGTACCATACACTGGCTATCAATTCGATACAGAATCAAACGTAAAATGTGTTCTCTGTGCAATGTTTCAATTACAGAATCCAGTCTAACATTCCTATCCAGCCTCACCCATGTGTATACACCAGCTAGATACTTACCCTCTTCTTCTGATAGTCGTATCCTCATTGTTCCCACGGTGAAAACAAAGTCATATGGACAACGTTCGTTTGCATATCAGGGCTCGGCGACGTGGAACGAATTGCCCATTGAAATTAGACACAAACACACAGTGGTCCCTTTTAAGAGTGCTCTTAAAGTTCACCTGTTTCTACTGCAGAGACAAACTTAAAGACCTAATCGTGTTTTGTATCTTAATTGTTTTCAGCATATTTTTATGTTTTCCAATTTCATTGTTTTTCTCATTTGTATTTCTGTAGTGTAGTCATATCATTATTGATGGTGTAAAGCGCTTAGAGCTTTGAAAGATTAGGCGCTATACAAAGTCCTCATTATTATTATTATTATTATTATTATTAAACCGTGCAATACATATGACACGGTTAAGTACTTCTACATTCATATATGTTGCGCATGCACGCACATGAATTAGTTATCCATTTACATTAAAAGTTCATTGCATGCAGCGTATAATTAAATTCATTTTGTCTCTTCGGTTACAACAAATAGCTACCTCGAAGCAGACTATAGTATTATTTCTAATATCATGGCGCTGTATAACCATGGTATTTACTCTGTAGAATTTAGAACAAAAACTAAATTCATCTTATATACCAAACAGTTCTGTCATATAAAACGAATAGCCATATGAATACAGTCTTAAATCTATATTACCTTTTGAGCAGAAGATTTTACTTCCGTAAAGTGAAGAGCTTTCTGACAAGACTAGCTGTAATGTGATGTTTACAGAGAATGTGCTATATAATATACACTAGCTGTGACCGATATGCGCAGCTAGATACTTAGATTTTTAAACCGCTTCAAAATAACTAGAGCCGATATTTAATAAACCACCCTCGGTGACGCGAAACCCGAGTACATATTTGACCACATATACATATTGATACCAGTCATACACAATTCTGTGACAAATGTATTAGTCTCAGCATCTATGACACACTGGTGTTTCTGGAGAAAGTCAAGACAAAGAATTTCATCGATAGCTTTGTCGATTTCCGCCACCCACACCGCGTGCTTAACTTTAGTATAATTTATCATGATATCCACTGTTTCAGTGCCTCTTGTTTGGATACACTTTCCATCAGCCATTTTCATTTGTTGACCAGCCTGTTTCAAATATGGATTTTGTAGGTCAAACATTTGTTCATAGATGGGACTATTAATGATCGTAACATTTGCACCCGTATCGATGAGGAAATTGACTTCCGTCCCTTGCACTCTGCCTGGTGTGTACATTCCTGATCCATTGCTCGAAATTCTAGTGCTACGGGGTTGCGTCCTGCCGTGTTGTACCTACCTGTTCTTATTTGCTTTTAATTTCTTCTTTAAATATTCATCACTGCCAAAAATTCAACACTTCTTCGAATTATGCCGATTGAGTCTTTCAACGCGCTTTCTCATTACTGAATCCAGTTCTACACTAATTTATCTGATTTCACTGCATAATTCTTTGATGCATGCTTGAAGGTCCACAATGCCGGATGCTAAACATTCTGCATCATCAACACCAATATTTCGAACTTTAGTTGTCATGCGACGATCTCGTTGTTCATCTGCGCTTTGAATAGACTCCAATTCAGCTGCTAACCTTGTGACTTCTTCTAAGATTTTAGGATGGCTTTGCTGAATACGAAGCCTTATGTCCGAGTCTGACAGAGCGTTAATAAAAAGGTCCCGGCTCATCGTTTCTATTAGTTCAGTTGGATCCTTTGGGTAGGCTCTCCTGCTTAAGCGTTTTATCACCTGGGCTACTTATGGCAAAGTCTGATCTCGCCTCCGTGTGAGATTTTTAGTTGCACCCTGATCAATTTTGTTTGATTCTCTGAGTCAAACCTCCTGTTCAGCGCGTTTGACAATTCCAGATTCATTCTCCTCTGCAAAGATTCTAAATCTGCAAGTACTGCCTGTGCACTTCCTCGTAAATTTGATGCCAGAAACATTGATTGTTGGTCTTTAGTCCAGTTATTAATTTCAGCAACAAGTTCAAAAGGAACTCTAAAGTCTTCCCACGGTTCCGCATCATCGTAAGTCGCTTACCTGATTAATGGCTATTGAAAATTTCTATTCAAATTGGTGTTTGCGCCATTTCCTAGACATCTCAGGTTTTCCGACAGTTTCTGTTCCCACTGGTGTTTGCAACATTTCCAGACTTGTAAGGTTTCTCTGAATTTGGCTTTCGAGTGCCTTGCATTCCTGTTCTAGCTTCTACATTTCCTCCAGCTGCGACCTACTTTGCATATATATCCACACACGTAGTAAATATGTATGGGGAAAATATCACTCCGCAAAGACGTACAGTATTTAAAAACATCCGTTCACATTTTCTTATAAAATGCAATAACCTACAAATACGTAACTCAGCAATTTATAAATAAACTTTGCAACAAATAAATTAGTAAAGAACAATATACATTATGAAATGAAATTTTGAAAATTACGGTATTGGTAAGACAAATTAAAAAGCTGTTCAGCAGAATTCAGAGAAAAAATGCTTTTACGAATGACTGGAATGGAAAATTTAATATTTTTATTAAATTTAATTTTTCAAGGCAAAATTATCATGGGTCCACAGTTCTTATATCTAAGTTCGTATCTCGTCTGGATTTTACCTATTCCAAAAAGCAATTTGGTATACACAGTACAACACACATTTTTAACCTGGGCCAATCTCGGCCTGACTTATATGTTTTTGTCTAAAACTATTTATATTAGTTTCATATGCTATATTATTTATTCCAAACAATGTCGTGTACCAGTCAAGGTTAAAACCTGTTAACACACGACTAGGAAGAAGCAAAAACACGGATCAGTTTAAGGTGTGTATGTAAAGCAGTTATACCTCAATATTAGACAAGATCATAATGAGCGAGCGTTTATAATGGCTACAGTTGTAACACAAACTGATGTTGGACCAACTTGTCCGATTTGTTTGGGGCTATTCAACGTACCAAGACAGTTGCCGTGTGCCCACACATTCTGTCAGAGTTGTCTACAGTCATACATCACAAGCAAGGCTATAGAACATGAGAAAAAGAGATGCATCGAGTGTCCGGTATGTAGAAAAACAGCAGGCCATTTTAAACAGAATAAATCAACTAGTGTATGGGCATCCCTCTTTCCCGTCGACACTGTGATACAATCATTGTTACCGACGAAATCGAAAGTAGAACGAATATGTGATGTTTGTAATTCTGAGGGGGCATCTATCACAGCTACAGGTTTTTGTACAGTATGCGAGGAAGTAATGTGTGATAACTGCCTAAGTGTTCACAAGAAAATGAAAATATCAAAAACTCACACTCTTATTACAATTGAAGACTTACTGAATAACCCGGAACACGTGATGAAATTTGCTGAAGGTTTTACATGTGTTGATCACGAAGATGAAGATCTAAAATTTTACTGTAATAATCACAAGATTGCCTGCTGTGGAATTTGTTATTTTGAAAGCCATAAAAGTTGTGCTGATGTGAGAAAGTTGAAGGAGGAACTCCCTGATCTGCTTCATGAAACAAAACCAAGTGAAATCATTGAAGAGTTGAAGAAACTGGAAACTCACTTAGAAAGGTTTATCGATGTAAATGAGTCGAATATGAATGATCTAGAGTCCCAAGTTAATGAACTGACTGATCAAATAAAAAAAATGAGAACGAAAATCAACACAGCTTTGGACGAATTAGAGATGAAAGTGAAGATGGAGGTAAAAAGAATCCACAAAGAAGTTGTTATTAGAACACAAGATGAGAACCATCAATGCATGTCACTCATTCATGCCATAAGAAATTCTCAACTTCTATGTGAAACAGTCCACAAATATGGAATTGATATACAAAAATTTCTGACTGCAGAAAAAATAAAGTCACAACTACCTTTATATTCCTCTCAGATCAGAGAAACGTTCGAGAGAACAGACACACTGCCAGTGCAGGTGAAGCTCACCCCACTGGTAGAATCTATTTTATCTGTTGTGTCACTCTCATCATCAGATATTGGAAAACTTGTGACCATGACATGCTCAACTCTTTCTATACCCGATTTGACAAAACCAACAAAGGAATGCCAGGCTGAGAAAGTTCAAACATTTAATGTTAATATCAGTGTAGAGAGTCCACATTATACTGGTGTCACTATTCTTCCTAGAGACAGGGTGATGCTTGTAGATTTTAACAATAGTCAGTGCATTCTACTGAACAATTCACGTCAGGTCGTTACGACTTACAAACTCACAGAATACCCTTGTGACATTTGTCTGATGGGTGATGAGCAAGTGGCTGTATCTATGTGTAAAAAGAAAATTCAGATTCTATCAGTCCGGGATGATATCATCAGTCCAGTCAGAACAATAAGCACTAAATATGAGTGCTCTGGAATTACAGCAGCTGGGTCAGAAGAGATGGTTGTGGTTGGAAAGTGTGGTAATAACAAGTATTGCTGGAGTCTGATCAGAGATGGGAGAGAGGTCAATTATTCTGATAAGTATGACTCATCATCTGGATACTTCAACTACATAGCACTGAATAATTCTAAAACACAAGCCTATGGTACTGTGCCTTATACAAATTCCCTTCACTGTTTCAATATGGAAGGCATAAAGCAGTATACCTTCAGTCCAGACAACATCAAATGGCCTTTAGGAGTAGCTGTGGACAGGGATGACAACATCTGTGTTGTTGGATATAATTCGAATAACATTCATCAGTTAACACCGGAAGGGTGCATCTTACAGGTCATAACTACCGGAGTGCCAAAATATCCATGGGCAATCAGTTTTAATAACAGTAAGGATACACTTGTCATCACAAACAATTCTGAAAATCACATTCTACACATTTACAATTTAAAATAAAAATAAAGAAACTGAAAAGGTAATCATTACCCCTCATGTGATAACTGTATTGTAAAAGGTTTCATTACAGGTGCAAATAATTCATCTTGTGTTGTATTTGATAATTGTTTTTGTTTTAGGCAGTAAACAGTACAATAGTATAAGATGAATAACATTTACATGATTGTAGTTTGTGTAGTTTTATGTCTCAACGTTGTAGATGTGTTGATCATATTTTGTTAATTATGACACTATAACTAAGATAACTGCTGTCATTATTCACGGGCACTGTCACTTCTGCCCCTTTTTTAATAAAATTATTATATACTTTTCTTTATCAGCACTACTGTATTGGATAAATATATAAAGAAAATAGAAGGTACTTTTCAGAATCTATCCTGAATTAAGTACTTAAATTGAGAATACTATTATCACCATATGAAGTGAAACACAATAAATAAGTTTTGATTATTCACAGTGATGAATGATTACTAGATCAATATTATAAAGAGAAATCAGAAATTAAAATTTTTATTTTTGATGTACCTATTGGGTTTATAATTTTCTCTTGCTATGAAACTAACTAATGAGACCACAGATACGTATTAATTAGAATATAACAAACTAACTAATGAGACCACAGATTCGTATTATTTAGAATATGGCAAACTAACTAATGAGACCACAAATTCGTATTATTTAGAATATGACAAACTTATGTAGCACATACCATGACCAAATAAATTGATGTAAAACCAAATATTACATAAATTACCTAATAAGTAGTTTACAATAGTCAAAACGAGTTTTCAAAATTCAGCAAGTGTTACTTTGATTTACCTCATAATTAGTTGTATGTGCAATTTACAAGCAATTTGCAAAGAACAGTGAATTTTCAAATGAAATTTCTTTCTTCATGCTGATCAGCAAATATGTTGCATGTGTTATTGGGTATTTTTTTTTATCACATAATGATGAAGTATGTAAATGAGGAATTAAACATTTGAATGTTTATATTGTTTGTATTTACAATCACAACTTTCTAAATATGAAATATAACTTGGTGAGCAATCAAATTCTTTTTTACAACACTATACATACATAATGGATCAATATCTGAAAGCAGTAGCACCCCTCCATTTCTCCTCAACCAATTTATATTTCTATCCCTATAATGGTACCATTAGGATTACTGCTGCGCCAATTAATACCATTTCTTCCCTTCTAATGGTACTGCTACGATTACCACTCCTTCTTTCCAATGGTACCGCTAGGATTGCCATTACTTAATAATTAATACCATTTCTTCAAATGGTACTGGTACGATTACTATTCCTACAATTAATACCATTTCTTCCATTCTAATGGTACAGTCAGGCAGTTACTATGGCAAATAACTGCCAAACAAAGTATCAGCACTTCCAGATATATCTCAGGTAAAAAGACATCAAGTTTATAGATACATTGTTGTGATTCCTTCCAATATGTTTAAGATGTTGGATGGCTTGGATAGCCTATTGATCGGCATTCGCACACCTTTGGAAAATTAATTGTTTGTAATCAACTTCTAATTCAGTCTATCGCTTTCTCAATCAAGTATAAGGTTGGTTTTAGCAACAACTAGATGCAAGAAGTAAGAGCACATTATGAAATGAGTGGAAGGCCACATTACAACTTTAATAACAATGCAATATTATGAAATATTAAAGTCCCAGCTTTTATCAGTCTACCACAGAAAAAGCAATAACCTCTCAAATATATAATGTGGGGCATTTAGTGAGTGAGAGGTTGCTAAGAGCTATTTGGGGCTTGGTACTTGATGATGTTAGAATTGGATATTATTTCTTAACATTGCACTAGTCTATTAGTATTTGATTGCAAAGTGAATTATCTAAATTAGGATGTCCCAAGAACAGAGTCGAAGATTTCAAGACATTAAAATAATAGAAGTTAGAAATTCTTTATTTTTATCAGATGCCAATATTATGTTAGTGAAAACACGATCAGCTGAAACAGCATTTATAATGGACACCAGGGAAATAGATTTACAGAAGTTACATGATGACGAAGAAGCATTACTAACCGTGTATGGTGTTTGCATTGAAGGATACAGTGTTTCAACAACTAGCCTTAGGCTTGTTCAGGGTAACAATAGAGCTGGAGTCCAAACAGAGGTGTTGGAGCAGCTGGGAGGGCATACTAACAACTTTGTTTCTCTGGTCCATGACTATATTCATGCCACAGGGTTTAACTATTGACAGCTGCGACCACCCTGATAAATTGAATTGTCATGCAAAAGCACCAGGTTGTTCGCTAAGTCATTGGATGTGAAAGCATCCAGTGATTGCATATACAGTGATGAAGTAGAATGCACTGATAAAACCAATGCAATGAAATTCTTAATTAATTATGCCCAATCAACATTTACTTAATTTCTAAATAATAAACATACTGATAATCACCAAAACACGTACATCCTCATGTAACTATTCCAGGTCAATAAATAGAATATAGATAAAAGAAAAATCTAAATCACACACACAAACACACATCTAACAATGGTGTAATCAGTGTAATTTTAGGCAAACAAAAAGTATGCAAACCATCAGTTAGAGACATAAATATTCCCTATGAGAGTGGTTTCTATAAGGCAGATTAAGTTAGTCGGATGAAGCTGTAAACAAAAGCTACCCGACTGTGAGTACATGTACTGTTGAACACACTGAAGCCAAACTCTTAAATTTGTCCCTCTTGTGAGAATCGTTTGTCAAATTAGATCAAACAATGATTAAGGCCCATCTTAGAAGTGTGATAAAATATTTCTCATGCTAACCACAACCCTACTGTTTTCATCAAGCATTTGTTAGCTTTGATTTAAAATAACAAAATAATTGAATACTAAATGAACAGCAATTTGATAATATAATTGTTTTATTCAATTTTAAGTACAAAAATAACAAAACCAAAATTCATCAACTTTGATACTATATTCATGTTGAATGCACTGTTTTCCATTGCTTTCACAAGTGATGCTGCACCTAAAAAAAAAGAGATAAAAGATAGTGTTACAATCTCCAACAGTTTATTATATCATTTACTGCTATGAACTCTGACCTTTAACTAAGGTATGTTCCAGTAAAACATACTTGGGACCCAGGGAAAGTAGTTTGAATGTGTTACAATCTCCATCAGTGTATTATATCATTTACTGCTATGAACTCTGACCTTTAACTAAGGTCTGTTCCAGTAAAACATACCCAGGGAAAGTAGTCTCAATGTGGGGTACTCACCTATAGATACAATTCAGAATTTTCTTTTCATTTTAATATGAAATCTGTGCTGTCAAAAGTGTCCTGACATATTTTGTTTTTAAAGTGCCTTACCTGGGTAACATGTACGTTTAAATGGAAAAGCTCTAATAAACAAGTAATGTAAATTTGCAGTTCAAATACTGTACAATATTCCAAAACCAAATGTCATATTTGCCATTGTGCGTCCATGTACATCTGGGATCATTTTACTTGTTGCACAGGTGATTAAAGTAGTTCAATGTTGATCTATATCTGATGGCTCATTAGATACCAGCCGATCTGAGTCTGTTATATGTTGTTCCAAGGAGTTTAAGCTATCAGTGTACATCTGAATCTTTCAGTTCTTTATCAACCAGTGGATCTGAATTTGGATTATTTGTTATTATTACTGGTTCAAGCAAACTGTCGGTCTCGATCTCCCAGTTGATTATGCAACCATCAGATCTGGGTCTATTATTTGTTGCATTTATAAGCTCAAGCCAATGTCACTGAATGTTTCATGATAGTTTGCAGCAGACAAGCACTGACAGAATGGAAGAATGCACACAACCAGATCAGTCACTAGCAGTTTAAAGCACAAAACAAACGAAAGCGTAATGGCAAGTGCTCTATTAACATCTTAGTCTAAATCAGCGGATCATAATTGAAGAAACAATATGGTCATAGATATGTAGGTCAATGTGCAATGGCAGATATATAACTATGATGTCTGTAGTAATTATTGGTTGTGATGTATGATGCCGTGTTGAGCCTTAGTTGTGAATAGATTCAACTGTAGCAATTATTAATATGTAACATTACACTCAAACCCCCATGATAAAAGTATTGATGTGTCTCTCAACATTATATCAGTTTAGTCAAAGCTGCTTTCTTGCAATCATCTACTGAACAAGCAATGTAAACTTTATCTAATGAAAAACAAAGCAATGGCAGGTCTGGATGGACACTGGCATATTTGGGTCTGACATGCACATATTCGGGTGAACACTGGTCTATGATATACAATTGCAGTAAAAATAATGCTTACATTTCTTTTAATATATGAAAATAAATTTCACAATACAGCGAAAGTAAGAAATTACCAGATCTAGTCTACCATTATTTTTATAACTCATACTTAATTACAGTTGTAAGGTACAAACTTTTGATGATATGGTATATAGACAGTATAAATGTTCAAGTAAATAAAATAAACTGATATTTGCATTTAACAGATTTGATAGGCCAAGGGAGACAACTCTGAAACATACAATTAAAAAGTTAGTTTCTCATGTACAAAATAAGTTCACAAGTCAGATGAACTTGTTCTGGTTAAGCTTAAATGTTATTGTTTGGCACCTTTCTGGAAAATATTTTAAAAACTAAATGTCAGATGTTAATGAAGTCTTTTCAGATGAAACTATTCATTAACAAGTTGGACATAACATAAACAAGGCTAGTGTCAAACACAGATAGAAGAAATTTACAGCATGTAAAAATGAAATTGCCTAATGAAGACAATAATATAAATAATAGGAATAGGAATATTGTTGACACCAACATTAATAGTAGGTGTAAAACGAGTTGTGGAATCACCAAAGCAACACAAATATTTTATTTAATGCCAAGGTAATTGGGGTAAAGTGACATGCCCAAGGGCACATAATGATAGCTCCCTTGGGTTAATGGAATGGTCATGAATCAATGAACTGAGTATGGTACAACAACCAAAGATCCTCTTATACCTCACAAAACCCTTTCAGTCATGAATCATTAGGGCAAATAGTGAGACTGCTGCATTACTAATCAATGAGTCTACAGCCCCAAACCATTTGAGGGCATTTTGCTGTTCCAACAACATTGTTATGAAAATGTTTTACTGCATTTCAAATATATGCCATTCTGTTGCTGTACCACAAGCCTATTGGCTGCCTCATTTTAAGTGCATTTTGCCCCCAAATAGCCTGCTGGTCAGGATTATATCCATGGCACAAGATGGTCCTATCAGCATGGGAAGTTTCAGTGCCTTATCTATTAGGTGCACACCTATAAGAAAAGGACATCTATATATTTTTCGGTGATTGGTTTGGTCTTTTGTAGCACAGCAACACAACAAGCTATATTATGTGAATGAAATATTTTAAAAAGGATCTCTTGTTTATCACAAGTAATGAACCACTGATTTTAATTGGCATATGATATTTTGCACATTGTTTATGACAATGTCATCTTAATAGGTAATAGGTAAGTTGTAGCAATGTGCAGTTGTACAGTAATGGCAAGTGCTCTTTTTTTATATAAATTAAATGAATTTAATTAACATCTTAGTCTGAATCAGCGGATCATAACTGAAAAAACAATATGGTCATATCTGCCAATAGATATGTAAGTCAATGTGCAATGGCAGATATATAACTATGATGTCTGTAGTAATTATTGGTTGTGATGTATGATGCCGTGTTGAGCGTTAGTTGTGAATAGATTCAACTGTAGCAATTATTAATATGGAACATTACACTCAAAACCCAATGATATAAGTATTGATGTGTCTCTCAACATTATATCAGTTTAGTCAAAGCTGCTTTCTTGCAATCATCTCCTGAACAAGCAATGTAAACTTTATCTAATGAAAAACAAAGCAATGGCAGGTCTGGATGGACACTGGCATATTTGGGTCTGACATGCACATATTCGGGTGAACACTGGCATATTTGGTCTATGATATACAATTGCAGTAAAAATAATGCTTACATTTCTTCTAATTTATCAAAAGAATGTTTCACAATACAGTGAAAGTCAGAAATTACCAGTAATCAAGTAAATAAAATAAACTGAAATTTGCATGAACAGATTTGATAGGCCAAGGGAAACAACTCTGAAACATACAATTAAAAAGTTAGTTTCTCATGTACAAAATAAGTTCACAAGTCAGATGAACTTGTTCTGGTTAAGCTTAAATGTTATTGTTTGGCACATTTCTGGAAAATATTTTAAAAACTTAAATGGCAGATGCTAATGAAGTCTTTTCTGATGAAACTATTCATTAACAAGTTGGACATAACATAAACAAGATTAGTGTCAAACACAGATAGAAAAAATTTACAGCATGTGAAAATGAAATTGCCTAATCCAGACAACAATATAAATAATAGGAATCG
Organism: Unio pictorum; assembly: GCA_030141615.1. Lineage (NCBI taxonomy): Eukaryota > Metazoa > Mollusca > Bivalvia > Unionida > Unionidae > Unio > Unio pictorum. The sequence goes on from JARLTB010000316.1 coordinate 3,255,992, forward strand.
GAATATTGTTGACATCAACATCAATAGTAGGGATATAAGGAGTTGTGGAACAACAAATCAACACAAATATTTTATTTAATGCCAAGGTAATTGGGGTAAAGTGACATGCCCAAGGGCACATACTGATAGCTCCCTTGGGTTAATGGAATGGTCATGAATCAATGAACTGAGTATGGTACAACAACCAAAGATCCTCTTATACCTCACAAAACCCTTTCGGTCATGAATCACTAGGGCAAATAGTGAGACTGCTACACTGCTAATCAACGAGTCTACAGCCCCAAACCATTTGAGGGCATTTTGCTGTCCCAATAACATTGTTATGAAAATGTTTTACTGCATTTCAAATACATGCCATTCTGTTCCTGTACCACAAACCTATTGGCTGCCTCATTTTAAGTGCATTTTGCCCCCAAATAGCCTGCTGGTCTGGATTATATCCATGGCACAAGATGGTCCTATAAGCACGGGAAGTTTCAGTGCCTTATCTATTAGGTACACACCAATAAGAAAAGGACATCTATATATTTTTCAGTGATTGGTTTGGTGTTTTGTAGCACAGCAACACAAACAAGCTATACATGTATTATGTGAATGAAATGATATTTTAAAAAGGATCTCTTGTTTATCACAAGCAATGAACCACTGATTTTAATTGGCATGTGATATTTTGCACATTGTTTATGACAATGTCATCTTCAAATACTTGGTAATAGGTAAGTTGTTTGTATCCTCTGAAGTCAAATATTTATCCAGCACATTTGTTAACCTGCCACATTGTTAGTGATTGGGTTGTACTTAAAAATGAAATGTCATATGAGATGGAAGCTGTTATTAACATATTTCAATTTTTCCTTTAAGAGTCTGTCTTAAAATGTCAAACAATGAAAAGAAAGTTTTAATCATTTACAACTGATCATGGAAAATCATAATGAACTGATTGCTCAATTGACTTTTATGACCTGTGTTTGACTATTTTAATTACTCATCATTTCGCTAATTAGGGCACACCCAAGGTAATTAAAGGCAATGATATTTAATCTTTTTTTGTATTAAAGAGAAAATCTTCAATTTTAGTCCCTACATTATTCCATATTAAGCTCTAAGCTACTCTACCAACTTTAAAGTTAATCAGCCAATCAGCTCATTGAAATATAGGTCAGAGTTCAATTATCACTGGGTCATGCAATGTTAGGTCTATCCTGGTACTCATTCACTTTGGACAAGTTTTCAGTGGGAAATTCAGATTGAATGATTTGTTTACATGTTGAACAAAATATTTCAATTCGGACTTCTGCAAGATACATGTAAAAGATATTAAATGTTATCAGTGACATGCCATAACAACTATATTCTGGTACTCCCTATCACCATGGACTTTGAGTGATCAATAATGTACTATATTAACCATCTTTTTAGTGGGGACAATATGCTGATTGATTCTTTTACATTAAGGACCAGTGTTTCAGTAGGACTACAGACTGATATACTTTTGAGTTATATAAATTTACTATGGAATGATTAAATTATCATCTGTTAACCAATTGCAATTGACTTTTATTGACCTGTCTTGACTATTCTCATTAGGTATTCATCCTTTTTCTAATTGCACATGTAAAGTAAGTTAAAGACAATTAAATTATTTCATCTTTTTTTGTGTTGTCACTACTTTAATCAACATTAAACTCTAAAAGCATTGACATGCGATATCAACTATGAGTGAACAATATATACAACCATCTTTTTTATTGGGGACTAACAGGGAAATAAGGTGTTGTGGTCTGAGATGCACAGGCTTTATAAAGGTCTATGCAAAGTGAAAATTCTAGGACAGATGATTTTCAAGTAACCGAGATTCAATATATAATCTTAACTGAGTCTAAAATAGGTAAAGTCAAAGAATAAAACCCCAAAAAATGTACATCAAAGAAAGCATAGCAACTACAAGTCATAAAAAAAAAACAAGGGCCATAATCCAAACTGACAAGATGTATAACACTGGCACCACAGAATAAAACTAAAAACTGCATCAAGTCATTAAAGGATGAAAGAAAACAAACTGGTGGTGGAAGAGAAACTTCTTGCATGGAAAGCTGTATATTTTTTAGTGCCTTTTGTCAACATTTTAAAGCCAATTTCCACATTCATCACTTTCAAGCCATATTTCTTTAAAGCAGCAAGAACCAAGTTTATAGTGAAAGGTCATGATTGATCAGTTATTGTGTTTTGTTTTTTCTCCATTTCAAAACCATCTGTCTGACACTTACATGCAGTAAACACTTTATCAAGTAAAAAGAACCTGTTTTCATTTTCAAAATTCAAGTATATTCAAGGACATGAAAAGTTATTAGAAAATCTAACGATATTCAAGGTGTGTAGAGCTAAATAATTGGGATATAAGGACATGTGATACCAAAATGATTGGTGTGGACTGATGCCATAAAGCACAGAAACAAAAATAGGTTATTTAGTCCCAAGGTAATTGGTGAAAAAAACTGTACACAGGATAACATCATGATAACTGACCTGGATGAATCCAATGGTAGGATCTGAACCTGAATCAATTAAGGACATTGTACATATGGTATGTAAATCAATGGGCCGCTCCAACTCTTGCCTTCATTACTCAGGCCATGATTGTATTTTGGTTGTTCCAAAACCTTTGTCATGAGAGTGTTGCTTTGGAAATATATACCAACCTGTTGCTTTAACAACAGCGCCATTGTTTAGTCACATTTCAAGTACTTCTTTTGCTCCACCTAACCTGCCAACCTGGATTACGTCCTGGGTACAAGACAGTGCTAACATCTAGGAAGAGGACACCTGGAATAAAAATAAAGAATAATATATTTTCTATTGATTTTTTTTTTTAAATTTATAGTTCAGCATCACATGTAAGCTATTTTATGTAATGGCAACTGGAATAAATTAGTTTGCTCAGGACACACTACACAGACTTATCCAATGCTATTAAAACCCACACCCTTAGAGTCATGAATCTTTAAAGCATTCATGGTTTATCCAATGCTATTAAAAACACACCCCTTTAGAGTCATGAATCTTTAAAGCATTCCTGGTTTATCCAATGCTATTAAAACACACCCCTATAGAGTCATGAATCTTTAAAGCATTTATGATTTATCCAATGCTATTAAAACCCAAACCCTAGAGTCAAGAATCTTTAATGCATTCATGGTTTATCCAATGCTATCAAAACACACACCCTTAGAGCATTCATGGTTTATCCAATGCTATTAAAACACACACCCTTATAGCATTCATGGTTTATCCAATGCTATTAAAACTCACACCCTTATAGCATTCATGGTTTATCCAATGCTATTAAAACTCACACCCTTATAGCATTCATGGTTTATCCAATGCTATTAAAACACACACCCTTATAGCATTCATGGTTTATCCAATGCTATTAAAACATACACCCTTCTAGCATTCATGGTTTATCCAATGCTATTAAAACTCACACCCTTATAGCATTCATGGTTTATCCAATGCTAATAAAACTCACACCCTTAGAGTCATGAATCTTTAAAGCATTCATGGCACCTGCCTTAGTAGTAGAAACAAAATGCAGTGTCAAGAAAGATAACTCTTGCAACATAATCAACCACTGATTTTAATTGGCTCAATACATATTTTATTTGTATGGACTGTCACTGTTTGCACACTTGGTAATTGTCAAATTGTTTGTACCATGAACAATGTCATTATTGTTCACAAACAATGCAATTGTCAGGACGATATCATTTTTGCATATTCTTTAATGGTTAAATTGCAATTTTTTGGGACCAGTTTTTTTCACCCAAAATTTGCCTGTGGTCGGAATTGATTTTTGGGTCCAGATTTTAGACTTTTAGGCATCAGACCGAAAGCACAGGTCTAAACTGCACACAGGTGAACCTGTGCAAAAAGTAGAATCAGGTGGGCATTTGGATTAAGAAGTGGTCTCCATACAAAAATGATGGGTCCTTTATGCCAAAAAAAACCTCCAACTTTCCTTCTGCTCATGCATGAGCAAAATAACCAATGGAAAACAATGTTTTTAACACAACTATGCATTAAGCTAGTGGATAATTGCTTGGAATTTGATGTAATATGATGCATTCAGACATAGCCTCCAAATTGTTTTTCCTACTCATATCTCATGTGAAAACATCAAAATCCTCATGGAGATAATGTTTTAACAGATTTTTCTGAATTAAGAGTTATTTCTTGATATAGACAGCAGTGTTGAAAGCAGGCAATGATTTCAGTACTAAGGTCTAATTACCCTTGGATGAAAGCCTGTTCTTATCAATGAAAGAGGGAAACATTGAAACTGATCCATCTTGTAAGAACTGCTTGTAAATTCTCATAGAAAAATCAGAAGAGGGAATTAGATTTTTAGCATTGAACATGGAGTGCTTTGTTGCTTGAGCAATTCTTTTCATGACTGACTCAGTGAAATGTAGAGAATAATATTCATACAAAAACAGATTAAGCTCTGAAACAATAAAGATCAATGCTTATAGAACATGAAGAATTATCTTTTAAATATTTTAATTTTAATAAGAGTTTTACTGTGGAGCAGGAAGAAAGACAGATACCCAAGTGTTATGTAACTACTGAACTGGAGCCGTTTCCTTTTCTGCTAACTATTGTTAGATGGAGGGAAATCTCACCTTATGATAAAATCCAGGGTGAAGCTCTCCAGTCATTTCCACATGACCATCTTAAAACGGCTATATGCCCATGAAAACTAAATTCTTGATAACTGTTGTTGTTCCATACCAAACCTCTGGTGGATGAAGCACATCAGGGCTGACTCCTCCATGACCCTGAGGTCACATATTAAAATTAATTCCATGTCTTCAGCCACTGCATATCTTTACAAAGCCATGTTGATTGACTAGGATGGCAGCAGCCAAGAAGTATCTGAAATCAAAGAATGGTTACTTTTACTTCATGCTGTGGAATTAAGATGTTAGAAATTGAGAGTCAATTTATTTTATTATATATTGCAATATACAAACAGAAAAGAACTTAAAATTCAGTCTTACTATTATTTATTATGACCCTGAACCCTTTATTTCTAATTAACAGGGAACTCTTTCAAAAATGTACAAAATATTTCAGAGAGATAAATGTAAACAATTACCTTTCATGAACTCTTTATTCTGAAATTTTGAAAATCTACAAAGTGAATGTCAAAATATATCCAGGATAAGAGATCATTCTTACTTATTATTTCCTCTCAGGATTACAATGAGTTATGTCCCTCTAGGTATCCTAACAGGTTATTTCATGGCCAAAACATATAAATAGAGAAAGTACATGAATAAAAGAATTACAAACACTTTTTTGGTAACAGACATAGGACTGCATACCTACGGCTTCTAATGATGAAATCTTTCCAAACTTAAAATTAGTTGTCAAGGTTTCAGATATATGATCCGGCTAAGCAAAGTCTACACTGTAAATAGTAATTCTGATGCCAAATATACCTCAAAATTTGCAGTCATTAATCTGATGGTGTATACTTTATGCATGGGATTCTCATGGATCAATTTTTAGGTTAAATTTTTAATCCAAAAACTTATTTTCCAAAATGTGACATGACAGTTCCCAAAGATTAAAAAGAGACAAAAGCAAAACACTCAGAAGCTAATAATACTAATCTTAATTTTCATGCAAATGACAATCATCATGAAATAACTGTAACTTAAAAACCAAATAATAAAACAAATGTCACAGAATTGTACAAAACTTTTTTATTTATTTATTAAATTCGTGTACTAGTGTTTAATTTTTGGCGTACAATAATACCCGAGTGTGGTTAATGTATATTGTGTCTTTTTTAAAAACAGCGAATTCAGTTCATCCTGTACCGCAGGTGCAAAGTGCTTTTAATGAGACAAACTAAATGCCTTTAATGCACAGACAATACCTGTGTATAAATACCTCACCACATGTAAAGCTCTTTATATCATTAAAAGTCTTGTCAGTCTGTGATCTACTAAAAACGGATTCATACATGTAAAGCTTTAGAGCTGTCCAGTATCTGGCGTGTCCAGTGTTCACCAAAGTGTGCTGCAAGCTCTAAAGCCATCCACAGGAATTGTAATAGCTGTAAAGCTGAACTTTAGCAGCAATGGAGCTAAAATAAAGTGTTCTGATGATGTAGTGTATCTCCTTGCACGTATTATTGTAGCCGTGGGCTAAATTTTGGAGTTCGTAAAACCCATTGTATCTTTAGGGACTGTAAAGATAAGTTAGATATCTGTCCTGTGTCATCTGCACAATTTCACAGAGTGAATTCATTTTACTACATGAATAAAAATCTACATTGTTTGCTAGCTGAGTAAACTATATCCATCTTTCCATTATTTCATCTCTGGGAATCATTCACACCTTGTTTTTGTCTTTTGTAGAATAAATTGTCTTTTCCTCTTTATTACATTTGTGCGTTATTATGTTAATAATCCAGTATTCAGATTAAGTACATGCTTACGTATTCATAATTAATTTTCTCATTGAAGTCATTCATCATTAAACATTGTATTTATATCATCATCAAAAGTGTTCCGTTGTGAATCTGAAAAATCCCACCCGGTTATCTTGTTACTGCAATCATCCAAGGATACGCCATTTTCTTGTACATGAAATGGAAGGTTTTCCAATAGTCAGATAGCAAGTAATATAAAAAAAATCCATGGACCCCATAAAATAGACAATAATTGATAATCCCAACTTATTATACAATATTTTATTACTGTTAACTCGGTAGGTATGTAGGTAGGTAGGTAGGTAGGTAGGTATACAATATATACTGATGCTCTATTTATGTATAAATGTATTCACTCAAGTACTTTCTTATGTTTTAAACAGAAAATTAAATGCAGTAAATATCCGTTAGTGTCTAATAATTGTACCGAACACTGCACAGAATGTGTGTTTTTAAAGTCACCGGGCCCAGGAACAATCGTAAATATTTTAAGTGTGATGACATCATCAACCGTTATTTCTACTATCCGAACTTTGACTACATATTTCTGTTCTGGAAATTTAAATAAAATTATAAATTGATACAATCTGAAATAAAAAGCAAGATAAACATTTTATCTTGAGAAATTGCTTTCATCATGTTATTCAGCATATTTACTGCAGGGTAGAAACTTGTAGAATGGGCTACTTCGTTCATATCAATTTTGACAGCGTGGGATTGTGACAGTAATGGTGAAAATAAAGGTTAATTCGCCGATTGGATTCAGGACATGGTCATTTAAGAGTTATGCGTTGGTACGTAATTGTCTTTTGAATGCACAGGTGTAGTTTTTCAGTCTTCTTGAGATTCTGAAACGATAAAAGACTCGGGAGAAAAAGTCGCGTCGAGCGAAGGGTTGCGGTCACGCTTGCATTCCTTGTGTTCATTTATATTATTGATAAGGGTAATTCATGTTGTCAGACATTTCGCCGTACTTTATTGATAAAACGTCAGACTCATGTGGTCAGAGCTAACTCGGATTATTCCGGTGTAACAAGTTGTATAATGGTGTTATTAAAAGATCCGAACATCCATGTAATTAACAAGAATGAAATATCATGATGCCACAATACTTTCTATCAAATTCTAAAGTGAAGCCTTTGCTATTTTCACTAACAAAATAGGTGTTTGTGAATTGAGCATCATTCCTCGAAAACTGGTGAGTATCGTAGTCGGCTGTAACCCTGAATAATATACACAATCTTTTCTTAATCATTTCAAACTGCCTGATATCTAATCAATGTCCACATATCACCGTGTTAATCTAAAGTGTGTTATTTTGTTTAAATCGAATTATTTACCTAAAAGTGATGATTTCGCTCTGAAATCACGCTGAATACTCTTCTCATGCGGTGTACGTCGGTGACGTTCTAATGGTGTAAGACCTAATATGTGCTTCGAAGTTTTGCTCTTAACGAGCGTCAGTAAACACGGTATCTGCAGCAAAATAAAGAAAAATATTTGTATACCATATGAGAAAAATCGTTACGATTATAATATGTAAAAACAAATGATGACTTTGAATTTATTACAGCAGTTTTTGTACTACAGCTTCATTAAATTTGAATCCATCATTGCAGATTGTCCTTGTTGGAATTTTCTAAACAACATCGTGACAAATGTTTTTATTGGAGGTATATAAGATGATGCGAGTTGCTTGACGGGATTCAACACAAAAGTTTCCAAACACTTAAAATCACAAATAAATTATACTTTTTTTTTGGGGGGGGGGGGGAGGTACTCTTCTTCTTCTTATTTATTTTTTTGTTTATTTTTTTAAATTAAAATTGTTAAGTTTATTAATTGGCTCTATTGGTTTTAATGGAACTTTAAGCAATATTTTTATTTTTACTTTTTCCTTTTCAATTGATTTAAAGCAAAATGTAATCCCTACTTTTTATTTCAGAAATTGTTTCGTCCAAGAAGCCATCGGTTGAAAAAACATTGACTAGACATTTAAATGCAGACAAAATTAACCTAAATAGACGGTAATGGTTTGAATAGCATCAATAGAGAGCGACCGCAGATAAATCCTAGTGAAAGAATTTACTTATTAAAACAACGTAGTGTTAAAGTGTTTAATGAGATGGAAGCGGGACCAGAATGATGATGGTTAAATACCTGAAGTGTGTTGGGCAAGGATTGAAGTTTGTTGTGTATCTGGCAAGCCACTTTACTGCAGAGGAAAATAAAATGAGGTCGGTTGTTTAACAGTATTGGACTCACACGATTCAGTACAATTTAATTAGCAAATAAATTGTACAATTGTTTATGTTTTTTTTTATTTTTTATACAATTCTCATCACAATTAAATTATTAGATAATTTATTTATTTTTTAAAAATTGTTTTGTTTATTAATTGTGTTGATATTTTTTTGTGGAACTACAAGCAGTATTTTATAAAATACATTTTCATTTTAAGTTTATCTACAGCAAACTATTATTTCTAATATTTTTCAGAAATTGTTTTGTCCAATGAACAACTGCTTAATGCCATTTTTCAGCACACGATAGGCCATACATGGCAGCCAGTATTATTGGTGGAGGAAGAACCCGGGAAACACCCCGGAAAGAACCACCAACCCACGAGAAGCTACTGGCAAGCTTTCTCACATAACTACATTAGCCGAATCTTAGACTTGAACCCACGCAAAGGTCAGACATCAGTGATCCGTAACGGACAGCACTTTAGACCAGTCGGCCACTCCGCCCCCCCCCCCCCCCCCAGGTGGTTAGAGCATTGGATGCAAGAGATCATGGGTTGAACCACAGCCGAGTCATACCAAAGGCTAATATAAATGGTACAAGCAAATGCCTCACTTGTTTGCTCAGCAGTAAGAGGTTACATTACAATTGGTCAGCCTGGTGTCAGGATAATCGGACAGGGTGGGACGATTCTTCATCTGTATAGCATAATGCCCCAGTGCTAGACATCACTATAAACTGCCACAATGCAGACAATGAAGTGAAATATGTTTAAAACAACATTGAAAATCTTTATGTAGGATTTGCATGCCTTTACCATTTCTTTAATTTCACCTCTTTTATTTGACACAAAAGACGTAATTAACATGATAAAACAAAGGAGATCAGCTTTTAATCCAGTGAACAATTCAAAAAATATTTCTGCTAACACAAATGGCATTTAGTAGAAGCTTCTCTGAAAAATGCTTATGGACATGCTTTTATGGTAGATTGGGCAAATTGCGTTTATTAGGAATGCACTTAAATCAAACTAAAAGATGGAAGTAAAACACAAATTTCACTTGATAAAAAACTTAGTCCTTTCATTCATTTTTGAAAAATCCATTTTCATCCAGTTTGATAAATTACTTAGTGTAAGGTGGTACTTTTCAGTAAAGGGCCTAATTCCACATAGTTTGACCTCCTCAATTCTTATTTTATTGTTAATGTCCCATTTCGTATACTTTCTTCTTACTAGTGACTTGGCAGTACCAGAAAACTGGCTTACATCTCTCATATCTTTGCATGTAGTCCAGCTTGAATACTGCAGGCTCAGAGAATTTTTTCCACAACAATAGGTACCTTTTCAACAGTATCTTTTAGTATGATGGCATTATCTGCTGTATCAAAATTTGATTTGTGCAGTTCAGCATCATCTTTTACATTCGCAATCTCTAACTGCAGTAGCAGACAGGTGATAGGCTTGACCTTTGTCTTTTCTGGGCCTTTCAGCTCCAATATTCTTCATTTTGTTTGGTGGTTGAATGTGTTTAGGTGGTGGTGAGATAAAAGTTTCTCCATTTGGCAGCGGTTTGAAGAAACTTAATAATGAAGACATGTCCAAGCACAAATAGTCCAAGATCATTGATGATATTAACTATATATAAATCGAACACACGTAGTCAAAGACGTTTGCATTTATGATTAAACCTAACTGGGCTTTTACATTATTATATTGAGACAATAAGGTTAATTGTCTAGCGGTCTGTGGTCTTCGCAGATTCCTGTACCAAGATATTATTTTTACTGGACAAATGAATTAAAATCATGGCTCATTTTCAAATGCATGCATTTATTTATTACACTGACTGACATAAGAGCACTCATTAAAGAGGTTGTCCGGCTGTTAATGAATAGTGGTAAATATTGTAATTACAACAACAGAACAAATACACCAAACATTAAATTTTCTCACTAATACAAAAGACCAAGAAGGGTAATATGATAGAATGTGAATAGTAGTAGTAGTAGTAGTAGTAGTAGTGTTTAACTCTATTTTTCAGCACAAGATAGGCTATATATGGCGGCCAGCATTAATGGTGGAAGAAGACCCCGGGAAAATCACCGGAAAGACCCACGACCCATAAGAAGCTACTGGCAAGCTTTCTCACATACCCACATTGGTTGAATCTGAGACTCGAACCTACGCAGACAGATGTGAGATGGCAGTGATCTGTAACGGAGAGCGCTTTAGACCACTCGGAGCCTCTGAATGTGAATAGATTCTTAGTTAACAAAACAGTTGACCTTTCTGAGCTAAGTGAGCAAAGGGTGTTCTACAGGCTTATCATTGGTGAATACTTATTTAGTGTTTTTATTATTCATTATTAAATGCTTCAGATATGCATTTACGCGAAGAGAACATATAACTCGGGTTAGTGTTTCATTGAGGAAAGAAGTATTTATATTTCTCATATTGGATTATACCAAATATACTCGGCAAATAATAAATTGGTCATTTTGTGATATATTAGCATTTTTCTGATGTCTGACTGGGTATGACTAAAGTGCGAAAAGTTACGTAAAGTTCTAAAAAGTTACGTAAAGTTATGAAAAGTTACGAAAAGTGCAAAAAGTTACAAAAGTGAGAAAAGTATGTAGAATGAGTTGTTGCACGATATAATTTAATTTATATATAATTTTACATTTTAGAATTGTGATAAACAAAAAACACAAATGCCGATAATTATGTGCAACTAGTTTTGCATTAATTGTATGTTTCATAATTATTTCGTGTTTTACAGCTTTTGATGAAATTGCTTCCTTCATGCATTAAATGTACTACTGATTTCATTAAAAACTTGAAGTCTATTCCACAGCTATCTGATAACTCAATCCTGGTATCACAAGATGTAACATCACTAAATACCAACATTATTCATACAGATGGCATTGAATCATCTATTTCACTTGTTTCAGTTTTAGATGTAAATGTAATAAAAATATTGATAACGCTATCTCTACAATATTCATGTCAAGGAAACTAATATAAACTGAACATATTTCCAAAATTGAAATTATCCTACACATATAATTGATCCCTCTCAAGAGTGTGCTTAAAACTCACCTTTTTCGAATGCAAGAACAAATTAAAAATAAACTAATAACAATAAATACCAAAGGATTCCTATCTTAAATATTTTCAGCATTTTTTTTTTAAAAAATGTTACGGGTAATATCTAATGTTGTAAAGCACTTAGATCTTCTAGAGATTAGGTGCTATACAAAGTCTTCATTATTATTATTAGTCTACATATGAATAGAATAGAAAAGTTAGTAATTTCTTTTAAAAATTGAAAACTCCTAAAACGGGGAACGAAGCCCAGTCTCCTGAGAGCGTGCTTTCGTAATGTCGAACATCCTAATGAGTTATTGCATATTTCTTTGTAGTTCCAAAAATATTATATCCTGTTTAGCATATATTCTCTCCATTTCTAAACCCACCTTGCTATCCAGTGCAACACATTTCTTTTACCTATGATTATCTCGGCCTGACCTATATAATTTAACAGCTGTTATGTTGGCCTTAGATTGAGATCTAGTATTATTTGTCAAACAATTTTGTGTACCAGTCAAGATTTAAACATGCCCACACGTGACCAGGAAGAAATACCAGCGTGATCAGTTTAAAGTTTATGAGAGTACATAAAAAGTTGTACCTCAATATGAATTAGAAAAAGGGAGATACTTCATAATGGCGACTGCTATAACACGTACTGAAGACGAACCAACTTGTCCTATTTGTATGGGATTATTCAACGTACCAAGACAGCTGCCATGTGCCCACACATTCTGTCAGAGTTGTCTACAGTCATACATCACAAGTAAGGCTATAGAACATGAGAAAAAGAGATGCATCGAGTGTCCGGTATGTCGAAAAACAGCAGGTCATTTTAAAGAGAATAAATCAACAAGTGAATGGGCGTCGCTCTTTCCAGTCGACACTGTGATACAATCCATGTTACCGACGAAATCGAAAGTAGATCGTGTATGTGATGCTTGTTCGTCTGACGGCCTCTCTGTCGCAGCTACAGGATTCTGTGCAGTATGCGAGGAAGCAATGTGTGATAACTGCCTAAGCGTTCACACAAAACAGAAAATGTCCAAAGCTCACTCTATTCTTACAATGGAAGAGTTATTGAACAACCCACAAAATGTGATGAAATTTGCTGAAGGTTTTACATGTTTTGATCACGACGATGAAGATCTAAAATTTTACTGCAATAATCACAAGATTGCATGTTGTGGAATTTGTTATTTTGAAAACCATAAAACTTGTTCTAATGTGAGAAAGTTGAAGGAGGAACTCCCTGCTCTGTTATGTGAAACCAAATCAAGTGAAATCATCGAAGAGTTGAAAAAACTGGAAACTCAGTTAGAAAGGTTTATCGATTTAAAGGAGTCTAATATGAATGATCTAGAGTCCCAAGTTAATGGACTTGCTGATCAAATCAGAGAAATGAGAAAGAAAATCAACACAGCTTTGGACGAATTAGAGATAAAAGTGAACATGGAGGGTAGGAGAATCCACAAAGAAGTTGCTATTAGGACACAAGAAGAGAACCAGCAATGTTTGTCACTGATTCATGCCATAAGAAATTCTCAACTTCTGTGTGAAACAGTCCACAAATATGGAATTGATATGCAAAAATTTCTGACTGCAGAAAAAATAAAGTCACAACTACCTTTATATTACTCTCAGGTCAGAGAAAAGTATGAGAGGACAGACACAGTGACAGTGCAGGTGAAATTCACTCCACTGTTAGAATCTATTATAACACTCATCATCATCAGATATTGGAAAACTTGTGACCATGAATGGCTCAACCCTTTCAATACCTGGTTTAAGGAAACCAACAAAGGAATGCCAGGTTGAGAATGTTGAATCATTTAGTCTTAACATCAGTGGAGGTACACCACATTATACTGGCATTACTATTCTCCCTAGAGACAGGGTGATGCTTGTTGATTATAACAATGGTCAGTGCGTTCTTCTAAACAATTCACATCAAGTTGTTACGACATACAAACTCACAAAAAACCCTTGTGACATTTGTGTGGTGGGTGATGAGGAAGTGGCTGTATCTGTGTATGATCAAAATAAAATTCAGATTCTATCAGTCCGGGATGATGTCATCAGTCCAGTCAGAACAATAACAACTAAACATAAGTGCAGTGGAATTGCAGCAGCTGGGAAGGGAGAGATGGTTGTGGCTGGAGACTGTTATTCTGATCAGTATGACTCATCATCTGGATACTTAAACTACATAGCACTGAGTAATTCTAAAATACGAGTCTATGTTACTGTGCCTAATAAAGATTCCCTTCTGTGTTTCAATATGGAAGGCAAGAAGCAATATACCTACAGCCCAGACAATCTCAAATGTCCTGCAGGAATAGCTGTGGAAAGGGATGACAACATCTATATTGTTGGACATAATTCTCATAACATTCATCAATTATCACCAGAAGGCTGCATAATACAGGTCATAACAACAGGTGTGCCAAATGACCCATGTGCAATCAGTTTTGACAACAGTAGAGATACTTTTATCATTACAAACTATTATAAGGAAAAGCTACACATTTACCAACTGAAATAAAACTTAAAACCAGAAATCTAAACATCATATATCATATGATAAAGTTGTAGAAATAGATAGTTGATGTTTCTTATTTGTTTACTTTCTGGCAATATAACTATATAAAGGAAAGAGGATTATGGAATTTTTAAGATTCTACTTTTAACTTCATAGCTAAATTAAGAATATTATTGTAAAGATAAAAAATGAAACAATATAATAAAGGTTAGTCGTTCATGGCGATAAATGAGTACCAAATCGTTATTATAAAGTAAAATCAGAAATTGAAATCTTTAATTTTATTTACATACAAGGTAAATACGAAATATTTTCTCACTCCCAAAAAAAAATATAAAAAAAATCAAATGAAACAAAAAAATCTTTTTATTATTTAAAAGATGACAAACTTTGATATAGCATATATGGTGACCAAATAGATTGGTGGAAAAACAAACATAACATGAATTGAACAGAAAGTGGATTATAATACAGGGAATAGTTACAATGTGTTTTCATAATTTTTTACTTGGATTGACCTTATTTTTTGAAATCTAATTTGTAGTTACAAATTTACGCGAGTTAATGTCTACAACAGTAACTTGCTACGGTACATCAAAATACATACTGGAGTAAATTTACACAGATGTGAAGCTTGTAATAAAGTGTTTTGTGACAATGGCAATTTAAAGAGGCACGCGAAGATACACACTGGAGAAAAACCATTAAAATGTGAAGTTTGTTATAAATGGTTTACTGACAATAGCTGTTTGACAAAACACATGACGATACACAATAAGGAAAAATCATTAAAGTGTGAAACTTACAGTAGACTGTTTCGTGACATTAATAGTTTACAGAGGCACGTTATGATACACATTGGAGAAATGCCATGCAAGTGTGAAATATGCAATAAAAAATTTAGTTGTAGCAGCAGCTTGAAGATGCACATGATGATACATACTTGAGAAAGGCCATTCAATTGTGAAGTTTGCAATAAAACTTTCTATCATAGTGCCAGTTTAAAGAGGCACATAACGATACATACTGGAGAAACACCATTCAAGTGTGAAATTTGTGGTCAAAATTTTCGTCTTCGCACTGGATTGAAAAGTCACCAGGATGTGCATACTGGAGAAAAACCATGCAAATGTGAAATTTGCAATAAAATGTTTTCATACAATGGCAGTTTAAAGAAGCATACGATGGTACATACTGGAGAAATGCCATTTAAATGTGAAGTTTGTGATAAAACATTTCGACTCGAAAATAGATTGAATAGTCACATGACATTGCATACTGGAGAAAAACCATTCAAATGTGAAATTTGTGATAAAATGTTTCGTTGCAGCAGTTTCTTAAGCACTCATAGAAGGAGTCATATTGGAGAAAAACCGTTCAAATGTGAAATTTGCAATAAAATGTTTTCTTTAAAGGACAGTTTAAAGAAGCATACGATGATACATACCGGAGAGATGCCATTCAAATATGAAGTTTGTGATAAAACATTTTCTCTCCAAAATAGATTAAACATGGAGATGAATAATAAAAAGATAAGTATGGCTAATTAGGACGTGGACATGAATAACCAAGAGATAATTATGGGTAATAAAGACGTGAACATGAATAATCAAGAAATGCATATGACTAATTAAGAGGTGGAGAGTAATAATCAAGAGATAAGCATGACCAATTAGGAGGTGGAGATGAATATTACAAATATACGTATTGCTAATTCGGAGGTGGAGAGGAATATTCAAGAGATATGTATGAATAATTAAGTATTGGAGATGATTAATCAAACGATTAAAGAATAGCAAACAAGCTAATGAAAACGGTGTGAAACATCGGGACTAATGTGTGTGTGTGTGTGTGTGTGTGTGTGATTTTGATTTTTAACGTACTTTTAGCAATTTTAGTCAGTTTATAGTGATGTATAGTACCAGAACTGATACTTCCGATACTAGGATGAAAGCAGTTTTATAGCAATAACAAGACAGGATTCAATGACTGAAGCCTATGCCAGTAGGAAGTTACTGTCTAGGGAACAAAAATAATCAGTGATTGAGAAAGACTGCTTAGCTGTAGAATGAGGGATTGGTAAGTTTCAGGACTATCTTTTTGGGAGAGACCATTGACCATTGCTGTACTTAAACAAAGTTAAGAAAGTTAACACTGATGCGTTGGTTGCTAACCCTTCAGTCCTATCTCTTTCGAGCTGAGACAATCAGTGGAGTCGAAAACGTTGGTGCGGATTATTTGAGTAGGATATAATTAGAAAATCCGGATTACTGTATAACCACTGTAGATATTGTAAAGCAGCATCAATAGTAATATACTTATATTCTGTGTAAGTTAAAAACATGAGTACATTTTTCTCGTTGTTGGTAGGCGATGGTATATTCATCGATAAAGACAAGAAATGATTTGGTTTCTCCTTAGAACATATCTCAAAATATATGCGTACAACGTCACCTAGGGTGAATATTTGTTTTTGTAGTTAAGCAGCTGAAGTAGCGTGTATCTCGCATTGTATATGCGTACAACATTACCTACGGTGAATAATTTTTTTCTAGTTAAGCAGCTGAACTAGCGTGTATCTCTCTCGTCGTAGATCGCCTGCGGAGAGAGACACTAAAAGCGCGGTATGCACGGGTATTTCACCCTGACTAATACTGACTCTCCTGTGTATTTAAGGCAAGTCTTTTGCTTAACTGATACACTCGTCTTGGATCTTGTCAAGCAGTGAACGTTGTCCAGTTTTGTAATCTAGCCATATGGGTAAGTGTTACATTTCTGATCTATTTGATATATGAAGCATATTCAAGTCTTTTGCTTAACTGATACACTCGTCTTGGATCTTGTCAAGCAGTGAACGTTGTTCCTTTTTGTAATCTAGCCATACGGGTAAGGGTGAAGCATATTCAACGTTTTTTAATGTCGTATCGTGAAGTGATGCCTTTACTTGATACGTTGCGAACTTTTAGTTACAAGTTGCTTTTAAGGGTTCTATTTAGTAACAGGTATCTATAGATTTTAAATCCTTTTATTATGGTGGGCAGTTGATATGGTGAATCCAAAATAGGTGGTCGTGCCCAATGGTGTTCGCCAATTCAGGACAACAGTGCTGTCTTTTCGTATGTCTGTGGGTGTAACAGGCTGTCTGTCCGGTCGGAAATATTGATATGAAAGATGACTGAACCATCAAGACCATACAAAGTCGAAACCGCTCATTTGTAAACTTGTGGTCATGGTGGATTCTTACACGGCAGATACAAGTGTTACCGGCAGATAGAAGTGTGGGTCAGCCCAAGAATTCGGAATAAGTGTGGTTTGTCAGTCGATTGAGTACAATTTTGATAATTCTGGTTACATGCGACTATTTGAATCTTATTTTGATTACATTAGGTTATATAAATATTATTTTGATTACATTAGATTATTTGAATGTTATTTTTATTCCAAGAAGTTATATGAATCTGTTTCATTGTACGATATAGTGAGATTGTTCGAATCTTACACCCATTAATTGAGATTATATAAATGTTGCCGTAATACCTTGTATATGAAACATTTTTTTTGTTTTTCTATTTGTGAATGTTCGCATAGAGTAATTGAATGAGACTCATATTTTAGAGCGTGAAAGAAGCGCTTTATTCTTAAAATATATTTTGTCATAATCCAATCCATAAAATTCCATCTTTCATTTTGTGTTGTCTCGTCATATTATTCAAGCATCAATTCAGTGTTACAATTAGTTACTATTAGCTGCAGATGAATGATAATAAAATTGAGGCCGAACAGTTTACCTAAACAAATATCGGTAACGCCAACATTCATTCAACTCGGTCGATACGAAACCTAGGTATTTCTTGGACAGCACACGCATTGAACCAACATGTCATGAACATATGCAAGGCTTCATATCTTGAGCTAAGAAGCATCAGCTCCTTTCACAAATATATTTTAGTTGATGCCACTTGCGTGTTCATTAGTACTTTAGGCTGGATTATTGTAACTCAATTCGTTCTGGTTTGTATCAATATCTACTCCTCAAACTTCAAATAGGATGTTTCACTGACGGACTCAGTACAACATAACTATCCGACCTCAACCATGTGTATACTTACGCTCCTCTTCTGACAATGGTAGACTTATTCTTCCCACTATGAAAACGAAGTGATATGGACAACTTTCGTTTGAATACAGGGCCCAGCAACGTGGAATAAATCGCCCTTTGAAATTAAAAGGCAAAGACACATTGATTCCTCTCAAGAGTGCGACTAAAACTCGCATTTTCAAATGCAAGAACAAATTAAAAATAGACTAATAATAATAAATACCAAAGGTTATGTTAAATATTGTCAGCATGTTTTTCTTTTATAAAACATGTTTCATGTACTATGTAATGTTGTAAAGATCTTAGATTAGGCGATATACAACGTCCTCATTATTGTTATTCTGTATATGAATATAATAGCCACCACCCCCCGAGTGGTCGAAAGCGCTCTCCGTTGCGGATCAGTGCCATCTCACCTCTGTCTCCGTGGATTCGAGTTTCCGTTCGGCCAATGTGGGTATGTGAGAAAACTTGCCAGTAGCTTCTCGTGGGTCGGTGGCTCTTCCGATGTTTTCCAAGGTTCTTCCTCCACCATTAATACTAGTAGCCATGTATTGCCTATCGTGTACTGAAAAATGGCTTTAAACCCTACATCAACAACACGAAAAGAATTATAAAAGTTAGTAATTTCTATTAAAAATTGAAAACAACCAATGCATTCTGTCTAATGTATTTTCATGGAAACACAGTAGACAACAAAGCCCAGTCTCCCCTACATCCAGAGAGCGTGCTTTCGTAATGTCGAACATCCTAAAGAGTTATTGCATATTTCTCTAGAATAGTGGAGAATTCTCCCCATGGAGAATTCGTCCTGTGAGAACTCGCCACATGGAGAACTCGCCAATGAGAACTCGTCCCAGGTGTCCGGAGAAGTCGCCCCATAGTGGTCGGAGAAGGAGCCCCAAGGAGATTTCGCGACATGGTTGTCAATGCTTTATTTATTGTTGTTTTTCTTCAACTGAGTAAACTTATTAAATCTATAAAATTTGCAAAACAAAAATCAACTTTTCCATTTGATCAACTCCGCTTCAGTACCTAACAAAAATAAGTGTTATCTGTCCATTTTGATCTGCTCTTCAAATCGTTAGATGCGTTTTATTTGGAAAAAAATAAGAAGATTTAAGCATGATGGGATGTCTGCAGTTTTAGATATCATGAGATATTGTTATGACATTGACTGTTATAACCCGAATTCGACTGAATTGGCGCTGACCGCCAATAAGCAAAGTGTTAAATTATTACTTCTCTAACTGAACAATTTGATCTGACCTTTCATTGACATTTGCTAACCATTCAACAAATGATACTTGAACTCTATAAAAAAAGCACATTATTGATGCCTATTCAAGAAATGCGGTCTCTATCTAGTAAATCAGCATGGCTAATGCGCAGAATTCTTACGGTTTCTGAAAGATCAGCCGTACTACATCATTTAGTTTAATTCTTCCTTTTTGTCAGTGTTCGTAACTTTATTATTTCTCAATAATATCAAACTATTTCAAGTTAAATTAGAAGTTAAAAAAATATTTCACTACTAAATTACCGATGTAAAAAATAGATTACGTTATTTATTAATATATAATAACACCATGATCACGCGTACTAAACTCAAATTCACTAATGAGGCACAAATCAATGTCGCTGACTCGTTAACTCATTATAAACGTTTCTTTCCTTAATGCATACATTTTTGCTGTATCCATTATACGTCTATCATTCTAAAAAGGTTATGATAGATAAGTAACACGGCGGTGGGTTTTTTTGTTGTTGGTAAACCAAGGGGATTTGTGAGAATAAAAGGCGTTCAAAATTGATTTGTACGTTTTATTATAAAGAATACAACTAAATAAATGATTATAGTTGATACATATCATTTTTAATATGTGAACTTACGTTACTTGGTCCTAATAATATGAAATCAAAATCATAGGATTTAATAAACCCTTCGGAAATGTAATCATGTTTCATATATGTCTGAAAAGTATATCTTGATAAATCTATCAAATAATATTTCGACCAATTTTAGCATAAATAACGCTTAATAATGCGTACGTTATTTTGCAGTTATAACATCTTACACTACAAAAGATTAATGAACAAATGAACCAATAAACATACCTTAACAAATAACCAATAAACATACCTTAACAAAGAAGTTGAATCCATCACTACTGACAAGCTTATGGTTTCCTCATTGAGTACCGCAGTCAATAACTTTAAATGTTGTGTTACTTTCCTCCTCATAAGTTAACAACTTTGTTGTTATATTTTCTTCAATGGAGTCCTCTTGGATTTTCTCCGGTACAGAAAATGATACTTGTGTTATGTCCAAGGAACCATTCCTTGTGCTGCTCGCAACAGGCATTCCTAAAGTTTCAGCTTTGGTACAGTCATGGCATGTAAAATCACGGTCTGTTTTGTTCTCTACTGCCGTACTATATGCATCCCTTGTAATACCTAAACTGAAGCAATTACAGTATGAAACGACAACGGTGGCAATATCTAAACATCTAAATTGAATAAACGATTAGAAGTATGAAATCGTAAAACAATCAACTGATCCTGTTACAAATTAAATTCTTAAGGATCAAAAATGTTTAATTGCACTAATATACATTTTATACACTAACGGCAAATGTTGACTTATATGCGAATAATAATAATAATAATAATAATAATAATAGCAATAACTATAAAAATAGACTGTGAAAATGAAATGTTGTAGTCGCTATTCATTATAAAATGTTTACCTGTGTTACACTTTCAACGCGTCCATTTGCTGCACTTGTCACACATTATCGCTTCCTGAAGTGGTCTCACTTCCAAAAGATATTTTACACATAGTTCTGCCATTCTCATTACTGCTATGATACAAATTGTGCCAACAATGTTTGTATATGCCAGCAATAAAATGAATACTCGCCGATATAATTTATATAATACTAAAATTAGAGGCCACGATTAAATTCCATTGAAAATAGTTAAATAATAAATCAACTGTTAAGAATGAACGTTTGAATAATTTCGTATTTAATTCGTGCTTCTTCAGGTACGAAATGTTTTAAAAGAAACGGATAACGTATTTTATTAGATGAAAACTGAGGATCTCTATAATTTGATGAAAGCGATGATTATTCATATTACTAGTGGATCTTATGTTTGCACATCGCATCAGTGTATGTTACATTTAGATAACAAACATTTGTTTGTAATATTAGATGAAAACGGAGGATCTCTATAATTTTATATTTGAAAGCGATGATTAGTCTCTTATGTTTGCACATCGCATCAGTGTATGTTTTAGTTTCTGTCTATTTACGTAGTATTAAAAATATCGTGCATATTCTTGAGATTTGCTAACCACAATTTACAGGTACGTTTAATTATAAATAATACAACCCAATAAATGGTTATTGTTGATGCATACCATCTTTTTAAGTGCCATATGCTGTGACGTTCATTGGTTATAAAATATCGGCATGAAAGACAATTCGCTTAGAGAGTTATTATTGGTGTTAAACAGTGTTGAAATATTAGATGAATACTGCAGATCTCTATCATTTTATATATTAAAACGATGATTATTCATAGTTTCTCTTATATTTGCACGTCAAGAGCACTGGTGTGTTATATTAAGTTTACAAAAATGTTCTTTTTTTCTTTTTATTTTCTGTCTGTTTAGTACTAATAAGAAAAAAACAATCTTGCAAATTCTTGGGTCTTTTTTAAGCGATAATCGATTTATGTTCGCAAAGTGTTTTTACGCTGGTCTCATGATAAATTTATTTGATAAATTTAGCAGACTTAAATGTATTAATTATACGACGTAGATTAGATAATGAAGGATTCGATTGTATTGATTATATAAAGACTGAATTTCGTCTTAGAAATATTACTATGATATTGCTTTTTATGATTACCAGTTAATATCTCTTTTGTGACCGCATTTAAATAAAAATCTAAAAATGAATTACGTAAAAGATGATTTAATTCTGCAATAAAAAGGTTATCTGGGTTTGCATAACATTTCTCTCTAGTTCACATACACAACGTCGTGTTTAGCCTATATTCTCCGTATTTTAAAACCCACCTTGATATCCACAACATGTATTATTTTTACCATGTACTATCTCGGCCTGACCTCTATAACTTAAGAGCTGTTTATATCAGGCCGAGAGTGAGATACAGTATTAATTGTCAAACTATTTCGTGTACCAGTCAAGCTTTAAACACACCCACACATGACCAGGAAGATATATAAGCATTATCCGTTTAAGGCTTGTGAGAGTACAAAAAAAGTTATACCTCAATATTAGATAGGAAAATAAAGCGAGATACTTCATAATGGCGACTGCTATAACACATACTGAAGAAGAACCAACTTGTCCTATTTGTATTGGATTATTCAACGTACCAAGACAGCTGCCATGTGCCCACACATTCTGTCAGAGTTGTCTACAGTCATACATCACAAGCAAGGCTATAGAACATGAGGAAAAGAGATGCATCGAGTGTCCGGTATGTAGAAACACAGCAAGTCATTTTAAAGAGAGTAAATCAACTAGTGAATGGGCGTCTCTCTTTCCAGTTGACACTGTAATACAATCCATGTTACCGATCAAATCGAACGTAGATCGTGTATGTGATGCTTGTTCCTCTGTCGGCTCCTCTGTCACTGCTTCAGGGTTCTGTGCCATATGCGAGGAAGCAATGTGTGATAACTGTCTAAGTGTTCACGGGAAACTGAAAATATCTAAAGCTCACTCTATTCTTACAATGGACGAGTTAATGAACAATCCACAAAATGTGATGAAATTTGCTGAAGGTTTTACATGCTTTGATCACGATGATGAAGATCTAAAATTTTACTGCAATAATCACAAGATTGCCTGTTGTGGAATTTGCTTTTTAGAAAGCCACAAAACTTGTTCTGATGTCAGACAGATGAAGGAGGAACTCCCTGCTCTGCTTCGTGAAATTAAATCTAGTGAAATCATTGAAGAGTTGAAGAAACTGGAAACTCATTTAAAAAGGTTTATGGATGTAAAGGAGTCTAATATGAATGATCTAGAGTCCCAAGTTAATGGACTGAATGATCAAATCAGAGAAATGAGAACAAAAATCAACACAGCTTTGGACGAATTAGAGATGCAAGTGAAGTCTGAGGGAAGGAAAATCCACAAAGAAGTTGCTATTAGGACCCAAGAAGAGAACCATCAATGCTTGTCCCTCATTCATGCCATAAGAAATTCTCAACTTCTTTGTGAAACAGTCCACAAATTTGGAACTGATATACAAAAATTTCTGACTGCAGAAAAAATTAAGTCACAACTACCTTTATACTACTCTCAGGTCAGAGAAAAGTATGAGAGGACAGACATACCTACAGTGCAGATGAAATTCACTCCACTGTTAGAATCTATTATATCACTCTCATCATCCGATATCGGAAAACTTGTGACCAAGACTGTCTCAACCTATACTGTACCTGGTTTGAGGAAACCAACAAAGGAATGCCAGGTTGAGAACGTTGAAAAATTTACTGTAAATATCAGTGGAGGGACACCATAATATAGGGGCATTACTATTCTCCCTAGAGACAGGGTGATGCTTGTTGATAATTACAATAATCAGTGCATTCTTCTTAGCAATTCACATGAAATAGTTACGACATACAAACTCACAGAAAAGCCTTGTGACATTTGTGTGGTGGTTGATGAGGAAGTGGCTGTATCTGGGAGGCATGCAAATAAAATTCAGATTCTGTCTGTCAGGGATGATGTCATCAGTCCAGTCAGAACAATAACAACTAAATATAATTGCACTGGAATTACAGCAGCTGGGAACGGAGAGTTGGTTGTGGTTGGGGACTGTGGCAATAACATGCATTCCTGGAGTATGATCAGAGATGGGAGAGAGGTCAATTATTCTGATCAGTATGAGTCACCATCTGGACGCTTCAACTACACAGCACTGAATAACTCTAAAACACGAGTCTATGTTACTGTGCCTGACACAGATTCCCTTCATTGTTTCAATATGGAAGGCAAGAAGCAATATACCTACAGTCCAGACAACTTCATATTTCCTTCAGGTGTAGCTGTGGACAGGGATGACAACATCTATGTTGTTGGAAGTCTTTCTCATAACATTCATCAGTTATCACCAGAAGGCTGCATAATACAGGTCATAACTACAGGAGTGCCACAGTATCCATGTGCAATCAGTTTTGACAACAGTAGAGATACTTTTATCATTACAAACTATTCTGAAAAGCCAAAGCTACATATTTACAAACTGAAATAAAATTTAAAACCAGAAATCTAATCATCATATATCATACGATAAAGTTGTAGAAATAGATAGTTGAGGTTTCTTATCATTTCACTTTCTGGCAATATAACTATATAAAGAAAGAGGATTATGGTATTTTTAAGATTATACTTTGAACTTCATACCTAAATTAAAAATATTATTATAAAGATTAAAAATGAAACATTAAAATAAAGGTTGGAGCTTATTTATATTGCATCATTTACGTATCATCACTTATTAAATATTCCTTGATGAACACGCTTATTCAGTACACATCATTTATTGATTGGGGGATATATGTATCTGACAACCAGTGGTAGCACTCCTCCATTTCTTCTCAACCGATTACTCCTATAATTTCTTCCCCTCTAATGGTATTGCTCTACTGCTTGGATTACCACTTCTGCTATTTCCATTTCTTCTAATGCTACAACTAGGATTACCACTCCTATTTCCACTACTTCGTCCCTTCTACTTGTACAACTAGCATTGCTCATCCTACTATTTATAAGTCTTCCCTTCTAACTGAAAAACTAGGAAAATATAAGCAAAATAATTCAAATTTTAAAAATGCCATAAAGACCGTACAATTAATACACTGATAAAATTATTGTCATTTTTTTTTAAATTCTCTCTTTTAAAATAGATTTAGTAATGATTCATTTCTGAAATAATCTTCCATTGGCAAATTACTTTTACATTTTGATTGCTTCTCAAATTAATTTTACATTTTGATAGCTTGGCAAATTTTATCTTATATTTTGATTGCTATCACATTATGTGTACTAAAATCAGACTTGTCAAGAACCCTCTTGTCATGTCCTCTAAATGCAGAATGACCATATGCATGGGGCCTGTCTAAATATTTCATTTGTACATTAGTGTGCTGAGATGAACATGATATTGCTGGATGGGCCAAAGTCAGAGTTCTGTATAACCTTATATGCCGCTGTAGAACTGCTAGTAAAAAACTGAATGCCTTTATGCATAGGGGGTGGGTCCCCTCTTCCTTGTAAATACTTGTGAACAAATCCATGGCCCTATATCTGTGACCTTTCAAAATCTTATAAGGGTTCTTCTGAAAACTAGTTGGAGCATGTTGGTCCTATGCCATAATCCTGTTTAAATCTTGCAAAACTTTTTTTCTAATGAAACAAGGGAAAACTGGATGGACCTGTGTATGAGGCATGTAAATATCTTGTATGGGCCCTACGCCCAGAAAAAATGCCTAAGGCCTAGCTACATTTGATATGGGTCCATCTCCCAGAAGAAAATGCCAGAGGCCTTGATAAGTTAGTCCCCTCCTTATTCTGAAACATTGGATGACCGTATGCCCAATGGCCGTCTTAATCTCTTCTACTGATAACTGATTGTCAAAATGGACGTATCTAAGTCTGAAGCCTTCTAATGTCATGTAGACCCCTCTTTTAATGAGAACTACTTGCAAATCTTTTACTTAATCTTAATTCATGTGTGCAGTTTCCTGTTACGTGTTTTCTACTAAAAGATCATTGTTGATTAGGTCCCATGTTTCCTAAACAAAGATCATCATTAAGTCCTTTGAAACATAGGACATACACAAAGATCATTGTTGATTAGCTCCTGTGTTTCCTACAGAAAGATCATTGTTAATTAGTTAATATGTTTCCTACAGAAAGATGATTGTTGATTAGTTAATGTTTCCTACAGAAAGATCATTGTTGATTAGTTAATAGGTTTCCTAAAGAAAGATCATTGTTGATTAGTTAATATGTTTCCTACAGAAAGATCATTGTTGATTTGGTCCTGTGTATCTTACACTAAGATCTTTGTTGATTAGGTACCGCTGTTTCTTACAGATTTAGCTTTGTTGACCAAGCCCTGTATTTTCCACAGCAAGATCATTGTTGATTTAGTCCTGTTTCCCATCAACAAAAAGATTACTGGCGACTGAGTCTTATTTTCCAAAGCAAGATCATTTTGGGTTAGGTCTTGTGTTTCCTGTTCACTGTGTCTTTAAAGTTGTAATTGTATATAACCACAAAATCTATGAAAATTTGCACAGTAAATGTACAGCAGTATACGATATAACACCTAATCATTTTCAACAGGCATTTGTTGTGTTTGTGGAAATAAAGTGCCAACATTGGAGGATAACAATATAATTCAAGTTATAGAGATATTAATTAATATAATACGTTACATTTTAAGTAAACACAATTAGCAAGACCAACACTTTACAATTTTGATAGTTTATATATCTTGAATGAGTCCTGTTTTTTTTTGTTTTCCAATGCCTTTCACAAACGATGCTGCGCCTAAAAGAAGGAAAACAAATTGTGTTATAATAGCATATTATATAATTTACTGCTGCAGATTCTTACATTTTGCCAAAAGAAAGCAATATTACATTAATGTCTTATGAATAGCAATTTTTCCATGTAATTAGATAATCTGGATCAATTAATTTCTGTACTGATAATTTCAATCTGTCAATGTAGACCTGGATTCTATGTTGTAAATGTACATCTGGATCTTATGGTTTATTATGTGTCAATATATATATATATCATGGTACTTTGTATCAATGAATATAATCCCACTTAAAACATATCGATGAGTATCATGGCACTGAAATTGTATTGATGAGTATCATGGCACTTAAAACGTATCGACGAGTACCATGACACTTTAAACGTTTCAGTGAATGTCATGACAAAGAAGTATCCTAACATTATATTCATTTCCCCTAAAATGCACAGACATTTGAGATGCATTTCCACTTTAGCCACTTCATTGACATATGGGATATGTTTCCATTTTAGCCACTTCATTGACATATGGGACACGTTTTTATATGTATCATCACACAAAACATCTATCAATATGTATCATCACACTAAACATCTATCAATATGTATCCTAACATTAAAGTTGTATCAAGATGTATCATCACACTAAACATCTATCAGTATGTATCATCACACTAAACATCTATCAATATGTATCCTAACATTAAAGTTGTATCAAGATGTATCATCACACTAAACATCTATCAGTATGTATCATCACACTAAACATCTATCAATATGTATCCTAAAACTAAAGATGTATCAATATGTATCATCGCACTAAACATAAATCAATATGTATCCTAACACTAAACATCTATCAATGTGTATCATAACCCTCAACATCTATCAATATATATCATAACCCTAAACATTTATCAATGTGCATCATAACCCTAAACATTTATCAATGTGTATCATCACACTAAACATCTATCAATATGTATCATAACACTAACGATGTATCAATATGTATCATCACACTAAACATCTATCAATATGTATCATCACACTAAACATCTATCAATATGTATCATCACACGAAACATCTATCAATATGTATCATCACACTAAACATCTATCAATATGTATCCTAACACGAAACATCTATCAATATGTATCATCACACTAAACATCTATCAATATGTATCCAAACACTAAACATCTATCAATATGTATCCTAACACTAAACATCTATCAATATGTATCCTAACACTAAACATCTATCAATATGTATCATCACACTAAACATCTATCAATATGTATCATAACACTAAACATCTATCAATGTGTATCATCACACTAAACATCTATCAATATGTATCATACCACTAAACATCTATAAATATTGATCATACCACTAAACATCTATCAATATGTATCATAACCCTAAACATCTATCAATATGTATCATCACACTAAACATATATCAATGTGTATCTTCACACTAAACATCTATCAATGTGTATCATCACACTAAACATCTATCAATATGTATCATAACACTAAATATCTATCAATATGTATCATAACACTAAAGTTGTATCAAGATGTATCATCACACTAAACAATTATGAATATGTATCCTCACACAAAAGATGTATCAATATCTATCCTCACACTAAACATATATCAATCGTATCCTAACACTAAACATCTATCAATGTGCATCATAACATTAAAGATATATATCAATATGTATCATCACATTAAACATCTATCAATATGTATCCTAACACTAAACATCTATCAAAATGTATCACCACACTAAACATCTATCAATATGTATCCTAACACTAAACATCTATCAATATGTATCATCACACTAAACATCTATCAATATGTATCATAACCCTAAACATCTATCAATATGTATCATCACACTAAACATCTATCAATATGTATCCTAACACTAAAGTTGTATCAAGATGTATCATCACACTAAACATGTATCAATATGTATACTCCCACTAAAGATGTATCAATATCTATCCTCACACTAAACATATAACAATCTGTATCCTAACACTAAACATATATCAATGTGCATCATAACCCTAAACATCTATCAATATGTATCATAACACTAAACATCTATCAATATGTATCATAACCCTAAACATCTATCAATGTGTATCATCACACTAAACATCTATCAATATGTATCATAACACTAAACATCTATCAATGTGTATCATCACACAAAACATCTATCAATATGTATCCTAACATTAAAGTTGTATCAAGATGTATCATCACACTAAACATCTATCAGTATGTATCATCACACTAAACATCTATCAATATGTATCCTAACATTAAAGTTGTATCAAGATGTATCATCACACTAAACATCTATCAGTATGTATCATCACACTAAACATCTATCAATATGAATCCTAAAACTAAAGATGTATCAATATGTATCATCGCACTAAACATAAATCAATATGTATCCTAACACTAAACATCTATCAATGTGTATCATAACCCTCAACATCTATCAATATATATCATAACCCTAAACATTTATCAATGTGCATCATAACCCTAAACATTTATCAATACGAATCATAACCCTAAACATCTATCAATGTGTATCATAACACTAAACATCTATCAATATGTATCATAACACTAACGATGTATCAATATGTATCATCACACTAAACATCTATCAATATGTATCATCACACTAAACATCTATCAATATGTATCATCACACTAAACATCTATCAATATGTATCATCACACTAAACATCTATCAATATGTATCATCACACTAAACATCTATCAATATGTATCATCACACTAAACATCTATCAATATGTATCATAACACTAAACATCTATCAATATGTATCATCACACTAAACATCTATCAATATGTATCATAACCCTAAACATCTATCAATATGTATCATCACACTAAACATCTATCAATATGTATCCTAACACTAAAGTTGTATCAAGATGTATCATCACACTAAACATGTATCAATATGTATACTCCCACTAAAGATGTATCAATATCTATCCTCACACTAAACATATAACAATCTGTATCCTAACACTAAACATATATCAATGTGCATCATAACCCTAAACATCTATCAATATGTATCATAACACTAAACATCTATCAATATGAATCATAACCCTAAACATCTATCAATGTGTATCATAACACTAAACATCTATCAATATGTATCATAACACTAACGATGTATCAATATGTATCATCACACTAAACATCTATCAATATGTATCATCACACTAAACATCTATCAATATGTATCATCACACGAAACATCTATCAATATGTATCATCACACTAAACATCTATCAATATGTATCCTAACACGAAACATCTATCAATATGTATCATCACACTAAACATCTATCAATATGTATCCAAACACTAAACATCTATCAATATGTATCCTAACACTAAACATCTATCAATATGTATCCTAACACTAAACATCTATCAATATGTATCATCACACTAAACATCTATCAATATGTATCATAACACTAAACATCTATCAATGTGTATCATCACACTAAACATCTATCAATATGTATCATACCACTAAACATCTATAAATATTGATCATACCACTAAACATCTATCAATATGTATCATAACCCTAAACATCTATCAATATGTATCATCACACTAAACATATATCAATGTGTATCTTCACACTAAACATCTATCAATGTGTATCATCACACTAAACATCTATCAATATGTATCATAACACTAAATATCTATCAATATGTATCATAACACTAAAGTTGTATCAAGATGTATCATCACACTAAACAATTATGAATATGTATCCTCACACAAAAGATGTATCAATATCTATCCTCACACTAAACATATATCAATCGTATCCTAACACTAAACATCTATCAATGTGCATCATAACATTAAAGATATATATCAATATGTATCATCACATTAAACATCTCTCAATATGTATCCTAACACTAAACATCTATCAAAATGTATCACCACACTAAACATCTATCAATATGTATCCTAACACTAAACATCTATCAATATGTATCATCACACTAAACATCTATCAATATGTATCATAACCCTAAACATCTATCAATATGTATCATCACACTAAACATCTATCAATATGTATCCTAACACTAAAGTTGTATCAAGATGTATCATCACACTAAACATGTATCAATATGTATACTCCCACTAAAGATGTATCAATATCTATCCTCACACTAAACATATAACAATCTGTATCCTAACACTAAACATCTATCAATGTGTATCATCACACTAAACATCTATCAATGTGCATCATAACCCTAACCATCTATCAATGTGTATCATCACACTAAACATCTATCAATGTGTATCATCACACTAAACATCTATCAATGTGTATCATCACACTAAACATCTATCAATGTGTATCATCACACTAAACATCTATCAATGTGTATCATCACACTAAACATCTGTCAATGTGTATCTTCACACTAAACATCTATCAATGTGTATCATCACACTAAACATCTATCAATATATATCATCAAATTAAACATCTATCAATACGTGTCATAACACTAAACATCTCTCAATATGTATCATCACACTAAACATCTATCAATGTGTATCATCACACTAAACATCTATCAATGTGTATCATCACACTAAACATCTATCAATGTGTATCATCACACTAAACATCTATCAATGTGTATCATCACACTAAACATCTATCAATATGTATCATAACCCTAAACATCTATCAATGTGTATCATCACACTAAACATCTATCAATGTGTATCATCACACTAAACATCTATCAATGTGTATCATCACACTAAACATCTGTCAATGTGTATCTTCACACTAAACATCTATCAATGTGTATCATCACACTAAACATCTATCAATATATATCATCAAATTAAACATCTATCAATACGTGTCATAACACTAAACATCTCTCAATATGTATCATCACACTAAACATCTCTCAATATGTATCATAACCCTAAACATCTATCAATGTGTATCATCACACTAAACATCTATCAATGTGTATCATCACACTAAACATCTATCAATGTGCATCATAACCCTAACCATCTATCAATGTGTATCATCACACTAAACATCTATCAATGTGTATCATCACACTAAACATCTATCAATGTGTATCATCACACTAAACATCTATCAATGTGTATCATCACACTAAACATCTATCAATGTGTATCATCACACTAAACATCTATCAATGTGTATCATCACACTAAACATCTGTCAATATGAATCATAACCCTAAACATCTATCAATTTGAATCATGACACTAAACATCTATCAATATGTATCATAACACTAAATATCTATCAATATGTATCATAACACTAAAGTTGTATCAAGATGTATCATCACAGTAAACATCTATCAATATGTATCCTCACACTAAAGATGTATCAATATCTATCCTCACACTAAACATATATCAATGTGCATCATAACCCTAAACATCTATCAATATGAATCATAACCCTAAACATCTATCAATATGTATCATAACACTAAACATATATCAATGTGTATCATAACCCTAATCATCTATCAATATGAATCATAACCCTAAACATCTATCAATGTGTATCATAACATTAAAATTGTATCAAGATGTATCATCACACTAAAAATCTATCAATGTGTATCATCACACTAAACATCTATCAATATGTATCATAACACTAAACATCTATCAATATGTATCATCACACTAAACATCTATCAATATGTATCATCACACTAAAAATCTATCAATGTGTATCATCACACTAAACATCTATCAAAATGTATCATACCATTAAACATCTATCAATATGGATGAATTACACTAAACATCTATCAATATGTATCATAACCCTAAACATCTATCAATGTGTATCATAACCCTAAACATCTATCAATGTGTATCATAACCCTAAACATCTATCAATGTGTATCATAACCCTAAACATCTATCAATGTGTATCATCACACTAAACATCTATCAATATGTATTATAACACTAAACATCTATCAATATGTATCATAACACTAAAGTTGTATCAAGATGTATCATCACACTAGACATCTATCAATATGTATCCTCACACTAAAGATGTATCAATATCTATCCTCACACTAAACATATATCAATCTGTATCCTAACACTAAACATATATCAATGTGCATCATAACCCTAAACATCTATCAATATGTATCATAACCCTAAACATCTATCAATGTGTATCATAACACTAAACATCTATCAATATGTATCATAACACTAAAGATGTATCAATATGTATCATCACACTAAACATCTATCAATATGTATCATCACACTAAACATCTATCAATATGTATCATAACACTAAACATCTATCAATATGTATCATCACACTAAACTTCTATCAATATATATCCTAACACTAAACATCTATCAACATGTATCATCACACTAAACATCTATCAATATGTATCATAACACTAAACATCTATCAATATGTATCATCACACTAAACGTCTATCAATGTGCATCATCACACTAAACATCTATCAATATGTATCATAACACTAAACATGTATCAATATTTACCATAGCATAATATTGCATAGAGTTTATAAATCATATGGGATAATTAGTAACCAATGTGTATTAGGACTTAAACTAATACGAACACATAAATGAGTAATCGTTCTGGAAATGGAGACAAATGTGGCCTGAAAACTTAAGAATCACTATTACATTTGCACAAATCTACAAAGAAAAAAACACTTTATAATTAGTGGAAATTCATTCCTAGAATTTCCACAATTTGATGAAACTCAGCTATCACCAGTTACAGTCAATAGAATTGCTATCATTATATATTTTTAAAGATAGTTGAAAGAAGGAATTAAACTTCATTCATTGTTGTTGTTGTTGTAGCTTTAACGCTATTTTTCAGCACACGATAGACTATACATGTCAGCCAGTATTAAGACATTGGGCATTATGTCAAATAAAATTAGTGGGAGAAAAAAAAATCATCTAAA
This sequence comes from Unio pictorum, assembly GCA_030141615.1. Classification (NCBI taxonomy): domain Eukaryota; kingdom Metazoa; phylum Mollusca; class Bivalvia; order Unionida; family Unionidae; genus Unio; species Unio pictorum. The sequence goes on from JARLTB010000316.1 coordinate 3,290,227, forward strand.
AATTATATAAAAACATACTGACTTATGATTGTGGTTGAGGAGTTGAACAGTTTTTCACCACAAGAAAGGCTATGCATGGAGGTCAGTATTGATGGTGGAGGAAGAACCAGGGGAAATCCCAGGAAGAACCATCGCCCCATGAGAAGCTACCAACATGTTTTCTCACATACCCACTGAATGCTAGATCTGAACCCGCGCAAAGGATTGCCTTATGACGTTTAGTACATATATACTTAACGAGCTGCACAGACATGAATATGATATCTTTATAGAGACATAAAGATGGTGGGTACACTGAATTGAATACAGGCAAATCTGTCAATAGCAATCACTCAAGGGGAAATGGTAGAACTGGCTGTTGCACATTGGTGACTTCTGTATATAGTTTGACAGCTAAAACAAGTACCACACATGTACCACACATCAAATATCAGTCATTACTAATATTATTTTATGATCAAGTTTTATGTATTTGTGCTGCGACACAAAGTCATAATTACAGGTGTATATTGAACTCCCTCAGATTTAAAGTCCACACATGATTACTTTACTTTACCTTGATCACTTTAATCCAAGCTAGAAATGAAATCACACCAATTTAAAGATAAACACCCATCTATGTTCACCGTATGCAAGCAAAATCTGCATTAGTCATAAAATTAAAATTACATAGTTTTAGAAATTCACATATTGATATATTTGAGTTAGTGCCTGTTACGTGATTAGGCTCGAATAAGCAGCAACAAAGAAAGAGTGAAAACTAACAAGCTTGTAAAACTTTTACAATGAATTTATTAAGTATAATTATTTCAGAAAATAAACAAACTCACGGTTTTAGAGAATCAAATCCAACATTAATCCAATATAGAATTCACAAACATAATCCACTAATGGAATTGCAAGAGTCCTGATAAATAAATGTTCTAATAGTTCCAGGTTCGAATCTTGACGATGTAATCCAAAATGGCTGAGGATGTCACGTGATGCAGTTCTTGTTATCATCCAAATGAAAATTATGAGCACATGTTCTCCTCCATATAAATACAATAAATTCTCTTGCTCCAACGAATTTACACAATGTCCAGTACAAGGTAATTAAAATTATAACTCAAACAGAAAACACAACAATTAACTTTAAAAGCCCAGATTATACTAATGTTAGCTTCCAAAAAACAGCTATATATGTGTAATTCCCTCGTAAACAAAAAGGAATCATGTGATTCTGGAAGGTCATAGAAAGAAACTACCCTCACTAAATCACGTACACAAAGAAAGATTCAGATAAGAAAATCAGTCATTTCTCACCCCCAAGAACTAAAAAACAAAGTTGTCCTTGAAATTAACCAATAGTTTTAGAAGCTTGTTGACACTCTCTGAAGCAGGGCCAGAAATGAGGTTAACAAGCCAAGGTCAACCTGTGTTTACAGATAGAGTCTAGGTCAGACTGAATTTTCCAGAATAATCTCCCAATTAATGAATTTTAAACCCAAAATGACAAATTTGGATTGACAATTAAAAAAAAAATTAAATCAAATATACGTAACAGTGCCGACATGACAGGATATGAGTATAAGCAAGATAAGAACTGTTAGCACATTGTTTTACAGAATAATCCCTTATCTAAACAATACCTCTCATGAAGAAAATATTAAGTTTGTGTATAAAGAATATTGAATATAGATGCACTTTATTGGTCACTAAACACCTTGCTACTCACCACACAAGGCAGATGACTGTTAAATACAGGACATTTATGTTGGAAATTGCCTTGCTGAAAATTAGAATGGACATTGTAAACATGTGACTGTTGACTATGGGTGATTGTTAGGACAGGATTTAATAGGGACATAATGAGTTGTGGAGATGCCAAAATCAAGATTAGGGAAATAAGGAGCTGTGAAGACTCCAACATAAATAAAAGGGATATAAGGAGTTGTAGAAATGCAATCAAGTTATTTTGACCTAAGGCAATTAGTGTAGAATGTCCTACCCAAGGAAACATTATGACAGAAGCCATTAGCCACTACATTCTATATCCCCGAAACAATAGAGGGTAATGAATCACAGATGAATATAGTGAGTATGGTAGACTAACCAATGAGTTCCCATGGCTCTTGACTCCAGTACTAAAGCCACTTCTGTATCTCCAGTTCAGAGAGGGCATTCTGTTAACTTTGTTAAGAAAGTGCTTTTACTACATTGCAAATATATGCCAACATGTTCCTGTAGCAACAACTCTATTGGTTAGTCCCATTTCAAGTGCTTATTTTGCTCCAACTGACCTGCCAGTCATGATTAGGTCCAGCCTGGGCATGAGACAGTCCTATCAGCTTGGGAAGCCTGACAGTGTCTCCCTTTATAATAGGCACACTTGTAAAAAAAAAACAAATATTTGCCATTGATTGGCTTGATGTTGCATTGTTTTATAGCATAGAAAAACAAAATAAGGTATTGTATGACTAAGCAATTGAAATAAATTTTTTAAGCGTCTGCCTTAGAGGTAGAGTTAGGAATAAAACAAATTAGGAATTATTTTTTTTTCTTTTTGTTTGGTACTCCTCAGTAAGTTTTTTGACTTTAGTTTGAAATTCTCTGACCTGATCATAGCGATATTGCTGTGACGTTGCCAATGATGACATTTTATTTATCATAATAGATTTAAAATTGTTGACGTTAAATTCGCTAGTGTTAAATTCACCAGCGAATTCAGTTCAGTTGTTTACTTAAATCCGCTACGAATTCCACATACCATGTTATTGAAACCCTAGCCATATTATTATCAGTGGATATTATTGTGAATCGTTCAGTTGTTCCTTTATCGATGATCGTTGATATCATATTGTTGAGCCCAGATGAACTCGTTGATGAAATATTAAATTGAGTCGGCGACACTAGTGTTAATCGATAAATACCTTTGACGGCCGCGTTGATATTTCGTATATTAGTGGATGGTGTCCACGCAAATGATCCGTGTTGAATCGTGTATACTACGTTGTTGGTTTTTTCATGAGGATTCTTTGTTTTTTCAAGTGTTTCTATCATCCTCGGTAAATCATCTTTGATTGCCTCGATGGTGTTTTTCATCTCATCGATGGATTTTCTAATATCCGGGAGGTTTATGTCGGGTATATCTAATGAGATGCCAGCAAAGAATTTCTCAATGAGATTTTTACGAAAATTTGAAAACTTCTCAATATGATCTCCATACATAGATTGGAGTGTTGCTAATTCTAACATAGCGGTTTTTACGTCTGAGATTTTCAATGTGGGATGAATACGTGGAATCCCAAAGAAATTATTTATTGAGGTTTCGATATTATCAATTATACTCTGTTGTAATTGTTCAAATTTTGTTATATGGTCATTCAGTTTTTGTTGGGAGTCCACAATAGTTGAAATGAGGACGCCCGGTTTGAGTTTACCCTGATCGGAAAACAATGCGATAGTATCTTCTACTGCGTCGCGTCGTTTTGTCAAAATATCATCAAGGGAAACATTTTTGACATCAAGTTGGTTACTTATTCCTTATTCCTTATTCCCGATTGAATAAGGAATAAGTAACCAGTTACCGATTGAATAAGGAATAAGTAACCAGTTACATGTTCCCAATTCATTTTTTTCTACATGCATTTATTTGCTTATGCCTTATTCACATCCAGTTGGTTTTCATAATAAGTAATGCATAGTTCACTGGATGTGACTAAAGAATAAGTATCAAATGTGTGTAAAACTGGTTGAATCGGGAATAAGTAACGGGTTACTTATTCAATCGGGAATAAGTAACGGGTTACTTATTCAATCGGGAATAAGTAACGGGTTACTTATTCAATCGGGAATAAGTAACTGGTTACTTATTCAATCGGGAATAAGTAACTGGTTACTTATTCAATCGGGAATAAGTAACGGGTTACTTATTCCTTATTGAATCGGGAATAAGGAATAAGTAACTAACTTGATTTCGCTGGTTATCATAATTGCCTACTTTGTGCTTGATGGTGTTTCATTTGTAATGTGTTCCATGTAAGAGATGGCAAGGATGGTTCTATAGCATCTCATTTCAAGTGCTTGAATTCGTCGTTGTAATTCTGCTGTCAGGGTCCAGTCCTCGCATGAATACAAACAAATGGACATGACTAGTGCTCTCAATAGTCTGATTTAATTTTCAGACAGATATTCTTGTCTCTACAGATGGGTACTAGCATTGACTTAGCTGCCATTGTTTGTGCGGCTCGTGACCAAATTTCATACATACATACATACATACATACATACATACATACATACATACATACATACATACATACATACATACATACATACATACATACATATGTATATGCGTACATTATTAGTACGTATTTACGTTATATACATACATTTTTACGTATGTCCTTGACATAATTATATTCGTACGTATATGTGAAAAATGGGTCCATACATACATACATACATACATACATACATACATACATACATACATACATACATACATACATACATACATACATACATACATACATACATACATACATACATATTCCATGGAACGATATTTGTAAGATCCCGGTTTGCTTGGGTAGAAATAGAGCCATTGTTTATTAAGGCAGAGCTCCCGGTGGGTAGTACTTTAAGATGCTGTTAGTTTCATTTTGGAAAAATTGTGTTCCGATTACGCTAAGGTATTTCACGTGCAGCACTTATTTACAGCTCCATTTACAGTTTCATCATTAAACAGAATAAGTTGATAGACCAAACGGTATTGTAATGTGTAACATTCCATTGAGACGGCCGTTTTCACTTGTATATTGCTAGGGAAAATTATAATAAAAGCTTAAAAATTAATGCATATATGCTTCATATTTTGTCCCATAATTAATATATATATATATATATATATATATATATATATATATATATATATATATATATATATATATATATATAATTTTACCCACATTTATTTACCATTGGCTGGGTTTTAATGACTTTAAAATGTATAAACATGAATTGACGATTAATTCGTGATTTTTTTTCATTTGAAACGTTACATATATATTTTGAACAGTGAATGTACATCCAGGATTTGAAATGTACACACATATATTGAACAGTGACTGTGTTTCAGTGATTTGAAAATGTAAACACATATATAGAGATTGTGACTGATAAATGTCCGTCAGTGATTTTTACCTATATGGATCACACATCTAAGCAGAAAAGAGTTTCGGTTATATGTTCTAAATACAATCGAAAACCATAAATTAGACTTTGTTTTTACAAAATCATCATTAAATTTGACACTATAAAATCACCAAACTGAATCAAATTTATAAGAAACTTTAAAACTGATTTATTGCATGATATCTATTGAATTTAAATGCTTTATAATTATTATATAATTATTTCTAAAGCCTCTGCTATTTCCCACCACAAATCTTAAGGATACTAGATTTTGTTTTCCATTCAGATTACGTTACTATGTTGCAATGTGTTAGAGTCAATTTAATATTTTAAGCTGTGTCTTTAATAATATAGTTAATTTAACCCTAATATGGTGTATTACAATGTTGTACGTTATCAATTAAACAAACAAGGAAATTATTTATTATCAAGAAGCTGATATTGTTCTAACAAAACCTGTGTTGATGTAAAGTCACTATGCGATATTGAAAGGAACATTCTATCTCCCCTATATTATTTAATTTGAAAAAAAACCCATTTAATTCTCTGGTCTGTTCCATATATAACCCACAGGGTGTTACAATATCATTAATCACCGGATATAAACTTCATTTTAAACGGTCAACATATATCCTACAGTTCCAGATATATGTCCGGTTACTTGCGGGTTATGAGCGTTTTTCGTATAATATGGTATAAGCCCCATTTTTCAAAAGGTAAGTGTTAAGTTCCACTTGTCAAGGGGTATTGTACAACATATAATAATAATAACTGTAACCCACTCCGTTTTGATACTTGTTATCTAAGAGATGACTGCCCTCAATATAATTGCGCGGTTCTAGTATGAGAGAAGATATGGTAAACTGAGCAGGTATATTGAACAAACAACTCTGAACCCCCGTAAAGATAAATAAACAATTTAATAAATTACATACACAATTATGAAACTTCCTTTCATTAGGAATAACCGCGGTTTAGAAATAAACTTTCACCGAATTACAATACGATTTGAAATAGAATTAAACAAATTAGACGTTCTATTACTGATAGTTTAAAATCATCATATGATCGAGTGGTACAATCGAAGTCAATGACTTGTTCGATTTTCATAACCTGATATTCTGTTCAAACAATGTCGTTTCAAGAAGTCGCTGTCTCGTCCAATTTCTAGGTAACATAATCTCTGCATTTTCTCAATTCTGACACTTTCCGTGTGAAAAGAAACTTCAAAATGTCGCCAGCGGTCAGTCGGCTGCTGAATAACAACGTTTAATTAGTACAAAGGTCACATCCTGCTATACAGATCAGTATTTGGCATAGCCTATCATCATCAATCTAACTAATGGCTATCTGGCCTCACCTTATTGTTTTTTAATACATCGACTTAAATTTGCCACTTCACAATATACCTGCTGCATAATTTACATTTTAAAGAGTTTAGGTTATCGTGAACCTTATTTTAACTACGTTCATTCTAACAACACTTGATACTTTACTATTTCACTTTAAGTTACGATAATTAATATTTTTTTTACTGTTTCAGTGTATACGTGTTTAGTTTAACTTACATTAATACTATCGGATCGGTTTAATATTTAAAATTGAAGATATATTGTTTAAGTTACTCTAATGCGATCTGATTAAATTGCTGTTTCAGTATATACATTTAATGTGAAATCAGATATCATTCAATTAGGAAATTAAATATAATAAAAATGATGTACATAAATATAAGCAATAATTGTTGAAAATCCAAGTATTATTTATTTTGTATTTATTCAACCATATACACAGTTTGTTATTTATCTACATCACGTCTCTTACTAAAGTATTTTTATGTTAACTGTATCTGCCTGGGGTTTGTACCTTATTCGTCATTGTACTGGTTGACTCGACAGAAATAGTGTTGCATGAATGATAACCCAGACAATGGGCATACAAAGTCCACTGATAGCATGAATTTAACTCACATGATATTGGCTTCCACGTGTGCGTTACGTGCGTTGATGTAGCATACTATATACAGGATGTGACCTTCACTTAGTTTATTCTTAAACGACGCGTGTACTTGTATTCCCTTGTTTGACCATGTGAATTTGATTTTATCTATATGTACACCATAGTGCATTTTTACAAAGAACCAACACGAGAAAGTCATAATCGATTTTACAGGTGTTATATAAATATCCAATAATTATAAAATTTGTCCTATAGCTCAAGCTTTGAAGTTTGAGTTCATTCTAATGGTTATATTCGAACAACCTTATTTCCAGACTTTATTTAACTGATAAATACACCAAAACCATCAAGTTAAATCAAATCAAATTTTGTTAATCAGTTAAACAGAACTTTTCAAGTATGTGGTAATCTTCCACCTTAGATCAATTCGTAAAGTGTAAGTCTGATACATGTCTAGACGAACCTCCGTCACTGTTTTGGTGTGTTTTTCAAACAGGCAGTTCTATCCCATTACCTGGTACTATAAAGTTTCATTTCACGTGCTAATATTTTCGTTTAAACAAACTAATCAACCGTCCACGATGCAAAAAAGGGCAGATATTTATACTGCACAGGAAAACTCGTTCAAAAATTTGAGCATGACATATGATCTGCACTCTTTTAATAGGTTGCATTATTTTACGGAATTCGCTCGGATTTAGTAGCACCATTGTAATATCTGGCGGCAGCCAATCACACAACTAAACATCATACATATAATCACATTTAGTAAATACTTCAATGTCAAATATGGAGTCGTATTGGCAAGATAATTTTCATACTTTATCATTTCTATATTTACACATGTGAAAAATATATCTGTATTTCATCACATGTGAAAAATATATTCATATATTTTGACATGTCTAAATATTAGATTCGCCATCATGCCTTGCGACAATTGACTGTGTGATCCTACAAAATGTGAAACTACAATAAAAAACTAGAGGATTTTATCTGACATTTACAATGGTGAATGATTCTTGTAAACTATTTGCACAGTGCATTTTGTGGAGGTCACCGTAGCACGTAAACAATAATCTGCTCTGCCTGGGTCATGAATTTAATGTTAACAATGTGAATTGCGTTAAATTGACAAGGTTTAAGGCAAATCAGTGAAATATTTATGAGATCTGCAGCCATTTAAAGAGGATGTCATAAAATGATAGTTTTCAGAATAGTTATTAATAACAGCGGAGTAAATAGGCTAATGATGATTTTAATGGGAGTTATACAAATGTTGTTGATTCATGTATTGATACTAATTTGCCAAGGTAAATGAGGTGTATTTCTATGCGAAATTTTGGATTAAAAAAATCTCTCACTATATTAGTCCAATTTTTTTCTGTCGATGGAGAAAGTCGGAGGTGCTCTGAGAACAATAATGAGTACTCTTCCAGTTAAACAGCTGTCCAAGGGACGAGGCGGTCTGCAAATGTTTGTGACCTTAAATCAGAGTATAAACAGAGTTAATGCGCTGTTGGAAATCGAGTGATGGCTCTGAAAGGAAAGTTTAGTCTCGGTTACATTTATTAACTGGTGTAAGTTTGCAATTATTGTTAATAATATTCATCTTAAATGCATATTTCAATTTCCCTTTAGTTTGATTCATATTTTATCAGAAAGCCATGCAGTATTTCGTTATATCAATGAGTTCGGATTGAGTTGTTTTTTCGGTATAGAAAACGTGTAGTGCAAGAGTTCATGAATTTCCCTCTGATACGAATTATGGAATATGTACGTTGACTGGTTTAAATGACGCTGAAAAGAATCTTATTGCAAGGAATACAGTTCATAAGGTCGTAAGTAATTCAGTTGTGTGATCTCTTGAGCCGAGAATGTAGGAGCCTGCTGACTGGCATAGCTCAGCTTGGTAATTTATAATCATAAAGGTTTGTGATGGTTTATCCGATAATTCTGTCGGTAGGAATGTTATAGAAGATAGAAATATCTAAATGCATCTTAATTGGGTTGTACGTATTTGTTAGATGCGAAATGGCAATATTTATTTTATGCTGAATATCTATAATCGACAACTAAGGCAGAATAATGGGAATATTGGTTGACCCCAGGAGACGGAAACCCTGACAAAATTATTATGGGTACTGTGTTTTTTGAAGGAAACAAAAATACCTCCTTACCTGTATTGGACAGTTTGAAAAGAGTAAACACTGCAAGAAAGAGGTTGATGACCCGCGAAAAAGCTAAGAGAGAGAGAGAGAGAGAGAGAATGAGAGAGAGAGAGAGACAGAGAGAGATAGAGAGACAGAGAGAAGGAACTAAATATGGAAACGCGGACCTATCACCAGCAGTGATTTAGAAATGACCGGACGCACCAGATAACACGGTCATGTCAGAACTCGGGGTTGGATCAGTCACTCGGTCACATGATTTTTATTTATCGGTACAACATAACGGTTACATGAATTTTGTAACTCTATTTCTGAAAGAAAGCGAAAGATTCAAATGTCATGTTCGATTTCATCTTGTTTATGTAATTCTTAAAACTGATATATTTTACATGCAAAGCTCGTGTTATTCTATAAATATGCTCAGATATCTTTTTCTCACCCATTAATTTCATTTTATTCTATTCTTAGGCAATCAGGGCAATGACAATTTGTTCAATCGTCCCTCAGGGAACAATGACCAAAACAATAAGTAGAAAGGGGACATCACGCATTTCCATCACATATTGTCAGAAAGACGCCGTTCACAAATCTCTGAAGTTATTTTGCGTTACTACATTCACAAACACAAAGCCGCTGTGATGCATTGCTGAATCGAACTTGCTGTGTTTTCAGATAGAGTCAAAAAGTTTACAATATGACATAATGTAGTTTACAAAGGTCAGATTATGTCAACCCAATCACACCGCTTCTAAAGTCACGTATATTTATATTAGCAGGCTATGAAAGTGACGTGAATTTACGGGAATGCGGGTTAGAGTGTGTGTTGAAGAGTGATTTTAATCTTCTAAACCTCAATTATGGAGCAAGTTTATTATATAATAAAAGAAAATGTTAATTTTCTACTTTAATAACGGCTATATTTCATCTTGTGGTACCAAACACTATTTTTTTTCAAATTGTGTCTTCTCCACTCGTTTAAAGGTCATGTTTGTGGTACAATACGATGAAAGTTATATCCAGTAGTCTCGTTGGAAAACAAAATCTACTCGATTTAGTCCTCGAGAGCCCATATACTAAATGTTGTTAAATACATATAGCAGTCATATGATAATTCTAGTATCATTCCCATCATGTTACGACCTGCAATCTCATCTCTGTAAGTACGACCTCTCTTTTTGAACTACGATAACCGATTTAGACAAGTGACTAACTTAACATTTATTAGTTTACATGGCTGCAGTAATCTCTATAGACCGTGTATGTATATATAAAACAATGAATTTAAAGTATCCATCAGTTTATAAACTGTGCTAATTGCCTTAGGACAGTTAAATAAATGTCTTCGTCAATATGTTTCGACTGTTTAGGTAGACATACAACATTAAATGAATGTATCCGTCAATATGTATCATCTGTTTAGGTAGGCATTTCATAGCAAAAGTAATTTATCCGTCAAAATGTATCGACTGTTTAGGGAGACATTTTACAGCAAAAAATAATATATTCATAAAAAAATGTGGACATAAACGTACAGTCACTTGTCACTTGAAATGTGACCATGGTTTATTTATTAGAGCGCTTGATGGGTATCATGAAGACTTTGAGTATATTGAGACATTAACAGAGACTTTTGTATTTGTGCCCTTTCGAGAAAAGTTAGAGTTATTTGAAATTTTGGAAACTCTACCCACCCCCCACACAAAAATAATAATAATAATAATAATAAAGAAACAAACAAAACCACTGGATCTGATCCAGCCGTGGATATGATATAATGTTTTGGAATTATTATCTTACAGAACGTGTGTATATAAAGTAACTACGCACGAATGTGAGTATATCAAGGACATACGTAAGAATGTATGTATATAACGTAGATACGTACTAATAATGTATGTATGTATGTATGTATGTATGTATGTATGTATGTATGTATGTATGTATGTATGTATGTATGTATGTATGTATGTATGTATGTATGTATGTATGTATGTATATGGACCCATTTTTCACATAAGCTGTACAATAAACTGAATAAAGTAGATATCCTCGATATGCCGTAATGAATCTTAGCCTAGTGGTTAGAACGTCCGAGGTTGTGTGTTCGATCCCTGGCTGAATTATACATACCAGTTACTTACAAAAACGGTACTAACAGCTGCCACGCTTGTCGTATAGCATTAAGATGTTAGTGTTAGGTCTGGTCAGCCTGGTGTCAGGATAATGTGACTGGGTGGTACATCATGCCACAGGTCTGCGGCAAGATGCCCCAGTGCTAGACATCACTATAAACTGCATCACTGCAGACATCGTAGCAATATATATATATATATATATATATATATATATATATATATATATATATATATATATATATATATCCATCTTTAAAATGGAATATCAGTGGACTATATTCTTTTTTATTATTTCATTTGTCACAATAAGCTTTGTCTTCCTATGTTGGTTTAGACATTAGCATTTAATTCTAAAATATCTCCTTATAGATACATACACATCCATCCATCCATCCATCCACCCATCCATCTATACATACATACCTACATACACACATACATACATACATACATACATACATACATACATACATACATACATACATACATACATACATACATACATACATACATACATACATACATACATACATACTGTTATGTGTATTGAATATACAATTTATGATTTGCTAGGTTCATGGAATTTCTAGAGCATTAAACCTGAAATTATATTACTGTGATTCAACAAAATACCGTTAGTACCACAAACGTATACGAAATTGTTCCTATGAATCGGATGGTGTCAAGTTTGGTCCTACTCTAATAAATGAATGTCAATTTCTCATTGTTTAGTACACAAAACTTGGTGTTTTAGCCATGTTGGTGAAACTTTGCATTTTGCGCCATGTCCAAGATATACTGAATTTCACACTGTTACATGGAGCAACAGGAGCTGGATGGTTTCTGTGATGTGACTTTCAATCTTAACCATCTTACGGAGTGTTAAAATGGCATTAAACATCAATTCCACCGTCATCACACTGCTGCCTTAGAACATCAAAAAGAGGATGTGGGACGAGACGTTTTTATTTCTTATTAAGTCTAATCTGCTTTTAAACAGTTTATAAATAAATTTAGTGCTTGTTATTAGTCTAGTTTCAAAACCGTTCATAGCTCTTATTATTATTAAGTGAAGTTCCACAGTTTAGGCAGACATATCATTCAGGAAAAAGATATACCTTTTTATATCCTGACATGACTCACGTTTATCTCTGCTTTATGTTTATTGTGTCTTTAATGTAAGTGACACTCTTTTCAGGCATCATAGAACTAGTATTTGTTCTCAAAAAACGTTTGTTATTTTCATATTATTAATTTATATATATATTTCATTTCTGTTATGTGTGCATATTTGCAACTAAGATTGATTAAAGGGGATAATTGTAAGCAATTCTTCAGGCTATATTATATCATTGATCATGTTGGAAAAGAACATATTTCACATTTAAATGCAGAAGAATTCTAATTTTACACAACAACGTTTAGTTATAAAATCACATGATGCAATTGGTACCATCCTGGTTCTGGTTGGTGTTGTTGTTGTAGTGTTTAGCGCCATTTGTTCAGCACACGATAGGCTATACATGGCTGCCAGTATCAATGGTGGAAGAAGAACTCGGGAAACCCCCTGGAAAAAACCCATCTACCCAGGAGAAGCTACTGGAAAGCTTTCTCACATATCCCACATTGTCCGAATATGAAACTCGAACCCACAGAGGTGAGATGGCAGTGATACTTAACTGAGAGCGCTTTAGACCACTCGGCCATTACTAGGGGTCCCGATTCTAGTTGCGTTATATGATCAGAAATGTACCTCTGTGATGGTACAGCTCATTTGTATTGCAATCACTTTTCAACAAATGTATGAGATTAGCCCACTGTCATGATAATGTGTATCAGTTTGACATGATACATCTTTAGCACGTGTTTGACATCAGTATAGTCAAGGGGTGCACAAGAGATGGCACGTTGGCCGAATCCTGCATTCAAACGTGTTCTGTAAGGCATCAGGCAATTTAAAACAACACAAAAATCTACCTGGTGAACAGTAATTATATTAAAGAAATATGTTTGCGGCACTCGAGAATATGTAATCTGGCACTTGGCAAAAAAACAGTTGTACACCACTGATATAGACTATCGCAAGATAACCTTATAGTTATGTAACTGATATATTGGTAATGCTTCAATGAAAATCTAATAAAACAAATTAACATCTTTCTCAGATGACTCGAATAGCAATATATCAGTTATTATACTAATGATGACCGAACTCATGGCAGCTTATACAGTTAATGTAATTTCCAAACGTGCGTAAAAAGCTTCTTCAATATTGATAAGATACCAGGTGCACGAAGAACTGCGCATGTCAAAATAAAAATATAAGCTGTATATCTGGTGTGTAAGTCATTATCTTAAAGATTACTATCATATTAATAGTTTCACAGATCAATTATATTTCTTTGATGATACAAAAAATGATAGATTCTTTCCTAGCTTTACAAAGAAACAACAATGGTTTATTTTCGTACAGGCTTTCATTTATGTACGTGCAGAATAGGAACTATAAACTACTTAATATTAACTGTGATCTATGCATACATAGTCTCCAATTGATAATGAGAGCAAATATTTGATAATGTGAAGAAGTTGGAATTCAAGGATAATTCATCTCATTAGTATATATAAATTCTAAATTTAGTGTCCAAGAGAGATGATTTTCTGATGGGACAATGTCGCCCTCCAATGTCACGTTTTATAGTAAAGACAGATCTAGTGATTTGTTAAAATGATTTACTAATTTTGTAGTAGGGGCTTTCAGGCAGATTGATTTGTACTTATTTCACCATGATTTGTGAATAGCTGTCATGTAAGCTAATCCCGATGATTTTAGACTGCTTATATAAACTCACTTCTGATTCACGGAATCGCTGCCTGCTGATCAATGGCAATATGGTTTTAAAAAATGGCGTCAGACTTGTCAAAAACAAAGAATAACTCTTTAAATCCTGCACAAGAATCAGACTCTCCTATGAATCACGAAGGCATGCTACTAAATAACACCAATAACCCCTTAAGGAATTAGTGCCCATAAATAACAGCAATAACCCCCAAAGGAATTCAACACAGAAGTAGTGTCCATAAATAACACCAATAGCTACTAGTAATCCCATTCAAGAGTGCTCTTAAAACTCTTCTATTTCGAATGCAAGAACAAACTAATATTAATAAATACCAAACGTTTCATACCTTAAAAATTTTCAGCATGTTTTGTTTTCTAATTTAATGTTTTTTGTAATGGTATCAGTATAAGTTTATTTTTAAGTTACAGGTGTTATATAATGTTGTAAAGCGCGCTAAGAGCTACTAGAGATTAGGCGCAATACAAATTTCTCATTGTTATTATTATTTTACATATGAATGGAGAAGAAAATATAGTAATTTCTATAGAAATTTGACACCGCCTAATAGATTATATTCTGACTAATATATTTTAATAGAAACATAGTAGACAGCACACAATTATAACGAAACCATGTCTCCCTTACTGTGATTTCGTAATGTCAAAACCCACCTTGATATCCACATTGCAACACTTATTTCCTTTACCAGTCACTATCTCGGCCTGACCTATATAATTTAAGAGCTATTTCTATCCGCCAAGGATCGAGAATATAGTTTAAATTCTGTCAGACAGTTTCGTGTACCAGTCACGTTTTAAATACGCCCACACATGACCAGGAAGAAATACCAGTGTGAACAGTTTAAGGCTTGTAAGAGTACTTAAAAAGTTGTACCTCAATCTTAAATAGGAAAATAAAAGGAGATACTTCACAATGGCGACTGCTATAACACATACGGAAGACGAACCAACTTGTCCTATTTGTTTGGGATTATTCAACCTACCAAGACAGCTGCCATGTGCCCACACATTCTGTCAGAGTTGTCTTCAGTCATACATCACAAGCAAGGCTTTAGAACATGAGAAAAAGAGATGCATCGAGTGTCCGGTATGTAGAAAAACAACAGGTCATTTTAAACAGAAAAACTCAACAAGTGAATGGGCGTCTCTCTTTCCAGTCGACACTGTCATACAATCCATGTTACCGACGAAATCGAAAGTAGATCGTGTATGTGATGCATGTTCCTCTGACGGATCCTCTGTCACAGCTACAGGGTTTTGTGCAGTATGCGAGGAAGCAATGTGTAATGACTGTCTAAAATTCCACGGGAAACAGAAAATGTCCAAAGCTCACTCTATTCTTACAATGGAGGAGTTATTGAACAATCCACAAAATGTGATGAAATATGCTGAAGGTTTTTCATGTTTTGATCACGACGATGAAAATCTAAAATTTTACTGCAATAATCACAAGATTGCCTGTTGTGGAATTTGTTACTTTGAAGGCCATAAAACTTGTTCTGATGTGAAAAAGTTGGATGAGGAACTCCCTGCTCTGCTTCGTGAAATGAAACCAAGTGAAATCATTGAAGAGTTGAAGAAATTGGAAACTCACTTAAAAAGCTTTATCGATGTAAAGGAGTCTAATATTAAGGATCTAGAGTCCCAGGTTAATGAACTGACTGATCAAATCAGAGAAATGAGATCAAAAATCAACACAGCTTTGAACGAATTAGAGATGAAAGTTAGAATGGAGGCAAGGAGAATCCACAAAGAAGTTGCTATTAGGACACAAGAAGAGAACCATCAATGCTTGTCACTAATTCATGCTATAAGAAATTCTCAACTTCTTTGTGAAACAGTCCACAAATATGGAATTGATATACAGAAATTTCTGACTGCAGAAAAAATAAAGTCACAACTACCTTTGTATTACTCTCAGGTCAGAGAAAAATATGAAAGGACAGATACACTGACTGTACAGGTGGAATTTACTCCACTGTTAGAATCTATTTTATCACTCTCATCATCCGATATAGGAATACTTGTGACCAAGACTGTCTCAACCTATATTATACCTGGTTTGAGGAAATTTGTGACAATGACAGGCTCAATTCCTTCTCTACCTGGTTTGACGAAACCAACAAAGGAATGCCAGGTTGAGAAAGTTGAAACATTTAATGTAAATGTCAGTGGAGGTACACCAGGTTATAGTGGCATTACTATTCTCCCTAGAGACAGGGTGATGCTTGTTGATTGTAACAGTAAACAGTGCATTCTTCTTAACAATTCACTTCAAGTAGTTACGACATACAAACTCACAGAAAATCCTTGTGACATTTGTGTGGTGGGTGATGATGAGGTGGTTGTATCTATGTATAATCAAAAGAAAATTCAGATTCTATCAGTCAGGGATGATGTCATCAGTCCAGTCAGAACAATAACAACTAAATATAAGTGCTTGGGAATTGCAGCAGCTGGGAAGGGAGAGATGGTTGTGGTTGGAGACTGTGGTAATGACAAGTATTGCTGGAGTCTGATCAGAGATAGGAGAGAGGTGAATTATTCTGAGCAGTATGATTCCCCATCTGGATACATAAACTACATAGCACTGAATAACTCTAAAACAAGAGTCTATGTTACCGTGTATGGTAAAACTTCCCTTCACTGTTTCAATATGGAAGGCAAGAAGCAGTATACCTACAGTCCTGACAATATCAAAGGTCCTTCAGGAGTAGCTGTGGACAGATGTGACAACATCTATGTTGTTGGATGTAATTCTCATAGCATTCATCAGTTATCACCAGAAGGGTGCATCTTACAGGTCATAACTACAGGAGTCCCACAGTATCCATGGGCAATCAGTTTTGATAACAGTAGAGATACTTTTATCATTACAAGCCATTCTGAAAAGCAAAAGCTACACATTTACCAACTTAAATAAAACTTAAAAACTGGAAATCTAACCATCATCGATCATATGATAAATGTCTTTTGTAGAAATAGATAGTGGAGGTTTCTTTGAAGTTGCAAATAATTGAATCTCGAGCGTTGTTATATTGTGAGGTGATTTTTCACTTATAATACAATAATAACAATACTATTTTGGGTTGTTTGATGCATGAACCTCATAGATATTATTCTTCTTAATGATAAGAGGATGACATACGTCTGTATTTAAGGACACTCTGAAATTTTTCCCCCTTTTGTATATATCATATCCTTTTCCTTAATGGCGATATTTGATAACTATATAAAGGAAATAGGAGAATTGTATTTTTGCACTAGGAGTCTTATATTGGTATCGTGGAGGGTAACGCTACAATAATACTCAACATTATGAGGTATTCTAGTCGGAGATTTGATCAGAGACCACCACAAAAAGCAATAACCTCTTGAGTTCTATGATGTATGGTATTTAGTGAGTGAGAGATTGCTAACAGATGTTTGGGGCTTGAGAATTTATGCTGTTTGAATTGAATAGTATTTCTTCATATAGATCATATAGCACTCTATTAATAAATAATTGCTAAGTAACCTATCCAAATTAGAAGGTCCCAAGAACAGGGATTTCAAGACATTAAAATAATAGAAGTAAAGAAATTAGTTAAAAAATAACTGACGTCAGTATTCATGGGTACTGTACAACTTCTAACCTTTCTTGTATATAATTATTATTTCCTATCCTTACAGACTAAATGACTATATAAACTTCTAACCATTGTTGTATATAATGACTATATCAGCTTCTTATTATTTCCTATCCTTACCGACTAAATGACTATATAAACTTCTAACCATTGTTGTATATAATGACTATATCAGCTTCTTATTATTTCCTATCCTTACCGACTAAATGACTATATAAACTTCTAACCATTGTTGTATATAATTATTTCCTATCCTTACCGACTAAAGGCTATATAAACTTCTAACCATTGTTGCACATAATTATTATATCCTATCCTTACCGACTAAATGACTATATAAACGTCTAACCATTGTTGTATATAATGACTATTTCCTATGCTTACTAACTAAATGACTATATAAACTAACCATTGTTGTACATGTATATACTTATTATATAATTTTCCTTGCCGACTAAATGACTAAATAAAGGACAGTGAAGAATGGTTTAAGATTCTTTAAAATCAACTAATGAAACAAATAAAGGGCAGAGAAGAATGGTATTTTTCAGATTCTTCTCTGAATTTCATACCTATAATGAGAATAGTATTGTTACCATATTAATGAAACACAATATAATAAAATTTGGTCATTAATAGACATAGTGGAGAATGATTACAAATTCAATATTATAACGTAAACCAGATATTAAAATCTTTAATTTTATGCACCTTTAAGGGAGAGATGGTTGTGGTTGGGGACTGTGGTAATAACAAGCATTGCTGGAGTCAGACATGAGAGAGAGGTCAATTATTCTGATCAGTATGACTCTACATCTTTACACTTCAACTACATAGCACTGAATAACTCTAAAACACGAGTCTGTTACTTCACTGTTTCAATATGGAAGGCTTTTTGTTTGTCTGATTACGATTTTTAGCGTAACTTTTAACAATTTGTCAGTCATATCGCTAAAATATCTGCAGTGAGGCGATGTCTAGCACTGGGGCAATGTCCTTTAGGAGTAGCTGTGGACAGGGATGATAACATATATGTTGTTGGTCATACTTCTCATAACATTCATCAGTTATCACCAGAAGGGTGCATACTACAGGTCATAACTAAAGGAGTACCACAGTATCCAAGAGACCTGTTTTCTTCAAAAGTGAAAATAATTGCATTTCATGTTGTGCTATACTGTGAGATGATTTATGTCACTTAATAAATACAATGTCCTTTTGGGTAGTTTTACGCATGTACCTCATGTTATTTTTGTGAATGATGAGAAGATAACATCTGTTGATTTCCATGGATACTCTAAAACTTCTCCCTCTTTTTTATATTTTTATTATATCATTTTCCTTACTGGCAATATTAGATAACTATATAATGGAAAGAGGAGAATTGTATTTTTCAGATTCTGCTCTGAATATCATACTTAAAATGAGAATATTATTGTGGCCATATAAAATTAAACATAATATTATAAAGTTGTGTCATTCGTGGTGGTGAATGATTACCAAATCAATATTATTTCATGCACATATATGGCAAATAAGGAATTTATTTCTTACTCCAAGACTTCCACTAATGAAACAAATATGATGTTTGTATTATTTAAAAGATGACAAACTGTGATGGAGTATATATGGTAACCAAACAGATTGGTGGAAAAACAAACATAAAAATGATTTGCACAGAAGGTGGATTATACTACAGGGAATAGCTACAAGGGGTTTTCATAATTTGTTACTTGGATTTACCTCAGAATCTGAAATCTATCTAAGTTGCAGGTACAATGTATAAGCCTTTTTGGCAATTAACAATGAAGTTTCAAATGAAACTTGTTTTTGTCTTATCTTTATGGCCTGACATCTATTATTGGCATACAACTGCTCAATTTATTCCATTAGAAATTAAATATTTTAAGGTTTCAATTGTATATGTTTCTTATGTATTATTTATCATCACTTTTTATTATTAATTCAATGAGAATCAAAAGATTTGAATTTCTTAATTGTACGTATTTTTATATTTATGTTAGTTGTCATCACTTCTTAAATATAAATTCGATGAGAAATAGAAGATTTAACTTTTCAATTGTACTCATTTCTATTCTGATATTTACATATGATCACTTTTAAAATATTAAATAATGCTTGATGCTTAAGTGTTCATGTTTTGGTTGTTTGTATCTGATAGCCTGTACACTTGTAGCACTTCTCAACCTATTTACTACTATAATGTTTTTTTCTTTCCCTCTAATGGTACTGCTCTACCACTCCAACTATTTCTATCTGAACTTTGCTGCAA
The DNA here is from genome assembly GCA_030141615.1 of Unio pictorum. Lineage (NCBI taxonomy): Eukaryota > Metazoa > Mollusca > Bivalvia > Unionida > Unionidae > Unio > Unio pictorum. Next base: position 3,310,458 of record JARLTB010000316.1, read on the forward strand.
AAAATAATAAAATCAAAACAATTCAAATCTTATAAAATACTGAAAAGACCATACCATCTATTTAATAAAATTTGATAAATTTATAAAACTCTTTTCATGTTTCTTCAAAAATCTCTTTTGAAGTAGATTTTTCTCTGAAATATTTTTTCTTTGGCAAATTTTATATTTTGATTGATACAACAAGCCTGTCTAAATTTTTCATTAGTACTCTATTATGCTGAGATCTACGTGACAATGGTCGATGGGACAATGTCTGAGGCCTGTCTGAATCTTTCTTTAGAACACCATTGTATTGAGATCTGTGACTACTGTTTAATAGGCCAATGTCTGAGGCCAGTGTAACCTTATATGCCCCAGTATAACTGCTAGTAAAAACTCAGAATGGCTCTATGCCTAGAACATATATAATTTTATATGGGAGGGTGTCCCCTTTCTCTCTCTCTCTCTCTCTCTCTCTCTCGTACTACTTGTCAACAACTGGATGGCCCTATATCTGATAGCTATCAACGTCTTATAAGGGTCCCATGATGTTCAGAACTAGTTTACTTGTACACATTTCAATTGTGATATGCAAGTTGGCCCTATCCCTGAATCCTGTTGAAATAATACATATACTTTTCTTCTAATGAAACAAGGAAAAACTGGATGGCCATGTGTCTGAGGCATGTAAACATCTTATATGGGTCCCTTTCTATGAGAACTAGCTAAGTTTTATATGGGTCCCTCATTATTCTGAGAATGACTCGTAAACTTTGGATGGCTCTGTGTCCAATGCTTGTCTTAATTTATTCCAATGATACCTAGCTGTCAAAATAGATGAATCTATGCCCGTCTAATGTCATGTGGACCCCTCTTCTAATGACTACTACTTGTAAAAGCGTTAACTTAATGTTAATTCGTGTGTGCAGTTATAGCCTCTTACCTATGTTTTCCACTGAATATTCATTGTTGATTGAGTCTTGTTTTACCAACACAAATATCATTGTTGATTGAGTCCCATTTTACCAATACAAATATCATTGTCAAGTGAGCCCTATTTTACGAACACATATATTATTGTTAATAGAGTCCTATTTTACCAACACAAATATCATTGTTGATTGAGTTCCTATTTTACCAACACAACGATCATTCTTGATTGAATTCCTATTTTAACAACACAAATATCAAGGCTTCCTCCAAAATCGTCAAAAAAGTTTCTTTTGGGGGAAGCAATGTCGTTATCGCGCTCTCCCTGCTGCTATGGGGTTAAAAATCGTTTTTACGATGAAATCCTTGAAATTGCTAGCAATTTTCGATTTCGCAAACAGACTAATTTGTAAAACCTCACCTCGTAAATCAATCAGGTTATTGGACTGGTCAGTAAGCTTAAAATTAATTCTCGTTAACGAATCATTATGACATCGCATATAGACTGGACTATTTGGATCTTCAATGATTAGAAACCCTGGAGGAGCTGTTGCTGCAAATGAATATAAAATATATCCCTCCTGAGCTTGATTTGATCTTTCGAGATTTATTTGATAACTTCCTTCGATAACATCACATACTAAATTCAATGCAATCACCGAGGATATATTGACGTTTTGAGGAGCGATATGCCTACCACCGCCGTCTGGGTCATTATTATGTTTGAGGATAGTTGAACCCTTGTGTTGTTGTCTCCATGCGGTGAGTATCATAGTAAAATTTTCATTGATAAGATCATTAACGGATTTTTATAGTTCGTCTGCGTTATACCCAAGAAACTTGAAATTCGGTAGATCAGCTTCTGTTATATTGTATAGAGTTAAAAACTTCTGTCTAGAGAGAGATTGTTTTTAGTATCAGCATGAATAATTACTTGAATTATTTTCTTGTAAATATCTTCCATGCCGGATACAAGCTGATTTAATATTTCAATTCGTTTAATAATTTCACTTTGATTAGACTCAATAAAAGCCTGTTGTAGTCGTTGTAGTTGTTGACTGTGTTCTTGATTGATCTCTATAAAGTATTCAATAAATTTACTTTGTAAAATTTCTATATAATCTATTTCTGGATTCGGGCCAATAACAAATCTCCAAAAACCGTAATCCTTATTAGAGAATAAAGATTATTACTACCCTGTAGTGTTCATTTTTTTATATCACGGAGGTGTTCTTTATATGATGGAGTAAATTCGTAGTATGATTGTTTATCTCTGACATAATCAGATTTTTTCGGTTCAGGTGGAGGTGTTTTTGTCAGGCAATCCTAATATAGTTCTGATTGAACTCTGATAGATATCTACGGCTAGTTTATCTCAATGCCAGATGATAACGTCGGCTCTTGAACTGTTATAGCGATTTTTGATTCTTTTCCAGTAATGGATTGTATTCTGCTTTGTAATTCATTATTAATTTGTTCAATTTGGTATGACCCAGATGGTAACGAAACAACGTTTCAGTCTGGAGTACCATCGAATTTATTCTTACTCGCAAACACCAAGGAATTATTCGGTTGTTGACCACCGAATGGTACTGATCTGATATTTGGCCAACTGTGGTACACTCGTAACTTTGCTAACGTTATCTCTTTCACCGGAACCGCAGAAGGAAAATTCACACTAAATTCAGGATTCGTTGAGGTTATTGAGATCATTCTGGTTTTCACCGGTGTGGTATTTTCCGCTATTCGTTGAAGTAGTTCTTGCGATGTCGCCATTGTTATTATATTCGTGTTGTCTCTCTAATTTTGACATTGCGGAATCATAAACACGTACCATCGCTGAAAACTCACTATCGGATATTAATGTGTCATCGAGTGACGACGATATCATCGAAGATAATTGCGAGTACGCTGTTGACACAACATGAACTTTAACTACGTAATCTTGCAGTTTACAACTGGCTGCATGATGATATTTTGTTTTGGTATTATTGAAATAATTTCCGCGATTGTTGTCGCCGCTGATATACAAATTGGAACAATTATCGTGGCAATCATTGTCACCGAGGAGAGTATAATACCAGCTCCGGTGATTACACCTGATAATAAGTACACGGTAACATCAACTGCGGTGCTTCTTCGTCGATATTGTTTTATTTTTTATTTGGTACTCCTCAGTGAGTGCTTTGAGTTTAGTTTGAAATTCTTTGACCTGATCGTAGCGATACTGCTGTGATGGCATTTTATTTATTACAACATAATTCAATTTAGTTGTTTACTTAAATCCGCTACGAATTCCACATACCATGTTACATAAACCCTAGCGAAATTATTATCAGTGGATACTATCGTGAATTGTTCAATTGTTCCCTTGTCGATGATCGTTGATATCGTATTGTTGACCCCAGACGAACTCGTTGATGAAATATTAAATTGAGTTAGTGTCACTAGTGTTAATCGATAAATACCTTTGACGTTCGCAATGATATTTAATATGTTGTTTTGTAGGTGTCCACGTAAATGATCAGTGTTTGATCGCGTACACGTTATTTATGATATTTTTTGTTCGTGAGGGATGTTTATGTTTTCGAGTGTTTCTATCATTCTCGGTAGATCATCCTTGATGGCATCGGTGATCGTTTTAAAATCCGTGATTGTTCTCATTATTTCCATGATTGCATCTGAAAATGATCTCTTCGCGAATAACTCCTAATCGCTGATTAATCGCTATTATTCATCGAGTTTTGTGATAATACCAGTGAGATCTATTTTAGCATCATCGGGTTTCGAAATTTTTTTACCAACAAATTGAAAATTGATCAATGGAGTCATCGGTCCGGTTAAAGTTTTTACGTAACGTAGTAAATTGAGATACATGAGTATCATAGTCTGATCGCAATTTTATCAAAGTATCAATGGCTGCTTTTATCTCCGTGGGTTGTGGTGTGGTAACCGGTGGATCTCCAAAGAAATCGTTTAAGGAGACCTGAAAAGTGTTAATAGCTTTTTGTAACGCCGTAAACGCATTTACGTGAATGTTGTATTCATCACGTAGTTTTTTAATAATTCTATCGTTGATGAATAATTATCACCGAGCGTTGCTAATTGCGAAACGAGGACGCCTGGTTTGAGTTTACCCTGATCGGAAAACAACGCTATAGTATATTCTACTGCGTCGCTTCGTTTAGCTAAAATATCATCAAGGGAAATATTACTAGTTTTCAATTTACCCTGACGATCTTGAAATACAGCTATTTCATTGGGATCAACACTTGATAAGTTCAACATCTCAGCTATTTCATCTTCGATTATTTTTTTTTACATCACCGGTTGCAGATATTTCCGCGGTGGGTTTTTCAGGCTTGATAAAGATCTCCCCCAAATATAAATCATTATACTCTAAGATCTCTCTAAAACGTGATAACTCGTATAATCGTGTACGGTTTTATGTTGTGGTTTCCCCGATGATGAAATAGCGTTGAGGACATTTAATACTTCTATGCCGCATATTGGTGGGACATTCATTTTCTGTGTTAGTAGCGTAGAATACCAGATAGGAGTTTTTAAGTGGTTTATATAACGCGTAAATTCTTTAGGCGGCGCTAGCACATATGAATCGAAATAAACAATTGCACGCTGATCAATCGCGTATGAAACCTAGTGACTTTCAGGTCCGGTACTGTTATTTAGATTAATAATACCGGTTTCAATGCCGTTTGGTTGTTGTGGTAATCAATCTTTCATAAAGACACTTATAAGTTTTTTATCGCTAGTTTTTTTAGCAGCATCGAGTAAATCAAAATTGTTGTTAATAAACTATTCATAGTCTCAAGCCGTTTCCGCTGTACCATGAATACGGAGTTCCTGGTAATCTTAGACCCTTTTCCTTTGTTTTTGTATCCCTGCCCCTTTTTTGGTTCATATGATTGAGCAATGCTGTGTATTGCTTTTGCACTAAGAGCTCCAGCAACTCCTAACGCGGCGGCTTTACCAGCTGAAATTAATGATGGAATCTCAGCGAGAAGTGGGAATACACCACCTGATTTTATCATGTTCTTAATCGCTGCAGCACAGAGCGTAATCTGAAACCTTGTTTTATCTTTGATGGCATCATTGAAGTGTTTTATCTGAGGAGTTGTAAATGATAGTTTATACTGACCACCAGACATCTCATTGTGCTTTAGCGATATTGTGGTTCCACATTTTTTAGCTGATTCCGATTGCAATTTTTTTAATTTGACCAGGAGTTAAGGTAACACTAACAACACTGTATGACATTTTATTAATAACAGATTGATCTAATTGTCTAAATATTTTCCACTGGTGCATCAACTACCTTCATTCTTCCACCAACACCTTCGAGTAGCATTGATTCATCACTGAGAATTACAGCAACTGCTGTTTAACCACCAGCAGGAACTTTGGCTACACGAGCTCGAAAATATATTTCAACGACGGATTGTCCGGTTAAGTCAAGATGTTCCAATGAAAAGTAGTAGATAGGATATAAGTTTTTAAAATCCCATTGTAATATTTGCAGACCGTTATCTACATTATTATCGCGTACCATCAATGATAGCAAACGATACGCGCGTGCTATTTGGTTTTGATTGTAATCAAGTAAAATAACCTCGGTTGGTTCCTGTTTACCGTTTACACTCAACGAGTCTTCATTAGCAACGAGTCGATCAAATATCATATGACTGCATGCTTGTGAACCCTATCGCGCCCTATCCTGTAACGCAACAAATATATGTCGCGGCGCAGAAATACTTCGTTTTGATGCCCGTTGCCAAGTAAATGTACCATTCATATTACTCTCCACCATATCCGTGGTAGTTGTTAGCCAACGTAGTAATGATTTGCCACCTTTACTCATAAATTTGCTCTACGTTGATTGATGAAGTCATTACTGGCATCCTAAGTGCTAGTTTTGTTATATTTACCTTGTCATCAGCAACACCTGCACCATGCCATCTTGCATCATTATCATCACCTTTTCACACTAAGGCTACTGTATGCTTCGCTCCATAGCAGAATAAAACATATATGATGTAGTGGAATCGCACATGAGAATAGTCTCCGCGGTCTTTTCAACATTGATACGCGTGTTGCAAACCCCAAGTCGTAATCGGCAATAGTATTTATGACATCAATGTCAGCTGCTGGTCTCACATATCCGGGTGGTGCTGGATCAGCTGCAGTATCTTGTGTTGTCTTTACCCTAGAATACGCGATGTGCTCAGGGTGATCAGTGAGATCCTTAGAGAACATCATAGATGGACCTGCCGATCTTGTATAATCATCAGAGTATTTTGCTAACCCCACAATTGTTGTGGCAACATCAACATCACGTTCTATGGATTCAATCTCCTTTCCATCAATCACGTATCAAGAGCTGTTAAATAGCACCATGATACCATTATTGACAAAGCCGACTTTGATATTTGGTAGCATACTGGCATATTCATACTGGTGGCAATGTTGTTTATTCTGATGTCAAAGGTAAAGTTTCAGTTCTCAAAATATTTAAACAACAATTTCTTAGTTAGCATATATCCTCGGTATCAGTCAGATTCAGAATAATTGATATCCAGATTGAATAATTGATCTCCAGATTGAATAATTTATATTCAGATTGAATAATTGATATCCATATCCTATTGGTAGGGAATGGTATATTCATCGAAAAAGACAAGAAATGATTTGGTTACTCCTTAGAAAATATCTCGATATATATGCGTACAACGTCACCTAGGGTGAATATTTGTTTTTATAGTTAACCAACTGAAGTAGCGTGTATCTCGTCGTAGATCGCTTGCGGAGAGAGACACTAGAAGCACGGTATGCACGGGTATTTTACCCCGACTAATACTCACTCTCCTGTGTATTTAAGGCAAATCTTTTGCTTAACTGATACACTCGTCTTGGATCTTTCTCAAGCAGTGAATGTTGTCCATTTTTGTAATCTAGCCATATGGGTAAGTGTTACATTTCTAATTTATTTGATATGTGAAGCATATTCAGTTTTATGTCGTATCGTGAAATGATGACTTTACCTGATATATTTGTGAACATTAAGTTACAAGCTGACTTTAATGGTTCTTTTTGGCAGTATGTATCTATATCTTGACGTCCGTACCTTTTATAATGACCAGTTGATATGGTGGAGCCATTAAAGGTGGGCGTGTCCAATAAAATATTCTAAGCCAATTCAGGACAACAGTGGTCTGTACGTTTTGTCTGCGGGTTGAACTATCTGGTCGACTATATTGATATGAAACATGACTGAACCATCAAGACCATACAAAGTCAAAACCGCTCATTTGTAAACTTGTGGGCATGGTGGATTCTTGAACGGCAGATACAAATGTTAGCGGCAGATACAAGTGTGGGCCGACCCAAGAATTCGGGATAACAGTGTGGTTTGTCCGTCGACACATTTGCAAGTTTTTACATATATTTATCAATCGCACGGCTGTATAAATGATGGTTGTTTTTTCAATTGATTTATTTCAATAGAGTATCATTTGGATAAATATGGTTACATGCGATTCTTTGAATTTTATTTCGATTACATTAGATTATTAAATCTTAAATCGATTACTGAAGATTATTTGAATCTTACTCTCATTGCGCGAGATTATATACATGTTACCGTAATGTATTGTAATTGAACCCATTTTTTGTTTTACTATTTGTGAATGTTTGCATAGAGTAATTGAATGAGACTCATATTTTTAGAGCGTGAAAGAAGATCTTTATTCGTAAAATATATTTTGTCATAATCCAATCCATGTGTTGTGTCGTCATTCAAGCATCTATTCAGTGTTACAATTAGTATAAACTGCAGATGAATGATAACAAAACTGAGGCCAATTTTCATTGTTTACCTCAACAAATAACAACATCAGCATTAAATTCAGTCGATACGAAACCTAGATATTTCTCTAGACAGTACTCGCAATGCACCAACAGGTCATGAACATATCCAAGTCTTGATATCTTGAGCTGAGAAGCATCATCTCCGTTCACAAACATATTTTCGTTGATGCCACTTGAATGTTCACTAGTACTTTTAGCTGTATTATTGTAACTCAATTCGGTCTGGTTTGTATCAATATTTACTCCTCAAACTTCAACAATGTTACAAATAGATCTGCACGGATGTTTTACTGTCGGACTCCAGTGCAACATACCTATCCGACCTCACCCATGTGCATACACAATATACTAACGCTCCTCTACTGACAATCGTAGACTTATTATTTCCACTATGAAAACAAAGCGATATGTACAACTTTCGTTTGCATACAGGACCCAGCAAAGTGGAACAAATTGCCCTTTGAAATTAAGAGTGCGCTAAAAATAAACTTTTTCGAGTGCAATAACAAATATAAAAAAGCTAATAATAATAAATACCTAAGGTTTCATATCTTAAATATTGTCAGCATGTTTTTCTATATAAAAAAGTGTTACGGGTAATATGTAATGTTGTAAAGCGCTTAGAGCTTCTAGAGATTTGGCGCTATACAACGTCCTCATTATTGTTATTCTACATATGAATAGAATCTCCCCCCCCCCCCTCTCTTGGTGTAAAGCGCTCTCCGTTACGGATCACTTCCATCTCACCTCTATCTCTGGATTCGATTCTACCATTCGGCCAATTTGGTTAACTTATATGAGAAAACTTGCCAGTAGCTTCTCGTGGGTTGGTGGCTCTTCCAGGGCTTTTGCAGGTTCTTCCTCCACGGTTTTATAACTGGCCGCCATGTCTTGTTTATAGTGTGCTGAAAATGGCTTTAAACCCTACATCAACAACATGAAAAGAATTATAAAAGTTAGTAATTTCTATTAAAAATTGAAAACGCTCAATGGTTTCTGTCTGTCTTTTCATGGAAAGCAGTAGACAACTAAGCCCAGTCTCCCCTATGTCTAACATTCTAATGAGTTATTGCATATTTATTTATAGCTCACATATAAAATGATGTGTTTAACGATATTCTCCCTTTTGAAAACCCACCTTGATATCAACAGTGCAACTCGTATCTCTTTTCACAATGATTATCTCGGCCTGACCTATAGAATTTAACAGCTGTTTATATCAGGCCCAGACTGAGATACATTATATATTCTGTCAAACAATTTCGTGAACCAGCCAAGATTTAAACACGCCCACACATAACCAGGACGATATATCAGCGAGATCAGTTTAAGGCTTATTATAGTACATAAAAAGTTGTACCTCAATATTAAATTAGAAAATAATGGGTTATACTTCATAATGGCGACTGCTATAACGCATACTGAAAACAAACCAACTTGTCCTATTTGTATGGGATTATTCAATGTACCAAGACAGCTGACATGTGCCCACACATTCTGTCAGAGTTGTCTACAGTCATACATCACAAGCAATGCTAAAGAACATGAGAAAAAGAGATGCATCGAATGTCCGGTTTGTAGAAAAACAGGTCATTTTAAAGGGAATAAATCAACAAGCGAATGGGCGTCGCTCTTTCCAGTTGATACTGTGATACAATCCATATTACCGACGAAACCAAAAGTAGATCGTGTATGTGATGCTTGTTCGTCAGGCGGCCTCTCTGTCGCAGCTACAGGGTTCTGTGAAGTATGCGAGGAAGCAATGTGTGATAACTGCCTAAGCATTCACAGAAAACAAAAAATGTTCAAAGCTCACTCTATTCTTACAATGGAAGAGTTATTGAACAATCCACAAAATGTGATGAAATTTGCTGAAGGATTTACATGTTTTGATCACGACGATGAAGATCTAAAATTTTACTGCAATAATCACAAGATTAGCTGTTGTGGAATTTGTTATTTTGAAAGCCATAAAACTTGCTCTGATGTGGGAAAGTTGAATCAGGAACTCCCTGATCTACTTCGTGAAACCAAATCAAGTGAAATCATTGAAGAGTTAAAGAAACTGGAAACTCACTTGAAAAGATCTATTGATATAAGGGAGTCTAATATGAATGATCTAGAATCCCAAGTTAATGGACTGAATGATCAAATCAAAGAAATGAGAAAGAAAATCAACACAGCTTTGGACGAATTAGAGATGAAAGTGAAGATGTAGGGAAGGAGAATCCACAAAGAAGTTGTTATTAGGACACAAGAAGTGAACCATCAATGCTTGTCACTCATTCATGCCATAAGAAATTCTCAACTTCTGTGTGAGACAGTTCACAAATATGGAATTGATATACAGAAATTTCTGACTGCAGAAAAAGTAAAGTCACAACTTCCTCTATATTACTCTCAGGTCAGAGAAAAATAGGAGACGACAGACATGGTGACAGTACAGGTGAAATTCACTCCCCTGTTAGAGTCTATTTTATCGCTCTCGTCATCCGATATTGGAACACTTGTGACCTTGGCAGTCTCAGTTCTTCCTATACCTGGGTTGAGGAAACCAGCAAAGGAATGACAGGTTGAGAATATTGAAACATTTAGTGTTAACATCAGTGGAAGTAAACCAGGTTACAGTGGCATTACTATTCTCCCTAGAGACAGGGTGATGCTTGTTGATTATAAAAATGATCAATGCATTCTTCTAAACAATTCACATCAAGTAGTTACAACATACAAATTCACAGGATTCCCTTGTTACATTTGTGTGGTGAGTGAGGAGGACGTTGCTGTATCTGTGTATAATCAAAAGAAAATTCAAATCTTATCCGTCAGGGATGATGTCATCAGTCCAGTCAGAACAATAACAACAAAATATGAGTGCTGTGGAATTGCAACAGCTGGGAAGGGAGAGCTGGTTGTGGTTGGGGAATGTCGTAATAACAAATGTTGCTGGAGTCTGATCAGAGATGAGAGAGAGGTCAATTATTCTGATCAGTATGACTCTTTATCTACAGGCTTTCACTACATAGCACTGAATAACTCTAAAACACAAGTCTATGTTACTGTGTTTAATAAAAATTCCCTTCTATGTTTCAATATGGAAGGCAAGAAGCAGTATAACTACAGTCATGACAACCTCAAAAATACTAGAGGAGTAGCTGTGGACAGGGATGACAACATCTATGTTGTTGGATGTAATTCTCATAACATTCATCAGTTATCACCAGAAGGCTGCATAATACAGGTCATAACGACAGGAGTGTCACAGTATCCATGGGCAATCAGTTTTGACAACAGTAGAGATTCTTTTATCATTACAAGCTATTCTGAAACCCAAAAGCTACACATTTACCAACTGATATAAAAGTTAAAAACCGGAAATCGAATCATCATAGATCATATGATAAATGTCTTTTTCAGAAATAGTTTCATGGATGGTGCAAATAACTGAATCTCAAGCTATGTTTTCTTGTGAGATGATTTATGCCACTTATATAATAGTTATATATACATGAGCCTCATTGATGACTTTTTTTTTGTAAATAAGAGGATAATATCTGTTAGTATGGATACTCTGAAACTTCTCCCCATTTTGTTTATATTATATTTTTTTCCTTACTGGCAATACTAAATAACCATTCATGGTGTTGTATTGCGAGATGATGTATGTCACTTATAATACAATAATATTTTGGGTAGTTTTATGTATGAGCCGCATAGATAAGGTTCTTTTTGTTAATGATACCATCTGTCGGTATCCATGGACACTCTGAAACTTCTCTCCCTTTTTGATATATTATATACTATTTCTTTACTGACAATATTAAATAACTATATAAATGAAAAAGGATGGTATTGTTTAGATTATACACCATAAAAAATGATATAATCAAGTTTGGTCATTGATGGTGGTGAATGATTACCAAATCAATATTATGAAGTGAAAACAGAAATTCAAATCTTTAATTTCATGCACATTTATGGTAAATAAGTGATTATTTTCCAACTCCCCAAGAAACTAATGAAACAAATAAAATGTTTGTATTTTTTAGATGATAAACTGATGTAGCATATATGGTGACCAAATAGATTGGTGGAGAAACAAACATAAAATTGCACAGAAACTGGATTATATTACAGGGAATAGTTACAATAGGTTTTCATAATTTGTTACTTGGATTTACCATAGACTTTGAAATCTACCTAATTTGTAGGTACAATTTTTAGCAGTTAACAATGAATTTTGAAATGAAACTTGTTTTTGTCTTGTCTTATTGCATGCCATGTACTATTAGATTAATAAGGCTCAATTAATTCCAAGAGAAAACAAATATTTGAAACTTTTACTACATTTATTTCTATTGGATCATTTACATATCATCCCTTGTTTAATATGAAATATTCCTTGATGAGCATGCATATTCAGTACACATCATTTGTTGGATGTATCTATCTGACAACCTGTACACTGGTAGCATTCCTCCATTTCTTCTCAACCTATTGCTATAATTTCTCCCCCTCTAATGGTACTGCTAGAATTACCAATCCTACTATTTCTTTTTCATATAATTGTAAAACAAGGATTACTACTCCTACTATTACTAACTGGACCTTGCATAAACTAAAAGCAAAACAATTCAAATTGAAAAATACATTTATCAAACTCTTTCATATTTTTTTAATTATCTCTTTCAAGTAAATTTAGTAATGATCCATTTCTCATATAGTCCTCCACTGGCAAATTTATTTTATATTTTGATTGCTACAACAGTATGTGTACTAAAAGCAGACTTGTCAAGAACCCTCTCTTCAGGTCCCCAAGAAACAGAATGACCATACAACGTCTGTCTAAATATTTCATTAGTACACTAGTGTGCCGAGATCTACGTGACAATAATGGATGGGCCAAAGTCTTAGGCCTGTCAAACCTTATATGACCCCAAAGAACTGCTAGTAAATAAATGAACGGCTATATGTGTTTAACATCTCTAATTTGTGGGAGGGGGATCCCCTCTTCCTCGTAAATACTCATGAACAAGTGAATGGCCCTTTATCTGTGAACTTTCAAAGTCTTATAAGGGTTCTTCTGAGAACTAGTTGTCTAAGCAAATTGGCCCTATGCCAGAATCCTGTTTAAATTTTGCATGGACCTTTCTAATGAAACATACAACTTAACACTGGATGACCATGTGTCTGAAGCATGTCATCATCATTGTTTAGGTCCCTCTCCCAGAAAGAATGCCTAACACCTAGCCAAGTTTTATATAGGTCCCTCTCCCAGAAAAAAATTCCAGGCCTTGATAAGTATTGTATGGGTCCCTCGTTATTTTGAGAATGACTTGTAAACATTGGATGGCCCAATGCCTGTCTTAATATTGTCCAGTGATAACTAGCTGTCAAAATGGAAGGATCCATGCCTGGAGCATGTTTAATGTTATGTAGACCCCTCTTCTACTGAGAACTAATTATCAAAACTTTCAGTTAATGTTAATTCATGTGTGCAGTTATAGTTTCCTGTTATGATCTTCTAGTGAAAGATCATTGTTAAATGGGTCCTATGTTTCTTACACAAAGCACATATTTGATTTTGGTCCAATGATTCCTACAGAAATACCATTGTTGACAGAGCCCTGTGTTTGCCACAGCAAGATCTTTTTTGATTTAGTCCTGTTTCCCACCCGAAATAGATTACTGGCGACTGTCTTATTTTCCACAGTAAGATCATTTTGGGTTCGGTCCTGTGGTTATGTTCACTGGGTTGTAATTGTATGTAACCACAAAATCTATGATAATTTGTACAGAAAATGGAGAATGTACAGCAGTATATAGTAATGGTGACTGTAAAGCAGTATACAGAAACATTTTCAAGAAAATGATACCTACTATAAGCATGTGAGAAAGTTTTAAATGGAAAAATTACCTGGCACCATTCACAATATAATGTTATATTTCATACACAATTTATGTCAAAATACACATGCAATCTAACACCTAATCATTTTCACCAGGAATTTGTTATGTTTGTGGAAATGAAGTGACACAATTGTAGGATAACAAAATAATTACAATTATAGGGATATTAAATACCTTAATAAGTTACATTTTTAATTTTAAGCAAAATCAATTATCAAGAAGAAAAGTTTACAATTTTGATAGTTTATTGGCCATTGAGCCGCCATGTTTTTCAATGCCTTTCACAAACAATGCTGCACCTACAAGAATGAAACGAAAATGATGTTAAAATGGCATATTATATAATTTGTTCCTACATATTCTGACTTTCTGTCAATGAGAAAGCAATATTATTTTTTCAAGTATAACAATTTCTTATTGTAAATTAGAAAATCTGGATCAATTATATTTGCTGTACTGATGATTTCGATCTATCAATGTAGACCAGGATTCAAAGTTGTTAATGTACAGCTGGATCTTATGGTTCCTTGAGTATCATAAAACTTAAAATGTATTGTGTATCATAACACATGAAATCTATCAATATGTACTGTACTGTTTTTAATTTTTTATTTCCAAAATCTCTCATATATTATGGTAACTTGAAAATTATAATATTTCTTTTAATATTATTCATTTTACTGAGAATACTGAATGTATGTAAAACTTGATTCATTTTGACACAGAGCATCACGTTGAAAATCATAAATACTTTGTTACATTAAGTTTTACATACCTTAAAAAATACATATCACAATGTTTAAAAACAACTGCAGGCAATAATGGATTCTTAGAAAATTGATACAATACCTGGCACAGCTTCATCTTGGATCACTTTCTTGCCATGTTTGAATTCAAATCCAGAACTGCAGTCCACAACTCTGCATCAAAGGCTGAATAGTAGACCTACCTCCTGTCTACATTCATACACTTGTACGATTTCATAACCTGCTAGTCCCCAGTTTGTTCTGCTTCCTTTTATCTGTACAGAACGTTTGATCTCATGGTGATACTTTCTACCATCCGTCTCAGAATAAATTTAGAAATTAGTACGAAGCAGAATTGCATCACAGGATTATATGTCTCAATGCACTTCCCTCTACTTTTCTCAGCATACGTCTTAGGGTAATATCACATCATACATCTCCAGAAGCTATTTTCTCCCTTTTAAATGAATATAAAATAGAAGCAACTTAAATTTCTTGCTACAGATGATGCATTATCACTCATTTCACACTCGCTCTAAATCATACATGAAATCTTCTAAATTAGGTAAAGTGACATGGATTCTCATAATCATATTAAGTAAAGTAATGCATTCAATCCTTAAAACCTAGCGTTTATGCAAACAACAACAAATTAAACAATTATGAGGGAATTTCTTAAAAATCCCAGGAGTCCTCGGATTTTGTCTTTGTCCTCTTGCAGGAAAAGTTTAGACTAATTATAATTCTCAATGAGACGATATCAAATCTAGGAAATTTGTATGTGAACACACCCCCTTAACTAGCATAGCCAATCAGAATCAAATATCTCATCAAGGAGTCTTAATAATAATCTTAATCTTAAGGCCCAAAATGTATTGTTACATTTTTCACATACATTATATGTCAGCAAGCCACATATGTCATGCACATAAATTCCACGGACCCAATAAAGCAGCCAACTTCAGAATTCATGCACAAAAATGTCACACCATGGAACCTATAAGACAACCAACTATAGAATTTGTGCACAAAAATGTCACACCATGGACCCGCTAAGGCAGCCAACTACATAATTCATGCACATAAATGATAAACCTTGGATCCACTAAGGCAGCCACCTGCAGAATTCATGTACATAAGTGATAGATCATGGACCCACTAAGGCAGCCAACTACAGAAATCATGCACCTAAATGATAGACCATGGACCAACTATTGCAACCAACTACAGAATTAATGCACAAAAATGTCACACCATGGACCCAATGAGGCAGCCAACTACAGATGTTATGCATATAAATAGAGCAATCAGTCCAGAAAATGTCCACACATACGGATTACTATCTGAAGTTGGGATATACACACTTTTATCAGTGACCATTGAGAATGGTTAGGATATACACACACATTTATCAGAGTGACCATTGAGAATGGTTAAGATATCCACCCTTTTAACAGAGTGACCATTGAGAATGGTTAGGATACACACACATTTATCAGTGTCCATTGAGAATGGTGCTTCATCATTATGGTTGATATAATTTTATACAGTCTGAAATTTAAATACTAAATTATTTTCATCCACCAGATTCTCAATCTAATATTAATTACAATAAATGTCTGTGTATAAATATTAATTACAATAAATGTCTGTGTATAAATTCTACATTGTAATAATGGATAGGCAATTCCTATAATACCTAATTTACACAATGTCAATTTATGTACAAAATATTTGGAAATTCCATGTTCATATTTACATCATTAGGATTTTCATCTTCAAAATCAAAATTCAAAATTCCTGCTAAAATATGTACAAATCCTTACTTGTTTCTCAAACACAACAATATCGGAAAACAAATTTATTTTTCATTAATCTAGACTATAGACTGTAAAAAAGAAAGATTTCTGTTTAATATTAGTTATATAACATTTCATATTTAACTATTCTTAAGCTTACAAAAGGAAAATGAAGTCCTAATGGATGTCATTGTGTTATTTCAATGATAGTTTTTCTAGAATACTTTGGAACTAGCATCCTAAGAGTAAGTACGTGCTACCATGGTGAATGGATGACCTCGGAACTAGCATCCTTACAGTAAGTACATGCTACCAAGGTGAATGGATGAGCTTGGAACTAGCATCCTTATAGTAAGTACATGCTACCATGGTGAATGGATGAGCTTGTAACTAGCATCCTTACAGTAAGTACATGCTACCAACACGAATGGATGACCTTAGAACCGCTCCGGTGGACTAGTGGTTAGAGCGTTCGCCGCGGAAGCGGGAGGTCGTGGGTTCGATCCCCGGCCGAGTCATACCAAAGACTTACAAAAATAGTACTAACAGCTGCCTCGCTTGACGCTCAGAATTAAGAGGTTAGTGTTAGGACTGGTAGGCCTGGTGTCAGGATAATGTGACTGGGTGGGACATCATGCTACATGTCTGCGGCATGATGCCTCAGTGCTAGACATCACTATAAACTGCCTCACAGCAGACATCGTAGCGATATGACTGAAAAATTGTTAAAGCTACGTTAAAAATCCTAATCAAACAAACAAACAAACAAATGACCTTAGAACAAGAATCCTTACAGTAAGTATATACTACCAACACGAATGGATGACCTAGGAACTATCATCCTTACAGTAAGTACATGCTACCAAGGTGAATGGATGACCTTCGAACAAGCATCCTTACCGTAAGTACATGCTACCAAGGTGAATGGATGACCTTGAAACTAGTATCCTTATAGCACATGCTATCATGGATGAGTAGGATTATTAAAGCTATTTTAAATGGCATGGACAAAAAATGACAAATTTTATTTTGTAACCCAATTCAATCAAGAAAAAAAATGGTTGCCAACGTTTAAATAGTGTGTGTGTGTGTGTGTGTGTTTGTGTGTGTGACCTCAATTGTAAGTGTCAAATCATTTTCCTGGTGATAATACTAAGAGATTTTTACGAGTAAAATTTGTAACAGATTGTAGATGGATATACAGTGTTTCATTTTCTTTAAATATGAAAACCATTAATGAGTCTTAATTTATTCACAATACTAATATATAATATATCCACAATTACTAATACATAATCAAACAATAAATCATAATAAATAATCTCTCAATATATGTAATTTTAGTAGCCACTACGCAATACCACACCATATCATATCTAACAAAACTGGATGTTATGTGAGATGGAAAGACTTGTGAATATACAAGTACATGTCATGATACATTTCATGAGACAAATACTTGTCATAATAAAACTACATACGAAGCACATGTCATAATAATACTACATACCAAGACTTGTCATGGTATAATTGTATACAGATCTGGGGTACATGCACTTGTCATAATAAAACTACATACCAAGACTTCTCATGGTATAATTGTATACAGAGCTGGGGTACAAGCACATGATACATCTACATACCAAGTTTAATGAATATTTATGCTGAGGAAAATGATTGTTGAAAAGTTGGATGTCATGCACTAATCGCATAATATGATTGGCTAATCACTATACAGTCAGAAGCTACAATTTGAAGATGAGTCTGAGTCTATGACTTCTTTAGTGACAGTCCTTTGAATGGCTACATTTCTTGTCTTTAAGCTGTTACAAACTGATCTGTCACCATATGAAAATGATAGAAATATCATTTGAAATGAAGCTTCGGTCCAAGATGGAGATAAATGGAGATAAATGAAATGCATGGATTGTTTTTTACCCTATAGTTGATGACACCAAGTCAGTAGAACACTTTGCAAGCACCTCTTCCCATACACTCATTGCCACATGACATTCTAAAACTGTGGCATATAATGTTAAATGCCCATACAGACATTCTCACATGACCTTCTAAAACTGTCATAATGTTAAATGGTCATACACATACATTCCCACATGACATTCTAAAACAGTGGCAAATTACGTTAAATGCCCATACAGAGACATTTCCACAAGACATTCTAAAACGGTGGCATATAATGTTAAATGCCCACACAGAGATATTTCCACAAGACATTCTAAAAAGGTGGCATATAATGTTAAATGCCCATACAGAGACATTTCCACATGACATTCTAAAACAGTGGCATATAATGTTAAATGCCCATACAGACATTCTCACATGACCTTCTAAAACTGTCATAATGTTAAATGGTCATACACATACATTCCCACATGACATTCTAAAACAGTGGCAAATTACGTTAAATGCCCATACAGAGACATTTCCACATGACATTCTAAAACAGTGGCAAATTACGTTAAATGCCCATACAAAGACATTTCCAAAAGACATTCTAAAACGGTGGCATATAATGTTAAATGCCCACACAGAGACATTTCCACAAGACATTCTAAAAAGGTGGCATATAATGTTAAATGCCCATACAGAGACATTTCCACATGACATTCTAAAACAGTGGCATATTACGTTAAATGCCCATACAGAGACATTTCCACAAGACATTCTAAAACGGTGGCATATTGCGTTAAATGCCCATACAGAGACATTTCCACTAGACATTCTAAAACAGTGGCATATTACGTTAAATGCCCAAACAGAGACATTTCCACATGACATTCTAAAACAGTGGCATATTACGTTAAATGCCCATACAGAGACATTTCCACATGACATTCTAAAACAGTGGCAAATTACGTTAAATTCCGACACAGAGACATTTTCACATGACATTCTAAAACGGTGGCATATAATGTTAAATGCCCACACAGAGACATTTCCACAAGACATTCTAAAACGGTGGCATATAATGTTAAATGCCCATACAGAGACATTTCCACATGACATTCTAAAACGGTGGCATATTACGTTAAATGCCCATACAGAGACATTTCCACAAGACATTGTAAAACGGTGGCATATTACGTTAAATGCCCATACAGAGACATTTCCACAAGACATTCTAAAACGGTGGCATATTACGTTAAATGCCCATACAGAGACATTTCCACATGACATTATAAAACAGTGGCATATTACGTTAAATGCCCATACAGAGACATTTCCACATGCCATTCTAAAACAGTGGCATATTACGTTAAATGCACATGCACAGACATTGTCGCATGACATTATTAAATGGTGGCATATAATGTTAATGCCCATACAAAGACATTTCCACATGACATTGTAAAATGGTGGAATATAATGTTAATGCCCATACACAGACATTTCCACATGACATTGTAAAATGGTCGCATACAATGTTAAATGCCTATACACAGATATTGTCAAATGACATTTTAGAAAAGTGACATAATGGTCAATGCCCATACACAGACATTGTCACATGACATTATAATGGTGGCATATAATGTTAAATGCTCATACACAGACATTGCCACATGACATTTTAAAAAGGTGGCATATAATGTTGAATACCGATACACAGACATTGGCACATGGCATATAATGTTAAATGCCCATACACAGACATTGTCACATGACATTCTAAAACTGTCATCATGTTGAATACCGATACAAAGACATTTCCACATGACAATCTAAAATGGTGCAATACAATGTTAAATGCCCATACACAAACATTGGCACATGGCATATGATATTAAATGCCTATATACAGACACAGACATTGTCACATGAAATTCTACACCTAAATATTAGCCTATGATAACCATGATCTGGATAACTGTTCATATCAAATCTCCTCCAGAAAATGCCCATTATGGCCGACTCCTCCATGACCCTGAGGTCACACATCAATGCCAGTTCCATGCCTCCAGGTACTGCATATCCAGACACAGCTGCAATGATTGGATTGGATGTCAGAAGTCAAGAGGGACCCTTAAAGGGACACACACCCATTTCAAATGCAGGGCATTTAAACGGAAACGTTTGATTTATGATATAGCTATGTTTAATTAGTTGAAACAGTGCAAATGAAATTGAGAATTAATCCACCTATGATAAGTTTCCTGTGTTTAAAGTAAATCTTGCAAAAAGCAGATCAGCATCATATCAAGTCAGTAAGAAAAATAAAGTTTCAGCCTATATGTAATTCCTTCTCTAACTCAAACAAACTCAGAAACCTTGCAGCTGACATGCTAATGTAAAATCACTGACTATCCAGATTTCTGGATTCTCTGTCTGATACGAGAACAGTGACACTCAGATGTTGGCATTTGAATAGCTGACTGACATCACTTCAAAGTCCTATCAAACAATCTGAAATTTCAGACGTCATGCATTGATTGGCTGATATAAAATCATAGGTCAATCAGATGTCAGATTCTGATTTGACGATGCCAAATCACCAACCATATGTAAAAACTGTGAGACAAGTCAGAGTGTAAAGGCTTCTTTTACAATCTTGGGACTTGATGAATGTGACAAACCTTACCACAAGAAAATCTTAGAAATATCTGAAATGAAGTTAGAGTTATAGGTTGGTTAAATGGTATGCATCATTTGGTAGTTACCAAATATTACATGATACTACGTTTGTAGAAAATGTATCCTTCTTTCCATTCAAGTAACTCTCATAGAAACCATCCTACTAATATGGTGTTAATTCCATATAGTGAGTCACTGGCAAATACTAATAATAATAGACCCTTGTTCCTGTGGCATACATGTTAAATGCCCATACATTGACTTTGCCACATGACATTTTCAAATTGGACATTAGCCTATAATAACTGAGATTTGGATAAAAGTCAATACCAACCTTCCTGAAGAAAACTCCTCCATGAGCCAAAGCCCACACATCTATGCTAGTTCCATGACTTTAGCCACTGCCTACCCAATTACAGCCATGATGATTGGCATGGATGGCAGAAGTCAAGAGGGCCCTTAAATAAGATCAAAGATTGGTTATCTTTACTACTTCCTCTAACATTTAAATGTTAGAAATTATGAGTCAATTCATGTTTTTAAATAAAGTAATTACCACACAAACATAAATCTGAAAATTCAATCTCTTGCTATTATACAGTTATTTCCTTTAAAACCTGACCTTTTTGATGCTTTCATTACCATAGTTATTTCAGTTGTTCGTTTATCTATGATCATGCACTAATATTCTACGATTTTTCAGCTGGATTAACAGGATGTAAAGCACTCGCAAAACAATATGCGTCAGGCAAACCTGCATCACTTGGCATGTGAAAAGACATTTTGATCAAACCTGATGAAGGAAAATGCAAAGTAAATGCACCAAGGGTCCTTAATAATAAATTAAGTGAGGTAGAATATTTCTGAGGTAAATTTAATTCAAGATGTTTACATTGACCTGTAACAATATTAATCTAGAAATTAACCATTTTCTTTCATGGAAAGTGGAGAATGGCTTATTATATATAATGTAGGAATGCTTAATGAGAATTTATGTAACAACATAGATATAACCATAAAACCTGCTGAAATTATTATCATCTCTTCTGTTTCATATTAAATGTTTCAGTCCATTTGGTACCACTTCCTCTATGTTCTCTATATGGTCTTAATGGACAGAGTCAAGGTTTGCAGAAATGGGGCTACAGGTGGTTGGGAGGTTTAAAGAGCTTGCTTTTACTTATCATGGCCATATCTTATTCACATAGGTTTGAGGCTCTAGATCAGAGATACTAATAATCATCTTCTCTTTATCTTTTATTAAAATGTAAGACGTAACAAAAATTCATCCAATATTTATATGTAAAATGTCATTAAGCCCAAATCAGTAACAAGGGCAGCAACAAAAGCTACACAAAGGCTGTGTATATCAAGGAATGTAATCACTCTCATTTATCATATCTTCTAACAAATACATAGTTATGTACCTTAATATTCCTGTCTAGCTTTTCAAAGCTAAAATAGCCAATGAATCTAGTTTTAAAATCCTAGTGAGACCAAAGTGACATTACAGTGGATTGCCCACAAAATTGGTAAAAAAATAATATAGATCAAAATCACTTAAATCAAAGATTGGTTCGCTTATTATTGTCATTAAATCAAGTACAAATCATAATATCAATGTGTACTCTAACATATACAACCAAGCGATGCAAATAATTCTTTATTTTTTGTATATTTGGTATTTGAGTCTGTTTGAGAGTTTCTAGTAACCGAAGCCTCATATAGGCATCAAGGGGAAGAGGTCATTCATGGGGAAATAAAATCACAAACCAAATAGAAAATTCTCACAGAGATGATTTTCACCAGATATCTAGTTTCAAAGGATTTAAAGTATTTCTAACATGCTTCTGAGAGTGTACTGCAACTTTGCTTGTGGGACTCCTTTCTGTACGAAAAGAGTCCAAGACTACTAGTTGTAAAATTCTAGTGCGTTCTTGAAAGTACACTCTGATGAAAACAATTGTCCATTGACTTTGAGCAGGATTATCTTATGAGGGATGTTTGATAATATATTGTAAATGTGCATCTCTCTCTCTCTCTCTCTCTCTCTCTCTCTCTCTCTCTCTCACACACACACACACACACACACACACACACAGACACACACATACACACAAACACATACCGCTGACACTTGATAGTGGGACATTGTAACATCTTGTAAGGACTCTAAAATATTCAAATATGGGGTCCTTTGGGACTCTGTAAAATATAATGCAAACTATGTCCCTGGCTTGAATGAAAAAATACAGATATAAATAAACGCATTAAATTTGCAACATTTTTACTTCAGAGAACTAAAATGTAATAATGTACATAACATCCATATAAGTGGAGTTTGTTGTTTGTATATACAACTGAATAATGTACTGAGCTCATTACCTAAAATTACAATTTGTCCGAAAAGTGATTCATTACATAGAATCATTTTAAATTAAAAATATTTATTTTCCAAACAAGACTTCCTCCTCACATAAACAGTCTTTCTCTATGGGTATTCTCCAAACCTTCCTCAAGTTATCCTTATTTTTTCTTTTAAAAATATGAGACTACCTTTCTGAAAAGATGTCCGCAAGATATTTGCAACACAAATACCTTAGTCGTGACCTCTGACCTTGAAACTACTTTCATGAATAGTTTAAAATCCAAAATTATGAATGCAAAACTGGCACTAATTCATGGGATTCATCTTATAAATCCAGATTGTATTACAAAGGTTTTCCTATCGTGTGTAAATATATTATCTTCTAATGACAGAATAAAGGCTAATAAACTCTAATGAAAGAACCTAAATTATAATCTTTCAATGTCACACTGCTGTCTAAAACCTTGCTTGATATAAATGCAACTAAATACAAAGTCTCGTAAAAATCCATTTCTATATATACAATTCACAGGTCTCGCAGGATTTTAAAACTAGGAGTCCAGGACTCCCATTTTGGTAAAAATAGGAGACCCACCATCAAATTTGCAGTTACATCCCAATTTGTTTTAAACGTTGCGGATTTGAAT
Organism: Unio pictorum; assembly: GCA_030141615.1. Classification (NCBI taxonomy): domain Eukaryota; kingdom Metazoa; phylum Mollusca; class Bivalvia; order Unionida; family Unionidae; genus Unio; species Unio pictorum. The sequence continues at coordinate 3,334,312 of JARLTB010000316.1, forward strand.
AACTGTTGGTTGCCACCGAGTTCACCCATTCTTTATAACATTGACATGTACAACTGTATCAGCTTATTCTGCGTGTCTGGTAATTCTGCACAACAATACGTCTTTTCTGTAAAATATTACATTACGTGCCTTTCTGGTAAAAACATTTTTAATTATTTTTGGGCTGAAATGTAGACAGAAAAATTCCAGAGTAATGTATTTCATTTCCATAGCCTGAGGCATAAACATTACGGTTTTTTAAAGCCATGCGCAGAATAGTCCACTATATCAGTTCTAGCAACTTAAGCACAGTTCTGAATCTCATTTAAATCTTCATTATTATTTCGGTTAACCCCAAAATAATTTTCCAAATTTGCAAATGGCATATTGTCCATGTCTCGATGTGTCTTGGTTTCGAGTTCGCATGCAATATTTTATACAGCTACAATCGGAAATAAAATCAATTACAGGATCACGGGGCTTCATCAACGTAGCACATGGCGATTCTGTTTTCCTTTATGATGACAAAATATACCATCTGGCGATATTTGTGGCGTCACCAATTTGGCTGATAAAACTGTATATACACTATTGCGTTTGGAGTAGACAAAATCAAAGGTACCATGCCAGGAAGCAGCGAACATGGATATAACAATGCACTGTTATATCATAATCCGCTTATGCTGATATCTGGCCTTATTACTGTATGCTGTATTAAACTAAAAATAACCATGCAACTGACTAGTTAAAATCCAACACCTTTGAAGGCGGAAACATGAAAATAAAATAGTTTTGTTGACATTTCAAAGAAAACTGATTACCTTTGAAGCACTGCTATATACGAATTAAAAACATCTGTCTACGAATGTAAACCATAGCATGTCATCAATGAATGTAAAACCATAGCATGTCATCTATGAATGCAGAACCATAGTATGTCATCTATGAATGTAAAACCATAGCCCTTATTACAGCCCTTTCAAACTCCTATAATTTTAGACAGCAGAACACTGGCTCCTTAATTATGCATGCACAGATCAAATCAATCAAGTATCATATCAAACTGACTGAAGAGGACACAAATGATAATATAAACAACCAAATGGAAATATATTTCCCAACTAGAAATTTGTGATTTTGTTTTGTAAACTTAACAACATTAGTTGTAACTGTCTTATACCTTTCTACATCCAAGTTGCCGTAGTGGTGTAATGGCATGGTTTAAAAAAATGGGTTTGACTGATTTTAGTATTTTTTGCATTTTTTGCATTTTATTTTACTTTCTCTTTCCTTAGCATCCTATTGAATTTAGGTGTGAGATTGGATATTTAATGTTTACGCAGCTTTTACAATATTCTAGTCATACATTATTATGTCTGCAGTGTAACAGTTTATAGTGATATCTAGCACGGGGGCATCATCTAGCATGATGCCCCACCCTATCAAATTATCGTGACACCAGGCCGGCCAGTCGTAACACTAACCTCTTATTGCTGACCGCAAATCAAGGAAACTGTTAGTACCATTTTTATAAGTCTTTGGGATGACTCAGCCGGGGATCGGACCCACGACTTCCCGCATCTGAGTCGGATGGTATGAGCACTTGGCCACTGGAGCTGTCAATGGAATAGCACTCAGAAAATCAACATATTGTGGAGAAAGATATCAGAGTTTATTTTAAAAGCATTGCATTTCTGGATGACGAGACAAGATTGGAAATTTACTTGCAAAGATTCGTCCGTTCAGCATTTTTCACGTGATATCGGATGAAACAAGTTCAGCAATATCAACGTTCTTGAGAAATATTCATATTGTTTTCTAATTGTGGAAAACATGTTCTTTCGAATACAAGAAAAAGCAATTTCATATTTGTGTAGGATAGAAATGATATTGTTTTCCTGACCATGTCATCGAGTTGGATCGTAAATATTCAAATATATGACAGTGATCCCATGGATTACTAAATTATAACCAGAACAAGAACGTGAAGTATGAATTTTATCTCTCTTGACTTTGAATGCTATCAAGAGCATATAATTCACACTTCTTGGTGCTAGAACGGCTACATTTAAGTTCCGTTATTTTATCGCTGTGGGAATTGAAGCATCTTCCAAGTTCATATAGTTCGCGGCCTTACGTACTCTATCTAATTCATTAAGTAGTCCTAGATTTTAATTTGCTATAGTTGATACATGCAGCTAAAAGGAACAAATTTTGAGTTTTGCTGGATCTGCATGATCTTCATCAGTGAAAGGACTGACACTGAATTATCATTTCAGTGAAGTAATTAAATTTGTTTTAATACAATAATCTTCAAAAATGTCAAGGTAAAGATCAAAAAGGTGGATCCTCACAAATTGGATCCTCATAAATTGTACGTTTGGCAGATCATCAAAAAAAGAATAAGAATTATGAATTTCGAAGATGGAAGTATAAAAATGGGCGTATAAAGATGGGAGTATAAATATTGGAATATAAATTGGGAGTATAAATTTGAAAGAATAAAGATAGAAGTATATAGATAGGAATATAAAGATGGGAGTATAAGGATGGGAGTATATAGATGAGATTATAATGATGGGAGCGTAAAGATGGGAGTATATAGATGTGAGTACAACGACGTGAGTATAAAGATGGGAATATAAAGATGGGACTATAAATATGGGAGTATAAAGATGGGAGTAATACGTATATAGATGGGATTATAATGATGGGAGTATATAGATGGGAGTACAAAGACAGGAATATAAAGATGGGAGTATTACGTATATATGGGATTATAATGATGCGAGTATAAAGATGGGAGTACAAAGATGGGAATATAAAGATGGGAGTATTACGTATATATGGGATTATAATGATGGGAGTATAAAGATGGGAGTACAAAGACAGGAATATAAAGATGGGAGTATTACGTATATATGGGATTATAATGATGGGAGTATAAAGATGGGAGTACAAAGACAGGAATATAAGGATGGGAGTATTACGTATATATGGGATTATAATGATGGGAGTATATAGATGGGAGTACAAAGATGGGAGTATAAAGATGGGAATATACAGCTGGGAATATAAAGATGGGTGTATAAAGATGGGAGTAATACGTATATAGACGGGATTATAATGATGGGAGAGTAAAGATGGGATTATATAGATGGGAGTATATAGATGGGAGTACAAAGATGGGAGTATAAAGATGGGAATATACAGCTGGGAATATAAAGATGGGTGTATAAAGATGGGAGTAATACGTATATAGACGGGATTATAATGATGGGAGAGTAAAGATGGGATTATAATGATGGGAGTATATAGATGGGAGTACAAAGATGGGAGTATAAAGATGGAAATATACAGCTGGGAATATAAAGATGGGTGTATAAAGATGGGAGTAATACGTATATAGACGGGATTGTAATGATGGGAGAGTAAAGATGGGATTATATAGATGGGAGCATAAAGATGGGAATATACAGATGGGAGTATAAATATGCAGCTTTCGCGACAAATCCACATAGTGTCCACGCTATTGCTTCCTTCCTTTGGTCAATTCAGAATATGAATCTTGTGGATACTTTAGAAGAGGATAGGATTCTTTATTTTACCGTTCGAGCTATGAATAGGCATTCATGGAGAACTTGCACATATTCGAGTGAAGCACAAGGAACAACTCCATTCGTAAATTTCGTTTAAAAGAACTGCTTCCACAACACGAAAGGATTTCTTTGCAATGTTAGCAGTATATTCGGCGTGGCATATTAGCATTGACATAGCTGTCATTGTTTGTGCGGCTCGTGACCAGATTTCATACATACATACATTGATACATACATACATACATACATACATACATACATACATACATACATACATACATACATACAACATACATACATACATACATACATACATACATACATACATACTTACATACATACATACATACATACATACATACATACATACATACATACATACATACATACATACATACATACATACATACATACATACATACATACATACATACATACATACATACATACATACATACATCCTTATTCCATGACAACGTTATTTTGTAACATCCCGGTTTTCTCTGGTACAAATAGAGACACTGTATCTCAAGGCCGAGCTTCCGATGGGTAGTACCTTAAGATGCTGTTAGTTTCAGTTTGGAAAAAGTGTGTTGTGCCTATGCTAAGGTATCTCACGCGCAGCCTTTTTTTACAGCTCTAGTTACAGTTTCATCATTAAACAGAATAAGTCTATAGACCAAATGGTATTGAAATGTATAACATTCCATTGAGACGGCCGTTTTCACTTGGATATTGCTGCGGAAAATTATAATAAAAGCTTAAACATTAATGCATATATGCTTCATATTTTGTCAAATAATTAATATATATATATATATATATATATATATATATATATATATATATATATATATATATATATATATATATATATATATATTTGAAATTTTCCCGCATTTCTTTACCATTGGCTGTGTTTTAATGACTTTAAAATGTATAAACATGAATTAACCTTTAATCGTTATTTTTTTTTATTTGAAAATGTACATATATATTTTGAAAAGTGACTGTACATCCAGGATTTGAAATGTACACACATATATTGAACAGCGACTGTGTTTCAGTAATTTGAAAATGTAAACGCATATATAGAGATTGTGACTGATAAATGTCTGTCAGTGATTGTTACCTATATGGATCACACATCTAAGCAGAAAAGATAATCGGTTATATGTTCTAAATACAATCGAAAACCATAAATAAGACTTTGTTGTTACATAATCGACATTAAATTTGACACTATAAAATCTCCAAACTGAATCAAATTTTATAAGAAACTTTAAACTGATTTATTACATGATATCTATTGAATTTAAATGCTTTATAATTATTATATAATTCTTTCAAAAGCCTCTGCTATTTCCCACCACACATCTTAAGGATACTAGTTCTTGTTTTCCATTCAGATCACGTTACCATGTCACAATATGTTAGAGTCAATTTAATATTTTTAGCTGTGTCTTTAATAATATAATTAATTTAACCGTAATATGGTGTATTACAATGTTGTACGTTATCAATTAGACAAACAAGGCAATTATTTATTATCAAGAATCTGATATTGTTCTGACAAAACCAGTGTTGATGTAAAGTCAAGATGCGATATTGAAAGGATCATTGTATCTCACCTATATTATTTATTTTGAAAAAAAAAAACATTTAAGTCCATGAACTGGTCTGTTCGATATATAATACACAGGGTGTTACAATATCATTAATCACCGGATATAAACTTCATTTTAAACGGTCAACATATATCCTACAGTTCCAGATATATGTCCGGTTACTAGCGGGTTATGAGCGTTATTCGTATAATATTGTATAAGCCCCACTTATCAAAGGGTAAGCGTTAAGTCCCACTTGTCAAGGGGTATTGTACAACATATAATAATAATAACTGTAACACACTCCGTTTTGATACTTGTTATCTAAGACATGACCGACCTCGATATAATTGCGCGGTTCTAGTAGGAGAGTAGATATGGTAAACTGAGCAGGTATATTGAACAAACAACTCAGAACCCCCGTAAAGATAAATAAACAATTTAATCAATTACATACACAATTATGAAACTTCCTTTCCTTAGGAATAACCGCGGTTTAGAATTAAAATTTCACTGAATTACAATACGATTTTAAATAGATTTAAACAAATTAGCCGTTCTATTACTGATAGTTTAAAATCATCATAGGATCTAGTGGTACAATCGACGTCAATGACTTGTTCGATTTTCGTTACCTGTTATTTTCGGTCCTCGATCTTTGTTCAATCAATGTCGTTTCAAGAAGTCGCTGTCTCGTCCAATTTCTAGATACTCTGCACTCGTGGATGTTTCCGCTTGATTCCGGACTTGTACACTGTCTCATGCGTACACTGCAATTTCCGTCTCTCCGAATTTCTTTTCACAAAGTTGACGTCGCTATTTCAGAAACTTCACGATCTTCCTAAAAAAGCTATTTTCTTCCTTTCAAAAGAAAATTAAAACAACCCAAGTCTCTCGTTACAGTTGAGACTGTCCATTATTCCTGGTTCGAGCATTCAGATATTTCTATCAGTGATAACAACTTTACGGCTAGTAACATGTCCTCAAAAGACGGTAGTTAAACAAATTGTTCATTCGTTTTCCCTTGACCTCATACATTAACGTACTACACAGCGAGGCGCTGAATCGTATACACTGTCGCTAAATTATTTGTGAAATCAAACTTCGGTGAATTCACATGTATTCTTGTAACCCCTACAAACGTAATACATTAAATTCTTAGAACGCAATCATTATACAAAACAATATGATAAATTGAAGCATTAACGTAACACACCCTATTCATACTCAGCATAGTGTGTTTAGGACATACATTAACACTACGTCATTCTTAATTAAGAATTAAGGTAAGAATTCCAATTCATAATTTACAAGCACATTATCATACAAATGTATGAAATGAATGCATGCAAGTACGTCCGATTCATAATACAAAACACATTATTATACAAATGTATCAAATTAAATCAATTATACAAATGTATCAAATGAAATCATGCAGACCTGTAAATTAAGCAAACGTTATATATAAATTACATCAAAAATATACATGGAATTGTGACAGTACCTTTGTTTTTGGTGTGTCACTCATCCGTGGGTTTGGTGATTTTCGAAAACGCATCCTTACGAATGTATTTCTTTCAAATAACATCCTTACTCAATAATTATACCACTGGCTCTCTTACAGAGCAATGTCAAGAATAACTTTTAACTTAACTAGTGCGATATTATGTTCTAAAGAAAACACACGCCTTATTTTCGTGATCAATTAGAATCAAATGTATTTTCTCCCAGTTTCTCTTAAGTCGCTAACGTCATGGTCAATATGACATGCTTAGTTTTAAGAAACAGAATCTATGTATTTTCTCAATTTTGACACTTTCCGTGTGAAATGAAACTTCAAAATGACACCAGCGGTCAGTCGGCTGCTGAATAAATAACGTTTAATTAGTACAAAGGTCTCATCCTGCTATACAGATCAGTATTTGGCATAGCGTGTCATCATAAATCTAACTAATGACTATCTGGCCTCACCTAATTGTTTTTTAATAGATCGACTTAAATTTGTCACTTCATAATATACCTGCTGAATAATTTATATTTTGAAGAGTTTAGGTTATCGTGAACCTTATTTTAACTACGTTCATTCTAACAACACTTGATAATTTACTATTTCATTTTAAGTTACGGTAATTAATATTTTTTTTACTGTTTCAGTGTATACGTGTTTAGTTTAATTTACATTAATACCATCGGATCGGTTTAATATTTAAAATTGAAGATATATTGTTTAAGTTACTCTAATGTGATCTGATTAAATTGCTGTTTCAATGTATACATTTAATGTGAAATCAAATATCATTCAATTAGGAAATGAAATATAATAAAAAAGATGTACAGAAATATAAGTAAAAACTGTTGAAAATTCAAGTATTATTTATTTTGTATTTATTCAACCATATACAGTTTGTTATTTATCTACATCACGTATCTGATTAAAGTATTTTTATGTTATCTTTATCTGCCTGGGGTTTATACCTTATTCGTCATTGTACTGGTTGACTCGACAAAAATAGTGTTGCATGAATGATAACCCAGACAATGGGCATGCAAAGTCCACTGATAGCATGAATTTAACTCACATGATATTGGATTCCACGAGTGCGTTACGTGCGTTGATGTAGCATACTATATACGGGATGCGACCTTCACTTAGTTTATTCTTAAACGACGCGTGTACTTGTATTCCCTTGTTTGACCCTGTGAATTTGATTATATCTATATGAACACTATAGTGCAATTTTACATAGAACCAACAAGAGGAAGTCATAATTGATTTTACAAGGTGTTATATAAATATCCAATAATTATAAAATTTATCCTATAGCTCAAGCTTGGAAGTTTGAGTTCATTCTAATGGTTATATTCGAACAACCTTATTTTCAGACTTTGTTTAACTTTTAAATACACCAGAACCATCAAGTTAAATCAAATCGAATTTTGTTAATCAGTTAAACAGAACATTTCAAGTATGTGTTAATCTTCCACCTTAGATCAATTCGTAAAGTGTAAGTCCGATGCTTGCCTAGGCGAACCTCCGTCACTGTTTTGGTGTGTTTTTCAAACAGGCAGTTCTATCCCATTACCTGGTACTATAGAGTTTCACTTCACGTGCTAATATTTACGTTTAAACAAACTAATCAACCGTCCGAGATGCAAAGAATGGCAGATTTTTATACTGCACAGGAAACACGTTCAAAAATTTGAGCGTGACATATGATCAGCACTCTTTTAATAGGTTGCATTATTTTACGGAATTCGCTCGGATTTAGTAGCACCATTGCAATATCTGGCGGCTGCCAATCACACAACTAAACATCATACATATAATCACAGTTAGTAAATACTTCAATGTCAAATATGGAGTTGTATTGGCAAAATAATTGTCATACTTCATCATTTCTATATTTACACATGTGAAAAATATATCCGTATTTCTTCAGATGTGAAAAATATATTCTTATATTTTGACATGTCACATATATATTCATATATTTTGACATGTCAAAATATTAGATTCGCCATCATACCTTGCGACAATTGACTATGTGAGCCTACAAAATGTGAAATAAAAAACGAGTGGTTTTTATCTGACACCTGCAACGGTGAATGATTCCTGTAAAATATTAGCACACTACATTTTGTGGAGGTCACCTTCGCAAGTAAACAATAATCTGCTCTGCCTGGGTCATGAATTTAATGTTACCAATGTGAATTGCGGTAAATTGACAAGGTGTAAGTCAAATCAGTGAAATATTTATGAGGTTATAAAATGATAGTTTTCAGAATAGTTATTAATAACAGCGGACTAAATAGGATTATGTTGATTTTACTGGGAGTGATACAAATGTTGTTGATTCAAGTATTAATACTGATTTGCCAAGCTCAATGAGGTGTGTTTATATGCGAAATTAAGGATTCAAAAAATCTCTCACTATTTTAGTCAGTCCAATGAGTACTCTTCCAGTTAAACAACTGCCCAAGGGACGAGGTGGTCTGCAAATGTTTGTGACCTTAAAGCATGGTATAAACAGAGTTAATTCGCTGGTGGAAATCGAGTGAGGGTTCTGAAAGGAAAGATTAGCCTCGGTTACATTTATTAACTGATGTAAGTTTGCAATTATTGCTAATAATATTCATCTTAAATTCATACTTCAATTTCCCTTTAGTATGATTCATATAATATCAGAAAGCCATGCAGTATTTCGTTATATCAATGAGTTTGGATTGAGTTGTTTTCTCGGTATAGAAAACGTGTAGTGCAAGAGATCATGAATTTCCCTCTGATACGAATTATGGAATATGTAAGTTGGCTGGTTTAAATGACAATAAAAAATCTTATTGCAATGAATACAGTTCATAAAGTCTTAAGTAATTAAGTTGTGTGTTCTCTTCAGCCGAGAATGTAGGAGCCTGCTGACTGGCATAGCTCAGCTGGCAATTTATAACCATAGCGGTTTGTGATGATTTATCAGATAATTGTGTCGGTAGGAATGTTAGAGAAGATAGAAATATCTAAATGCATCTTAATAGGGTTGTACGTATTTGTTAGATGCGAATGACCATATTTAATTATGCTGAATATCTATAATCCATGACTAAGGCAGAATAATGGGAATATTGGTTGACCCCAGGAGAAGGAAACTCTAACATGTTTATTATGGGTACTGTGGTTTTTTGAAGGAAACAAAAAATACCTCCTTACCTGTATTGGACAGTTTGAAAAGATTAAACACTGCAAAAAGGAGGTTGATGACCCGAAAAGCTAAGAGAGAGAGATAGAGAGAGAGAGAGAGAGAGAGAGAGAGAGAGAGAGAGAGAGAGAGAGAGAGAGAGAGAGAGAGAGAAACAAAGAAGGAACTAAATATGGAAACGCGGACCTATCACCAGCAGTGATTCAGAAAGGACCGGACGCACCAGACAATGCGAGCATGCTAGACCTCGGTGTTGGATCAGTCACTCGGTCACATGATGATTTTTTTCTATCGGTACAACATAACGGTTACATGAATTTTGTAACTCTATTTCTGAGAGAAAGCGAATCATTCAAATGTCATGTTCGATTTCATCTTATTTAGGTAATTCTTAAAACATATATTTTACATGCAGGGCTCGTGTTATTCTATATATATATGCTCAGATCTCTTTTTCTCACCCATTAATTTCATTTTATTCTATTCTTAGGCGATCTGAGCAATGACACTTTGTTCGATCGTCTCTTAGGGAACAATAACCAAAAACAATAAGTAGAATGGGGAGATCACACATTTCCATCACATATTGTCAGAAAGTAATATTTGGCAAAGTAATTTGACGAGACGATATTCACAAATCTCTGAAGTTATTTTGCGTGAATGCATTCACAAACACAAAGCCGCTGTGACGCATTGCTGAATCGAACTTGCTGTGTTTTCAGATAGAGTCAAAAAGTTTACAAGATGACTTCATATAGTTTACTGCGTCAGATTATGTCAACCCAATTACAACGCTTTCTAAAGTCACGTATATTTATATTAGCAGGCTATGAAAGTGACGTGAATTTACGGGAATGCGGGTTATCGTGTGTGTTGAAGAGTGATTTTAATCTTCTAAACCTCGATTATGGAGCAAGTTTATTATATAATACAAGAAAATGTTAATTTTCAACCTGAATAACGGATACATTTCATCGAGAGCAGATATACCAAGTGTTGTTAAATACATAATGCAGTCATATGATAACTCTAGCATCATTCCCATCATGTTACAACCTGCAATCTCATCTCTGTAAACACGACCTATCCTATTGAACTACGATAACCGATTTAGACAAGTGACTAACTAAACATGAGGGATGTATGTATGTATGTATATATGTATGTATGTATGTATGTATGTATGTATGTATGTATGTATGTATGTATGTATGTATGTATGTATGTATGTATGTATGTATGTATATGGACCCATTTTTCACCTAACTGCACAATAAACTGAATAAAGTCGATATCCTCGATATGCCGTAATGAATCTTAGCCTAGTGGTTAGAACGTCCGAGGCTGTGTGTTCGATCCCTGGCTGAATCATGCATACCAGATACTTACAAAAACGGTACTAACAGCTGCCCCGCTTGTCGTACAGCATTAAGAGGTTAGTGTTAAGTCTGGTCAGCCTGGTGCCAGGATAATGTGACTGGGTGGTACATCATGCCACGTGTATGCGGCAAGATGCCCCAGTGCTAGACATCACTGTAAACTGCCTCAATTCAAACATCGTAGCAATATGACTGAGAAATTGTTAAAGCTATGTTAACAATCAATCAAACAAACAATCAAACCTCGTGTGACCTTTAACTGCCAGATCATTTCTAGCAACATAATGTTAATGCCGTATATTACCACAGTGAATTTGATGACATAAACAACGTATATATATATATATATATATATATATATATATATATATATATATATATATATATATATATATATAACCCTGTTTGCAGCCTTAAGTATACCATCCTTTTTTGATGCATTAGGGAGACCAAATTGTATCTTCATAATTATTTGAAATATACAAATATTCATAACGTTTTTAATAAGTAAACATCATTTATATGTTATATATTGCATGGGTTCAATGCTCCAGGAAATATTTAAAAATATACAAGATACACGATCTCCTTAATTTGCATATGTTCAATATCATCATTATGGAGATCAGTGCTTAAATTTCAGCATAAAGAAGAGCACGATATATATATATATATATATATATATATATATATATATATATATATATATATATATATATATATATATATATATATGCCAAAATACATCATCTAAGAGACTTTAAACTGAATTTATACGCTATGAAATGGATATAAATGTTGTTTACTTGAACATATTTTTAGAGATTGTTTAATGCTTTGTTTTATTATTGAGATACATTTTGGTCTGCCTAATGCTGCAAATTTAGCTTGGTCCACTTAAAGCTGCTTTCAGAAGTATATATGCATAAATTCTAGCTAACAGGAATAGGGAACGTACATGTTGATTTTATATTATCTGATTGCCTGTAGTGCAAAATTATGTTTTATCTTACTCCCTTGCACCGTTCTCAGGCCCTTTAGTTCTACAAGGAAATATTTGGTTATCCGCGCTAGTTCCTTGAGAGATAATTAGATACGTATCACGTGGTCGGTAGGATCTATTGCTAACAGAAAACCGAGCTAACTAGGAGAATTGCTAGCGTGATTCAGATAATTTCTTTTCCCTTTTGCATCATGGAAAATTGCGAGAACGACTTCCCCTAGTTCTATGTAAGCGTGAACAATTTACCTTATCAGTGTCACAGAATTAGGCGAAAATTAAATTTATATTCTTCTTGATTTACAAACTAATCTCACCATTTTCTTTGTTTCGTCGTACATGCATTACCTGGGGTGAATAAGTGGTTTTCTCCAAGGTAAGCGGCGTGTAACGATTTGCATGTGCCTGATTTTTATTTACATGAAATCCGGAACATTAGTTTCACGTGGTGCACGGCAATCTTGCTGTGATTTCTGTTCACCTATTTGAGGGTATATAAGGCAGAATATTTATGATCAATTTTACGGGACCTAAAGTATCTAATCACAGGATAGATAAGCTCGTCTTTCAATCTCCAGCCAAAGGGGTGAGTGTTAAATTTATATTTTCTTTCACATATTGTGTTTGTGTTGTTCATTTAATCCACCATCCTCTAGGTAACAATTCTGTTACAATGGTGTCAGAAGTGGGATCGCTGGATTAAGTGAACTGTCAATCATTTTTGTGAAAGTAAACATTTAATGTTTATATTTGAGCGTGACTTTCTTGACAAGATAATACTCAAGTTGGGGTTTATTTTTGTTTAGTTTATCTAGGTCCGTGTGTCCAGTATAAACGTGTTTAAAGTATTGGTTAGGTTATATATCTATATTCGTATTACAATTGTCATGTCATCCCTTAAGGACTTGGTTGCCTTAGGCAAAGAATTTGGGTATGAAGGTGAAAGTCTAAGGAAATTTATTCAAGAAGAACAAGCCAGGGAAATGGAAGAAAGGGTAAGGGCAAGGGAATTAGAAAGGGAATTAGAAAGGGAAAAAGGGAAAGCCGAAGAAAGGAAATTGGCCTGAGAAGGATAAGATAGAATTAGAGAAGCAGGCCCAAAGAGAAAAGATAGAATTAAAGAAGCAGGCCGGAAAGGAAAATATAGAATTTGAGAGGGAAAAGATAGAATTAGAGAAGCCGGCCGAAAGGGAACAGATAGAATTAGAGAAGCAGGCCGAAAAGGATAGGATAGGATGGGAAAGGGAAGCGGAGGAAAGGCGAATAGAGTTAGATAAACTAGCAAAAGTAGAAATGTTAGAGTTAGAAGAAAGAGCAAAGCAACGGGATCATGAGCGTAAGGTAGAATTAGCGACATCTGGAAGAGAACACGATTCTGCCTTTAGCAAATTTAGGGTCCCCAAATTACCTCCCTTTGACGATGAAAAAGATAACATGGATAGTTATCTTCATCGCTTTGAGCGGTATGCCGAAAATCAGAAGTGGAGTCAAAATGACTGGGCATTGCATCTTAGTGCCCTATTAAAAGGTAAAGCATTGGATGTATACTCAAGACTTCCTAGAGACGATGTGTTTAAGTACGACGTCCTAAAGGAAGCACTTCTCAAAAGATACGAGCTCACTGAACAGGGTTTTCGTAAAAGGTTCAGGTATAGCAAGCCCGATAAGGGAGAAACCTTTGGTCAGTTCACCGTTAGAATTGCGAACTATTTTGAGCGGTAGATTGAATGCGGCAAAGCGGTGAAAACGTTTGAAGGGTTGACTGATTTCTTGCTCAGAGATCAATTATTTAATACAGTTGGGCGAGAATTAGATCAATTTCTGAAGGAGAAAGTCTTCACAAACGTAAAAGATATGGCTAAGCAAGCCGATTTCTTTGCCGAAGCTCATGGGGGAACCCAGAACGTGGTTTTAAAAGATTTTAAGTCTGGAAACCAGTCTGCAAGAACTATGCCTAGGGAGCTTGTAAAATCAGCTGAATTAAAAAGGTCAGTTAGGAATCCAGTTATTCAGCGTGTGCAATGTTTCTTGTGTAATGCATGGGGTCATTTTCAAAAAGACTGTCCTAAAAGAAAGGGACTTATACATAAGGTAGCAGTGGCTATACAAAGTAAAGGTATATCTGATAACATCGTACAGGTAGAACCTTGTATTCATTCGCTTGGCACGTGTCTATTTTCCGAAGCGCGTGTACCAACCGCGAGAGGGTTTGTCAACGGTCGAGAAGTCGTAGTATTACGTGACACTGGTTGCACTGGCGTAGTGATCAAACGTAGTCTCGTGCAGGACAACCAAATGCTCGGGTGGGAGTCCCCATGTATGTTACTTGATCAGACGATGGGTCGCATTCCCGTAGCAAGGATCACGGTAAAAACACCTTTCCTAAAGGGAACTGTTGATGCCCTTTGTATGGAAAATCCTATTTACGATCTGACGATCGGTAATGTTGAAGGTTCCCGTCTTCCAACTATGGCCGATTTTAAAATACCTTTGGCCCAGGCAATCGAAACGCGAGCGCAAACACGACAAGAGAGAAAACCGCGTTTCATAAATTAATAGTCACTGAATCGATCTCAGGAGTTTCGCGTGATGATTTCAAACAAGAGCAAGAACGTGATGAATCCATCAGAACAATTGTTGAGAAAATCACGTCCGGCGCGATTAAACATTGCAAGCGTGGTGGTAGCTCGAGATTCGTACGCAAGAACGGATTAATTCATAGGGAGTTTAGCGCTCGGGAGGGTAAGAAGTATTGGCAAGAGGTCGTACCCCAGAGATATAGATCTCAAGTACTTAGGGTGGCGCATGAGTCAAGCATGGCAGGACACCTAGGTAAGGCTAAGACCACTAGCAGTGTAGTCGCTGAATTCTACTGGCCCGGTGTTAATGGCGATGTCACACGGTTCTGTAGGTCGTGCGACGTATGTCAGAAAACCGTATGTAAGGGAAGGGTCACAAGGGTGCCCTTGGGACAGATGCCATTAATAGATACACCGTTTAAAAGAGTGGCAGTAGATATCGTAGGACCAATACACCCAGTTACCAAAAGAATGAATCGGTATATTCTTACTCTGGTTGACTACGCAACCAGATACCCTGAAGCCGTAGCGTTACCAACAATTGAAACAGAAAGGGTAGCTGAAGCATTAGTTGATATCTTCAGTAAGGTAGGGGTGCCAGAAGAAATTCTCACTGATTGTGGTGCCCAATTCACCTCTGACCTCATGGGTGAAATAAGTAGGCTGTTATCCATCAAACAGCTAAACACTACCCCATACCATCCGATGTGCAATGGACTGGTAGAGAAGTTTAATGGTACCCTGAAAAGCATGCTACGAAAGATGTGCGCGGAACGTCCGCAAGACTGGGACCGTTATTTAAACGCTGTTCTGTTCGCGTACCGTGAAGTACCGCAGGAAAGTTTAGGGTTTTCACCCTTCGAACTGTTGTACGGTAGAACGGTTCGAAGCCAGATGCGGATACTACGCGAACTATGGACTGGTGATGTCGCGAACGAGGAAATAAAAACAACTTACCAGTACGTTTTAGATCTAAGAAATAAACTTGAGAGTACATGCCAGATGGCACGTGACGAATTGATTAAATCGGGGCGCAGATATGCCAAGTATTATAACCGCAGAGCGCGTAATAGGAAATTTCTTGTGGGAGATCAGGTGCTATTGCTTCTTCCAACGAGCTCAAATAAGTTATTAGTCCAGTGGAAAGGTCCATATGAAGTTAAGGAGTTAAAAGGTGACATGGACTATAAAATTGACATGGACGGTAATTTAAAGACATTCCATGCTAACATGCTCAAGTTGTATATCAAGAGACAGAGCGACAATGTTGAAAAGGGGGTCTTAAATGTCGTTTGTACGGCAGTCGTAGACGATGATGAAGCTGATTCGAATATAGAGAGTTCCCTTGAATGTCCCTCGGGAGTTGCGGGGATAGGGATAGATAAAGTCGATGTGAGTGCGGAGTTGACGAAAGACCAGCGTCAACAGATTAATGCGCTCTTGGCTAAACACTCTTATGTATTCACAGACAGACCAGGTTGTACAACTTTGTTGGACCTCAAAATTAAACAAAATACGTCTGACCCTATTCGAATCAAGGGATATCCGGTGCCATACAACGCACGTGAAGCTGTGGACGAAGAGGTGGGTAAAATGTTGGATCTGGGGGTGATTGAACCCTCCAACTCGCCATATTCTTCTCCAGTAGTGCTTGTCAGGAAAAAGGACGGGACGAACCGATTCTGTATCGATTTTCGGCAGTTGAATAAAATCACTGTGTTCGATGCAGAACCAATGCCAGATATGGAGGGTCTATTTGCGAAGTTGTCGGGAAACCGGTGGATTTCCAAATTAGATCTGGCCAAGGGATATTGGCAGGTTCCCATTGTCCCAGAATTCCGACCATTGACAGCATTTGCGACCCAGAAGGGACTGTATCAATTCAAAGTGATGCTATTCGGGTTAGTTGGAGCCAGCGCCACCTGTTGTCGTTTGATGCGAAAATTGCTTAAAGGTTTAGCAAACGTTGATAGCTTTGTAGACGACATATTCGTGTACACGAATACTTGGAGTGAGCACGTGTCCGTCCTGAGCGAGCTCTTCAATAGACTCCGCAGAGCGAACCTTACAGTGAGACCCACTAAATGCAGTATTGGTTATACAGATTTAGATTGTTTGGGTCATAGGGTCAGCGGTATGGGTCAGTTAAAACCTCATCCCAAGCAAGTTGAAGCAATTAGAGACGCACCGAAGCCAACCAACAAAACGCAGGTAAGATCATTTTACGGGACCTAAAGTATCTAATCACAGGATAGATAAGCTCGTCTTTCAATCTCCAGCCAAAGGGGTGAGTGTTAAATTCATTAACATTATTCATTTAATCCACCATCCTCTCGGTAACGATTCTGATAGCATCTCTGATAACTCATCTGATAGCATCTCTGAGAACATTTCTGATAGCATCTCTGAGAACATTTCTGATAGCATCTCTAATAACGTCGGCTGATAGCATCTCTGTTAACGCATCTGATAGCATCTCTGATAACGTAGCTGATAACGTCGGCTGATAACGCATCTGATAACATCTCTGATAGCATCTTTGATAACGTAGCTGATAACGTCGGCTGATAACATATCTGATAACGTAGCTGATAACGTCGGCTGATAGCATCTCTGATAGCATCTCTGATAACGTCGGCTGATAGCATCTCTGATAACGTCGGCTGATTGCATCTCTGATAGCATCTGATAGCATCTCTGGGAACATCTTTGATAACGTCTTTGATATCGTAGCTGATTTGTTGCAGAACATCTCTGAATTATAAGCTGAATGTGATTGATTGTTCCGTTTAATTGTGCAATCGAATTGAAGTATCTGACTGTCTGTCTGTCGAACTGTCTGTTCGTCTACATCTGTCGTGACGTGTAAATATATCCGGAAATCTAGAAGTCCGAGTGTCGGAGCTGTCTAGAGTTGTAAACATCCGGGGTCGCATCTTAAAGTATTTGGAACCGTTGGTTCTAGTAGATGTTGTATGCTGTCTGTACGTATAACTGTGGTGGATGCGTGAAGGGTAAACGGCTGATAAAAGTATTGGTCAACCCTAGGTCTTCGGGGAAACTGGGCGGCGATTCAACTGTTGGTGAATCGTACGGTTATACAGGGTCGAGACACATGTGTGTGTGTGTTGCAATTGTAGTACAATTGAATACATTGTCGTATTTACATAGTTACTTCAAATCACAATAGTATTTCAAGGGATTGCATGAATATCAATAAAAGCTAGCAACTTGATTGAATACATGTATATGTTCGTGCTAGTTGTCGCAATCCATACGTGCGATAGTATTGTTTGATGTTTTGTATTTGTTATCGTAATTTATACTTGCGGTAATATAACTTTTGTAAAGGTTGCTTGGATCTGTGTATAGTCCAAGAGATTCCTTTGTATCTGTGTTTTATTTTGTATTAATATTTAATTTATTCATGTATTGTGAATGGTTGTGAGTGTAATTGTGGGTTGAACGCATGAGTTATTGTGTTGATAAATCATTATTTTCCATTAATAATTTATTTCATAAATTTATATTTTCTTTCACATATTGTGTTTGTGTTGTTCATTTAGTCCACCATCCTCTCGGTAACAATTCTGTTACAATCAGCTGGGGCCAGTTTTGAAGACTAACAACGAAGAAGATACTGATGACGTTTCGTCATGTTCTACGAATGTCCAAATGATGAGGATATTTTGCAGTGAAGAAGGACGACTCGAGAACACACAATGGTTTGTACCGATTTATACTTGTAGCATGCATTTCATATATAGCAGAAAGCACGTTAGATTTCAATAAAGAAACTGAAACTTTGTCAACTCCTGTGTGTATAAATATGCAAGTTTTGGCGGACCCAAATTTCGATAATCCTCCCTCGATTGCCTGAAGCTTTTAAAGATAGTGCGTGTTATCAAAGCAGATACTTGTAAAACTGTATTTTAGTGTTTATGTGTTGCTAATTAAACATTTTTAAAAATATTAATTAGTAATGTTTTCATAACTTTTAAGGCAATGAAAGCCAGATATATATTTTGTAAAATTATAATTGCTGCGGTGTTTCAGAACACTTATTCTAGTGGAAATTGTGACATGCTGTACATTGTAAACAGATATTTTGTTGTTGTTCCTTATTCTAAACTTAAACTACATTTACTCCTTCACACAGTGAAGTATATGTTTTATTTTTGAAATAATGGACAAAAGCCCATCTAGAATACAGGAGTATGATATTGAATGTCACAGTACACACCAACGATTAATTCCTTCTGCCATCAATAAACATAATAATCACAGGTTTAATGTTATCACAAGTTACACTAAATATTAATCTAATAAATACAATTCGACTCATAATATCACATGGATTTGACGATACTCCAAACTTTGAAAGGCAACATACTGAGAACTAATGTTGTTTTGTCAAACTTTAGTTCAAATGCAGAATCAACATACTATTTCGAATCCGCATCTTTTATTTTCAATGCTTACAAAATGTTAAAAGTAATTTTTAAACATTCATGAATGGTCAAAATTATGTTGTGCTCATTCCTTACAGGTGTGATTGTGGATATTGCCAAATGATTCACTTGGCAATTGAGCCTTATGCTGTCAAGAGGTGGAGATAATTGAGAAAAAGAAGGGTGACCTGACATGTATAACATTCCAGGAAAATTTCATTGCAAACTGTTTAAACAGACACATGCTGGAAGTATCCCTGTACAAATACCTGGAATATCATGGACCTTTGGATGCACCAGTCCATAAGTAATATCATGGACCTTTGGATGCACCAATCCATAAGTAATATCATGGACCTTTGGATGCACCAATCCATAAGTAATATCATGGACCTTTGGATGCACCAATCCATAAGTAATTTTTCCAATCTTGCAATTTTTTTCTTTAAAATTCCTGTTGATATTTGTTTTTTAAGATTTTCCTATTGTGACAATGTTTGGGATACATTTTAAAAAACAGACTATTTTCAAGATTTTCTTCAAAGTGTTTTCATATTACATTTCATGGAGACAACATTCATTGCAGAAGGATGCATTCCATTATGATCAAGCTGTGATGGTCTTGAACTTATAAAAAGAATGCAGTATTTTTAGAAGAAAATGTAGTTTTATCTTTTAAAGACTTGATCCTTTATTCTTGTTGTTTCTTTGGGGTAATATCTAAACCTTTTTAAACAATATATAGCCTCGATAAACAAAACTGCATGTTTAACGAAAGAAATAGAAGGTTTGATTTAAATTCTAATAAATACTATGTTGACAATGATTAATACATATTTTGTTTATCAACTAGGTTTCATGAGTCTTCAAGAACACAATAAACAAACAACAAAGAAATATAACAATTTTATATGTATGTATATGTATTCAAAGAAGATTAATAATTTGATAAATAGATACATATATCAAACAGAATTCACCTGAAGTACTAAAATACAATTCAGCATATTAACCAAAGAAGAATTATCTAATTCTTGTTAGAATTTATTTTTACATGTATTCTATATTTATTTTCAGAACATAAAGGTCGATAGCATATCTATGTTTTGTCAAATGGATTTGGCATCGACTAGGCAGACACGACCGTAAAGTGCTTCCATCCTGTGTTGTTAAAAAAAATAAAAGAATCTTTTCACTTAGAGGAATATGTTGACTTCAAACATGCTGCACCATAAACATTATTGGACTTCAAAAAGCATGAGTTTTGCTTTATGATGAGTTCATCTTTTTGAAAATTTGAAAATTGTTTGTATGATGCTGTGAGTGGTGGTGGATACTGAGATTCTCCTTTCAAGAACATGTATGCCTCTGTGTGTGTAGGCCAAGTGCTGCCTCATGTCCAGAAATGCCTGCTTCAGGAGTGCAATGTAACCTTAAAGAATACAAATGCACCCTTATATGAAATCAATAAACTATTTTTTTTCAATTTTGAACTTTTATATTTTCTTAATTATTGATATTAACCTGTGTCCCAACATACTGAACTTTAATAAAAATTTATTTCATCAACTATAAATGTATTTAATTATTTTATTTATAGTTCAGATTTTAATATAGATTACTTTATTTCTGCTAATTACTTGCAGTGCTGGATTACCCATTAAGTACAATAAGCACATGCTCAAGACACCAGCTCAACAACGTCTATTGTATCAGTCACTAAAAGGGAGCACTTTCAAGGATACAAAAGGCAGGTGGCATTGGCTAGCCTTTGAGGGTATTAAAATTTGCTGAGCAATCTAAATATGTATATCTGACAATTTCAAAACAAGTCTAGTTCCCAGTAACCTAACAATTACTTGTGCTAACATTTGATTGATCTAATGCATTATCTAGAAGTAGTTCAACATAAATAAAATTGGATACATCTATATTATCAAAGGACAGACTATAATTTTGTGCTAGCTATACACAATTGAAATTTGGTATGCTAGTGGAAAAACCTGTGTTAAAAAGACCTTGACAATTCAGTAATTCTACTCAAAGTTAAATGCTCTCTTTCTGACTCCCTCGTTCGTATGCCAATTTAAAAGATGTATCAATATAATAATGACATTCACATAGCGCTCTAATGACAACCATTTATTGCACCTGCACTAACTGGATGCCTAGTACTTTCTTGGCCTCAAAATCAAAGTATAAGCCCCATATTTGGATGCAAACCCAGGGGAATCTCAACGAGCATCACTTCCACATATTATTTGCTTTCCAGTGCGCTCTTCAATGAAGGAAGCTTGTTGTTTCTCCCATACCTCTTCAACTGCAGCTACAATATAAGATGTTTGTAACTTTGTAAATATACGTTTACTGAAACTTTGCATATTCATTCCCTCAAAAAATATTGCTCCTGCAGTAAACATATAACTCCTTGGCATTCTTCCATCATATGGTTGACTTTTCTATTCTGAAATTTGCCCACTGACACAAACTGAATTTCATGTGATAATTGTTACTCGAGAAAATTTGAAAAATGTCTGGGAGGGCAAACAACATGATATACATAAATTCGTCAATTCTGCAAAAGTTGACTCAGACACCAGAACATGTTGCTGATCTTCTAGTCTTATATCTTATCAAGAATAAAGTTCATATGCATATCTTCAAAGTCACTGTTATTATAACTGTCCTCTCCATCATCAGTATCTGAATGTGGTTCATATTCTGAATCATTGTGTTATCAGGGTCAATGTCATCCTCACTGCTTGGTTTATTTTCATTATCTCAATCTTCTCTTGGTTGTAGAGCTCAAACTGAATGAATTGCTATTGCTAAATTGGGTGAGTTCTTGTGGGATCAAATTTAGCCTGAACTTTCACACTTTGTTTTACTTTTTGTGGTTGGGCCTAAGGAATTGGTACAAAAGCTGGTATGCTGAGCTCATCATCATCTACCTCTACCAGAGCACATGCACTTGCAGGTGTATAAAACACATAATTTGCATTGTAACTTTGCATTGCTTGATGCTGAACCTGAAAAAAAAACTATTATTTTTGACAAGAAATAGTATTGGCAGTATTATGTAGTTTCTTTCAAGCATTTGAGTAGTCACATGACAACAACTGATTAATTACAATGATGGCCACGCGAAATGTAAAAAGGAAGTGGAAGGGATGGCACAAGGAAGTGTTTATCCTATGTGATAGCCTAAGGCTCATATTTCTCAGATGATACTAGTAATGAGAAATATGAAATTATGCATTCCACTATATTTTAAATACACATTAGTGTTAGTCTAACGTTAGCGTCATGAACAACTCTTTCCGAGATAAATATGTTCCAGGAATATATACATTAGTATACGCAATAATTCAATTTCCGCAGCACATGTGATGTGATAATATCTGAGAATCTGAGATGACCAAAGCTCTATTTTATGCAGGTATTGTTGTTTAAATACTTCAGTTTCATTATGCTCACGACATTGATAGAAATTAGAGTGCATACAACATATTTATTTACCTCTGCATTACTCGTTTAACAGTTGTGGTTATGTTGCCACTCGGATCTATTGGTAGATCTTCCCCGCCCCCCCCCCCCCGACCTAGGGTTAGAATAACATCTGGTACTGCTGTCGGCTTCATTTTCGACTGGCATTTAAATATCCCAATTCTGCACGTCTTTCTGGATCAACTTTTATACAGATCGTTTGCAAAATGAAGATTGCAAAGTCTATGAGTTACCAGCTTAAAGTTCTCACGGAGTCATGGCGGCAGCAATGGATCCAAGCCGTTAGTCGTATTTTGTCTTTCTGAAATCGGAAAAATTTACTAGTCGAAATGTTGTTGCATCCAAACGCTGCACAGTGTGGCATTTTGGAATATTTTTTGAAAATAAACTCGAATATAAGCACTAATAATCTGACTACTGTCAAGCACAGTGGATCAACATAATGCTGAGCAACTGCCGATAGCTGCTAAAGATCCTGTGACGTCACATTTATTCAGCCTCGTTTCTACTCGACAAATATGCATATCGGAACGCTCATGCAATTCATACCCTATAATGTACTGTACATGTTATTATTCGAATTTAATTTGAATTTTCATTTCGTATTCTAGGGAAATAATTGCTTGTTGAATTGTAATTAAATTGTTGGTTTGATTTTTGTCTGTTACATATTTTAAGAAATATAGTAATAACAAACTGTATGGCCCTTGTTACATCATGAGCAAAACCAAATGTGGCCCAAGACATGTTTGAAACTTGATTATTTTTGTCCCAACAATTTCTTATGATATGGATAATTTGACATTTTTAACTTTTAGTCTGTTGTTAATGATGATATGCATCTTGAATGACAGACTGACCATACCTGTACAAATTCAAATTAGTTTACGGCAAGGATCATCTTTACAAAAATCGTATGCATGCAATGGGCGAAGCAGTTTATGGGAAACCATTTACAATACAAAGCTAGTGGGCAGCACTGGAAAGCAAAACAACATTTAATCTGCGCTATGTACCTAAAAATTACATGCGCAATGAAACCTACAATTATGCACATACAAACAATTTTAGTACAAGCTTTCAGAAGCATACAAACTATGAACATAACAACCACAACAGATGTTCAACCAAGGACCATACCAATAACTTATCAGCATCGATGCAGGAGATACAATAATATCTTGCTGATTATTTCCAAGACTTTAGAAATTAACAAATTGATGTCGTAAATAAATGTTAAGTTTAATGTCAAATGATGGTTTCAATAATGTGCCAGTACATATTGTCCTAGGATAGTTTTCAGCCCTAACAGTTTAAAGACAAATGACGCTTTCAATAATGTGCCAGTACATACTGTACTAAGATAGTTTTCAGCACATTTAATGATCAAGAAAAATGGAAAAGCCCAGACTTTTATGTCATATTAATCAATTTTGCATCTATTATATAAACTGTATAAATCTCATTTAATATTTTCGTGAACTGACTTAGGAACAAAAATAGCATTGAAAGAAGGGAAATTTATTACAAAATGATGTCAAATAAGCAGATGAACAATTTATTGATTGCTTAATTACATCTATCTATTTCGCTAAAGTAACATAGTATAGATCAATATTTCAATCCAAACAATATGTGAGAAATAGTCAAATATTCATCATAAATATAATATGCTCTGTTATATTCAAACATGAAAAATATGATCAATACCATCAATAATATGTTCATGAGCATTTCTGTAATAATCTAATTAAGTGCCAAGCCCCCGTTTTCTTGATATAATGTGGGATTAACATCCCTCAGTAACTCACACATCATTCAAAGTTGTCTATTTATCTGGATCTTGTATGCACGTTATAGTGGGAAAGGGTGAACCACTCCAGTGGCCTAGTGGTTATTGTATCCACCACGGAAGCGGGAGGTTCTGGGGAGGATCCCCGGCTGAGTCATACCAAAGACTTAAAAAAAATGGCACTAACAGCTGCCTCGCTTGGCACTCAGCATTAAGAAGTTAGTGTTAGGACTGGTCGGCTTGGTGTCAGGATAATGTGACTGGGTTTGACATCAAGCTACATGTCTGCGGCATGATGTACCAGTGCTAGGCATCACAAAAAACTGCCTCACTGCAGACATCATAGTGATATGACTGACATCATAGTGATATGACTGATAAATTATTAAAGCTGCGTTAAAAATCATAATCTAACAAACAAGCAAAAAATAGAGGGAATGGTGCCATGTTTCCCATGAATGCAACATTGTCACAGAAAACCGCCTTCCCTTCCGTTATGGCTCACTGCCATGTCACCTGTCTGCATGGGTTCAATTCTCAGATTTGGCCAATACTGTATATGTGAGAAAGCTTGCCAGTATCTTCTCGTAGATTGGTGGATCTTTACGGGGGTATCCCGGGTTCTTTCTCCACCATGTATGGCCTATCATGTGCTGAAAAATGGCATTAAACCCAACAACAACAACAATGACCCAATGGAGACAAAAAGGGAATTGAAAGTAGTTTGGATTCATGTAATACATATAGTATACTAAGCCATTTAAATGTGAGATGCTAATAATCATCTTCTCTTTATCTTTTATTAAAAGGGAACTCTTAACAAAATTCATCAAATATTTTTAGACTGAACATTTACAAATTATCCTTAGATGTACAATGGCATTAAACCCAAAACAATAACAAAGACAGCAACAAAAGCTACACAAAGGCTGTGAAAATATATAAAGGAAAATAATCAATCTCATGTATCTTCTAACAAATAAATCTATGTTATGTACCTTAATATTCCTGTCTAGCTTTTCAAAAGCTAAAATAGCCAAATCAAGCTAGTTTTAAAATCCTAGTGAGACCTTAGTTACAAGCCAAATAGAAAATTTTCAAATACATCATTTTCACCAGATGTCAAGTTTCAAAGCATTTAACGTGTTTTTTACATGCTTCTGAGAATGGACTGCAAGTTTTGCTCATGGGACTATATACCAAAATAAGAGTCCTGGACTAGTAGTTTTAAAATTCTAGTGATATCTTGAAAGTACACTCTGTTGAAGAAAACAAAATGTTTGCTTTCTCTCTCTCTCTCTCTCTCTCTCTCTCTCTCTCTCTCTCTCTCTCTCACACACACTTTGGGACTGCAAAATATCATGCAAACTAAAGCCCTGGCTTCAATGAAAAAAAATAGAAATAGAAATAAACACATCAAATTTTCTGCACATTTACTTACAATCACAGAAATAAAATACTATGACATACTTATAATAGGAGTCTGTAGTTTATTTATACAACTGAACAATATACTAAAAACATGACCTAAAAGTACAATAGGACTGGTATGCTAACCACTGAACTATTTCAATAATTATGTCTGGGAAATTGCAATAAAGTAACCTGCCCTTGAAAATATAGGCTGACCTGATGGTAAGATATGAACTTTAACCCAAACCCTTCAGTGACAAATCTGGCATGCCAACCAACAAACCATTGTAACTACGCATCTCCCATGATAACTCACATATGACGAGGGTCCGAAAACATAAACAGCACTACAACTTATACGCTAGCACTATAACAAAGAAAGGGCATAAGTTACTGAGGGACTACTAACACTAAGAAGTAATCCAATCACCACTAGACATTGAGAAAACTTTGTGAGGTGGAAACTGGGCTATTTATTGATGAATATACAATTAATAATCACGTTGTGAATTTCACAATAAAGCACTTTTTGTGCCACATTTTCTGATGACGCTATCTATAATTATCTAAAACATACATTTATTTTCAAGATGCCTAACAACATCATTAATACTGGTTTTGACTATCATGGTGTCATAAGTGGTAAGAGCATCTGCCTTGGATGCAGGAGATCATGGGTTTAAACCCCAGCCAAGTCATACCAAAGACTAATAAAAAACATACTAGCAACTGCCTCAATTGTTGCTCAGAATCAAGAGAGTGTAATAATTGTCCGGCCTGGTGTCAGGATAATGTGACTGGGTGGAACATGATGCTTCTTCTGTGTGGCATAATGCCCCAGCGCTAGACATTACTATAAACTGCCATTCTGTAGACAATGTACCAAAATGAGTCTGAAATATTTGTAAAACTACGTAGAAAATCCAGACCTTATTCAGCTCTTTTATTTGATACAAAAGACTCAATTAACATGATAATACAAAGGAGATTATCTTTTAATCGAGGAACAATGCAACAAATACCAACGCAAGTCAGATATAAAAAAGCAAACAACATTTAATTAAATCTTCGCAAAAAAAAAATGCTTATGGACATGCTTGTATGGTAGATTGGGCAAATTGCATTTATTAGGATTCCACTTAAACCAAACTAAAAGATATTAAAACAGAAATTTCACTGAATGAAAAACTTATTTACTTGGTATTTGTTTATAAAGTATTGCCTCCACTAGGTATAAGTAAAAATTCATTCATTGTAAGAATACTCTTTATTGTTAATTTACCTGACAGTTGTCTTACTCCTTATGTAAACACTACAAGCACACTATTATATTCCATTGGCAATAAAAACCTGAATAAATACATCATTCTGATTGTAATTATGAGATCCATTGTCCCTGTGCCACTTGGTGAAGCAGATGTAATATACATGCTAATTAAATACTCATGACCTTTAGCTTGATCATTTCTAGCTACTGTGTTGTACTCATTATTGTAGCTTTAACATATTTGTTGTGGTTGATGCTATGAACTGATCATGTAATGGATAAAAATCGCTTAAGTCAGAAAAACAAATAGTATAGAAATCTACTACATAAGTATAATTGTGTTGTAAAAGAAGTTCAGCTTATTATAAAATGATATATTAAAATAAACTGGGATGGTTACATAACTCATGACTCTCTCTTATTTTTACTTTTATTTGTTTATGTTTCCAAATAATGGTCTTATAAGGCACACAAACAAATTAGACTGAGAACAGAATTAATCATTATTTGAAAAAATATGACGTACGATTGAAAATATCTAATAAGAAAGGTAAACGAGATTTTCCAACTATTTCTACAATGAGATGCATTACTTATGAATTTACATAAGAGAGTTAGTCAATTTATTTCATTATATGCAAGGAACATGTTAATAATAGGCTAAAAATGTGAATCACACACACGTTTCATTGACACATAGAAAGAGTAGGTATACTAATATTAGTACTAGATCTTTTCCAGTAAATACTGCATTGAAGACCAGATTCACCTCTACAGACGGAATCGCATCACAGTTATTATTTCCAGTTCAGTACGACAAATGTAGATCTAGTCTATTTTTAGGACATTTTTCCCTCTCATTTTGGTGGTGATATACGAGTTAAATTGATGCATTTTTAGTAGGGATTTAAAGGTAATTGTTTATTCTTGAGAATATGAGCTGAGAGAGTGGATGTCTGTGTGTATTTTGGCAACAGTGCACATTGAGTAATAGGGACTTTGCAAAAATAAATTGGTCATTTTGTAATACATTAGCATTTACCTGATGTGTCAGACCAGTGCGAAATGTCGTACAATGGTTTTATATGGCATCAGTGTCATAAATATCAAAGATCGTCATACAGTAATGCTTTGTGTCAAATTCTTAATATCAAAGTTGGTTATTTGTACTGACAACATGGTGTTTGCGTCGTGTGCATCATTCCTCGAAATATGGGAGTAACGAAGTCTCCTGTTGCCATGCTTGGCAATTTAACATACACCTATCTATGCTTGCCCATGTCAAATTCCATGATTCCTAATAAATGTCTTCTTAATTTAACACGTGTCATTTTGTCTAAATCGATATATTTACCTAATATGCTGCTTTTCGGTACACACTGGTGCTGACATTCCTTATCATGCGGTATGCTTGGCCAGTTGAATTGGTGGAACCATAATAGGTGCGCGTGACCAATAAAGTGTTCTAAGCCAATTCAGGACAAAAGTGCTGTCTGTACATATGTGTCTGTGAGTATAACAAGCTGTCTGGTCGTCTTTATTGATATGAAAGATGACTGAACCATTAATACCAAACAAAGTCGAAACCGCTAATTTGTAAACGTGTGGGCATGGTGGATTCCTGATACAAGTGTTAGTGGCACAAATGGGGCCATACCCAAAAATGCCGGATAAGTGTGGTTTGTCAGTCGACACATTTGCAAGTTTTTACGGACATTTATGAATCGTACGGCTATGCAAATGATTTGTTTCTTCCAATTGATTATTTCAATAGAGTTCAAGAGTGCGCTTAAAACTCACCTTTTTTTCGAATGCAAGAATAAATAAAAAATAAACTAATAACAATAAATACCAAAGGATTCCTATCTTAAATATTTTCAGCATTTTTTTCCAAAAATAATGTTACGGGCATTATCTAATGTTGTAAAGCACTTAGATCTTCTAGAGATTAGGTGCTATACAAAGTCTTCATTATTATTATTAGTCTACATATGAATAGAATAGATTAGTAATTTCTATTAAAAATTGAAAACTCCTAAAACAGGGAACGAAGCCCAGTCTCCAGAGAGCGTGCTTTCGTAATGTCGAACATCCTAATGAGTTCTTGCATATTTCTTTGTAGTTCCAAAAATATTATATCCTGTTTAGCATATATTCTATTTCTAAACCCACCATGCTATCTAGTGCAACACATTTCTTTTACCTATGATTATCTCGGCCTGACCTATATAATTTAAGAGCTGTTTATGTTGACCTTAGATTGAGATCGAGTATTAATTGTCAAACAATTTTGTGTACCAGTCAAGATTTAAACATGCCCACACGTGACCAGGAATAAATACAATCGTGATCAGTTTAAGGCTTATGAGAGTACATAACTTATACCTCAATATGAATTAGAAAAAGGGAGATGCTTCATAATGGCGACAGCTATAACACGTACTGAAGACGAACCAACTTGTCCTGTTTCTATGGGATTATTCAACGTACCAAGACAGCTACCGTGTGCCCACACATTCTGTCAGAGTTGTCTACAGTCATACATCACGAGCAAGGCTATAGAACATGAAAAAAAGAGATGCATCGAGTGTCCGGTATGTAGAAAAACAGCAGGTCATTTTAAAGAGAATAAACCAACAAGTGAACGGGCGTCGCTCTTTCCAGTCGACATTGTGATACAATCCATGTTACCGACAAAATCGAAAGTAGATCGCGTATGTGATGCTTGTTGCTCTGACGGCCTCTCTGTCACCGCTACGGGGTTCTGTGCAGTATGCGAGGAAGCAATGTGTGATAACTGCCTAAGCGTTCACAGAAAACAAAAAATATCCAAAGCTCACTCTATTCTTACAATGGAAGAGTTACTGAACAATCCACAAAATGTGATGAAATTTTCTGAAGGTTTTGCATGTTTTGATCACGACGATGAAGCTCTAAACTTTTACTGCAATAATCACAAGATTGCCTGTTGTGGAATTTGTTATTTTGAAAACCATAAAACTTGTTCTGATGTGAAAAAGTTGAAGGAGGAACTCTCTGCTCTGTTGTGTGAAACCAAACCAAGTGAAATCATTGAAGAGTTGAAAAAACTGGAAAGTCACTTAGAAAGGTATATCAATATAACTGAGTCTAATATGAATGATCTAGAGTCTCAAGTTAATGGACTGACTAATCAAATCAGAGAAATGAGAAAGAAAATCAACACAGCTTTTGACGAATTGGAGATAAAAGTAAACACAGGGTAGGAGAATCCATAAAGAAGCTGCTATTAGGACACAAGAAGAGAACCAGCAATGTTTGTCACTGATTCATGCCATACGAAATTCTCAACTTCTGTGTGAAACAGTTCAAAAATATGGAATTGATATACAAAAATTTCTGACTGCAGAAAAGGTAAAGTCACAACTACCTATATATTACTCTCAGATCAGACAAAAGTATGAGAGGACAGACAAACTGACAGTGCAGGTGAAATTCACTCCACTGTTAGAATCTATTATATCACTCTCATCATCTGATATTGGAAAACTTGTGACCATAAATGGCTCAACCCTTTCTATAAATGGTGTAAGGAAACCAACAAAGGAATGCCAGGTTTTTAATGTTGAAACATTTAGTGTTAACATCAGTGGAGATGCACCATATTATAGTGGCATTACAATTCTCCCTAGAGACAGGGTGATGCTTGTTGATACTAACAATGGTCTGTGCATTCTCCTAAACAATTCACATCAAGTAGTTACAACATACAAACTCACAGGAAACCTGTATGACATTTGTGTGGTGGGTGATGAAGAGGTGGCTGTATCTGTGTATTATCAAAATAAAATTCAGATTCTATCAGTCAGGGATGATGTTATCAGTCCAGTCAGCACAATAGCAACTAAATATAAGTGCACTGGAATTACATCAGCTGGGAAGGGAGAGATGGTTGTGGTTGGAGACTGTGGTAATAGAAAGTATTGCTGGAGTCTGATCAGAGATGGGAGAGAGGTCAATTATTCTGATCAATTTGACACATTATCTGGACACTTAAACTACACAGCACTGAATAACTCTAAAACAAGAGTCTATGTTACTGTGTATGCTAAAAATTCCCTTCTGCATTTCAATATGGAAGGCAAGAAGCAGTATACTTACAGTCCAGGCAACCTCAAAGGTCCTGAAGGAGTAGCTGTGGACAGGGATGACAACATCTATGTTGTTGGAAGAGGTTCTCATAATATTCATCAGTTATCACCAGAAGGCTGCATAATACAGGTCATAACAACAGGAGTGCCACAGGAGCCTTGTGCAATCAGTTTTGACAACAGTAGAGATACTTTAATCATTACAAACTATTATGAAAAGACAAAGCTACACATTTACCAACTGAAATAAAACTTAAAAACCGAAATTATATTCATCATATATCATACGATAAATTTGCACAAATAGATAGTTGAGGTTTCTTGGAAAGTGCAAATAATTGACTCTAAATTGATGGACAGACGCCTCTCCCCCTTCTATATATATATATATATATATATATATATATATATATATATATATATATATATATATTATATCTTTTTATGGTATTTTTAAGATTATACTTTAATTTTATTTACATATAAGGTAAATAAGAAATGTTTTCTCACTCCAAAATAAAAAAACAACAAATGAAACAAACAAAAGGTTGATATAGCACATATGGTGACCAAAGAGATTGGTGGAAAACCAAACATACCATGAATTGAACAGAAAGTGGATGATAATACAGGGAATAGTTACAATGTGTTTTAATAATTTGGATTTACCTTATTTTTTTAAAATCTAATTTGTAGGTACAATTTACAAGCTTTCCTGGCAATTAACAATGAATTTTCAAATGAAACTTGTTTTCATCTTATTTTATTTGCATGACATCTTACATTAGATTAATAATGCTAATTAATTCCATGAGAAAATAATTATTTGAATGTTTCAATCATGCTAATTTGTATTGCATTATTTACATATCATCACTGATTAAATATTCCTTGATAAACACGCTTATTTAGTACATATTTATTGATTGGGGAATACATGTATCTGGCAGCCTGTACAGTGGTAGCCCTCCTCCATTTCCTCTCAACCTATTACTCCTATAATTTCTTCCCCTCTAATGGTACTGCTCTACTGCTAGGATTACCACTCCTACTATTTCTATTTCTCCTCTTCTAATGCTACAACTAGGATTACCACTCCTAATGCTCAATTAATTCCATGAGAAAAAATTAATTCTATGAGAAAAAATAATAATTTGAATGTTTCAATTGTGCTAATTTATATTGCATCATTTACATATCATCACTTATTAAATATTCTTTGATAAACATGCTTATTCGGTACACATTTATTGATCAAGGGATATATGTATCTGACAGCCTGTACAGTGGTAGCACTCCTCCATTTCTTCTCAACCTATTACTCCTATAATTTCTTCCGCTCTAATGGTACTGCTCTACTGCTAGGATTACCACTTCTACTATTTCTATTTCTTCTAATGCTACAACTAGGATTACCACTCCTATTTCTACTACTTCGTCCCTTCTACTTGTACAACTAGTATTGCTAATCCTACTATTTATAATTCTTCCCTTCTAATTGAAAAACTAGGAAAATATAAGCAAAATAATTCAAATTTAGAAATATGCCAAAAACCTTGCCCTCTAATTAATACACTGATAAAATTATTTTCATATATTTTTAATTCTTTTAAGCAGATTTAGTAATGATTCGTTTCTGAAATAGTCTTCCATTGGCAAATAAATAACAATATGTGTACTAAAATCAGACTTGTCAAGAACCCTCTATTCATGTCCTCAAAAGAGAGAATGACCATATGCATCGGGTCTGTCTAAATATTTCATTAGTACACTAGTGTGCTGAGATCAACATGACGTTGCTGAATGGGTCAAAGTCAGAGTTCTGTATAACCTTATATGCCCTTGTAGAACTGCTAGTAAATAACTCGATGGCTGTATGCCTAGGACATCTCTAATTTATGGGGAGGGGGTGGTCACCTCTTCCTCGTAAATACTTGTGAACAACTCCATGGCCCTATATCTTTGACCTTTCAAACTCTTATAAGGGTTCTTCTGAGAACTAGTTGGAGCAAGTTGTCTAAGCAAGTTGGACCTATGTCAGAATCCTGTTTAAATCTTGCAAAAATGTTTCTACTCCTAGAAAAATGCCTATGTTCTAGTTACGTTTTATATGGGTCCACCTCCTAGAAAATAGTGCCAGAGGCATAGATAAGTTTTATAGAGTCTCCTCATTATTCTGAGAATGACATTGTTGTACAGATTGGATGGCTGTATGCCCAATGGCCGTCTTAATCTCTTCTACTGATAACTGGCTGTCAAAATGGACAAATTTATGTCTGAAGCCTGTCTAATATTATGTAGACTCCTCTTCTAATGAAAACTACTTGTCAAAGCTTTACTTAATCTAAATTTAAGTGTGCAGTTTCCTGTGTGTTTTCTACTAAAAGATCATTGTTGATTAGGTCCTGTTTCCTACACAAAGACCGTCATTGATTAGGTCCTGTGAAACATAGGACATACACAAAGATCTTTGTTGATTATGTCCTGTGTTTCCTCCACAAAGATCATTGTTGATTAGGTCCTATGTTTCCTTCTGAAAGATCATTGTTGATTAGGTCCTATGTATCTTACACTAAGACCTTTGTTGATTAGGTCCCGCTGTTTCTTACAGAAATAGCTTTGTTGACCACACCCTGTGTTTTCCACAGCAAGATCATTGTTGATTTAGTCCTGTTTCCCATCAACAAAAATGATTACTGGCGACTGAGTCTTGTTTTCCATAGCAAGATCATTTTTGGTTAGATCCTGTGTTTCCTGTTCACTGTGTCTTTAAAGTTGTAGTTGTATATAACCACAAAATCTATGAAAATTTGCACAGTAAATGTACGGCAGTATACGATATAACGCCTAATCATTTTCAATTAACATCCATTGTGTTTGTGGAAATGAAGTGCCAACATTGGAGGATAACAAAATAAATCAAGTTATAGAGATATTAATTAATATAATTAGTTATATTTTATTGAATTTTAAGTAAAAACAATTAGCAAGACCAACACTTCACAATTTTGATAGTTTATTTATCTTGAATGAGTCCTGTTTTTCAATTTCTTTCACAAACGATGCTGCACCTACAAGAAGGAAAACAAATGGTGTTAAAATGACATATTATATAAATTATTGCTACAAATTCTTACATTTTGCCAATGAGAAAGCAATATTGTGTTATTTCTCATGAATAACAATTTCTCCAAGTAATTAGATAATATGGATCAATTAATTTCTGTACTGATGATTTCAATCTGTCAATGTAGACCTGGATTCAAAGTTGTAAATGTACATCTGGATCTTATGGTGTATTATGTATCATGGCAATTAAAACATATCGATGAGTATCATGGCATAGAAGTATCCTAACATTATATTAATTTCCCCTAAAATGCACAGACATTTGAGATGCATTTCCATTTTAGCCACTTCATTGACAAATGGGACAAGTTTCCATTTTAGCCAGTCCATTGACATATGGGACATGTTTTGTTATGCATCATAACACTAAACATGTATCAATATGTATCCTAACACTAAACATCTATCAATATGTATCATAACACTAATATGTATCAATATGTATCATAGCACTAATATGTATTAATATGTATCATAGCACTAACATGTATCAATATGTATCATAACACTAAACATGTATCAGTATTATTGGTGGAGGAAGAACCTGGAAAACCCCCGAAAGAACCACCGACCCACGTGAAGCTACTGGCAAGCTTTCTCACAAAACTACATTAGCCGAATCTTAGACTCAAACCCACGCAAACAGAGGTGAGAAGGCAGTGATCCGTAATGGAAAGCACTGTAGACCACTCGGCCACTCAGGGCCCCAAACGTCATTCATAATTACAGTCATAAGGGACAAACATTTGCAAGCAAGATATATAGATTGCAAAAATGTACAAGTATACAAGACAGAAATTTATATAAAGATAGTTGGTTTGACCAAGGGAGATAACTCTGAAATATAGCTTTAGACTTTCAATTTCATGTGTACCAATGAATAAATTAATAAATTGTTTTCATACCCCAGACCCCACCCTGGTTAATCTGGAATGTATATCTGATTAAGATATTGGGCATTATGTCAAATAAAATTAGTGGGAGAAAAAAAAACATGTGAAAATTATATAAAAACTTATTGACTAATGATTGTGGTTGAAAAGTTGAACAGTTTTTCACCACAAGAAAGGCTATGCATGGAGGTCAGTATTGATGGTGGAGGAAGAACCAGGGGAAATCCCAGGAAGAACCATCGCCCCATGAGAAGCTACCAGCAAGTTTTCTCACATACCCGCTGAATGCTAGATCTGAACCCACGCAGACAAAGGATTGCCTTATGAAGTTTAGTACATATATACTTAACAAGCTGCACAGACCTGAATATGGTATCTTTATAGAGACATAAAGATGGTGGGAACACTGAATTGAATACAGGCTAACCTGTCAATAGCGACCACTCAAAGAGAAATGGTAGAACTGGCTGTTGCACATTGGTGACTTCTGTATACAGTTTGACAGTTAAAACAAGTACCACACATCAAATATCAGTCATTACTAATACTATTT
Source organism: Unio pictorum (assembly GCA_030141615.1). NCBI lineage: Eukaryota > Metazoa > Mollusca > Bivalvia > Unionida > Unionidae > Unio > Unio pictorum. The sequence goes on from JARLTB010000316.1 coordinate 3,370,284, forward strand.
TATGATCAAAATTTATGTAGTTGTGCTGTGAAACAAAATCATAATTATAGGTATATATTGAACTCCCTCGGATTTAAATTCCACACATGATTACTTTACCTTGATCACTTTAATCCATACTAGAAATGAAATCACACAAATTGAAAGATATACACCCATCTATGTTCACCGCATGCAAACAAAATCTGCATTAGTCATAAAATAAAAAATACATAGTTTTAGAAATTCACATATTGATATGTTTGAGTTAGTGCCGACATGACAGGATAGGAGTATAAGCAAGATAAGAACTGCTAGCACATTGTTTTACAGAATAATCCATTATCTAAACAATACCTCTCATGAAGAAAATATTAAGTTTGTGTATAAAGAATATTGAATGTAGATGCGCTTTATTGGTCACTAAACACCTTGCTACTCACCACACAAGGCAGATGACTGTTAAATACAGGACATTTATGTAGGAAATTGCCTTGATGACAATTAGAATGGCCATTGTTAACATGTGACTGATAAGTATGGGTGACTGTTAGGACAGGATTTAATAGAGATATTAGGATTTGTGGAGACACCTACATAACAGTGATATAATGTGTTGTGGAGATTCCAAAATCAAGAAGAGGGAAATAAGGAATTGTGTAGACTCCAACATAAAGAAAAGGGAGTTGTGGAGACATCAACCTAAATAGTATAGATGTAAAGTACTGTGAACTCATGAACCCATGCCAATGAGCTGCCAATCTTCTACATACTTCTACTTCTACATCTTCCCATATATTTTTTTTTGTTGCTCCAATTGGCCTGACTGTCATGATTAGGTCCAGGGCATGAGACAGTCCTATCAGCTTGGAAAGTCTGACAGTGTCTCCATCTATAAAAGGCTTATTTGTAAACCAAATGAAAACTGATATATTTTCTATTTTGAGTGGCGTGGTGTGTTATGTTTTATAGCACATAAACACAAATAAGCTATTTGATGCCTAAGCAACTGGAATAAAGTGCCTTGTCCAAGGACACACCACAAAGACTGGTATAATAATTCAATCCCATAATACACCACAAAGACTGGTGTAATAATTCAATCCCTGAGATTTGGATAAAGACCAATAAAAACCTTCCTGAAGAAAATGCCCATCATGGCCAATTCCTCCATGAACCAGAGCTCACACATCTATGCTAAATCCATGACTCTAGCCACTGCATATGTAAACACAGCCATGATGATTGGCATGGATGCCATTTCAAGAGGGCCCTTAAATTAAATCAAAGATTGGTTATCTTTACTACTACCTTTAAAATGTCAATGTTAGAACATGTGAGTCAATTCAAGTTTTTAAATAAAGTAATTACCACACAAACAAAAATATGAAAATTCAATCTCTTGCTATTATACAGTTATTTCCTTTGAAACCTGACCTTTTTGATGCTATCATTACCATAGTTATTTCAGTTGTTGGTGTATCTATGATCATGCTGTAATTATAAGATTTATCAGCTGGATTAGCAGGAAGTGAAGCACTCGAAAAACAATACACATCAGGGAAAACTGCATCACATGGCATGAGGAAAGACATTGTGATCAAACCTGATGTAGGAAACTGCAAAGTAAATGCATCAAGTTTAAGTGAGGTAGAATATTTCTGCAGTAGGGAAATTTAATTTAAGATGTTTACAATCCCCTGTAACAATATCAATCTAGAAATTAACCATTTTCTTTCACGGAAAGTTGAGAATGGCTTATTATATGCTGACACAGGTTATCTAACCTACATGGGTTAAAGACTCTTGATCGAGCAATGTGGGTGTGTGAGAAAGCTTGAAAAATGTTAAAAGTATGGCCAGTGAACTTAAAAATAACTTTCACAATTTGACCAAGTTCAGAAATTATTATATATATATAAGCTGTCATTATCATTGTATTATAATTCCTAAGGACAGCTGAAACTAGGAAATAAACCATCATCAGTCATCAGAGAGAAAAAAATTTCAAACAGGATATGGACATCATAAATGTACAAGTAAACATGACTGAAATAGTTTGTTAGGCCAAGGGAGACAGCCATGAAATATAGCATTATAATCTTTTAATTTCCAATTGATATAAATTGGAAATTATATATATATAAATTAGTCAGACCTTACCCTGGTCAATCTGGAATGTAAATGTTTAGTATAGTAAAGTTCTTGAATATGCTTCAAAAAGTTAAAAGTTTTAAAAAATGTCTGATCATTAACACTGTGATTTGCAGAAAAGGGGATTAAAGAGCTTGCTTTTACAGTCTCATCTTATCCACATGGATTTAAGGCTCTCAATCAAGCAATGTGTGTATGTGAGAAAGCTTGAAAAATGTTAAGAGTATGGCCAGTGAAATTAAAAATAACTTTCAGAATTTGATGAAATTCAGAAATTACTAGATATAAAATGTCATTATCATTGTAATATAATTCTTAAAGATAATGCAAACAAGAAAATAAACTTCATTTCTTATTACAGTCATAAGGGACAAACGTTTTCAAAAAGGTATATGGACATCATAAATGTACAAGTAATCTGGACTGAAATAGCTTGTTAGGCCAAGGGAGACAACTATGTCAGATCATTAACACTGTGGACATTATTTAAAACAAAGTGTAAAAACAAACAAGAATGTGTAGCTTGTACACAAATTAAATTTGCCTGATTAATACATTAGGCAAAAACATGAATATGATTATTGGAACATAGACAGAGTGGAGACACTAATATGAAAACACCAATATGATGGCTTTATTGGAACATAGAGATAGTGGAGACACTAATATGAAAACATGCAATTCTGTCAATAGCATTGGCCAAAAACATCAACATGATAGCTTTATTGGAACAGAGAGATAGTGGAGACACTAATATGAAAACATCAATATGATAGCTTTATTGGAACAGAGAGATAGTGGAGACACTAATATGAAAACATCAATATGATAGCTTTATTGGAACAGAGAGATAGTGGAGACACTAATAAGAAAACATCAATATGATAGCTTTATTGGAACAGAGAGAGAGAGTGGAGACACTAATATGAAAACATCAATATGATAGCTTTATTGGAACAGAGAGATAGTGGTGACGCTAATATGAAAACATCAATATAATGGCTTTATTGGAACATCGAGATAGTGGAGACACTAATATGAAAACATGCAATTCTGTCAATAGCAATCACTGTGTGAAATGGCAAAACAGACCAATGCACATAGTGATTCATGTACACACATTATGAAATTAATTTTTGAACAATTACTATGCAGTGCATTTCAGTCATTATTATTATTATTATTATTATTATTATTATTATTATTATTATTATTATTATATTTGAACTGTAAAACAAAATTATAATTAAAGGCATATACTGCACTCTCCCAAATTTATGTTCCACACATATGATTTTAGGTAGTTTTTAGGATTTCTCATGGTTTTAAAATATTTATGAGGTTTATGACACATTAGTTATATGATTATCCCCATGGTGAGCATACAATTTAGCACAAATCTAAAGTATACTTCAAGTCTGTTCCTACATATAATGTAAATAAAGAAATAGCAAAAAAGCAAAAGTAACTAAAATACCAGATATCTGTCATTTGTATTGCTCATGCATGTCCCAGACTTCTAGGCTAACTGAGCTAAAAATCATGTACACAAGAAAAGCACTTGGTGGAGTTATGGTAGAGCCATTCAATAGTTATTAAAACATTCTTAGGATTTTGATACTTTTCTTTCCTTCATATTTTTTAAGATTAATTGAAGTTTTCTAATGTCAAAATAACATATTAGGTTTTTCAAGGATTTCAATGTCCTCTTCTAACCATGTTTATTCTGCTCACTTTAATCCAGGCTAGAAATTAAATCACACCAACTTTAAAAATATTCTCCCATCTTAGTCTGCTATAAACTAAATAAGCTACAGAGTCAGCTGCTCGGCGCATGCCGATCAAAATGCAGTCAGATAACGTGAGAAGTCTGTGATGATCAGAAAATCACGGAAACTGAAAATGTCAGTTTGTGAGAAGCCTGTGATATTCAGAAAATCAAATACTGAATGACTGCTGAACCTAATAGAAAGGGATTTAACTTGTATCTCTTTCCAAAGACAAATATCTTCTCTAGAGATAGCATCAACTTTCATGTATGAAATGAAGATATTTTACCATACCTGTCACAAAAGGTACTTTTCTGCTGTTATGACACAATTACTTTTTACCCACCACCAACCCTCTACCAAATGATACAAACTACGTTTCTTCTGAAGTTAAAATATTGGCACCTTTGAGTTACAGAGTCAACATGACTAGAGTTGAGAGTATATGCAATATAAGAAATATTTTCACATTGATTCACATGATGATGCCTTCACAGACATGATATTAAAATTAAGTGACCTTGATCCCCATGAAAATGAATGTAATTTGTATATGTTCTCAAAGATGAACATCTTTTATATTTAGAGATGAAGATCTCACTATACTGTCACAGAAAAGATGACTTCCATTTCTGCTGCAATAACACAAGAACCTTTTCCCCACCATCCAGCAAACAAATTGTTTTGACCCTCTACATTAATCATAAAAACTGCCTTGCTTTAATAAAGGCACATCTTGCTCCCCTTGTGTTATGTTGTCAATATGACTTGAATTACGAGTTAAAGCAAAATAAGAAATGTTTTCACATTGATTTACATGATAATCCTTTTTTTAAACAATGCCTTTCTCTCCAAGCAAAGATACAGTCTACGTAGACTGAATGGTCAATTAAGATATACTCTAGTGCCCATGTAAGGCAGGGAGAAACCATTGTCATGTCAGGATACATGTAGCTATTGACCACTGAAGGCAGGCAGCCAATACATACAAACCAATAATATAGGACATTGTGAAGGAATTAAAAGGGTTAATGTGATTGTTTGTTTGTCTGATTAGAATTTTTAACGTAGCTTTAACAATTTTTCAGTCATATCACTACGATGTCTGCAGTGAGGCAGTTTATAGTGATGTCTAGCACTGAGACATCATGCCGCAGACATGTAGCATGATGTCTCACGCAGTCACATTATCCTGACACCAGGCCGACCAGTCCTAACACTAACCTCTTTTTGCTGAGCGTCAAGTGAGGCAGCTGTTAGTATAATTTTTGTAAGTCTTTGGTATGACTCGGCCGCGATCGAACCGATGACCTCCCGCTTCCGGGGCGGACGCTCTAACAACTAGGCCACCGGAGCAGTTGGGCTAATGTGAACAGATGGCTACTGGTAAAGGTGACTGTTAGAACAGGTTTACTGTAATAAGGGATATAACAAGTTGTGGAAAAACAAACTTAAAATAACAGGGATAATAGGAGTTATCAAGACCCAACATAAGTAACAGGGATATAAGGAGTTGTGGTCTGAGACAACAACACAGGGTTACATACAGGTCTATGTGAAGTGAAAATTCTAGGACAGAACCCAGATTTTCAAGTAACAAAATCAAGATATAAGCTAAACTGAGTCTAAAATAGTAAAGTCGAAGAATAAGACAAAATAACTGTACTTGAAAGAAAGCTGGACCTGCTATTAATTCATAAAAACTACAGGTCATACGAAATAAAAAGGGACATAATTCAAGATGAATAATACTTGCACCACAGAAATATATCCAACTAAAAACTGCATGAAGTTAATAAAGGGTGAAATGCAGCAGACAGGTGTGGGAGAGAAATTTCTTATACGGAAAGCAGTATAATTTATTTAGTGCCTTTTGTCACATTTTTGAAGCCAATATCTACAAAACACTCCTATCCAATCATTAGATGACAGGTTTATGTGCTGTTCACTTAAAAATTTGAACACAGATCTTTCGTTTCAAAATGAAATGAATTAAACTGGATCTGCCATTCAATTATAAAAACTACAGGTCATAAAAAATAACAAGGGCCATAATCCAAACTGACAAGATGAATAATACTGGCACCACACAAAGAACGAAACAAAAACTAAAAAAGGCATAAAGTCATTGAAAGATGAAAGAAAGTAAACAGGTTAGGGTAAGAAACTTCTTACATGGAAAGCAGTGCCTTTTGTCACCTTTTTGAAGTCTCTACATTCATCTTTTTCATGACATAATTCCTTAGAGCAACAAGAACCAAGTTTATAGTAAAAGCTCCAACTCTTGCCTTCATTAGTCAGGCCATGATCATATTTTGGTTGTTCCAAAACCTTTGTCATGAGAGTGTTGCATTGGAAATATATAATTACCTGTTGCTTTAACAACAGCACCATTGGTTAGTCACATTTCAAGAACTTCTTTTGCCCCACCTAACCTGCCAGCCTGGATTAGGTCATGGGTACAAGACGGTGCTAACATCTAGAAAGAGGACACCTGGAATAAAAATGAAGAATTATATATATTCGATTCATTGTTTTTTTCAAATTTATAGTGCAGCAACACATGTCAGCTATTTTATGAATTGGCAACTGGAATAAATTAGTTTGCCCAGAACACATCACACAGACTTGTCCAATGCTATTAAAACCCACACCATCAGAGTCATGAATCTTTAAAGCATTCATGACTTATCAAATGCTATTAAATCAGATTAAGCTCTGAAACAATTAAGATTAATGCTTATAGAACATGAGAAAATTATATTTTGAAGATTTTAATTTCAATAAAAGTTTTACAGTGGAGCAGGAAGAAAGACAGATTCCTAATTATATGAATACTGAACTATAGCCGTTTCCTTTTCTGCAAACTTTTGTTCTTTTCCGCCCTTAATTTTGTGAGATGGATGGAAATCTCATCTTATGATAAAATCCAGGGTGAAGCTCTCCAGTCATTTCCACATGACCTTCTTAATACAGGCTATATGCCCATGAAAACTAAATTCTGGATAACTGTTGTTATTCCATACCAAACCTCTGGTGGATGATACACATCAGGGCCGACTCCTCCATGACCCTGAGGTCACATATTAAAGTTAATTCCATGTCTTCAGCCACTGCATATTTTTACAAAGCCATGATGATTGACTTGGATGTCAGCAGCCAAGAAGGATCTGAAATCAGAGAATGGTTACTTTTACTTCATGCTATGGAAATAAGATGTTAGAAATTGAGAGTCAATTCTTTTTATTATATATTGTAATATACTGACTGAAAAGAACTTAAAACTCAGTCTTAGAATTATTTATTATGACCCTGAACCCTTTATCTCTAATTAACAGGGAACTCTTTCAAAACTGTACAAAATATTTCAGAGAGAGCAATGTAGACGTTTACCTTTCATGAATGCTTAATTCTGAAATTTACAAAGTGACTGTCCATTTATATCAAGGATAAGAGATCATTCTTACTTATTATTTCCTTTCAGGATTACAATGAGTTATGTCCCCCTAAGTATCCTAACTGGTTGTTTCAAGGCCAAAACTTATAAATAAGAAAGTGCCTGAATAAAAGAAGTAAAAACAACCTTTTGGAAACAGTCATGAGACTGCATGCCTATGCCAAACTTAAAATTAGTTGCCAAGGTTTCAGATATCATTTTAGGCTAAGCAAAATTTAATGTAAATACATGATTCTGATGCCAAATATATCTGAAAATTTGCAGTCATTATTTAAGTCTTGGATTCTCATGGGTCAATTTTAGGTTAAATTCTTTAACCCAAAACTTTACCAAAATGTGACATGACAATTCCCAAAGATTAAAGATGAATTCAGTTCATCCTATACTGCATGTGCATAGTGCTTTTGATGATACGAACCAAATGCCTTTAATGCACAGACAATGCCTGTGTATAAATACCTCACCGCATGTAAAGCTCTTTACATTATGAAAAGTCTTGTCAGTCAGTGATCTACTAAAAAAGATTCGCACATATAAAGTTATAGAGCTGTCCAGTATCTGGAGTGTCCAGTGTTCACCAAAGGGACTAGAGCATTCAAAGGAATTGAGGTCTATGTGGTTCAAGCTCTAAAGCCATCCACAGGAATTGTAACAATTCATTTTGCTACATGAACAAAAATCTACATTGCTTGCTAGTTGAGTAAACTATATCCATCTTTCCATTATTTCATCATTGGGAATCATTCACACCTTGAATTTGTCTTTTGTAGAATAAATAGTTTTATCTTCTTTATTAAATTTGTGCATTTATTATGTTAATAATCCAATATTCGGATTAAATACATTTATTATGTTAATAATCCAATATTCGGATTAAATACATGCATATGTATTCATAATTAATTTACTCATTCAAGTCATTCATCATTAAACATTGTATTTATATCATCGTCAAAAGTGATCTGTTGTAAATCTGAAAAATCCCACCCGGTTATCTTTTTACAGCAATCACCCAAGGATGTGCCATTTTCTTGAAATAAAAGGTTTTCCGATACAGTCAGATAGCAAGTAATATAAAAAATTCCATGGACCCCATAAAAAAGACAATAACTGATAATCCCAACTTATTATAAAATATTTGATTACTGTTAACTATGTATGTATGTATGTATGTATGTATGTATGTATGTATGTATGTATGTATGTATGTACTAATGCTCTATTTATGTATAAATGTATTCACACAAGTACTTTCTTATGTTCTAAACAGGAAATTAAATGCAATTTAAATGTCATTTGTACACAAGATGCAATACATTTCATTTAGCATCAGAAGTCTGATTGAAAGTATATACAACATTAGCTTTATACAGGCCATTTTATTTTGTATCAACTGAAAGTATATACAACACATTAGCTTTCTACAGGCCATTTTATTTTGTATCAACTGAAAGTCATTTAATCTAGGTTACTTTATTCTCAAATTCTGTTTCTTGGCTTCTGCAAAGTCATTTATTGGTTATTCAAGTTTTGGTAAGTGTGGCAATATTTTCATGAAGGGAATGGTATAATTTATTTAAATTGTAAACACCTCTTCAGACTGCTACTCTCAAATCTGGACAAATTATGTGAGGTGATAATCTGTGATGGACGTTTAGTGTTGATGTTACGTGATTATTGGACAAGTTATGGACATGTGGGTAACGAGATCTGTGTTGTCATGTGACTAGCTTTGCAAATGGCAAGTACCATGTACAATTTCATAAATGCTACAGTTTCGTCTCGTGTATCAGTGGATTAAAAAGAAGTTATGAGTAAGTGGTGGCGAATTCCAACTTAAACTGGGTCTGACCCATCCCTCAAGATAAATATAAACTGAGAAGGGTCAGGGCTCAGGGTTATTCCGGTGTGACAAGTTGTATAAAGCTGTTATATGACGTTATTTTTGACAAATATGAAAGATCATGACGCCATAACACTTTCTATCAAATTCTAAAGAGCAGGTTTGTTATTTTAACTAAATAAATGGGTGTTTGTGACTTGAGCATCAGTCCTCGAAAACTGGTGAGTATCAAAGTCGGCTGTAACCCTGCAGAACATACACCATCTTTGCTTAATCATTTCAAACTGCCTGATATATAATCAATGTCCACATATCACCGTATTCATCTAGCGTGTGTTATTTTGTTTAAATCGAATTATTTACCTTACGTGCGTGATGATTTTGCTCCGAAATCACACTGAATACCCTTCTCATGCGGTGTACGTCGGTGACGTTCTAACGGTGCAAGACCTAATATGTGCTTCTTAGTTTTGCTCTTAACAAACATCAGTAACACGGTATCTGCAGCAAGTAAAGAAAAATATTTTTTATACCATATGAGTAAAAATCGCAGTGATTACAATATGTAAAAAAAATTACTTTCAATTTATTTCAACAGCTTTTGTGGAACTTCATTAAATTTGATGACAAATGAGTTTTATTGAAGGTATATAAGATAATGCGGGTTGCTTGAAGGGATTCGACTCAAAAGTTTCCTAACACTTAAATTCACAATTAAATTGTACTTTTTGGGTACTCTTCTTTTGTTGTTAGACTTCACATTACTGTTAATTTTATTTGTTTATTTGTTTATTTATTTATTAAAATTGTTAAGTTTATTTATTGGCTATATAGGTTTTAATGGAACTTTTGGTAATATTTTTATTTTTACTTTTTCCTTTCCAATTGATTTAAAGCAAAATATAATCCCTAATATTTATTTCGAAATTGTTTCGTCCAACAAGCCATGGATTGAAAGAATGTTGACTAGGCTTTAAATGCAGACAATGAAATGTTGACTAGACATTTAAATGCAGACAAAATTAACCTAAATAGACGGTAATGTTTTGAATAGCATCAACTGAGAGCGACCGCAGGTAAATCCTAGTGAAAGAATTTACTTATTAAAAAAACGTAGTGTTAACGTGTTTAATGAGATGGAAGCGGGACCAGAGTGATGATGGTTAAATCCCTGAAGTGTGTCGGGCAAGGATTGTAGTTTGATGTGCATCTGGCAAGCCACTTTACTGCAGAGCAAAATAATATGAGGTATGTTGCTTCACGGGATTATATTTAGGATGTTAAAAAAACACTTAAATTAACAAATAAAATGTAAATTTGTTATGCTTTTTATTTTTACAATTCTTAGCACAATTAAATATTAGGATAATTTATTTATTTAAAATTGTTTGGTTTATTGTCTTTATAGGTTTAACTCAAATGACTCTGCAAGATACATTCTCTCAAATACCTTTCTCAGTCCTACCAAGGAACATATGTGCTAATACATTAATGTTTGCTAATGAATAACTACACTATGACACTTTTTAATTTTTTTAATCCGAATGTTTTCCAGAAAGTTGGATTTTACTCGAGTATATTTCACATGCTTTATTATATTTTGGCCACTACATTGGCATATGTGACACATTTCAGGCATGTGACTTTTTCGAGCTGAGTCAATCAGTGGGGTCGAAAACGTAGGTGCGGATTATTTGAGTAGGATGTAATTAGAAAATCCGGATTACTGTATAACCGCTGTAGATATTGTAAACCAGCATCAATAGTAATATATTTCTATTCTGTGTAAGTTAAAAACAAGAGTACATTTTTCTCGTTGTTGGTAGGGGATGGTATATTCATCGAAAAAGAGAAGAAATTATTTGGTTACTCCTTAGAACATATCTCGATATATATATATATATATATATATATATATATATATATATATATATATATATATATATATATATATAAAAATATATATATATATATATATATATATATATATATATATATATATATATATATATATATATATATATATATATATATATATGGGTACAACACCTAGGGTGAATATTTGTTTTTCTAGTTAAGCAGCTGAAGTAACGTGTCTCTCGTCGTAGATTGCTTGCGGAGATAGACACTAGAAGCACGGTATACACGGGTATTTCACCCTGACTAATACTCACTCTCCTGTGTATTTAAGGCAAATCTTTTGCTTAACTGATACACTCGTCTTGGATCTTTCTCAAGCAGAGAACGTTGTCCATTTATGTAATCTAGCCATATGGGTAAGTGTTATATTTCTAATTTATTTGATATGTAAAGCATATTCAGTTTTATGTCGTATCGTGAACTTTAAGTTACTGTTTATATCAAGCCCAGACTGAGATGTAGTATATATTCTGTCAAACAATTTAGTGAACCGGTCAAGCTTTTAACACGCCCACACATGACCAGAAAGACATATCAGCGAGATCAGTTTAAGGCTTATTATAGTACATACAAAGTTATATCTCACTATTAAATTAGAAATTAAAGGGATATACTTCATAATGGCGACTGCTATAACACATACTGAAGACGAACCAACATGTCCTATTTGTATGGGATTATTCAATGTACCAAGACAGCTGCCATGTGCCCACACATTCTGTCAGAGTTGTCTACATTCATACATCACAAGCAAGGCTTTAGAACACGAGAAAAAGAGATGCATAGAGTGTCCGGTCTGTAGAAAAACAGCAGGTCATTTTAAAGGGAATAAATCAACAAGTGAATGGGCGTCGCTCTTTCCAGTCGATACTGTGATACAATCCATATTGCCGATGAAATCGAAAGTACATCGTGTATGTGATGCTTGTTCGTCTGGCGGCCTCTCTGTCGCAGCTACAGGATTCTGTGCAGTATGCGAGGAAGCAATGTGTGATACCTGCATAAGCGTTCACAGAAAACAAAAAATATCCAAAGCTCACTCTGTTCTTACAATGGAAGAGTTATTGAACAATCCACAAAATGTGATGAAATTTGCTGAAGGTTTTACATGTTTTGATCACGACGATGAAGATTTGAAATTTTACTGCAATAATCACAAGATTGCCTGTTGTGGAATTTGCTTTTTACAAAGTCATAAAACGTTTTCTGATGTGAGACAGATGAAGGAGGCACTCCCTGCTTTGCTTCGTGAAACCAAACCAAGTGAAATAATTGAAGAGTTGAAGAAACTGGAAACTCATTTAAATAGGTTTATCGATATAACTGAGTCTAACATGAATGATCTAGAGTCCCAAGTTAATGGACTGAATGATCAAATCAAAGAAATGAGAAAAAAAATCAACACAGCGTTGGACGAATTAGAGATGAAAGTGAAGATGGAGGGAAGGAGAATCCACAAAGAAGTTGCTATTAGGACACAAGACGAGAACCATCGATGCTTGTCACTCATTCATGCCATAAGAAATTCTCAACTTCTGTGTGAAACAGTCCAGAAATATGGAATTGATATACAAAAATTTCTGACTGCAGAAAAAATTAAGTCACAACTACCTTTATATTACTCTCAAATCCGAGAAAAGTTTGAGAGGACAGACACACTGACAGTGCAGGTGAAATTCACTCCACGGTTACAATCTATTATATCACTCTCATCATCCGATATTGTAAAACTTGTGACCATGACTAGCTCAATTCTGTCTATACCTGGTTTGAGGAAAGCAATAAAAGAATGCAAGGTTGAGGAAGTTGAAATATTTGATGTAAATGTCAGTGAAGGGGTCAGTAAAAATGAACCATATTATAGCGGCATTAGTATTCTACCTAGAGACAGGGTGATGCTTGTTGATCATTGCAATAGTGTGTGCATTCTTCTCAACAATTCACATAAAGTTGTTACGACATACAAACTCACAGGAACGCCTCATGACATTTGTGTGATGGGTGATGAGGAAGTGGCTGTGACTGGGTATGATCAAAATAAAATTCAGATTCTATCAGTCAGGAATGATGTCATCAGTCCAGTCAGAACAATAGAAACTAAATACGAGTGCGGGGGAATTGCAGCAGCTGTGAAGGGAGAGATGGTTGTGGTTGGAGACTGTGGTAATAACGAGTATTGCTGGAGTCTGATCAGAGATGGGAGAGGGGTCAATTATTCTGATAAGTATGACTCTTCATCTGGATATTTAAACTACACAGCCCTGAATAACTCTAAAACAAGAGTCTTTGTTACTGTGCCTGATAAAAATTCCCTTCACTGTTTCAATAATGAAGGCAAGAAGCAGTATACCTACAGTCCAGACAACCTGAAATGTCCTTTAGGAGTAGCTGTGGACAGAGATGACAACATCTATGTTGTTGGAGGTCGTTCTCATAACATTCATCAGTTATCACCAGAAGCGTGCCTAATACAGGTCAAAACTACAGGAGTCCCACATTATCCAAGGACAATCGGTTTTGATAACAGTAGAGATACTTTTATTATTACAAACGTTTCTGAACACCAAAAGATATACATTTACCAACTGAAATAAAACTTTAAAACCAGAAATCTAATCATCATAGATCATATGATAAATGTCTTTTGTATAAATAGATAATGGAGGTTTCTTTGAAGGTTCAAATAATCTCAATAATGTCAGATGATTTGTCACTTATAATGCAATAATATTATGGGTAGTTTTATAAATGAGCCTCATAGATGATCATTTTTCTTAATGATAAGAGGATAACATACGTGTATTTAAGGACACTCTGAAACGTCTCCCCCTTTTGTTTATATCATATCGTTTTCCTTACTGGCAATATTTGATAACTATATAAAGGAATGAGAAGAGTATTTTTGCACTTGAAGTCTTATATTGGTGTCATGGATGGTAACCCTACAAGAACACTCAAAATTATGAGATATGTTTGGGGCTTGAGTCTTAATGCTGTTAGAATTGAATATTATTTCTTCAAATAGCATTCTATTAGTACATGATTGATTGCTAATTGACCTAAATTAGAAGGTCCCAAGAACAGAGATTTCAAGACATTAAAATAATAGAAGTAACGAAATTGATAATTGACAGTATTGATGGGTACTGTGAAACTTCTAACCATAGTTGTATATAATTATTATATCCTATCCTTACCGACTAAATGACTATATAAACTTCTAACCATTGTTGTATATAATTATTTCCTATCCTTACAGACTAAATGACTATATAACAGAAAGAGAAGAATAGTATTTTTCAGATTCTTCTCTGAATTTCATACCAATAATGAGAAGAGAATTGTTACCATATGAATGAAACACAATAGAATAACGTTTGGTCATTCATGGTGTGGAATGGTTACCAAATCAAAATTATAAAGTGAAACCAGAAACTATAATTTGTAATTTCATGCACCTTTAAGAAAGAGGTGGTTGGGGACTGTGGTAATAAGAAGGGTTGTTGGAGTCTGATCAGAGAGTGGAGAGAGGTCAATTATTCTGATAAGTAAGACTCATCATCTGGAGCCTCAATTATTATGATCAGAGAAAAGTACGAGAGGACAAACATGGTGACAGTGAAGATGAAATTCACTCCACTATTATAGCACTCTCATCATCTGATATCGGAAAACTTGTGACCATGAATGGCTCAACTCTTTTATACCTGGTTTGAAGAAACCAACAAAGTAATGCAAGGTTGAGAAAGTTGAAACATTTGATGTAAATGTCTGTGAAAATGAACCATATTATAGCGGCTTTATTATTCTCCCTAGACAGCGTGATGCCTTTTGATTGCATTCTCCTTAACAATTCACATCAAGTAGTTACAACATACAAACTCACAGAAAAGCCTGATGCCATTTGTGTGGTGGGTGATGACGAAGTGGCTGTATCTGTGTATGATAAAAAGAAAATTCAGATTCTATCAGTCAGCGATGATGTCATCAGTTCAGTCACAACAATAACAACTAAACATAAGTGTTCTGGAATTGCAACGGCTGGGAAGGGAGAGATGGTTGTGGTTGGAGACTGTGGTAATAACAAGTATTGCTGGAGTCTGATCAGAGATGGGAGAGAGGTCAATTATTCTGATCAGTATGACTCATTATCTGGATACTTAAACTAAATAGCACTGAATAACTCTAAAAAACGAGTCTATGTTATTGTGCCTGATAAAAATTCCCTTCTGTGTTTCAATATGGAAGGCAAGAAGCAGTATACCTACAGTCCAGACAACCTCAAATGGCCTATAGTAGCTGTGGACAGGGATGACAACATCTATGTTGTTGGATATGCTTCTCATAGCATTCATCAGTTGCCACCAGAAGGCTGCATAATACAAGTCATAACTACAGGAGTCCCACAGAATCCAAGGGCAACCCATTTTGACAACAGTAAAGATACTTTTATCATTACAAACTCTTCTGAAACCTAAAAGCTACATTTACCAACTGAAATAAAACTTAGAAACTGAAAATCGAATCATCATATATTCTATGACAAATGTCTTTTGCAGATAGTCGAGGCTTCTTTGAAGCTGCACTTGAACTTCTCCCCCTTTTCCTTACTGGCAATCTTAGATAACTATAAGAAGGAAAGAGGAGAATGGTATTTTTCAGATTCTACTCAGAATTTCATACCTAAATAAAATGAGAATATTATTGATACCATATAAAATGAAACACAAAGTTGTTATTATTGGTGGTGAATAATTACTAAATCAATATTATAAAGTAAAATAAGAAATTAAAATCCTTCATTTCATGCACCTATAAGGTAAATAAGGAATATTTTCTTACTAAAAAAATAATGAAACCAATAAAAGGTTTGTATTATTTACAATATTGGTGGAAAATCAAACATAAAATTAATTGCACAAAAAGTGGATTAAAATACAGGCAATAGTTTCTATGGGTTGTCATAAATTGCTGCTTGGATTAACCTCAGAATTTGAAATCTAACTAATTTGTAGGAACAAATTACACGCCTTTTTGACAATTAACAATACATTTTCAAATGAAACTTTTGTTTTTGTCTTACCTTTATTGCATGACATCTATTATTAGATTAATAATGCTAAATTAATTCCATGAGAAATAAATATTTAAATCTTTAAATCTACGTATTTCTATTGTATTATTTACAAAACATCACTTGTCAAATATTAAATATTCCTTGATGAACATGCATATTGATTACACATAATTTTTCCATTTCTTCTCAACCTATTGCTATAATTTAGTCCCCTCTAATGGTACTGCTTCTACTATTACTGCTTTGTAGTCATTTTTAATGGTAAAACTAGGATTACCACTCCTACTATTATTACTATCTGGACAGTGCATAAAATAAAAGCAAAACAATTCAAATTAAAATATACATTTATAAAATTCTTTCATATTTTTTAAATTCTCTTTGTAAGTAGATGTAGTAATGGCTCCTTTCTGAAATATCCTTCCATTGGTAAATGTTTCATTTTGACTGCCTGGCAAATTTATTTTATATTTGCAACAATGTGTGTACTAAAACGAAACTGGTCAAGAACCATCTCTTCATTGCCTTGAAAAATAAAATGACCATATGCATGAGGTCTGTCTAAATGTTTCATTAGTACACTAGTATGCTGCGATAAACATGACATTGCTGTATGGGCCAACGTCTGAGGCTTGTCTAACCTAATATGCCTCTATATAACTGCTAGAAAACATATGAATAGCTTTATGACTATGACATCTCTAATTTAAGGGGATCTGTCCCCTCTTCCTCTTAATACTTGTGAACCACTGGATGCCCTATGTCTGTGACCTTTCAAAGTCTTGTAACTGGTTCTTCAGAGAACTAGTTGTCTAATTTTTGACCTATACTAGAATCCTGTTTAAATCTTGCACGGACCTCTCTTCCAATGAAACATACAAGTAAAAACTGGATGGCCCTGTGTCTGAGACATGTCAACATCATTATTTGGGTCCCTCTCCCAGAAAACAATGTCCGAGGCTTAGCTAAGTTTTATATGGGTCCCGCTCACAGACGACAAATGCCAGAGGCCTAGACAAGTTTTATATTAGGCCCATCATAATTTTGATAGTTACTTATAAACATATGTCTGACTCCTGTCTTCTAATTAAACATAAAAGTGAAATCTGCATGGCTCTATGTCTGTGGCATGTCTACATCATTGTTTAGGTCTCTCTCCGAAAAACATGCCTAAGTCCTAGCTAAGTTTTATATGGGATCGGCTCCTAGCCAAAAATGCCAGAGGGCTAGATACGTTTTGTATAGGCTTCTCATTATTCTGAGAAATACTTGTGACTATAGGATGGCCCTATGCCTGTTTATATCTCTTCCACTAGTTGTCAAAATAGATGAATATATGCCTTAAGCCTGTCTAATAGTATTTAGACCTCTCTTATGAGAACTACTTCTTAAAGCTTCTACTTAATGTTAATTCATGTGTGCAATCATAGTTTCCAACACAAAGATTATGTCCTTTGATTCCGCTAGAAAGATAATTACTTATTGGGTCCTGTTTCCTGCCAAAAGATCCTTGTTGGGTCCTATGTTTCCTACAGAAAACCCATTGTTGATTGAGTTACAAATGTTTAAATGCTCCATTCACAATATAATGTCATCTTTGATGCACAATTTAATGTATGTCAAAAGACATTGATCATGTGGAAACTATAACCCAATGTCTCATCTTTTCCTGAGACTATTACTGGTAAACCATGTTAGCATGGAAGATAGTAGCCAATCATTTTCACCAATTGTTATGTTTCTGAAAATTGTAGGATAACAAAATAATTAAAGTTAAGATGATAAGTTGCATTGTATTGCATTTTGAAGTAAAAACAATTCACAAAACCAAACGTTTACAATTTTGATTTATTTATTTTCAATGACCCATGTTTTCCAATGCCTTTCACAAACGGTGCTGCCCCTACAAGAAGGAAAAATATGGTGTTAAAATAACATATCATATAAGTTATTGCTACAAATTCTGACATTCTGTCGATGAGAAGCAATATTGCTATTTTCTCATGTATAACAATTTATCCATGTAAATAAGAAATTCTGGATCAATCATATTTGCTGTACTGATGATTTAATCTGTCAGTGTAGAACTGGACTCTAGGTTGTAAATGTAAAGCTGGATCTTATGGTTCCTTGTGTATCATAAAGCTTAAAATGTATCAATAAGTTCTGTACTGTACTGTTTTTAATTTTTATATCCAAAATCTCTGATATATTATGGCAGTTTCATAATTACAATATTTCTTTTAATATTATTTGTTTTCACATAGTTTAACAACAACTGCAGGGAATACTGGATTCTTAGAAAATTGATACAATACCTGGCACAGCTTCATCTTAGATCACTTTCTTGCCATTTTCGAATTCAAATACAGAGCTGCAGTCCACAACTCTGCATCAAATGCTGAATAGTAGGCATACATCCTGTCTAATTCATACATTGCACAGGAAATTTTAGATACCTCTTGTGTCCGCTGAATGGATTGTCCAAGAGTTGTGAATAAAAAAGGGACAATGAAAATAAAATAGCATTAACCAAATGTCTGAATATTGCACAGAGTTGAGTCATTATATGGGATAATTAGCAACCAATGGGTATTATGACTAAAACTATTGTGAACTCATAAATGAGTAAACTCTCTGGAAATGGAAACAAATGTGTCCTGAAAACTGAAGAATCACAATAACATTTGCACAAATCCACAAAGAAAAAAGTACACATTTATATTCATGGAAATTCATAACTAGAATTTCCACAATTTGATTAAACTCAGATATGACCAGATACAGTCAATAGATTTGATGTCATTATATATTTATTTCAAGATTGCTGAAAGAAGGAAATAAACTTCAATCGTAATTAGTCACAAGGGACAAAGATTTGCCAACAAGATATATAGATTACAAAAATGTACAAGTATACACGACATAAATGTATACGAATAACTCTCAAATATAGTCTAGACTTTCGATTTCATGTATACCAATGTATAAATTGACAGATTGGTTTCAGACCCCACCCTTGTTAATTTAGACTGTATATCTGATTAAGTCAATGGCTATTATGTAAAACAAAATTAGTGTGAAAAAAAAATACAAGAAATGTTCACATTATACAGTAAATATTGCCTAGGTTGTTGAGTTTAACACTTTTCAGCACAAGATAGGCAATACCTTATGAAGTATATAAATACATAATCAGCTGCAGAGACCTGAATACGGTATCTTTATTGGGACATAAAGATAGTGTAAACACTGATATGAATACAGGCAAACTTGTCAATAGCAATCACTCATGGGTAAACGGTAGAACTGGCACATAGATGACTGCTGTATACAGTTTGACCATTAAACAAATACCACATATCAAATATCAGTCATTACTATTATTATTTTATTATCAAGATTTATTTATTTGTGCTATGAAACAAAATCATAATTACAGATATATATTGTACTCTCTTGGATTTATATTTTGCATAGGATTACTTTATCTTGCTCACTTTAATCCATGCTAGGAATGAAATCACACCAATTTAAATATTTACACCCATCAGTGTTTGTTCACCCTATGCAAACAATATCTGCATTAGTCATGTGATAAAACCTACTTTGCTTTCAAAATTAGCATATTGATGCCTTGAGTTATAACCTTGACATGACTGGAGTTATGAGCATAAGCAATATAAGAGCTGTTAGCATAGATTTACAGGAAAATCCCTTATCTTAACAATACCCTTCTCATGAAGCAAAAAGTTAAGTTTGTGTATAATGAATGTAAATACACTTTATGGACCACTAAACACCTTGCTATCAACACACAAAGCAGATGACTATTAAATACAGGACATTTATTTAGGAAATTGCCTGCCTGAAAATTAGAATGGCCACTGTGAGTTGTGTAGACTTCATCATAAACAAAAATGGATATAAGAAGTAGTGTAGACTCCAACATAAACAAAAGGAATATAAGGAGTTGTGGAAACATCATCATAATAAATAATAGAGATGTAAGGAGTTGTGAAGATGCCAAAATATGTTCGTTGTGGTTTGTTGTCTTAAATCAGAGCAACACATGTAGGGTATTTAGAGTCAAGACAATTAAAAGTGCCATGCCCATAGACACAAAAACAGCTGCCACAGCTATTTTATGTCCCCAAACCATTAGAGGCTCTTTCCTTTGGGACACCAAATAGATGCCCCCTATTTATGAATACTATAAAAAGTGTTTATGTATGAGTATGCTCCCCCTGATGTGTAGTTTGTGGGAATTTTATTTTCCATTTAGTTTAATCTTACATTTATTGTTTTCCCAAGCAGCAGAGAGGGCGAATCGGACAACTTTATAGAAGGGTCTATTTGGCAAACCAAGGTTTCCTCCAAAATCGAAAAGATAGTTTTACCTCCATAGCTAAAGAGGAGAGGGCGAGTCGGACAACTTTATAGAAGCGTCTATTTGGCAAACCAAGGCTTCCACCAAAATCGAAAAAAGTTTCTTTTGGAGACGCAGAGTTGTTGTCGCACCCTCTCTGCTGCTATGGGGGTAAAATCTTTTTACGATTTCACAAACAGACTAATTTGTCAAACCTCACCCCGTAAATCAATCAGATTATCAGACTGGTCAGTGAGTTTGAAATTAATTCTCGTTAACGAATCATTATGACATCGCATATAGACTGGATTAGTTGTTTATTCAATGATTAGAAACCCTGGTGGAGCTGTTGGTGCAAATGAGTATAAAATATATCCTTGTTGAGCTTGATTTGATCTTTCGAGATTTATTTGGTAACTTCCTTTGATAACATCACATGCTAAATTCACTGCAATCACAGAGGATATATCGACGTTTTGAGGACCGATATGACGCCCACCACCATCTGGGTCATTATTATGTTTGAAGATTTTTGTTTGTGATTGTGGTATTTTCTTCCATTCGGCGAGTATCGGAGAAAAGTCTTGTTGAATAAGATCATTAACATAATTTTTTAGTTCATTTGCGTTATACCCAGGAAACTTGAAATCGGGTAAATTAGCTTCTGTGATATTGTAACCAGTTAGTAATTTTTGTTTATCTCCGTTCTTGTCATTAATTATTATCTGAACTATTCGTTTGTTGATATATTCCATGTCGGATACAAGCTGATTTAATATCCTAATATGCGCTATAATCTCATCACGTGGTCTTGTTATATCAGAGAGATGCTCCTGGAAACTCTGTCGTAGTCTCTCTAGTTGTGTTTTATGTAATTGATTAATCTCTTTTAAATAATGAATGACATTATTTAGAGTGAATACAATGGCAATGGATGAATCAGGAGTTTTCTCAAAACTAAATTCCCATTGCATGGTATTGTTATCAAGAAACGTAGATATATCGGTTAATTTTGCATTTTTTATACCAGGCAAATAATTTATATATGAAGGAGCAATTTCGTGGTATGATTGTACATCTGTGACATAATCAGATTTGTGTGGTTCTGGTGGTATTTGATAAGATGTCCGAGGTGGGATTTCAGGCCAACCCAGTATTGTCCTTATAGAGATCTGATAGATATCTACGGTATATCCGGGTAAGTTTATCTCAATCGCGAATGATAACGTCGGTTCGTGAACTGTAATAGCGATTTTCGATTCTTTTCCAGTAATGGATTTTATTCTGCGCTGTAATTCGTTATTGATTTGTTCGATTTGGTAGGACCCAGATGGTATGGAAACAACGTTCCAGTCAGGAGTCCGGTCTTGTTTATTCTTACTCGCAAACACCAGGGACTTATTCGTTGAGGTTATTGATATGCTGGTTTTCACCGGTGTGGTATTTTCCGCTTTTCGTTGAAGTAGTTCTTGTGATGTTGCCTTTGTTATTAAACTCTTGTTGTTTTTCTAATTTTGACATCACGGAATCACACATCGCTGAAAACTCAATATCAGATATTAATGTGTCATCGAGTGACGACGATAATTGGGAGTACGCGGTTCACACAACATGGAACTTAACTACGTAATCCTGCAGTTTATGCTGGCTGCATGATGATATTTATTTTGTTATTATTGAAATAATTTCCGCGATTTTTGTCGTCGCTGATATACAAATTGGAACAGCTATCGGAGCAATCATTGTCACCGAGGAGAGTATTATACCGGCTCCGGTGATTACACCTGATACCGAGTACACGGTAATATCAACTGCGGTAATTCTTCGTCAGTATTTTTTTTCTTTTTGTTTGGTACTCCTCAGTAAGTGTTTTGAGTTTAGTTTGAAATTCTCTGACCTGATCATAGCGATAGTGCTGTGACGTTGCCAATGATGACATTGTATTTATCATAATATTTAAAATTGTTGGCGTTAAATTCGCTAGTGTTAAATTCACCAGCGAATTCAATTCAGTTGTTTACTTAAATCCGCTACGAATTCCACATACCATGTTATTGAAACCATAGCCAAATTATTATCAGTGGATATTATTGTGAATCGTTCAGGTGTTCCTTTATCGATGATCGTTGATATCATATTGTTGAGCCCAGATTAACTCGTTGATGAAATATTAAATTGAGTCGGCGACACAAGTGTTAATCGATAAATACCTTTGGCGACCGCGTTGATATTTCGTATATTAGTGGATGGTGTCCACGCAAATGATCCGTGTTAAATCGTGTATACTACGTTGTTGGTTTTCTCATGAGGACTCTTTGTTTTTTCAAGTGTTTCTATCATCCGCGGTAAATCATCTTTGATTCCCTCGAAGGTGTTTTTGATCTCATCGATGGATTTTCTAATATCCGGGAGTTTTATGTCGAGTATATCTAATGAGATGCTCTCAAAGAATTTCTCAATGAGATTTGTACGAAAATTTGAAAACTTCTCAACATGATCTCCATACCTAGATTGGAGTTTTGCTAATTCTAACGGTTTTTACGTCTGAGATTTTCAATGTGGGATGAATACGTGGAATCCCAAAGAAATTATTTATCGAGGTTTCGATATTATCAATTATGCTCTGTTGTAATTATATGGTCATTCAGTTTTTGTTGGGAGTCCACAATAGTTGAAATGAGGACGCCCGGTTTGAGTTTACCCTGATCGGAAAACAATGCGATAGTATCTTCTACTGCGTCGCGTCGTTTCGTCAAAATGTCATCAAGGGAAACATTTTTGACATCAAGTTGGTTACTTATTCCTTATTCCTTATTCCTGATTGAATAAGGAATAAGTAACCAGTTACCGATTGAATAAGGAATAAGTAACCAGTTACTTATTCCCAATTCATTTTTTTCTACATGCATTTATTTGCTTATGGCTTATTCACATCCTGTTGGTTTTCATAATACGTAATACATGGTTCACTGGATGTGAATAAGGAATAAGTATCAAAATGTGTGTAAAACTGGTTGAATCGGGAATAAGTAACTGGTTACTTATTCAATCGGGAATAAGTAACGGGTTACTTATTCCTTATTGAATCGGGAATAAGGAATACGCAACTAACTTGATTTCGCTGGTTTTCATAATTGCCTACTTTCTGCCTGATGGTGTTAGGCACTCCTTCATTTGTGATGTGGTCCATGTAAGAAATGGCAAGGATGGTTCTATAGCATCTCATTTCAAGTGCCTGAATTCTTCGTTGTAATTCTGCTGTCAGGGTCCAGTCCTCGCATGAATACAAACAAATGGAGATGACTAGTGCACTCAATAGTCTGATTTTAGTTTTCATACAAAAATTCTTGTCTCTACAGATGGGTCCTAGCATTGACTTAGCTGCCATTGTTTGTGCGGCTCGTGACCAAATTTCATACATACATACATACATACATACATACATACATACATACATACATACATACATACATACATACATACATACATACATACATACATACATACATACATACATATCTCCCTATTCCATGCCACGATATTTTGTAAGATCCCGGTTTGCTTGAGTAGAAAAAGAGCCTTTTTTTCTCAAGGCCGAGCTTCCGGTGGGTAGTACTTTAAGATGATGTTAGTTTCAGTTTGGAAAATGTGTGTTCCGATTATGCTAAGGTATCTCACGCGCAGCATTTATTTCCAGCTCCAGTTACAGTTTCATCATTAAACAGAATAAGTCGATAGGCCAAATGATATTGTAATGTGTAACATTCCATTCAGACGGCCGTTTTCACTTGTATATTGCTAGGGAAAATTATAATAAAAGCTTAAAAATGAAAGCATATATGCTTCATATTTTGTACCATAATTTATATATATATATATATATATATACATACATATATATATATACATAAATTACACAATGTTTCTACATAATCGACATTAAATTTGACACTATAAAATCTCCAAACTGAATCAAATTGTATAATAAACTTTAAACTGATTTATTACATGATATCTATTCAATTTAAATGCTTTATAATTATTATATAATTCTTTCTAAAGCATCTGCTATTTCCCACCACAAATCTCAAGGATACTAGATTTTGTTTTCCATTCATATTACGTTACTATGTTGCAATGTGTTAGAGCCAATTTAATATTTTAAGCTGTGTCTTTAATAATATAATTAATTTGACCCTAATATGATGTATTACAATGTTGTACGTTATCAATTAAACAAACAAGGCAATTATTTATTATCAAGAATCTGATATTGTTCTAACAAAACCTGTGTTGATGTAAAGTCACTATGCGATATTGAAAGGAACATTCTATCTCACCTATATTATTTATTTTGAAAAATAAAAACATTTAATTCTCTGGTCTGTTCGATATATAACACACAGGGTGTTACAATATCATTAATCACCGGATATAAACTTAATTTTAAACGGTCAACATATATCCTAATGTTCCAGATATATGTCAGGTTGCGGGTTATGAGCGTTTTTCGTATAATATTGTATAAGCCCCATTTGTCAAAAGGTAAGTGTTAAGTTCCACTTGTCAAGGGGTATTGTACAACATATAATAATAATAACTGTAACCCACTCCGTTTTGATACTTGTTATCTAAGAGATGACCGCCATCGATATAATTGCGCGGTTCTAGTAGGAGAGTAGATATGGTAAACTGAACAGGTATATTGAACAAACAACTCCTAACCCCCGTAAAGATAAATAAACAATTTAATGAATTACATACACAATTACTAAACTTCCGTTCATTAGGAATAACCTCGGTTTAGAATAAAATTTCACTGAATTACAATACGATTTGAAATAGATTTAAACAAATTAGCCGTTCTATTACTGATAGTTTAAAATCATCATAGGATCGAGTGGTACAATCGAAGTCAATGACTTGTTCGATTTTCATAACCTGTTATTCTGTTCAATAAATATCGTTTCAAGAAGTCGCTGTCTCGTCCAATTTCTAGTTACTCTGCACTCGTGGATGTTTCCGCTTGATTCCGGACTTGTCCACTGTCTCATGCGTACACTGCAATTTCCGTCTCTCCCATTTTCTTTTCCCAAAGTTGACGTCGCTATTCCCGTAACTTCAAGATCTTCCCAAAAAGCTATTTTCTTCTTTTCAAAAGAAAATTAAAACAGCATATGTCTCTCGTTACAATGGTTACAGTTGAGACTGTCCATTACTCCTGGTTCGAGCATTCAGATATTTCTGTCAGTGATAACAACTTTTCGGCTAGTATCATGTCCTCAAAAGACGGTAGTTAAACAAATTGTTTATACGTTTTGCCTTGACCTAATGCATTAACGTACGCGCACAACACAGTGAGGCGCTAAATCGTATACACTGTCTCTAAATTATCTATGAAATCAAACTTCGGTGAATTCACATGTATTCTTGTAACCCCTACTAACGTAATACATTTAATTCTTAGAACACAATCATTATACAAAACAATATGATAAATTGAAGCATTAACGTAACACACCCTATTCATACTCAGCATAGTGTGTTTAGGACATACATTAACACTACGTCATTCTTAATTAAGAATTAAGGTAAGAATTCCAATTCATAATTTACAAGTACATTATCATACAAATGTATCAAATGAATGCATGCAAGTACGTCCGATTCATAATACAAAACAAATTATTATACAAATGTATCAAATTAAATCAGTTATACAAATGTATCAAATGAAATCATGCAGACCTGTAAACTAAGCAAACGTCATATAAATTGCATCAACAATATACATGGAATTGTGACAGTACCTTTGTTTTTGGTGTGTCACTCATCCGTGGTTTTGGCGGTTTTCGAAAACGCATCCTTACGAATGTATTTCTTTCAAATAACATCCTTACTCAATAATTATACCACTGGCTCTCTTACAGAGCAATGTCAAGACTAACTTTTAACTTAGCTAGTGCGATATTATGTTCTAAAGAAAACACCCCCCTTATTTTCGTGATCAATCAGAATCAAAATGCATTTTCTCCCGCTTTCTCTTAAGTCGCTTACGTCATGGTCAATATGACATGCTTGGTTTTAAGTAACAGAATCTCTGTATTTTCTCAATTTTGACACTTTCCGTGTGAAATGAAACTACAAAATGTCGCCAGCGGTCAGTCGGCTGCTGAATAAACAACGTTTAATTAGTACAAAGGTCACATCCTGCTATACAGATCAATATTTGGCATAGCGTGTCATCATAAATCTAACTAATGACTATCTGGCCTCACTAAATTGCTTCTTAAAAGATCGACTTCAATTTGCCACTTCGCAATATACCTGCAGCATAATATACATTTTGAAGAGTTTAGGTTATCGTGAACCTTATTTTAACTATGTTCATTCTAACAACACTTAATAATATACTATTTCTCTTTAAGTTACTGTAATCAATATTTTGTTCTACTGTTTCAGTGTATACGTGTTTAGTTTAATTTACATTAATACTATCGGATCGGTTTAATATTTAAAATTGAAGATATATTGTTTAAGTTACTCTAATGCGATCCGATTAAATTGCTGTTTCAGTATATACATTTAATGTGAAATCAAATATCATTCAATTAGGAAATGAAATATAATAAAAAAAGATGTACAGAAATATAATTAAAAATTTTTGAATATTCAAGTATTATTTATTTTGTATTTATTCAACCATATACACAATTTGTTATTTATCTACATCACGTCTCTGACTAAAGTATTTTTATGTTATCTGTATCTGCCTGGGGTTTGTACCTTATTTGTCATTGTACTGGTTGACTCGACAGAAATAGTGTTGCATGAATGATAATCCAGACAATGGGCATACAAAGTCCACTGATAACATGAATTTAACTCACATGATATGGGATTCCACGTGTGCGTTACGTGCGTTGATGTAGCATACTATATACAGGATGCGACCTTCACTTAGTTTATTCTTAAACGACGCGTGTACTTGTATTCCCTTGTTTGACCCAGTGAATTTGATTTTATCTATATGTACACCATAGTGCATTTTTACAAAGAACCAACACGAGAAAGTTATAATCGATTTTACAAGGTGTTATATAAATATCCAATAATTATAAAATTTGTCCTATAGCTCAAGCTTGGAAGTTTGAGTTCATTCTAATGGTTATATTCGAACAACCTTATTTCCAGACTTTGTTTAACTTTAAATACACCAGAACCATCAAGTTAAATCAAATCACTGTTTTTGTGTGTTTTTCAAACAGGCAGTTCTATCCCATTACCTGGTACTATAGAGTTTCACTTCACGTGCTAATATTTACGTTTAAACAAACTAATCAACCGTCCGCGATGCAAAGAAGGGCAGATTGTTATACTGTACAGGAAAAGTCGTTCAAAAATTTGAGCATGACATATGATCCGCACTCTTTTAATAGGTTGCATTACGGAATTCGCTCGGATTTAGTTGCAACATTGTAATATCTGGCGGCAGCCAATCAAACAATTAAACATCATACATATAATCACATTTAGTAAATACTTCAATGTCAAATATGGAGTCGTATTGGTTAAATAATTTTCATACTTTATCATTTCTATATTTACCCATGTGAAAAATATATCCGTATTTCTTCACATGTGTAAAATATATTCTAATATTTTGACATGTCACATATATATTCATATATTTTGACATGTCAAAATATTAGATTCGCCATCATGCCTTGCGAAAATTGACTGTGTGAGCCTACAAAATGTGAAACTACAATATAAAACGAGGTTTTTATCTGACATCTACAATGGTAAATGATTCCTGTAAACTATTTGTACACTGCATTTTGTGGAGGTCACCGTGGCACGTAAACAATAATCTGTTCTGCCTGGGTCATGAATTTAATGTTACCAATGTGAATTGCGGTAAATTGACAAGGTGTAAGGCAAATCAGTGAAATATTTATGAGGTCTGCAGCCATTTAAAGTGGGTGTCATAAAATGATAGTTTTCAGAATAGTTATTAATAACAGCGGACAAAATAGGATTATGCTGATTTTAATGGGAGTGATACAAATGTTGTTGATTCAAGTATTAATACTGATTTGCCAAACTAAATGATGTGTATTTATATGCGATATTTTGGATTAAAAACATCTCTCACTATATTAGTCAGTCCAATTTTTTTCTGTCGATGGAGGAAGTCAGAGGTGCTCTGAGAACAATAATGAGAACAATAATGAATACTCTTCCAGTTAAACAACTGTTCAAGGGACGAGCCGGTCTGCAAATGTATGTGACCTTAAAGCAGAGTATAAACAGAATTAAATCGCTGTTGGAAATCGAGTGAGGGCTCTGAAAGGAAAGTTTAGTCTCGGTTACATTTATTAACTGGTGTAAGTTTGCAATTATTGTCAATAATATTCATTCCCGTTAGTTTGATTCATATATTATCAGAAAGCTATCGTTATATCAATGAGTTCGGATTGAGTTGTTTTGTCGGTATAGAAAACGTGTAGTGCAAGAGTTCATGAATTTCCCTCTGATACGAATAATGGAATATGTACGTTGACTGGTTTAAATGACGCTGAAAAGAATCTTATTGCAAGGAATACAGTTCATAAAGTCGTAAGTAATTAAGTTGTGTGTTCTCTTCAGCCGAGGGGGCCCCGAGTGGCCGAGTGGTCTTAACCGAAGTCCGTTACGTACCACTGCCATCTCATCTCTGTCTGCGTGTGTTCGAGTCTAAGATTCGGCAAATGTAGTTATGTGAGAAAGCTTGCCAGTAGCTTCTCGTGGGTCGGTTGTTCTTTACGGGTTTTGTCCGGTTTCTTCCTCCACCATTAATACTGGCCGCCATGTATAGCCTATATTGCGCTGAATAAAGGCGTTAAACCATAAAAAACAAAACAAAAACAAAACTCTTCAGCCGAGAATGTAGGAGCCTGCTGACTGGCATAACTTAGCTGGTAATTTATAACCATAGCGGTTTGTGATGATTTATCAGATAATTGTGTCGGTAGGAATGTTAGAGAAGATAGAAATATCTAAATGCATCTTAATAGGGTTGTACGTATTTGTTAGATGCGAAATGACCATATTTAATTATGCTGAATATATATATAATCGATGACTAAGGCAAAATAATGGGAATATTGGTTGACCCAGGAGAAGGAAACCCTGACATACTTATTATGGGTACTGTGGTTTTTTGAAGGAAAAAAAAATACCTCCTTACCTGCATTGGACAGTTTGAGAAAAGTAAACACTGCAAAAAAGAGGATGATGACCCGAAAAAACTGAGAGAGAGAGAGAGAGAGAGAGAGAGAGAGAGAGAGAGAGAGAGAGAGAGAGAGAGAGAGAGAGAGAGAGAGAGAGAGAGAGAGAGAGAGAGAGAGAGAGAGAGAGAGAGAGAGAGAGAGAGAGAGAGAAATATGGAAACGCGGATTTATCACCAGCAGTGATTTAGACATCACCGGACGCACCAGACAACACGGTCATGGCAGAACTCGGGGTTGTATCAGTCACTCGGTCACATGATGATTTTTTTCTATCGGTACAACATAACAGTTACATGAATTTTGTAACTCTTTTTCTGAGAGAAAGCGAATCATTCAAATGTCATGTTCGATCTCGTCTTGTTTAGGTAATTCTTAAAACTGATATATTTTACATGCAGGGCTCGTGTTATTCTCTCTCTCTCTCTCTCTCTCTCTCTCTGTATATATATATATATATATATGCTCAGATCTCTTTTTCTCATCCATTACTTTCATTTTATTCTATTCTTAGGTGATCTGGGGAATGACATTTTGTTCCGTCGTCTCTTAGGGAACAATAACCAAAAACAATATGTAGAATGGGAAGATCACACATTTCCATCACATATTGTCAGAAAGTAATATTTGGCAAAGTAATTTGACGAGACGCCGTTCACAAATCTCTGAAGTTATTTTGCGTTACTGCATTCACAAAGACAAAGCCGCTGTGACGCATTGCTGAATCGAACTTGCTGTGTTTTACATGACATAATGTAGTTTACTGCGTCAGATTATTTCAACCCAATTACACCGCTTTCTAAAGTCACGTATATTTATATTAGTAGGCTATGAAAGTGACGTGAATTTACGGGAATGCGGGTTAGCGTGTGTGCCGAAGAGTGATTTTAATCTTCTAAACCTCGATTATGGAGCAAGTTTATTATATAATAAAAAAAAAATTTAATTTTCAACCTTAATAACGGATATATTTCATCTTGTGGTACAAAACACTATATTTTTCAAATTGTGTCTTCTCCACTCGTTTAAAGGTCATATTTGTGGTTCCATACGATGAAAGTTATATGCAGTAGTTTCGTTGGAAAACAAAATCTACTTGATGTAGTCCTCGAGAGCAGATATACCAAGTGTTGATAAATACATATAGCAGTCATATGATAATTCTAGTATCATTCCCATCATGTTACGACCTGCAACCTCATCTCTGTAAACACGACCTCTCCTTTTGAACTACGATAACCGATTTAGACAAGTGATTAACTTAACATGTATTAGTTTACATGGCTGCTATAATCTATATAGACCGTGTAAGTAGATATAGAAAAGTGATTTTAAAGTATCCTTCAGTTTATGAACTGTGATAATTGCCTTAGGACAGTTAAATAAATGTCTTCGTCAATATGAATCGACTGTTTAGGTAGATATTTCATATTAAATGAATGTATCCGTCAATATGTATGGACTGCTTAGGTAGACATTTCGCATTTAAATGAATGTATCCGTCAATATGTATCATCTGTTTAGGTAGGCATTTCATAGCAAAAGTAATTATATCGTCAATATGTATTGACTGCTTAGGTAGGCATTTCATAGCAAGGGTAATGGTATCAGTCAATATGTATCGACTGTTTAGGGAGACATTTTACAGTAAAAATAATATATTCATAATGTGGACATAAACGTACAGTCACTTGACTCTTGAAATGTGACCCTGGTTTATTTGTTAGAGCGCTTGATGGGTATCATGAAGACTTTGAGTATATTGAGACAGTAACAGAGACTTTTGTCTTTGTACCCTTTCGAGAAAAGTTAGTTATTTGAAATTTTGGAAACTCCACCCACCCCCAACTCCCCACACAAAAATAATAATAATAATAAAGAAACAAACAAAACCACTGGACTTTATCCAGCCGTGGATATGATATAATGTTTTCGAATTATTATCTTACAGAACGTGTGTATATAAAGTAACTACGTACGAATGTGAGTATGACAAGGACATACGTAAGAATATATGTATATAACGTAAATACGTACTAATAATGTACGTATGTATGTATGTATGTATGTATGTATGTATGTATGTATGTATGTATGTATGTATGTATGTATGTATGTATGTATGTATGTATGTATGTATGTATGTATGTATGTATGTATGTATGTATGTATGTATGTATGTATGTATGTATGTATGTATGTATGTATGTATGTATGTATGTATGTATGTATGTATGTATGTATGTATGTATGTATGTATGTATGTATGTATGTATGTATGTATGTATGTATGTATGTATGTATGTATGTATGTATGTATGTATGTATGTATGTATGTATGTATGTATGTATGTATGTATGTATGTATGTATGTATGTATGTATGTATGTATGTATGTATGTATGTATGTATGTATGTATGTATGTATGTATGTATGTATGTATGTATGTATGTATGTATGTATGTATGTATGTATGTATGTATGTATGTATGTATGTATGTATGTATGTATGTATGTATGTATGTATGTATGTATGTATGTATGTATGTATGTATGTATGTATGTACGTATGTACATACATACATACATACATACGCAATTCTGAGTTATTGTGGGCCAGGAACTAGATTAGATATCAGACTTAATGAAAATGATCAACCAAATCCTGGAGAAGATCCAATTAATGCTATCGATGAAGCCTGCAGAATACATGATATCGCATATCGAAATAATGATCTTCAACAAAGACATCTCGCAATTTTACAATAACATATAAAATTACCGAGTTGTGATATTATTCTCGTTGCACGAACTTCATTTATTGTGCCGTCATTCGCTAATGTTTGATAACTGGTAAACATACCTAAGGCTCCATCACGACGAAATTTTTTTATAGCAAATTTTCTTAATTTTTTAAGATTTCTATCAAGTCCTCGCAGTGATAACCCACTCCTCGCATCAAATGAGAAATATGGTTTATTTAATGTTGTCATTAATGTGCAATTATATTATATATAATATATATTTAAATTTCTAATTCAAAAAAAATAATTAAAATAAAATAATTTAAATTAATGATAAATAAAATATATATTATATATGAACACCGAAAAAATAATAAAATCGAATAGTCGTCAACGCCAAAATAAATGTAACTGGTTACCGATCGGTAGTAAAGTAAAATGTGAAAAACGTTGCGTCGGAGATTATTGTAATCAACATAACAGAAATCTTAAACGAGGAAGTACAGGGCCAAGACCTTGTATCGTATGTGGTATTGGTGTTAGAGGTGTTGTTAATTTATGTGCAAATCACGGATCTGCAAAATATAGAACTTTAAAATTATATTATGACACACATAAACATATTAATCATCGTACTCCTGTTATTCAGACCCCAGAAGAGTATGTAAAAAAAATACGTATGCAATTCCAATTAAACGAAGAAGTTCCCGTATAATTATATAATGAAGAACGAATACCGCCCGCATCCAATCTACGTTAACTACGAGGCCAGCGCTGATGGAAATATTAGACATCGACAAACAAGAAAACCTATTGGGGTTGTTGGTAATATGGGTTATTTACATGTCAGTATATATATTAACGGGAAAAAAAAGAATTATAAATCGCATAGATTTATTGTTGAAGTGTTTAGAGGAGAGATTCCAGCTGGATATGTTGTGGATCATATCGATAGAAATAAATTAAATAATCGGATTGAAAATTTAAGAATAGTTACTCCTAGAGATAATAGCCTTAATAAAAATCCAAATGTAAATAAAAATCGTATTCAAAGACCAGTAATTGCTTTTTACAGTGATAAGATCACAGAGTTTCCCTCAATAAGCTCAGCCGCCAAGTTTTTTAATATTAATCCCGCATCTGTAGTAAGATGTGCTGATTATGTAATTTCATCATCATATTCTGATAGATTTGATGACCGAGTCGTTTTTTGTTGGGGATGAAATTCAAAATTCTTTAGAATTCTGAAAGAATTTCTACATGCAACTATTATCAAATTCAGCCGCGAATTTAGCAATAATTTTTTCTTTTTCAAATATCTCTCCAATGGCTTTCAATAATGGATTAAGAATTTTACTGATTCCAACAAGTTCACTTAACACCTTATCCTGATTATTTAATCTAAGATGATAAATTATTTCATTACGTTGTCGTATCAATATTTTAACTATACGATATTCTGATCGATATGTTGGATAACCCTTAGCACGTGATGATTCAATTTTACTGAATTCATCTATAAGGTATTCAGCATACCATAATTCTACTTTTTTTTGTTCGATTATTTTAGCGATTTCCGGGATTTCATATATACGGTTAAGTTGATTTACGATTTCGTCGACGATATTTTGATTCATTATATATATGTACATTTAAAATATATGTTTAATTTAAAAAATTTTATAAATCATTTTAAAAATTATTTTAGAAATGCTTGCATTTCCATTTTGAATTAAAAAATCTCTTCGTAGAATTTCTACATATAACTATTATCAAATTGCTCGGCAAACTGAGTTATATTTTTTTCTTCTTCGAATACATCTCCAACTGCCTTTATTAGTGTATTTAACAATTTACTAAGTTCAACAAATTCATCTAGTACGTCATCATGACCAAATTTATTAAGATAGTAAATAATCATATTACGTTGTCGTATTAATGTCTTTACTACACGATATTCAGATCGATATGTTGGATAATCCTTAGCTCGTGCTGATTCAATTTTATGGAATTCACTTAAAAGATAATCAGCGGACCAATGTTGTATTTTTTTTTGTGATAAGATTGAATCAATTGCTGGGATTTCATTGATATTATTAAGTTGTGTTACGATTTCGTCGACGATCGATTGATTCATTGTGTATATAATTATATACATTTAAAAATCTAATTAGAAAAATCTCAAGAGATTTTTTATTTATGACATCGCATGCAATGTAATTTGTAGTTCTTCTCCACGAAGATCTAACAATGAGAAATCTTGATCAACAATTCTAAAAAACATCTTTGTGATATAATGGTTACTTGTTTGTAAATAAGTTGGTGGGGATGGTTCCTTTACAATTAAGCTACCTGGAGAAACATTCGGTGAAAAGCTATATAATATATATCCCTGTGTTGCGTTATCAGATTTTTCAGTATCAACCGTATAACTACCTGATATCACATCACAAATAACATGGACGGTCGTTACTGCTGATATATTAACATTATTTGGGGATTTATGTTTATGTTTGTTTCTCGGTGAATTATTATATGTAAGTAGTTCCCGTGTTGGAATAAATTTAAACCATAGCGCGTGAATTTGTGGAAAATACTCATCCATGACTTTTCGTTGCATCGCTAATAATTCAGGCACACACCAACCTGGAAATTTATAGTTGTGTACTGTGCTTTCAGTACGCGATGTTAATTCTAAAAACTCTTTTTTATAATTTGCGATAGTTATATCTAGTAATGTTTTATTGAGAAAATTCATGTCGGAGATTATTTGATTGAGAACTCTATTATTACGCATAATTGTCTCTCTGGAAATGTTACCAGTAACTACATCACTAAATTCATGTGCTGTACTAATTATAGTTTTGAAAGAGTCTCGTTGTTGTTGAATTCGTTGAATAAATTTCTCTCTCATCACACTAAAAATCTTAGGTAGTGAGTTCCATGTTATTGAAAACTCCCATGGAGGATTCCATTGTAGCTCACCCCACCATGATATCGGACCATCCCTCGCATACTCAGACATTGCTGGAGTTAATATACGAGAGTTCTTTGGCATCTGCGGAATTGATAACGCGTAAACATTATTATTATCATTATAATTGAATTCAGGATGATGTCGAGAATTAAGGACAGACGGAGATATTGTCATTTTATCAATAAAATCAGATAATACCGGTTCCGGTAATCTGTGATGTGTTACAGGAAGTTTATCAAGCCATTGTCGGTGAATCTTTGAAACTGATTCTGAAATAGTATCACTAAGTTTTTTTTGTTGTTCTGGCACATTATATCCGGGATATTTAAAATTAGGGATATCTTCAATAAAATTCGGAGAATTTTTAATATTATATGTTGTCGCGAATTTTTGTTTAGCTTCAGGGGTAAGCGCTAAGACTGTATCAATTGCATGTTGGTTGT
Organism: Unio pictorum; assembly: GCA_030141615.1. Taxonomy (NCBI): domain Eukaryota; kingdom Metazoa; phylum Mollusca; class Bivalvia; order Unionida; family Unionidae; genus Unio; species Unio pictorum. Next base: position 3,406,289 of record JARLTB010000316.1, read on the forward strand.
TATCGATTGCATCTGCGATTATCTGATTGAGTATTTCAACAAATTTAACTGCGGCGGTCCTATTCGGAGGGGTTGCACCAACTGCAGACACAAATAAATCTATAAATCGATCAAAATCAGAATTGATTAGTGCAAGATTTGCAGAAATATTTGGAATATTAGCATCACCTATTACAGCTCCTCGCCGTGTATATGTAAATTTAGAAACACTTAAATATCCGTGAGCGGACGCGTCCTCATAAATATTATCAATATCACTATAATATAATCCGTGATCAGACCGTTTGTCAGAGGAAAAATCAGATTTTTTTGGTTCAGGTGGCATCGATTTCGGATCAATTGTATCTAGGTAGGATTCAGGATATCCTAATAACCTCCTAATACTACTATTCCAAATATCTACCGCGTAATCTGGTGAATTTATTTCTATGATTGAACTTAACGAAGATTCTTTGGCTTTAATTTGGATTGGATATTTATCGTCAGCATCCGTCAGAGGGGTATCTTTACCCTCTATCAAATTTGGTCCGGTTATATGTTCAATCTCCTCGATTACTATTTCACTGATATCTTCAATATCATACGCGCCTGTAGGTATGTGGATTGTGTGCCAAGTCGTTGTATCAGCGATAGACCCATCTGGATTTTGTTTATAGTTGGCTGAAAATGTAAAACTATTATTAGGGGGTTTCCCTTTATACGGTTCTGACCGTACATTCGGCCAGCTATAATAACACCCTAAACGAGTTAATGCGATCTCAGATATTTTTAATGGAGGATTAAATTCAAAAGTAAATTCTGGGGTTTTTGTTTTAATATTTATCGGTAATGTTTTTAGTAATACAGTATTATTAGCGATCAAATCTAAAGATTTCTGATTTAGTATTTGTGTTTCTTGAGACATTATTCAAAATTATATTCCTAAATTCAATTTAAAAATTCGTAGAATTTTGGATTAGAATTGCTCTGCAATTGGAAATGTGAAACATTTCTTAATCTGTGTCATATTTTACATCTTCCGAATAAGTTGTAACACTATAATTACCTTCTGTTAGAAATATTACAGAGTCATCATTAAAATTCGAAGAATTTGGGGGAGAATCTAACCAACCTAATACACTTCTAATACTACTCTGGTAGATATCAACCACAAATTCCGGAGATATTATAAATATGTTTCTATAAGATACAACAATCTTTGGTACCAAATTCGTAGAATTTTCATTTGTAGAATTTATGTTTGCATTTCCACCCATTGTTATCGATATATTAGTATTTAGTTGTTTATTAAGTTCTTTCATCGTGTATATTCCGGGTGAGATTCCTACAGTATACCACTCTATCGGAGATTTCCAAGAGAAGACTATTGAATTATTTTTTTTGGTTATTCGATATTTCTTTGGAAATGCTTGCATTTCTGAGTTCATTATTATAAATACTGGTATTTAATTTCTTCATTGCAGAGTTGTATTTATCTGTAATATCTGAAAATTCATTCTCAGTTATTTCATTATCACTTATTGCTTTAGAAAGTAATGTTGTTATTTCTAAATATGTATTTGTCGCTGTGTCTAGTTTTATTGTGTATTCACGTAATTTTTGTGAAGAACAAGATGAGATTTTATTTGAAACCCCGGTAAAGATACCTGTAAGTGTTGTTACCGCAGAAATAATAATTGGAATTACAACCGGAGCTGTCATAGTAACCGAAGATAATACTATTCCAGTACCTACAATAACCCCTGATACGGTATAAACAGTTATATCTAGTACTGTTATTCTTCGCTGATATTTCTTCTTTTTGACTATATAAGTGTCCATAAGATCCTGCAATTGTTGTTGATATTTTAATACTGTGTCATAACGATACTGGGACGGTGAGATATTAAAATCTTGTGACATTATTTGAAAATGTTGGTGTTTCTATAATTAAAATTCTTCGAATTTAGATTTCTTTTTACTCTGATAAGAATTCTACAATCCACCGTACTTGTGTTCTAATTACATTGGGATCAACGGGATTTATATAACAATAATAATCACCCATCGTACTTAAATACACCAATAATATATTACCCCCTGATAGAAAAATATCTCCACCTCCTACAAAATTAAATTGATGTTTGGAAAATAATGTAATTCGATATAAACCCATTATATTAATTGTAAAATTTATAGCTTCATTATCACCACCACTAATATATTCAAATTCTCCTTTACCAACAATATAAGTAAGATTTTTAATTTGATTTTCTGTATGAGGTACTTTTATTTTATCGAGTCTTGGAGCTATTTTTGGAAAATCTTCTTTGATCGCATCAGTGATTGTTTTAATATCCTTGATAGCACTAGTGTTATCCTCAATTGATTTTTTATTGATCGCAAGTGATTCAGAAACTGTTTGAGGGACATTCCAAACTCCTAACTGGTTGAAAATAGCAGTTATATCATCATTAATTTTCTTGATCGTGGTGAGCCCATCTAAAAATGCTTTAAGATCCTTTGGTTTAATATTTCTGATGTTAGAGTCTAATATTTTATCAAGTATGTCATCAACCTTATTAAAATTTTTATTTAATGAATCAAATTTAGTTATGTGATTATTAAAATCAATTTCGAGTTTATCAAAATCAATTACATGTTTATCAAATTTAGTTGTATGACCGTCAAAATCAGTTCGTAACGTTCCTTGATTAGCGATTGCAGCCTTTACGTTTGCCTCCAGGTCGACTATGGTATCAAATTTATCTGAAAAATCTGTAATTTTATAACTTGGTTCTAACTTACCTTTTTTAAATATTACTATTGTATTATCGTCGGCTGTTGGTTGTTTCGTTAAGAGATCATCAAGCGCTAGATTACTCGTTGCTAATTTACCATTACTATCTTCAAAAACAACTAATTCTCCTGGATCTACATTAACGAGATTTAACCCTGATAATGTATATTTTTTTATCATATTCAATATTTGTCTTACTGATAAAGATTTCTCTTGTCTGGTGGTTGATCTTAAAAAAATATCTGACATGTTATATATTTTATGTTTTTTCAAATTATTCTACAATTTAGAAATACTTGTATTTCTGGCGGTGTATTTATTTATTGCTCTGATTGGATTAGTAGTGTTAGATAATACTGATAACGCGTTAATAGTTTCTGGTCCGCATATTGGAGGATCAATTATTGTTTGTGTTGGAAGTGTTGAATACCAAATTGGAAATTTTTTTGATTTTATATGTAATTTTTTAACATACGCAATAAATTCAGGTGGTGGCGGTAATCCATATGAATCAAAATAAATAATGTTTTTTGAATTGATTAAGTAACAAACCCAGTGAGTTCCAGGTCCGGTATTATCATCAAGATTAATTATTCCTGTTTCCGGAATTTGTGGATGATCTGGTAATTGATCTCTCATAAATACACCTCTGAAATGTTTTATTGGGTATTGGCTGGATTTAGATTTTTCAACTGCGTCATACAGATCATAATTTGACATAGGTAGAAACATTTGTGTTTCCTTTTTCGAATTTATGTTGGGATATATCTTGTGAATCGACTCCCTGGAAGTCTGAGTCCTCGCCCCTTTTTTTTTCTTCCTGATACTCCCTTACCAGTAATTTTGTCGATAAGAAAACTACCTAGTGATCCAATAATTGGTGCTAACGCGCCTGCAATCAACGGAAGAAATCCTCCTGTTTTAACCATATTGTCGACTGCAGCCTTAGAAAATGTAAGCTGAGCTCCTTTCTTATTTTTTAGTGCAGTATTTACTTGCTTTATCTGAGTATTAGTCAGCGATATTTTATTTGGTCCACCAGTTAGTTGACTGTGTTTCAACGAAATTGTAGTTCCACATTGTTGAGCAACTGATGATTGTAATTTCTTTATTTGACCTTGGGTCAACGTGACGTTGATAGTATTATATGACATTTATTGTAAAATGTACTGTAATTTTCAATTGTAAAATTACTTTGCAATTTGAAATCTTTAAAAATCTTAAGATTTTGGATTTTTACATAGTTTCTATAGGTGCATCAATCAATCTCATTCTTCCACCACCTCCTTCAAGTATCATTGATTTATCACTAAGAATTACAGCAATCGCTCTAAATCCCTCAACTGGGGCTTCATCAACACGAGCCTGGAATTTCACGTCAACAGTAGAGTGTTTAGACAGGTCAAGATGTTCCAACGAGAAATAATAAATTGGGTAAAGTTGTTGAAAATCCAATTGAGATATTTGTAGACCGGTATCAATATTTTGATCTCGTCCCATAAATGACCATAACCGGTGGTAAACTCTTCCAATCTGATTATTTGCATAATTGAGAATAAGTTGTTCTTCAGGTTCTTGTTGATTACTTACACGTAGAGAAACTTCATTAACACCACATTTATCAAATATCATATGTGATCGAAGTTGTTGAGCTGCAGCAGCACCTCCTCCTGGTATAGTTCTGGTTCTATCCACACTTTGTAACGCAACAAATACATGTCTTGGTGCTGATGTATTTTTAGTTAGTGCAAGCTGCCATGTAAAAACTCCGCTAGCAGTATGTGTTGTGGTTGAGGTTGTAACCTCATGCCAGGATAATAGATTTCTACCTCCATGATCCATAAAAGATAGTAATTTAGTTTCAATATTCAGTGATGGTGTCATAACAGGCATCCATAGTGCTAGTTTTGTTAATTCAACTATACCATCTTCAATACCAATTCCTCTCCAGAGAGCATAATTATTAGAAGAGTTTCTTTGTAGTACAACGCTATGACTAGAACCAAAGATAACTTTTCTAACATCCCTACAAAACCCAAATATATGTGAGAGTGGAATCGTACAAGAAAATTGACCGGCGGTATTTAACATCTTTTTAAGTTTTGCAAATCCTGCGTTATAATTAGGATTAGCTCCTGTGACAGCATTACCAGCAGCATTTAATGTAAATGGATTAGGGTCAGCAGCATTACTTGTATCTTTTGCAAACATCATTGAGGGTCCAGCTGATTGAATAAAATCATCAGAGTATCTTGCAAGTCCTATTATTGTTGTTGCAACATCCACATCATTATCGATAGATTCAATTCTGGTTGTACCGATATGATACTCAGCCGACTTAAATAGTGCCATAATACCATTATTAACAAATCCAATATTTGTGGTTGCAAGATTATCAGCGGCGGTATAAACTGTATTATCATCTTTTCTCAATCTACCCTCTACTTCAATGTAAGCTTCTGCGGGAAGAAAGTATTTGGAGGTATCATCAAATCTAAGTTCAATTCGTCCTGGTGTATTAGGTTGTTGGGCGGTATATGAAAAATATTGATAATCCCGTACTGAATCATTTTTTTGTACCTTAGAATCTATGTCAAAGGCGTCATCGATTTCATATTCAAACATTATATTTATTTGATAAATCTAAATAATTAATCGTTTTAATCCGGAACCAGAAATACTTCTTAAACGAGCTTGAACCATTTTATTAATTGCACTACCAGTTTTAGGTGGCATATTATTTGTGGATTCTAATCTTGGTTTTCTAACTAAAGATCCAATTTTATTTACCGCCGCATCAATTCCACGAAGAGCAAGATTACCAATTTCTGTGCCAGCTTTGGTTGTTAATACTCCGATAGCTTTAGAACCAATTTCTTTAGCTACAGGGAGTAATTTTGGGGCAATTCTAGTAACAAAACTTGTGACAACATCTCCGAGTCCATTTCCATGTTTAATTTTATAAACGGGTAATCTTGAATTCATGACAAAAACCCGTCTGGGTCTGTTCATACTTCGATGTACTATCATTATTTAAAATTACAAGTAATTTTCAATTGTAATTTTCAATTGTAGATTGTAGATTAAAAACCAAAAGATAGAAATATAAACATTTCTCAATCACTGTAATAGTCTGTATCAATGAGTTCATTAACTAAATTACGATACAAACCCATACCAATTATTTTACCCTGGAATAATCGTTGACAGATTTCAGTAGCCTCATTAATAATTTCTGGAGAATTATTTCCAGCTCGCCTTCCTCCTATAAGAACTTCGAGCCGTGATACATCGTCATCAATAGTTCTTGAACAAGGAATAAATCTAGAGTTTTTTACATTAATGTTTCCACTGCGATATCCACTACCTTTTTTATCTTCATCCCCCCTAAACATCTTTAGATCAGCAGGTTCACTTTGTGGTTGTTGTAATACGGGAGGTTGTTTTTTTGTCAACCTATATCTTTGTTCTTGTTCGTCTTGTAGTCTCATATTATATAAAGTTAATACATCATCTCTAAACTCTGTATATTTTTCATCATCTTCTCGTGCTTGAGGTAACTCGGTTTTAATTTTGTAAATAATCTTAGACCAATCTTCAATTTTCTTAATATTAATTTTTTTTTTTGGTTTTAAATTAACATATCTTTCATTAAAAGTATTAACAGTAAAATTATTTAAATCCCTTATATTTTTAACATCCCTCACAAAACTATCCAAAAATTTATCTTGTAAATTTTCGACTGGATGTGGTGGTGGTGGACGAACATTTGGAATATTAGCAAGTTGTGCATCTGCAATATCTTTAGGTAATGTTTTTAAATATTGTTGAGTTTTTTCACCAACCTCCTTTGTGGTTTCTGTGATCGGTTTAAATAATTCTTTTGTTTCCTCAGTATATCCCATTTTTGCTTGTTGTTTCACCTGTAAATTATCTCTGAAAGAATCTCTTACTGGAAGAAATTTCTTAATTGCAGCCAATCTTTCCCGGGTTAATCTAGTTATTTGTGCCTCACCAATTTTTGACATTATTGTTCTTATTATTATTCTTATTAATATCATCAATTAAATTAATAAATTTGATAAATCTTCATAATCCTAGATATTCAATAACTTTTCTGTCATTATTTGTTGAGCGGATTTTTTATTTATTATCTCAGCAGTATTAGGTTTTTCTAATTTAGTTAATTTTTCCTCCTTCTGTGTTACCTTTTTCTCAAACTTAGAAATTTTCTCATTAAGTGATTTATTTCTCTTTATTAAAGCGTCAAGAGTTTCCTGATTAATCTTAATCTTACCAATCTCTTCTCCTAACGATTCTAGTAAATCAACAGCTCTAAGATTTGTAATTAATCTATTATAACCCTCTCTTCTAGCCTCCTCTACTAATTTTATTTCATTAACGTATTCTTGTAACTTTTTACATTTATCTTCATACTCAATCTTTTTTTCTGCGTTTTTTTTATCTATATCGGAAATATATCTAGTTAAATTTGCTCCTCGTTCCGTTCCAACATATCCCGCGATAAACTTTTCGTTAGGGTTAAAATCTTTCCATATCTTATATACACGAGTAAGTGAAATACCATATTGTTTTGCTATATCAATTGGCTTCTTATTCGCTCGTGATTTAATAATATTTTGTTCGTCATCGGCCGTTAAATATCTTCCTCGGTTTGGCATTACTATATACGAATAATATTATTTTATAAAAAAAAATAATTATTCATAAAAAATATTACCGTAATTTTTTGAAGAAGATTTTTTATAGTAATAATATATAAATAATTATGTCTAGTAAATGTGTAAAAATAATTATCCATAAAAAAAAAATAATTATTCATAAAAAATATTACCGTAATTTTTTGAAGAAGATTTTTTATAGTAATAATATATAAATAATTATATCCGATAAATGTGTAAAAATAATTCATATAAGATATAAATAACTTAATTAGTAACGAGTAAAACGATAATTTATTTTGTAACACATAAGTAACGATATTTTAACACCTCTATTAAAATATTATGTTAAGATAAAAACATTGGTTACTCAATATGTTACTAATGTATCGTTAAGTTATCAAATTATTCGTTATCAACGATAATTACTATTCATATTTATTTAATACAATTATTTAACTATTATTACCCTATAAATAAATTTCTTCATAAAAATTACAGTAACATTTTTTTATGGATAATTGTTACTAATAATAAATAACTATTACTTAATAATAAATACTATTACTTAATAATGAATAACTATTACTTAATAGATTATCATCGTGTTGGACTTGATCGAGTATATTCTTAATTGATTGTTAGAGACTAATCATTAGGTTAGCGATCTTTTGTTATGAGATTTAATTTTTTTAGGTCACAAAATTGCGAAATACATATTAACGATTTTTTTTTAAGTCTCAGAATTGCGAAATACGTGTTAGCGATTTTTTGTTAAGTCTCAGAATTGCGAAATACGTGTTAGCGATTTTTTGTTAAGTCTCAGAATTGCGAAATACGTGTTAGCGATTTTTTGTTAAGTCTCAGAATTGGAAATGGAGACTTAAAATTGAAAAACGGGGGTGAAAAGTGAAGCTCACGCCTCCTGCTGCTGTACGTATGTACGTACGTACGTATGTATGTACGTATGTATGTACGTACGTATGTATGTACGTATGTACGTACGTACGTACGTATGTACGTACGTATGTATGTATGTGTGTATGTATATGGACCCATTTTTCACATAAACTGTACAATAAACTGAATAAAGTAGATATCCTCGATATGCCGTAATGAATCTTAGCCTAGTGGTTAGAACGTCCGAGGTTGTGTGTTCGATCCCTGGCTGAATCATACATACCAGATACTTACAAAAACGGTACTAACAGCTGCCTCGCTTGTCGTACAGCATTAAGAGGTTAGTGTTAGGTCTGGTCAGTCTGGTGTCAGGATAATGTGACTGGGTGGTCCATCATGCCACGTGTCTGTGGCAAGATGCCCCAAAGCTACACATCGCTATAAGCTGCCTCACTGCAGACATCGTAGCAATATAACTAAAAAATCGTTAAAGCTATGTTAACAATCCTAATCAAACAAACAAACAATCAAACCTCGTGTGACCTTTAACTGCCAGATCATTTCTTGAAATATAATGTTAATACTGTATATTACCACAGTGACTTTGATGACATCAACATCGTATATATATATATATATATATATATATATATATATATATATATATATATATATATATATATATATATGTATATCTATATATATGTATATCTATATATCTATATATATATATATATATATATATATATATATATATATATATATATATATATATATATATATATATATATATATATATATATATAACCCTAGTTGCAGCCTTAAGTGGACCATCCCTTTTTGCAGCATTTAGGCAGACCAAAATGTATCTTCATAATTATTCGAAATATACAAATATCCATAACCTTTTTAATAAGATACACGATCTCCTTAATTTGCATATGTTCAATATCAGCATTATGGAGACCAGTGCTTAAATTTGAGCATAAAGAAGAGCACGATATAGAGACGTTAAACTGAAGATATAAGCTATAAAATGGATATAAATGTTGTTTACTTGAACATTTCTTTAGAGATTGTTTAATGCTATGTATAATTATTGAGATACATTTTGGTCTGCCTAATACTGCAAATTTAGCTTGGTCCACTTAAAGCTGCTTTTAGAAGTATATATGCATAAATTCTAGCTTAAAGGAATAAGGAACGTACATGTTGATTTTATATTATCTGACTGCCTGTCGTGCATAATTATATTTCATCTTACTCCCTTTCACCGTTCTCGGGCCCTTTAGTTCTACTTATACTACACATCGTGTGAGGAAAGCAACAAAGGAATTTCAGGTTGAGAAAGTTGAAACATTTGATGTAAATATTAGTGACTCATTATCTGGATGCTACATAGCACTGAATAACTCTAAAACACAAGTCTATGTAACTGTGTGTCATAAACATTTTCTTCTGTGTTTTAATATGGAAGCCAAGAAGCTGTATACCTACAGTCCAGACAACCTCGAACGTCCTTTAGGAGTAGCTGTGGACATGGTTGATAACATATATATTGTTGGACATACTTCTGATTACATTCATCAGTTATCACCAGAAGGGTGCATAATACAGGTCATATCTACAGGAGTCCCACAGTATCAAAGGGCAACCCGTTTTGACAACAGTAGTGATACTTTTATCATTACAAACTATTCGGAAAAGCCAAAGCTACACATTTTACCAAATGAAATAAAACTTTTTAAAAAAAAACGGAAATCTAAATCATCATAGATCATATATAACCAAACTAAAAGATGGAGGTAAAACACAAATTTCACTTGATGAAAAACTTAGTTCTTTCAATATTTTTCGAAAAATCCATTTTCATCCAGTTTGATAAATTACTTAGTGTAAGGTGGTACTTTGCAGCTAAGGGCCTAATTCCACATAGTTTTACCTCCTCAATTCTTATTTTATTGTTAATGTCCCATTTCGTATACTTTCCTCTTACTGGTGACTTTGCAGTACCAGAAAACTGGCTTACATTTCTCATATCTTTGTTTGTAGTCCAGCTTGAATACTGCAGGCTCAGGGAATTTTTTCCGCAACAATGGGCACCTTTTCAAAAGTATATTTTAGCATGATGGCATTATCTGCTGTATCAAAAATTGATTTGTGCAGTTCACCATCATCTTTTATATTCGCGATCTCTGTAACTGCAGTAACAGACAGGTGATAGGCTTGACCTTTGTCTTTTCTGGGTCGTTCATCTCCAATACTCTTCATTTTGTTTGGTGGTTCAATGTATTTAGATGGTGGTGGGATAAACGTTTCTCCATTTGGCAGGGGTTGAAGAAAGTTAATAATGAAGACATGCCAAAGCTCAAATAGTCCAAGATCATTGATGATATTAACTATATATAAATCGAACACACGTAGTCAAAGACTTTTGCATTTATGATTAAACCTGGTTTTTACATTATTATATTGAGACATAAGGTTAATTGCCCAACAGTCTGTAGGCTTCGCATCTTCCTGTACCGAGATATTATTTTTACTGGATAAATGAATTAAAGTCATGAATTAAAATTATTTATTACACTGACTGACATTAGAGCACTCATTAAATATGTTGTCCGGCTGTAAATGAATAGTGGTAAATATTTGAATTACAACAACAACAGATCAAATACACCAAACATTACAACAACAACAGAACAAACACACCAAACATTAAATTTTCTCTCAGATACAAAAGACCAAGAAGGGTAATATGATAGAATGTGAATAGTAGTAGTAGTGTTTTTCAGCACAAGATAGGCTATACATGGTGGCCAGCATTAATGGTGGAGGAAGAACACGGGAAAATCCCCGGAAAGACCCACGACCCACAAGAAGCTACTGGCAAGCTTTCTCACATACCCACATTGGCTGAATCTGAGACTCAAACCTACGCCGACAGATGTGAGATGGCAGTGATCTGTAACGGAGAGCGCTTTAGACCACTCGGAGCCCCTGAATGTGAATAGATTCTTAGTTAACAAAACAGCTGACCTTTCTGAGCTAAGTGAGCAAAGGGTGTTCTACACGCTTATCATTGGTGAATACTTATTTAGTGTTTTTCTTATTCATTATTAAATGCTTCAGATATACATTTACGCGAAGAGAACATATAATTCGGGTTAGTGTTTCATTGAGGAAACAACTATTTATATTTCTCATGTTGGATTATACCAAATATATTCGCAAAGATTGAATTGGTCATTTTGTGATACATTAGCATTTTTCTCATGTCAGACTGGGTATGACTAAAGTGCGGGAAGTTACGTAAGTTATGTAAAGTTACGAAAAGTGCAAAAAGTAACAAAAGTGAGAAAAGTATGTAGGATGAGTTGTTGCACGATATGATTTAATTTATATATAATTTTAAATTTTAGAATTGTGATAAACGAAAACCACAAACGCCGATAATTATGTGCAACTTGTTTCGCATTAATTGTATCTTTCATAATTCTTTAGTGTTTTACAGCTTTCGATGAAATTGCTTCCTTCATGCATTAAATGTACTACTGATTTCATTAAAATCTTGAAGTCTATTCCACAGCTATCTGATAACTCAATCCTGGTATCATAAGATGTAACATCACTATATACCAACATTATTCATACAGATGGCATTGAATCATCTATTTCACTTGTTTCATTTTTAGATGTAAATGTAATAAAAATATTGAGAACACTATCTCTACAATATTCATGTCAAGGAAACTAATATCAACTGAACATATTTCCAAAATTGAAATTATCCTACACATATAATTGATTACGCGCTGGACAAAGTTCGTAATTTTACTCAGCATGAGGCTTTAAACACAGCAAAATGTACAATAGAGACAAATATAATTTCTTTCAGAATATAATATAATCCTTCATCACCTAATAATTTATATAGGCCTTATAGTCAATAAATATTGGAGTCTCCTAAATTTATCAAATAAAAAGAGCGTAACACACTTTCAAAAATATACCAGTTCTTGCTTATAGAAGACCCAAGAATTCGCAAGATTTTCGAATTAAAATTAAACAGGCAGAAAGTAAAACATATTTTTCATTATTTAAATATAATAGACATCTGTGCTCTCAATGTGCAAATATATGAGAAAATACTTTTTTTTTAGCAACGCCAATACAAATGAAGTCATTTCTCTTCATTATAACATTTGCTGTGTATCAACTGATGTGACTTATTTGATAACCTATAACATTTAACATGCATCATGTTGGACAATCAATATTGTGCATGGAGACATGAACACATTAATCCAAGAAAGTTATTGGATTCATAAGATACAATACATGGCATTACGCGACATAAATCCATCTGAATAAAATGTAATTGTGTGTATGGCTGTTTGTCTCTATTTTATTATCTGACTATAATTTTAAATGAACTTTTCGTAACTTTTCGCACTTTAGTCATACTGTGTCAGACCAGTGCGAAATGTCGTATAAAGGTTTCTTATGAAATCATTAAAAAAAATATCAAAGATGTCACTTTTACTGACAAAATGGTGTTTGTGTAGACCAAGAAATTGTTATCCGCCTTTTCTATTTTGACTGCCGCTAGTCAAAATAATAAAAAGGCGGAGAACAATTTCTTCGTGTAGGTGTTTGTGTCGTGTGCATCATTCCTCGAAATATGGGAGTAAAAAAATTTCCTATTGCCATGCTTGACAATTTAACGTACATCTATCTTTGCTTAACCATGTCGAATTCCATTGTTAGGCAATGTCCTTATATCACCCGATGTTAATTTGGTATGTGTCATTTTGTCTAAATCGATTTATTTACCTAAATGTGCTGCATTGTCGGCCCACACTCGTGCTGACTTTTCATGTCATGCGGTCTGCTTCGGTGACATTCAATCATTGTATAACTTAAAACATGCATCGAACTTTTGCTCTGAACAAACGAATGTAAACACGGTAGATTACATTTAAATTTACAATTAAATTTTATTATTACAATTCTCCTTTTGTTTTACACTTCACATCACAATTTATTTAATTTATCGTTTTATTAAAATTGTCCAGTTTCTTAATTGTCCCCATTGTTCTTATGGAACATTCAGCAAAATAGTTTTGCATTTTTGTTCCAAGTTTATTTAAAGCAAAAAATAGTCATAAATATTTTTGTCAGAAATCGTTTTGTCCCATGAGTCATGATTTAACGGAATGATGAGATAAGCGATATAGACGGTAATGGTTTTAAGAGTTTCGTTAGAGCGCAAGCGCAGATGCTTCCTAATAAAATAATGTACATGTTTTTTTAAAAAAAACTAGTGTTAAAGTATTTAGTGATATAGAATCAGGACCGGAAGGATGGTTGCTCGATCCTCAATGTGTGCCTGGCAAACATGATTGTTTGATTCTTGAAGTATGCCTGGCAAAGGTGGTTGTTTGATCCTTGATGGGTATCTGACACAGCACTTTACAGCCAATGACATTAGATACCCTATTGATGGAAACTGGAATTATTAAAACTATCTTGCTCTGTTTATTGCGAAATAAAACTTATATCCTGTATTATATCCATCATAATAACATATGTATTTTATCCAGTTTATATTACATACTATCCAGGTTATTATTTTGAAGAAAATAAAATTAGTAACTATCTGGAGATAGAATAAAATAAAATATTTCATATCGAAAGAAGGTCACACGAAAATGCGAAAATTAAATGGCGAATATCTTAAAGAAGACGAATTTTGTATGTGTATGATACTTATTGTGTAAGCTGCAATCTATAACCTGTAAGTAAAATGGGGCGTTCAAGCTTACACCACAGCTGATACTGTCAAAGATTTCGTACTGACATTACAGAGCCTGTTGATAAAAATTGGAAGTGGTGAAAATTAAGCCTACTATTTGATAGCTACATTGCAGGGAGTGAAACTTTGAGTGGGATGCCATCACCCGGCAATAGAGTTATCAGATGGAGTCTAGGAACATCAAACACTCAACAAATGATAAACATATTCAGTGCACATGAGACATTACAGTAAATTTCTAACAGAAAACATGCGCGCTTCTGAAAATCGTAGGATGGTTCACAATCGAACCTTGGAACACATATGTTATCACATTAATATTTGCTAATAAATAACTAAACCATGATACATTTTAAACTTTATTTACTCCGAATGTTTTTCCGAAAGTTGAATTTGACCAGAGTATGTTTCACAAATTTCCATTATAGTCACTCCATTGACATATGAGACAAGTGTCCATTTTAGCCACTTCATTGACATATAAGACACGTTTCCATTGTAGCCACTCCATTGACATATTGGACACATTTCCATTTTAGTCACTCCATTGACATATGGGACACTATTCCATTTTAGCCACTCCATTGACATATGGGACACGTTTCAATTTTAGCCACTCCATTGACATATGGGACACGTTCCCAATTCAGCAACTCCATTGACTTATGAGACACGTTTCGAACATGTACTTAAAGGCTCATACATTTAATTGTATTTTGTAAAATTACACTTAACCTTTTTTTTAAAGAACAATTTGAAAACTAATCTGTTATGAATACTTAAAACACGCTGTTGATATCATGCAAATCGTAATAAAAATCCTCATGGATCCATAAGAGGTGCGCGTGACCAATAAAGTGTTCTAAGCCAATTCAGGACAACAGTGCTGTCTGTACGTACGTGTCTGTGAATATAACAGGCCGTCTGTCTGGTCATCTATATTGATATGAAAGATGACTGAACCATTAATACCAAACAATGTCGAAACCGCTAATTTGGAAACGTGTGGGCATGGTGGATTCCTGATACAAGTTTAGTGGCACAAGTGGGGCCATACCCAAAAATGCCGGATAAGTGTGGTTTGTCAGTCGACACATTTGCAAGTTTTTACGGACGATTTATGAATCGTACAGCTGTGCAGTGATTTGTTTCTTCCAACTGATTATTTCAACAGAGTAAAATATTGATCATTCTGGTTAAATGCGATTATTTGAATCGTACTTTGATTGCATTATATTTATTTCAATCTTAAATCGATTACTGAAGATTTTTAAAAATCTTATTTTGATTCTAAGAAGTTATTTGAATCTCGGTTTCATTGTAATAAATTGTGAGATTGTTTCAATCTTACTCCCCATTACGTGAGATTACTAGTATATAAATGTTACCGTAATACATTGTATATGAACCATTTTTTGGTTTCATGTGTGTGAATGTTTGGATAGAGTAATTGAATGAGATGTATGTTTTAGAGCGTGAATAATTTTTTGTAACAATCCAATCCACATAATTCAATCGTTCACATTGTATTGACATTTGTTTCAAGCATTCATTCAGTGTTAAAATTAGTATAAGCTGCAGATGAATGATAATAAAAATGAGGCCGACTATCATTTCACATCGTTTACCTCATAAATAACAACAACACGAACATGAAATTTAGTCGATACGAAACCTAGGTATTTCTCTTTACAGTACTCTCACATTGCACCAACATGGCATGATATCCAAGGCTTGATATCTTGAGCTGAGAAGCATCAGTTCCATTCGCAAATATATTTCAGCTGATGCCACTTGCGTGTTCATTAGTGGATTATCGTAACTCAATTCGGTCTGGTTTGTCTCAGTATCTACTTCACAAACTTCAAAAATGTTAAAATACATCTGCTCTGATGATCACTGACAAGACTCAAGCCCAATATCCCTATCCGTCCTCACCCATGTGTATACATAAGCAAGAAACTTACACTCCTCTTCTGACAATCGTAGACTTATTATTCCCACTACGAAAACTAAGTGATCTGGACCACTTTCTTTTGCATACAGGACCCAGCAAAGTGGAGCAAATTTCCCATTGAAATTAAGACACAAAGACACATTGATCCCTCTCAAGAGTGCGCTTAAAACTCACCTTTTTCGAGGCAAGAACAAATAAAAAAATAAACTAATAATAAAATACCAAAGGATTCCTATCTTAAATATTTTCAGCATTTGTTACGGGTAATATCTAATGTTGTAAAGCACCTAGATCTTCTAGAGATTAGGTGCTATACAAAGTCTTCATTATTGTTATTAGTCTACATATGAATAGAATAGAAAAGTTAGTAATTTCTATTACAAATTGAAAACGTCTAAAACAGGGAACGAAGCCCAGTCTCCTGAGAGCGTGCTTTCGTAATGTCGAACATAATAATGAGTTACTGCATATTTCTTTGTAGTTCCAAAAATATTATATCCTATTTAGCATATATTCTCTCTACTTCTATACCCACCTTGCTATCCTGTGCAACACATTTCTTTTACCTATGATTATCTCGGCCTGACCTATATAATTTAAGAGCTGTTTATGTTGGCCTTAGATTGAGATCTAGTATTAATTGTCAAACAATTTTGTGTACCAGTCAAGATTTAAACATGCCCACACGTGACCAGGAAGAAATACCAGCTTGATCAGTTTAAGGCTTGCGAGAGTATATAAAAAGTTACACCTAAATATGAATTAGAAAAGGGGAGATACTTCATAATGGCTACTGCTATAACACGTACTGAAGACGAACCAACTTGTCCTATTTGTATTGGATTATTCAATGTACCAAGACAGCTACCGTGTGCCCACACATTCTGTCAGAGTTGTCTAAAGTCATACATCACAAGCAAGGCTATAGAACATGAGAAAAAGAGATGCATCGAGTGTCCGGTATGTAGAAAAACAGCAGGTCATTTTAAAGAGAACAAACCATCAAGTGAATGGGCGTCGCTCTTTCCAGTCGACACTGTGATACAATCCATGTTACCGACGAAATCGAAAGTAGATCGTGTATGTGATGCTTGTTCATCTGACGGCCTTTCTGTCACAGCTACGGGGTTCTGTACAGTATGCGAGGAAGCAATGTGTGACGACTGTCTAAAATTCCACAGAAAACAAAAAATATCCAAAGCTCACTCTATTCTTACAACGGAAGAGTTACTGAACAATCCACAAAATGTGATGAAATTTGCTGAAGGTTTTACATGTTTTGATCACGACGATGAAGATCTAAAATTTTACTGCAATAATCACAAGATTGCCTGTTGTGGAATATGTTATTTTGAAAACCATAAAACTTGTTCTGATGTGAGAAAGTTAAAGGAGGATCTCCCTGATCTGCTTCGTGAATCCAAATCAAGTGAAATCATTGAAGAGTTGAAAAAACTGGAAACTCACTTAGAAAGGTTTATCGATGTAAAGGAGTCTAATATGAAGGATCTAGAGTCCCAAGTTAATGGACTTACTGATCAAATCAAAGAAATGAGAAAGAAAATCAACACAGCTTTGGACGAATTAGAGATAAAAGTGAAGATGGAGGGTAGGAGAATCCACAAAGAAGTTGCTATTAGGACACAAGAAGAGAACCAGCAATGTTTGTCACTGATTCATGCCATAAGAAATTCTCAACTTCTGTTTGGAACAGTCAACAAATATGGAATTGATATACAAAAATTTCTGACTGCAGCAAAAATAAAATCACAACTACCTTTATATTACTCTCAGGTCAGAGAAAAGTATGAGAGGACAGACATACTGACAGTGCAGGTGAAATTCACTCCTCTGTTAGAATCTATTATATCACTCTCATCATCCGATATTGGAAAACTTGTGACCATGACTAGCTCAACTGTATCTATACCTGGTTTGAAGAAAGCAATACAAGAATGCCAGGTTGAGAAAGTTGAAACATTTACTGTTAACATCAGTGGATGTACACCAGATTATAGTGGCATTGCTATTCTCCCTAGAGACAGGGTGATGCTTGTTGATAATAACAATGATCAGTGTATTCTTCTAAACAATTCACATCAAGTAGTTACGACATACAAAATCACAGGAAAGCCTTTTGACATTTGCATGATAGGTGATGAGGAAGTGGCTGTGTCTGTGTATAGTCAAAATAAAATTCAGATTCTATCAGTCAGAGATGATGTCATCAGTCCACTCACAACAATAACAACTAAACATAAATGCATTGGAATTGCAGCAGCTGGGAAGGGAGAGATGGTTGTGGTTGGAGTCTGTGGTAATAACAAATATTGCTGGAGTCTGATCAGAGATGGGAGAGAGGTCAATTATTCTGAACAGTATGACTCTTCATCTAGACACTTAAACTACATAGCACTGAATAATTCTAAAACACGAGTCTATGTTACTGTGCCTGATAAAAATACCCTTCTGTGTTTCAATTTGGAAGGCACGAAACAATATACTTACAGCCCAGACAACCTCCAATATCCTACAGGAGTAGCTGTGGACAGGGATGACAACATCTATGTTCTTGGATGTCATTCTCATAACATTCATCAGTTATCAACAGAAGGCTGCATAATACAGGTAATAACTACAGGAGTGCCACAGTATCCAAGGGCAATCAATTTTGACAACAGTAGAGATACTTTTATCATTACAAACTATTCTGAAACCCAAACGCTACACATTTACCAACTGATATAAAAGTTAAAGACCGGAAATCTAATTTATCATAGATTATATAATAAATGTCTTTTGCAGAAATAGTTTCATAGATGGTGCAAATAACTGAATCTCAAGCTATGTTTTATTGTGAGATGATTTATGCCACTTAGATAATAGTTATATATGCATGAGCCTCATAGATGACTTTTTTTGTAAATAAAGGGATAATATCAGCGGCGACAACAATCGCTGGAATAATTTCAATAATAAGAAAAAGTATCATCTTGTCAGCACAGACTACAGGATTATACAGTTAAATTCCATGTTGTGTCAACCACGTACTCTCAATTATCCTCAATGATATCATCCTCCCTCGATGACACATTAATTGCCGATAGTTAGTTTTCTGCGATGGTATGTGTTTACGATTCCGTGATGTCGAAATTAGGAAAACAACATGAATGTAACAATGGCAATATCGCAGGAACTACGTCAGCGGATAGCGGAAAACACAACCCCAGTCAAAACCAACATGATCTCAATAACCTCAAGGAATCCTGAATTCAGTGTCAATTTCCCTGCTGCGATTCCAGTGAAAGAGATAGCGTTGTCAAAATTACGAGTGTATCACAGTTGGCCTAACATTAGATCAAAACCATTTTATGGTCAACATCCGAATAATTTCCTAGTGTTTGCGAGTAAGAATAAACCCGATTGTACTCCAGACTGGAATGTTGTTTCCTTACCATCTTGGACTTACCAGATCGAACAAATCAATAATGAATTTCAGCGTAGAATACAGTCCATTACTGGAAAAGAATCAAAAATCGCTATAACAGTTCATGAACCAACACTATCATCTTCGATTGAAATAAACACACCCGGATATGCTGTAGACATATATAACAGCATAATCAGAGCAATACTAGGATGGCCTGACAATTCACCTCAAATATCCAGAAAAATACCAGATTCTAAAAAGTCTGATTATGTCTCAGACAAAAAATCATACCACGAAATTGCTTCATCACATCAAAATTATTTGCCTCGTATAAAAGAAAATATAGAATTAACCGGTAAATTCACATTTCTTGACAAGAATACCATGCAATGGGAATTTGTCCTTGACTCATGAACTAATATTGTATTTATTTTAAGCAATGTCATTGGTTATTTTAGTTAGATTAATCAATTACATAAAACAACTAAAACGATTACATCAGTTTTCAAGATCATCGTTTTGATATAACAAATGAGCCCTTTCTGTCGGCACTGATGCAACAGATGACAGTGCTATAATTTTATAGGCATGTCAGATATACCAAGGATTATGTAGAGATTTGTTTCTATTATGACAGGCTTATATTACATGATATTACATATTAATTGACCACTGAAGCATGCAATGAGTCTGATATCATTAGAGGATTATACTCATTGAACCATATAGTGAATCTTGTACACCAACAATTAGGTTGTCATGACGCTTGCCTCCTGATATGTATATCTATATTTTGTAACTGCTGGTATATGATTTTATTTAATATTCGTAATTTTTCTTCATGGTTGTAAACTTTATAGAATATCTATTTGTTATTAATTGAAAGTGACCTGGTTCTGTTAAAAACGCAAATTGTGTAGAATTTAAAAATTGAAGTTTTGCGTATGTGTTGACAATTAGTAATAATATTCATAATAATAAGACTTAAAGTGGCGGATATGGCGTAATTTCTCAGTGACTAATGGGATATGGAGGTCTCGAGAATAATTATGTGGCTTTCTATTAGTTACCTGAGGTCACGTGAATATGCTTAGTTTATCAAAATCAGTAGTGTGTGAATTTACGTTGGGTTTACTGGGACGTACAGTCACTATATATGGAATATATAAAGAGAAAATTAATTAAGCATTCAGTTTCTTCCGTTTTCTGGAGTCATTCAAACATTTTGTGTTTCTGATGTAAGTATGCAGACTTGCTTTATGTTGTACTTAGGTATATTTCGAGAGGAAATTAAACGTGTTTGTACTATTCAGTGCCGACAGAAAGTGCTCATTAATTAGATGATACTTATATTCTGAAATTATTAGGATATCGAAAATAAGTCTGGACATCACCATATTGACAACGTCACGGTTCTTGGAGGACCAGTACCTTTCGAGTATTGAAAGTTATAAAGGACTTTTCAATCATTTAGGTCTTTCATAAACCTTTATATGGACTAATTGGAACTTATTTCATTATACTCTCAAGTTCATCTCATAGGCATTATTTATCAAACTTATAATTAAATTGTATGTTAAGTTTTATAAAAACTTGTTGGTTTTGCTTCTTTTCTTTTACTAAAGTTTGTGACCATAGAGTTGTAATACCTCCATTATTCAAGCCAATGTTACATCAACAATCCAATACATGAGGTATTCTGTCGTCCATTGTCGTCCAATGAATATTGTTAAGCTAGTGTTTTATTGCATCGCAAAGTACGCCAAACTGTTGTTGTACCAATAGCTACATAAACTAATCCCATTTTGCCTCATATGTCCTGCCAGACAGGATTATATCCAGTGCACCAATCACTCCGTTCAAGTTCCAAATCTGCCAGTGACTTTATTTTACGAGGAGCGCACCTGTAATTAAAAAAACCCGACTGATATATTTTCTATTCAGTGATTGGTGTTTTATAGCACATAAACACATATAATGTAAGCCGAGGCAACCAGAATAAAGTGCCTCTCCCAAAGACACCACGCTTCGTTAAATGTATCAAATGGTATCATTCAAATCCACGTCCTTTTCATGATATATAAATCAGCCTCATTCATCATAAACTATGAACCATCGAAATAAATTGGCGAGATATAAGTTCTATTTTAGTTACGGAACATTTCATTTTTGCATATTTGGTAATGATAAAGTCCATTAACAGCTGCTTCGCTTGAAGCTCAGTATTAAGAGGCTAGTGCTAGAACTGGTCGGCCTGTGTCAGGATAATGTGACTGGGTGGCACATCATGCTACATGCATGAGAAATAATACCCACAGTATAAAATCCAAGCAACACCAACATGGAGAAATATCTGTTAGAAATTATGCATTATGTATAACCGTATAATTTTTTGTGATTTCATGCGAATTACATGCTAATGTTCGAATTTTATCTCGTAATGGAGTCATAATATTAAATGCTATAAAGGAAATATACGAATACTTGTGATGTTTTTCTTTGTATTACTTTGCCCGTGTAATTTAAAATTAATTTTGGAATATAGGAATCTACATCATCTTTCTTTAACGTCTCTTTTGTTAAACATTTCAGAATTGAGCATTAGCTCGTAACTGCGA
The DNA here is from genome assembly GCA_030141615.1 of Unio pictorum. Lineage (NCBI taxonomy): Eukaryota > Metazoa > Mollusca > Bivalvia > Unionida > Unionidae > Unio > Unio pictorum. Next base: position 3,428,473 of record JARLTB010000316.1, read on the forward strand.
TGCAGCTGAAAAAAAACAACATTCAATACATTACATTCTGGGATTCCCTAATCCTAATTGTATCTATATTGGATTATGACGTCAAGTATTGCAAAATTTTAAACTTAACTATGTTTAATTACTCTTACAAATTAATGATGTTTTCACCCGCAAAAAGTTATGATATCAAGAAAAAACGATAAAGGGATTCATTGTAATTAGCGATCAAAGGAAAGTGTGGATGCCAATATAGTACCCATCAACATGTCTGAAGTGGCATGGATCGATGAGCCATTATTTAAGGTTTTTATATATATCTTTTAATTTTATGATGTGAAACTGTAATATAATATTTCATCATCTTTATGAAGCCATATGCTACAAACAAAAACAATCTATATCATATGAATTATATTTTCAGATAGAACAGATGTGTAATAATTTGATAAAACTTTAAAAATCTGGTAATATAAATGCAGTAAGAAAACATGAGAGCCAGCGTGCCTGTAATAGCATATATGGATATGCGACTATCTCGTTTTATTAGGAGATTGTTTTAAAATGATAGTTTACAGAGACCTGAGATAATTCAAATTTACTGGAATATAAATGATATTATGGAATATTTTATTCGTCCCACTGCGGATACATGATAAAGCGATCTCTCTCTCTCTCTCTCTCTCTCTCTCTCTCTCTCTCTCTCTCTCTCTCTCTCTCTCTCTCTATATATATATATATATATATATATATATATATATATATATATATATATATATATATTACCGAGTGATACCGAGTCATACCAAAACACTTGTCAATAACACTCTCTACATGCCTACAATAGTCTTATAAGGTACCAGGTTTTTGAGAACTACTTGTCTAAGCAAGTTGGCCCTTTCATTGAATCCTGTCTAAATCTTGCATGGACATTTATTCTAATGAAACATATAAGTCTAAACTGGATTGCCCCGTGTATGAGGCATGTCAGCATCTTATGGTTCCATCTCCTAGACTAAAATACCTGAGGCCTAGCTATGTTTAATATGGGTCCCTCTTCCAGAAAAGGCCTAGTTATGATTGTCGCAAAATTGTAACCGAGTGGGTATTGGATTGAATGAATACTTCAAACACAATGTGTGAAAGATTAAAATGTATTAACTAAATTAGGAAAGATAAATGTATGATGTAAAAATCCAATGATTATCAGACACTCTCAGCATACAATTGATCTAATCACTCTATACCAACATTCTCACATCAAAAATAAACCAATAATATATATCTCTGACATGCAGCTTCAAGGAGCCTCAATTTCAAATAATAGTACACACTAAAATATTCATATAGTTTCACGTATAGACTAGACATGGGATTCAAACTATCTCAAGTTTTACGTTAAAAATGTTCTGCACTGTCAGTAAGATTCACAAATCTCCTTGAATTCAACTAAGATTCAAAATATTCTTATGTAAATACAAATATACCAATTTAAACGACAATTGGAATAAACATATGCTTCGTTGCCCTTGTACAGTCGCACGAATCATCCACCGATAAACCGCACAGTTTCACCACCTTCCTTGGGTTGACCCACTCTTGTATCGGCCGCTCATCCTTTCATGGATCCACTACATGTACAGTCAATCATACGTATACACGCACAGACAGCATACAGCACTCTTGTATTAGCTAGTCTACAGTCGTGGCTTCACTACATGTACAGACATACGTACATACATATAGACAACCTCGTAATGTCGTAACCTCGTTAGCTACAATAAAACCAAACTGGTAATAATAATGAGTTCTGAAAATACTAATTAATACATTAAATTCTTAAAAACAATATATATCCACAAGCCCAAGAGGGCATTTTGTTGTCCCAACAACTTTGGTATAGTGTTTTATTGCATTGTAAATATTTGCCAACATGTTCCTGTAGCAACAACTCTATTGGATAGTCTCATTTCAAGTGCTTGTTTGCTCCAACTGGCGTGACGGTCATGATGAGGACCAGGGCATGACACAGTTCTATCTGCTTGGGAAGTCTGACAGTGTCTCTCTCTATACTAGGCACACCTGTAACAAAAAAAAAAACGATCAAAATATTTGCCAGTGATTGGTTTGGTGTTGTATTGTTTTATAGCACAGAAACACAAAATAAGCCATTATATGCCTAGGCAACTGAAACATGAGAATGATCACTCATGTCATGTAAGGAATGAACCATTAATTTTAATTGGGAAAGGTATTTTCTAGATATTGTTTGGATTACGTAATTCTTGCATCAAGGCAATTCTTATGGGTCTAGTCTGAACCACAGGAAAAATGATAATTGTTAGAACATAAACATTTCTTAGTCTTAATTCTTCCGATTGCTTCATTATTATGGTACATATATGCAAAAACTTAAATATTACATTAATCCACCAGTGACCAGGATCTCAGATGTATTGAAAATATATACTATATATGTCATCTTCTTTGTGTAAAATCTTTGAAATGAATGATCCTAATTTATGACAACTAGGCTTGTCTCTGATCTCTAGACTGGTCATGATTACATAACTATGAGAACTATCTTGGAAACAATGTGAAATCATTAAACAGACGAAAATACTACCACACTACCACAGTTCGTAAGTACAAATCTGACAAAGAAGAATATGTATTGTTTTGTTTTTGATGGTTTAATGCCATTTTTCAGCACAAGATAGGCTATACATGGCGGCCAGTATTAATGGTGGAGGAAGAACCCGGACAACCACCGGAAAGAGCCACCGACCCACGAGAAGCTACTGTCAAGCTTCCTCACATAACTACATTTGCCGAATCTTAGACTCGAACACACGCAGACACAGGTGTAATGGCAGTGGTCCGTAACTGACAGCGCTTTAGACCACTCGGGGCCCAGACAAAGCAGAATATAATAAAGGACAAAAACACATGTCATGATATAGCAACATACCAATTTTTAGAAAAAAAAACAACACTTGCCATGATACAATTGAATACCTGGTTTCATTGAAAATATCATAAATTGTTATCTAGACAAGATGAGAAGAATCCATAATGAATAATAAAATTAATATGGGAATATTTATACAAAAGTTTATCATTAACACTAACTGTACACCATGTCTAGCCATGATATATAAGCAGGTATGGTGGACAGACATAATGAATAACAAGATTAATGCGAGAATAATTCTGCCAAAGTTAATTAAAAAGAATGGGGATCATTCTTTAAAATTTAATATAATGCAAACTAAGTCCTTGGCTTGAATGCAAAAAATACAGATATAAATAAAGGCATTAAATTTGCTTCAAATTTACTTATAATCAGAGAACTAAAATGTAATAATGTACATAACATCCATATAAGTGGAGTTTGTTGTTTGTATATACAACTGAATAATGTACTGAGCTCATTACCTAAAATTACAATTTGTCCGAAAAGTGATTCATTACATAGAATCATTTTAAATTAAAAATATTTATTTTCCAAACAAGACTTTCTCCTCACATCAACAATCTTTCTATGGGTATTCTCCAAACCTTCCTCAAGTTATCCTTATTTTTTTTCTTTTACATATATGAGACTACCTTTGTGAAAAGATGTCCGCAAGATATTTGCAACACAAATACTTTAGTCGTGACCTCTGACCTTGAAACTACTTTCATGAATAGTTTAAAATCCAAAATTATGAATGCAAAACTGGCCCTAATTCACGGGATTCATCTTATAAATCCAGATTGCATTAGAAAGGTTTTCCTATCGTGTGTAAAGATATTATCTTCTAATGACAGAATAAAGGCTAATAAACCTTAATAAAATAACCTAAATTACAAATTTTCAATGTCTCACTGCTGTCTAAAACCTTGTTTGATATAAATGCAACTTAATACAAAGTCTCGTAAAAATCCATTTCTAGATATACAATTCACAGGTCTCGAAGGAGTTTAAAACTAGGAGTCCAGGACTCCCATTTTGGTAAAAATAGGAGACCCACCATCAAATTTGCAGTTACATCCCAATTTGTTTTAAACGTTGCGGATTTGAATAACTGTTGGTTGCCACCGAGTTCACCCATTCTTTATAACATTGACATGTACAACTGTATCAGCTTATTCTGCGTGTCTGGTAATTCTGCACCACAATACATCTTTTCTGTAAAATATTACATAACGTGCCTTTCTGGTAAAAACATTTTTAATTATTTTTGGGCTGAAATGTAGACAGAAAAATTCCAGAGTAATGTATTTCATTTCCATAGCCTGAGGCATAAACATTACGGTTTTTAAAGCCATGCGCAGTCCACTATATCAGTTCTAGCAACTTAAGCACAGTTCTGAATCTCATTTAAATCTTCATCATTTTTTCTTTTAACCCCAAAATAATTTTCCAAATTTGCAAATGGCATATTGTCCATGTCTCGATGTGTCTTGGTTTCGAGTTCGCATGCAATATTTTATACAGCTACAATCGGAAATAAAATCAATTACATGATCACGGGGATTCATCAACGTAGCACATGTAGATTCCTTTTTCTTTTATGATGACAAAATATACCATCTGGCGATATTTGTGGCGTCACCAATTTTGGCTGATAAAAACTGTATATAAACTCTTGCGTTTGGAGTAGATAAAAACAAAGGCACCATGCCAGGAAGCAGCGAACATGGATATATCAATGCACTGTTATATCATAATCCGCTTATGCTGATATCTGGCCTTATTACTGTATGCTGTATTAAAATAAAAACAACCATGCAACTGACTAGTTAAAATCAAACACCTTTGAATGCGGAAACATGAAAAAAAAATAGTTTTGCTGATATTTCAAAGAAAACTGATTACCTTTGAAGCACTGCTATATACGAAATAAAAACATCTGTCTACGAATGTAAACCATAGCATGTCATCTATGAATGTAAACCATAACATGTCATCTATGAATGTAAAACCATAGTATGTCATCTATGAATTCAAAATCATAGTATGTCATCTATGAATGTAAACCATAGCATGTTCTCTATGAATGTAAATCCATAGCCTGTTATCTATGAATGCAGAACCATAGCATGTCATGTATGAGTGTAAGACCATGGCATGTTCTCTATGAATGTAAAATCATAGCATGTTATCTCTGAATGTAAAACCATATCATGTCATCTATGACTGTAAAACTATAGCCCTTGTTACAGCCCTTTCAAACTCCTATAATTATAGACAGCAGAACACTGGCTCCTTAATTATGCATGCACAAATCAAATCAATCAAGTATCATATCAAACTGACTGAAGAGAACACAAATGACAATATAAACAACCAAATGGAAATATATTTCCCAACTAGAAATTTGACAACATTAGCTGTAACTGTCTTATACCATTCTACATCCACGTTGCCGTAGTGGTGTGATGGCATGGTTTTTTTAAAAAATGGGTTTAACTGATCTTAGAATTTTTTTTTGCATTTTATTTTACTTTCTCTTTTCTTAGCATCCTGTTGAATTTAGGTGTAAGATTTGGATATTTCCTGTTTACGCAGCTTTTACAATATTCCAGTCATACATTATTATGTCTGCAGTGTAACAGTTTATAGTGATATCTAGCACCGGGACATCATCTAGCATGATGCCCCACCCTATCAAATTATCGTGACACCAGGCCGGCCAATCGTAACACTAACCTCTTATTGCTGAGCGCAAAGCAAGGAAGCTGTTAAAACCATTTTATAAGTCTTTGGGATGACTCAGCCGGAGATAGGACCCACGACTTCCCGCATCTGAGTCGGATGGTATGAGCACTTGGCCACTGGAGCGGTCAGTGGATTAGCACTCGGAAAATCAACATATTGTAGAGGAAGATATCAGAGTTTATTTTAAAAGCATTGCATTTCTGGATGACGAGACATTATTGGAAATTTACTTGCAAAGATTCGTCAGTTCAGCATTTTTCACGTGATATCGGATGAAACAAGTTCAGCAATATCAACGTTCTTGAGAAATATTCATATTATTTTCTACTTGTGGAAAACAGGTTCGTTCGAATACGAGAAAAAGCAATTTCATATTTGTGTAGGATAGAAACCATTATGTTTTCCTGACCATGTCATCGAGTTGGATCATAAATATTCAAATATACGACAGTGATCCCAAGGATTACTAAATTATGACCAGAACAAGAACGTGAAGTATGAATTATAACTCTCTTGACTTTGAATGCTATCAAGAGCATATAATTCACACTTCTTGGTGCTTGAACGGTTAAATTTAAGTTCCAGTATTTTATCGCTGTCGGAATTAAAGCATGTTCCAAGGCCATATAGTTCGCGGCCTTTCGCACTCTTTCTAATTTATTAAGTAGTCCTAGATTTTATTTTGCCATGGTTGACACATGCAGCTAAAAGGAACAAATTTTGAGTTTTGATGGATCTGCATAATCTTCATCAGTAAAAGGACTGACACTGAATTATCATTTCAGTGAAGTAATTAAATTTGTTTAAATAAGATAATCTTTAAAAATGTCAAGGTAAAGATCAAAAATGTGGATGAGATTATAATGATGGGAGCGTAAAGATGGGAGTATATAGATGGGAGTACAACAACGGGAGTATAAAGATGGGAATATACAGATGGGAATATAAAGTTGGGACTATATATATATATATATATATATATATATATATATATATATATATATAGGAAAGCTCATCGTGTTAGACGTGCTAAGAATAGGTGTTGAGTTTTGGCTTCTTTACCCTTGTATCAACAAGACAATTGCCGTACTTTATCAACTCCTCAAACAACCAAAAAGTGTGTACGTTAGCTGGAGTTACAGTTGGAAGTATGTATGTGACTGGATAAGTCTTTCTTTTGACACTGGAAACACGAGGGGACTGATTATGTCAAAGATGTCGCATGCACACACGCGCTGGTGGATGTGTATGTGTATCTCATTAAATAGATAGTGGAATTAGTCAATTGGCACTCCCATTCCCGTATTTTCTTCTTCATGTCTGTATTACGGACAATACTGATCTCTGGCAAAGATCACTTGTTAAAGAGAGAATCATAAACCAGCATGGGTTTATAAAACAAAATGATCCTATTTAAACACTAGCTTAGAGCGATGCACTAAATCCTAATAAAATTATATAATTATATTCTTTTTAATTGTTATATATGCACTATAATAGTCAAAACAAAAACTTACATATTTAAAAACATTGAATCTTTTGACAATAAGGGTCTTCTCTATGATGATTTGGAGAGGGACAGCACCAATAACACACGAAAACACCCATACATACATACATACATACATACACACACACACACACACACACACACACACACACACACACACACACACACACACACACACACACACACACACACACACACACACACACACACACACACACACACACACACACACATACATACATACATACATACATACATACATACATACATACATACATACATACATACATACATACATACATACATACATACATACATATTCCATGGCACGATATTTTGTAAGATCCCGGTTTGCTTGGGTAGAAATAGAGCCATTGTTTCTCAAGGCCGAGCTCCCGGTGGGTAGTACTTTAAGATGATGTTAGTTTCAGTTTGGAAAAAGTGTGTTTCGATTATGCTAAGGAATCTCTCGCGCATAAATTATTTCAGCTCCAGCTACAGTTTCATAATTAAACAGAATAAGTCGATATGCCAAACGGTATTGTAATGTGTAACATTTCAATGAGACGGCCGTTTTCAATTGTATATTGCTGGGGAACATTATAATAATAGCTTAAAAATGTATATTTGAACTTTTACCCACATTTTTTACCATTGGCTGTGTTTTAATGACTTTAAAATGTATAAACATGAATTTACCATTAATCGTGATTTTTTTTCCATTTGAAAAAGTACATATATATTTTCAACAGTGACTGTACATCCAGGATTTGAAAATGTAAACACATATAATATAGAGATTCTGACTGATAACTGTCCGTCAGTGATTTTTACCTATATGGATCACACATCTAAGCGGAAAAGAGTTTCGGTTATATGTTCTAAATACAATCGAAAACCATAAATTAGACTTTGTTTCTACATAATCGACATTAAATTTGACACAATACAATCTCCAAACTGAATCAAATTTTATAATAAACTTTAAACTGATTTATTAGATGATATCTATTGAATTTAAATGCTTTATAATTATTATATATTTCTTTCTAAAGCATCTGCTATTTCCCACCACACATCTTAAGGATACTAGTTTTTGTTTTCCATTCAGATCACGTTACTATGTTACAATGTGTTAGAGTCAATTTAATATTTTTAGCTGTTTTTTTAATTATATAATTAATTTAACCGTAATATGGTGTATTACAATGTTGTACGTTATAAATTAGACAAACAAGGCAATTATTTATTATCAAGAAGCTGATATTGTTCTGACAAAACCTGTGTTGATGTAAAGTCTAGATGCGATATTGAAAGGATCATTCTATCTCACCTATATTATTTATTTTGAAGAAAAAAAAACATTTAAGTACATGAATTGGTCTGTTCGATATATAACACACAGGGTGTTACAATATCATTAATCACCGGATATAAACTTCATTTTAAACGGTCAACATATATCCTACAGTTTCAGATATATGTCAGGTTACTTGCGGGTTATGAGCTTTAATCGCATAATATTGTATAAGCCCCACTTATACATACATAAGAGAGTAGATATAGTAAACTGAGCAGGTATATTGAACAAACAACTCCGAACCCCCGTAAAGATAAATAAACAATTTAATAAATTACATACACAATTATGAAACTTCCTTTCCTTAGGAATAACCGCGGTTTAGAATTAAAATTTCACTGAATTACAATACGATTTGAAATAGATTTAAACAAATTAGCCGTTCTATTACTGATAGTTTAAAATCATCATTGGATCGAGTGGTACAATCGAAGTCAATGACTTGTTCGATTTTCATAACCGTTATTCTCGATCCTTGTTCTTTGGTCAATCAATGTCGTTTCAAGACGTCGCTGTCTCGTCCAATTTCTAGATACTCTGCACTCGTGGATGTTTCCGCTTGATTCTGGACTTGTCCACTGTCTCATGCGTACACTGCAATTTCCGTCTCTCCCAATTTCTTTTCCCAAAGTTGACGTCGCTATTCCCGTAACTTCACGATCTTCCCAAAAAGCTATTTTCTTCCTTTCAAAGAAAATATTAAAACAACCTAAGTCTCTCGTTACAGTGGTTACAATTGAGACTGTCCATTATTCCTGGTTAGAGCATTCAGATATTTCTATCAGTGATAACAACATTACGGCTAGTAACATGTCCTCAAAAGACGGTAGTTAATTGTTCATTCGTTTTGCCATGACCTAATACATTAACGTACTACACAGCGAGGCGCTGAATCGTATACACTGTCGCTAAATTATCTATGAAATCAAACTTCGGTGAATTCACATGTATTCTTGTAACCCCTACAAACGTAATACATTAAATTCTTAGAACACAATCATTATACAAAACAATATGATAAATTGAAGCATTAACGTAACACACCCTATTCATACTCAGCATAGTGTGTTTAGGACATACATTAACACTACGTCATTCTTAATTAAGAATTAAGGTAAGAATTCCAATTCATAATTAGCAAGCACAATATCATACAAATGTATCAAATGAATGCATGCAAGTACGTCCGATTCATAATACAAAACACATTATTATACAAATGTATCAAATTAAATCAATTATACAAATGTATCAAATTAAATCAATTATACAAATGTATCAAATGAAATCATGCAGACCTGTAAACTAAGCAAACGTCATATAAATTGCATCAACAATATACATGGAATTGTGACAGTACCTTTGTTTTTGGTGTGTCACTCATCTGTGGGTTTGGCGGTTTTCGAAAACGCATCCTTACGAATGTATTTCTTTCAAATAACATCGTTACTCAATAATTATACCACTGGCTCTCTTACAGAGCAATGTCAAGACTAACTTTTAACTTAGCTAGTGCGATATTATGTTCTAAAGTTCTTAAGAAAACACACCCCTTATTTTCGTGATCAATCAGAATCAAATGCATTTCTCCCGCTTTCCCTTAAGTCGCTTACGTCATGGTCAATATGACATGCTTGGTTTTAAGTAACAGAATCTCTGTATTTTCTCAATTTTGACACTTTCCGTGTGAAATGAAACTTCAAAATGTCGCCAGCGGTCAGTCAGCTGCTGAATAAACGTTTAATTAGTACAAAGGTCACATCCTGCTATACAGATCAGTATTTGGCATAGCGTGTCATCATAAATCTAACTAATGACTATCTGGCCTCACCTAATTGTTTTTTAATAGATCGACTTAAATTTGCCAGTTCACAATATACCTGCTGCATAATTTATATTTTGAAGAGTTTAGGTTATCGTGAACCTTATTTTAACTACGTTCATTCTAACAACACTTGATAATTTACTATTTCACTTTAAGTTACGGTAATTAATATTTTTTTACTGTTTCAGTGTATACGTGTTTAGTTTAATTTACATTAATACTATCGGATCGGTTTAATATTTAAATTTGAAGATATATTGTTTAAGTTACTCTAATGTGATCTGATTAAATTGCTGTTTCAATGCATACATTTAATGTGAAATAAAATATCAATTAGGAAATGAAATATAAAATAAAAAAGATGTTCAGAAATAGAAGTAAAAACTGTTGAAAATTCAAGTATTATTTATTTTGTATTTATTCAATCATATACAGTTTGTTATTTATCTACATCACGTCTCTAACTAAAGTGTTTTTATGTTATCTTTATCTGCCTGGAATTTGTACCTTATTCGTCATTGTACTGGTTGACGCGACAAAAATAGTGTTGCATGAATGATAACCTAGACAGTGGGCATGCAAAGTCCACTGATAGCATGAATTTAAATCACATGATATTGGATTCCACGTGTGCGTTACGTGCGTTGATGTAGCATACTATATACAGTATGCGACCTTCACTTAGTTTACTCTTAAACGACGCGTGTACTTGTATTCCCTTGTTTGACCCTGGGAATTTGATTTTATCTATATGAACACCATAGTGCAATTTTACAAAGAACCAACACGAGGAAGTCATAATTGATTTTACAAGGTGTTATATAAATATCCATTAATTATAAAATTTGTCCTATAGCTTAAGCTTGGAAGTTTGAGTTCATTCTAATGGTTATATTCGAACAACCTTATTTCCAGACTTTGTTTAACTTTTAAATACACCAGAACCATCAAGTTAAATCAAATCGAATTATGTTAATCAGTTAAACATAAATGTTCAAGTATGTGGTAATCTTCCACCTTAAATCAATTCGTAAAGTGTAAGCCTGATTCTTGCCTGGGCGAACCTCCGTCACTGTGTTGGTGTTTTTCAAACAGGCAGTTCTATCCCATTTCTTGGTACTATAGAGTTTCATTTCACGTGCTAATATTTACGTTTAAACAAACTAATCAACCGTCCGAGATGCAAAGAATGGCAGATTTTTATACTGCACAGGAAACACGTTCAAAAATTTGAGCGTGACATATGATCAGCACTCTTTTAATAGGTTGCATTATTTTACGGAATTCGCTCGGATTTAGTAGCACCATTGCAATATCTGGCGGCTGTCAATCACACAACTAAACATCATACATATAATCACAGTTAGTAAATACTTCAATGTCAAATATGGAGTTGTATTGGCAAAATAATTGTCATACTTTATCATTTCTATATTTACACATGTGAAAAATAGATCCGTATTTCTTCCGATGTGAAAAATATATTCTTATATTTTGACATGTCAAAATATTAGATTCGCCATCATGCCTTGCGACAATTGACTATGTGAGCCTACAAAATGTGAAATAAAAAACGAGTGGTTTTTATTTGACACCTACAACGGTGAATGATTTCTGTAAACTAATAGCACACTACATTTTGTGGAGGTCACCGTGACAAGGAAACAAGAATATGCTCTGCCTGGATCATGAATTTAATGTTACCAATGTGAACTGACAAGGTGTAAGGCAAATGATAAAATGATAGTTTTCAGAAAAGTTATTAATAACAGCGGACTAAATAGGATTATGCTGATTTTAATGGGAGTGATACAAATGTTGTTGATTCAAGTATTAATACTGATTTGCCAAGCTCAATGAGGTGTGTTTCTATGCGAAATGTTAGACTCAAAAAAATCTCTCACTATATTAGTCAGTCCAATTTTTTATGTCGATGGAAAAAGTCAGAGGTGCTCTTAGAACAATAATGAGTACTCTTCCAGTATAACAACTGCCCAAGGGACGAGGCGGTCTGCAAATGTTTGTGACCTTAAAGCATGGTATAAAAAGAGTTAATTTGCTGTTGGAAATCGAGTGAGGGCCCAGAAAGGAAAGTTCAGTCTCGGTTACATTTATAAACTAGTGTAAGTTTGCAACTATTGTTAATAATATTCATCTTAAATTCATACTTCAATTTCCCGTTAGTTTGATTCATATATTATCAGAAAGCCATGCAGAACTTTGTTATATCAATGAGTTCGGATTGAGTTGTTTTGTCGGTATAGAAAACGTGTAGTGCAAGAGTTCATGAATTTCCCTCTGATACCAATAAATGGAATATGTACGTTGGCTGGTTTAAATGACGCTAAAAATTCTTATTGCAAGGAATACAGTTCATAAAGTCGTAAGTAATTAAGTTGTGTGTTCTCTTCAGCCGAGAATGTAGGAGACTGCTGACTGGCATAGCTCAGCTGGCAATTTATAACCATAGCGGTTTGTGATGGTTTATCAGATAATTGTGTCGGTAGGAATGTTAGAGAAGATAGAAATATCTAAATGCATCTTAATAGGGTTGTACGTATTTGTTAGATGCGAATGACCATATTTAAATATGCTGAATATCTATAATCGATGACTAAGGCAGAATAATGGGAATATTGGTTGACCCCAGGAGAAGGAAACCCTGACATATTTATTATGGGTAGTGTGTTTTTTTCTAAGGAAACAAAAATACCTCCTTACCTGTATTGGACAGTTTGAAAAGAGTACCCACTGCAAAAAAGAGGAAAAGAGGTTGATGACCCTAAACAACTAAGAGAGAGAGAGAGAGAGAGAGAGAGAGAGAGAGAGAGAGAGAGAGAGAGAGAGAGAGAGAGAGAGAGAGAGAAGGAACTAAATATGGAAACGCGGACCTATCACCAGCAGTGATTTGGAAATGACTGGACGCACCAGACAACGCGGTCATGCCAGAACTCGGGGTTGGATCAGTCACTCGGTCACATGATGAATTTTTTTCTATCGGTACAACATAACGATTATATGAAATTTGTAACTCTATTTCTGAGAGAAAGCGTATCATTGAAATGTCATGCTCGATTTCATCTTTTTTAGGTAATTCTTAAAACATATATTTTACATGCAGGGCTCGTGTTATTCTATATATATGCTCAGATATCTTTTTCTCACCCATTAATTTCATTTTATTCTATTTTTAGGCGATCTGGGCAATGACACTTTGTTCGATCGTCTCTTAGGGAACAATAACCAAAAACAATAAGTAGAAAGGGGAGATCACACATTTCCATCACATATTGTTAGAAAGTAATATTTGGCAAAGTAATTTGACGAGACGCCGTTCACAAATCTCTGAAGTTATTTTGCGTTACTGCATTCACAAAGACAAAGCCGCTGTGACGCATTGCTGAATCGAACTTGCTGCGTTTTCAGATAAAGTCAAAAAGTTTACAAGATGACATAATGTAGCTTATTGCGTCAGATTATGTCAACCCAATTACACCGCTTTCTAAAGTCACGTATATTTATATTAGCAGGCTATGAAAGTGAAGTGAATTTACGGGAATGCGGGTTAGCGTGTGTGCCTAAGAGTGATTTTAATCTTCTAAACCTCGATTATGGAGCAAGTTTATTATATAATAAAAGAAAATGTTAATTTTCAACCTTAATAACGGATATATTTCATCTTGTGGTACCAAACACAATATTTTTCAAATTGTGTCTTCTCCACTCGTTTGAAGGTCATGTGTGTAGTACCATAGGATGAAAATTATATCCGGTAGTCTCGTTGGAAAACAAAATCTACTTGATGTAGTCCTCGAGAGCCCATATACCAAGTGTTGTTAAATACATATAGCAGTCATATGATAATTCTAGTATTATTCCCATCATGTTACGACCTGTAACCTCATCTCTGTACATACGACCTTTCCTTTTGAACTACGATAACCGATTTAGACAAGTGACTAACTTAACATTTATTAGTTTACATGGCTGCAGTAATCTCTATGGACCGTGTATGTATATATATAGAGCCATTGTTTCTCAAGGCCGAGCTCCCGGTGGGTAGTACTTTAAGATGATGTTAGTTTCAGTTTGGAAAAAGTGTGTATTGATTATGCTAAGGAATCTCTCGCGCATCAATTATTTACAGCAGTAGTATAGAGAAAGCCCGGTTCTGGACCACTTTAATGTATTTCCTATGGGAAGTGATTTCTCCTTTTGCCTTTCTGACACTTTCATTTTCGTCTAAAATCCTGGAAAAAGGGGGGTACCAAAAAGCCTCAAAATGGTAAAATAACGCTTCTATCGCAGAATAAATTAAAAAATAAAGCACAATGGAAGCCTCTATTTAGCAATCTGACACTAAAAAAATAAATTGCTTCATAGAAGCTTCTATTTACCAAATAGAGTCTTCGCTACTGGACCACTCTATTTTTTATTTTAAGTCTCAGATTGCCAAATGGAGACTTCTATAAAAAAAACTCAAAAGGGGTACCAGAAAAGACTTCCATTCAGTGAATTAAGGCTTCTATTGAAAAATAATTTAAGTCTCAGATTGACAAAATAACGCTTCTATACCCCTGGACCACTCTATTTTTTATTTTAAGTGTCAGATTGACAAATGGAGACTTTTAAAAAATTTACTAAAGGGGTACCATTTTAGGTGTCAGATTGATAAAATAAGGCTTCTATCGCTGACTCAATTTTGTCAAAAGGAGTACCACCACTGGCTCAGATTACCATAATACTTCTATCGTTGGGTTCCAGTGCTAATTTTTTACCTCTTGGTCTATACCCAGCAATGAATTCTTCTATCGTAGGCGGATTTTCAGTCATGATGATATGATGCGTGTTTGCTCGGTTTTTGTAATACGTCAAAATAGATCGATAGGTATTTTTCCCACAATTATTACAAAGATGGATTTTTCCTCTAACACCAACACCACAACTGACACAAGGATTTGTACCAGCGCGGGGACTATTTCGCAACAAATACGCATGAACTCCACAGTATTCCCCGTAACAAGATTTTCCGCATTGATTATTAGAATCTTTTAAAAGCCAACGGCATGAACTTAGTTTATACATAGTTCTATACCATACTTAACTATTTCTTTAATTCATATTTAATAATGTAGTCAATTTTGCTCTATAATGTATTAATTTTGCGTATGGTTTATATTCTGCTTCAAAAATATAGTAAAACTGAATTAGAGATATGATGAAACATATATGATGGACCTAAAAACGATCCAGACAACAAAAAAGCCTCGTCATATAGTTGCGAGGGAACTGGTCAACGAATACTATGAACTCACTAAAACAAAACCTGATTGGCCTAGAACTAATCAGCAATTAGCAGAATTAACAGATAGAATTACAATTTTGCGACAGAAGAAGAAAATCAATAAGGAAATACTTCAAGGAGGTTATATCATCGATGAAGCTTTTTCTGGTGCTGATAAATATATTAAGTTCATCCCAAGAGGAAGGCAGTATAATCATTTTGTGGTGGGTGATCTGATTAAAATCTTCAACAGCGTGATCCCGACAGTGCTACTTGAACGACCTGTATTGAAAGTAAATGTCACCTATGATCTTGATATGTATTTAGCATCCAACCCCGATGTCACCATAACCGTCCTATTACGAGCGGAACCACAGATTATTTTGAGGTCTACTCATCTTGAGGATGCGGCAAAAGATTTCTTCGCAGTACTATCAAGACAGTACGAAGTGTTCACATCACTGAAAACTGGATTAGTATTCAAGAAAATCAATTATATCCAGCTGAGTGTACACGATTTTAAACCCACCACTGGAGCATCTTATAAACCGCTTCCTAAAAGCATCCAAGCAACGAAATCATGTATTAATGTGAAAAACGATGATAACAAGTGCTTGTTGTGGGCGCTATTATCGGCAGTATTTCCGGCAGAACATCACGTAGATAGAGTTAGCAACTATAAGCCGTATCAGTGCCGAATTAATATGTCTGGAATTGATTATCCAACACCAGTCAAACAAATACAGAAAATAGAAAAACAGAACCCAACACTGTTTCGATCTGGAATTAACGTTTTTTCACTGGATGATAAATTAAGGGTGTTTCCCTACCTGATTTCCCCAGCTAGTAAGCACATCACAGATGGTACTACAGTGAATTTATTATGGTATGATGAACACTATGTTTGGATAAAAGATCTAAGCCGATTAATGGGTTCAAAAATGTCAGGATACGACCACAAGATGTTCTTTTGTTACAGTTGTCTCTGTGGGTTTACAACACAGGAAAAACTAACTGAACACAATAAGTACTGTTTTGAAGTAAAAGCAGTAACCACACCAGAAGCCCCGAATAATCTATGTTACTTTAAAAAACATGAAAGAACTAAAAAACTGCCTTTCATTTTCGTAGGAGATTTTGAATCCTTTAGTGTGCCAGTTGATGCTAAATGCGGTTGTGAAAAAACAGTCTGTGAATGTCAATTTAAAACGCTATCTACTCACAAACATGTTCCAGCAAGTTATCAGATCAATACAATCTGTACCAATGATAGATACTCAAAACTATCGCCAATTTATCGATTGGAAAAGGATTCCGATTTACCAGCAGAAGTGCACATGCTGAAATATCTGTTTGAGCAACAACGAAACATTGAAGCGTTATTGCCGTTACACGATGATAGATTTACCAGATTGGATTCTTTTGCAATGGGGAAACAATGTTTCAAGTGTAAGAAAGAGTTTACTGCTAATAATCCAAAAGTTCCCTTCTACGATATTACTACAGGTGAATACATAGGAACCGTCCATCAGCGCTGTAGATCCTTTCAAGAATTCTATCCTGTCGTTTTTCATAATTTGCGAGGTTATGATGGACATTTTATTATTACCGCGTTAGCGCATCCTGAAATATTACAATATTGTACTAACAATCATATATCATTGAAATGTATCCCCAATAACACAGAACGATTGATGTCTATCACGGTTGGGAAATTGAGATTCATAGACAGTTTTCAGTTCATGAACACCTCGCTGGAAAAATTAGCGAAGAATTGTACTAGTTATCCGATTACTGGAAAACACCTTAAGCAGGAAATGCTTGAATACATCACCGTGAAGGGGATATTTCCTTATGAATACTTCAACAGCATAAAACGATTTTCAGAAACATCATTGCCATCCATTGATAAGTTCTATTCTTCACTGTCAGACACAGATATCACTGACCAAGAATACCAACGAGCACTAACTACGTGGAATGTTTTCAAGTGTAAAACTTTCGGTGATTATCATGATATTTATCTGACTGTGGATGTGTTATTGCTGTCAGATATTTTTGAAGGATTTAGAATGATGTCGATGAGCAATTATGGATTGGATCCAGCTCATTATTACTCAGCACCAGGGTTATCCTGGGATGCATTATTGAAATCAACAAAAATAAGATTAGAATTACTGACTGATGTGGACATGTATTTGTTTATCGAGAAAGCAATTCGAGGAGGAATTAGTGTGATTACAAAGAAACATTCCATCGCAAATAATAAATACCTCAAACAATATGATATAAATCAACCTAACCGGTATATTGGTTATTGGGACATGAATAATCTCTATGGTGGTGGTATGTCAATGCTGATGCCCTATGGTGGTTTCAAATGGGTTTCTGTAGAAGATTTTCTATCTGCTGCATCAAATTGGAAACCTAATGACGAAGTCATCAACGATGATTTAAGCAGTATAATATTTCACGATGACGACCAAATAGGTTATTACGTTGAATGTGATGTAGACTATCCTGAACACCTTCATGATGCACACAACGATTATCCCTTTCTTGTTGAAAAAATGATAGTCACCGATGAAATGTTATCCCCGGAACAATTAGCATTGAGAACCACGAAATATACTCCAATAGCGAAATTGATACCCAATCTGTATAACAAACGCAATTATGTTTGTCATATAGCAGTGTTGAAACAGGCTATTGAGGCAGGATTGATACTTAAAAAAGTGCATAAAGTGCTGCAGTTTAATCACTCCACATGGATGAAATCTTATATTGATCTGAATACAACCAGAAGAAAGGAAGCAAAGAATGAATTTGAAAGAGACTTTTTTAAACTAATGATCAATTCTGTATTTGGTAAGACCATGGAAAATATCAGAAAACGGGTTAACATCGAAATTGTAAACAATAAAGCACGGCGTGACAAACTAGTACGGGGAAATCGCTTTGCTGATATTAAAAAAATAACGAATCATTTCTCATTAATCACTTTGAAGCAATCTCGGCTGCATCTTAATAAACCAGTCTATGTCGGCGCTGCAGTGCTAGAAATGTCGAAATTTATGATGTATCAATTTCATTATGGTTTTGTTAAACAGAAATGGCCTGACGCTAGATTGTTATTTACGGATACTGATTCATTAGTTTATGAAATCCCTAGTGATGGAATCACCGGCGATGATATCTATCAGGAGATTTACCAGCATCGTGAATTATTCGATTTATCCAATATAGATGCTAACGGGGCTATGGGAAGATTTCATGATAACACCAACAAAAAGGTCATTGGGAAAATGAAAGATGAATTCGAATTTCTCCCCGTCAAAGAATTTGTAGGACTTCGGTCTAAAATGTATTCGGTGTCAACTGATTCAGATAGCGTGGGAAACGCTAGCGTGAGAATTGCAAGCAATTCCATCAATAAAGCAAAAGGGATCAATAACAATTATGTGAAGAATAAATTGAAATTCAATGATTATTTGACAGCATTAAAAAGATCTCCAGGAGAAAATTTACCGACAGTAACCACATATGGCTTTAGATCCTATCGTCATACCGTTTTCACGGACAGAATAACTAAATCAGGATTATGTAATTTTGATGATAAGCGATATTGCCGTGATGGTATTAACACGTTTGCATTCGGTCATTACTCCATTGAGAGCATGGCATGATATTAGATAAAATTAAATTTTCAATTAGATTAAACTCAATTATATAATGGGTTTTCTACCTGCACCTGATTGTTGCAAATGGCTTCCAGTAGGTGCTATAACCCGTTGTGGGAGAAATTGTTTCGGTGATTACTGTGGAATTCATGCTTATTCGATTAGGAAGAATCCTCAATCAGGTCCAAGGCCCTGTTTGGTTTGTCAACGGGGTGTTAAAGGACCATATCAGTTATGTGAAGATTGTGGCGGAAAACAATATCGGTCATTAATCAGTTATTACAATAAAAGGTCTCCGAAGTATTATGAAAGAACTACACCACCCACCGTTGAAGAATTCATTAAGAACCGTCAAACACAAATTGTAGTCCAATAATTCAACTCAATTAAAAATACAATTTGATATTACAAATGGCCTATCTGAAATGTGATATATACCGTTTACCCGGAATTATTCAGGGACAACTATCAGTAAATCCAAAATCATCTGTGAAAGTGAAATTCAATAATGGAAAAATGCGGTTGGTACAAAAAACACCAACAGGGAAGTTTTTAGCCAAAATGCTTGAAAACCGATCAGGTGTTGCACGGTTCAGGCTACAACAAAAACGGCTTAACAAAATGATTCAAAATGGAGCCTCAGAACAAGAGATGGATCGATTGGGACTATTTCCCGTTTAATTTTCTTCGGGTCTGTTCTTGCAGTTCTTCATATTTTTGTGTTGCTAATCTATTTTCACGATTAAATTGTTCATGATCTATTTCTTGTTTGATGGCTCTGGTGACTCTGTCATTGATGGCAGAGCCATTGCCATTATGTTCTATTTGTTTCCGTTTTCCAAGAGCTTCTTCAATTTCATTAAAAAATTCACGATCTTGTTCGGGAATATGCACCTTCTATGAATCATCGTCAATGACTCTGTCATCACGTGATTTCCGCTTTCGTTTTCGTTTGCCACTGCCATCACGTGATTTTCGTTTGCCATCAGTGACTTTTTCCACAGGAATCCTTGAATATATTTCATTGATTTCCGCAGCAATAGAATTATACTCTGATAATAAAGAATTGTATTTACAAGTCAGCGATGAGTACTCTCCAGTGATGGATTTTAATTCACATCGCACATCATTGAGTTCAGCCCTTAACCGGTCACGGTCTTGAATTACTTCATTACGACGTTGTATTGTATGATCTAACCGATATTGTAGATCATTGTCTGTTATTTTCTGGTGCTGTAACATAGATAGTTTCCCTAGTAATGATTTGTTTTCATTAGTCAGGTTGGATACTTGCTGTTGTAAGTGCCGAATGGTTTCTTTATCAATGATGTTATCAGTAACAGCATTCACATCTTGTGTTTTACCATCTAAAAACTCTGTTACTTCATTTTCAACTTCAGTATCAATAATTCTTTCAACGGGAATATTATTTTCATCATTAGAAATGCTAGCATTTCCATCATTAGATTTCCAGATCTTATAAATACGCTGGTAACTGATTTTATACTTATCAGCGATTTCAGATAACGGGATAATGTCTTTGGAGGCTTTTATAGCGGATATATCATCATGGGTTAGTGTTCTGCGAAGAGGCATGATATATAATGAATGATATTTTTCAACTACAATGATAATGATAATGATAATAGCAACAACAACAACAACACCAATGGTACTATCACCACACACTGAAAGTGTGGAAACTGTCAGTATTATTTATTTTATATACAATTATGACACTTTCCACAAACCTGATAGAGCTGTTTAAACACTTCCATGGTGACTTTGTCACTAATGGTTTTACCATGGTGACTTTGTCATTAATGGCTTTGCCATCGGTGTTGAGGTTGGAAAATGTCGATCACTCAACAAATTGACTTCCATGTGGTGATGAAAAATCAATCCTAACAGCTTTTCTTTACGGAAAACTCCATACAAAATTGACTACTTGACCCTACGAGGTTTTTTGATGAAAATCGATGAAAAATGACCAAAAATCGCCGAAAACAGTCAAAAATTGATGAAAATTGGCTCAAAATCATTGAAAATCAATCCTAACAGCTTTTCTCTACGAGAATTTCCATGCAAAATCGACTACTTGACCGTAAAATCTCTATGACATTTCAACTGAAAAACCACCAAAAATGGCATAAAATCACCAAAATAACATAAAAAACCACCAATGACACTAGAATATTTCACTAGCACTAGAATAAAAAAAATATTTCAGGGGCACTATAAATAAAAAATATTTCACTGACTCTGTTGCAACAATCAATAATTGTATCACAATCATTCATCTTAGAAGCCTCAGATGATGAATTAACAACTCTAACACAATCTCATCTCAGATTATAAATAAAACAGCAGTGAGATTTTAGAAAATTATTTTATTTTTTCTGCACTAATAATATGTCACGACTTTTTATTGTTGTTGTTGTTATTGCGAAATTGCTTTAGTAAATAATAACAGTTAGTAGTACCAATAACAACAACAACAATAAAAAGTCGTGACATATTATTAGTGCAGAAAAAATAAAATAATTTTCTAAAATCTCACTGCTGTTTTATTTATAATCTGAGATGAGATTGTGTTAGAGTTGTTAATTCATCATCTGAGGCTTCTAAGATGAATGATTGTGATACAATTATTGATTGTTGCAACAGAGTCAGTGAAATATTTTTTATTTATAGTGCCCCTGAAATATTTTTTTTATTCTAGTGCTAGTGAAATATTCTAGTGTCATTGGTGGTTTTTTATGTTATTTTGGTGATTTTATGCCATTTTTGGTGGTTTTTCAGTTGAAATGTCATAGAGATTTTACGGTCAAGTAGTCGATTTTGCATGGAAATTCTCGTAGAGAAAAGCTGTTAGGATTGATTTTCAATGATTTTGAGCCAATTTTCATCAATTTTTGACTGTTTTCGGCGATTTTTGGTCATTTTTCATCGATTTTCATCAAAAAACCTCGTAGGGTCAAGTAGTCAATTTTGTATGGAGTTTTCCGTAAAGAAAAGCTGTTAGGATTGATTTTTCATCACCACATGGAAGTCAATTTGTTGAGTGATCGACATTTTCCAACCTCAACACCGATGGCAAAGCCATTAATGACAAAGTCACCATGGTAAAACCATTAGTGACAAAGTCACCATGGAAGTGTTTAAACAGCTCTATCAGGTTTGTGGAAAGTGTCATAATTGTATATAAAATAAATAATACTGACAGTTTCCACACTTTCAGTGTGTGGTGATAGTACCATTGGTGTTGTTGTTGTTGTTGCTATTATCATTATCATTATCATTGTAGTTGAAAAATATCATTCATTATATATCATGCCTCTTCGCAGAACACTAACCCATGATGATATATCCGCTATAAAAGCCTCCAAAGACATTATCCCGTTATCTGAAATCGCTGATAAGTATAAAATCAGTTACCAGCGTATTTATAAGATCTGGAAATCTAATGATGGAAATGCTAGCATTTCTAATGATGAAAATAATATTCCCGTTGAAAGAATTATTGATACTGAAGTTGAAAATGAAGTAACAGAGTTTTTAGATGGTAAAACACAAGATGTGAATGCTGTTACTGATAACATCATTGATAAAGAAACCATTCGGCACTTACAACAGCAAGTATCCAACCTGACTAATGAAAACAAATCATTACTAGGGAAACTATCTATGTTACAGCACCAGAAAATAACAGACAATGATCTACAATATCGGTTAGATCATACAATACAACGTCGTAATGAAGTAATTCAAGACCGTGACCGGTTAAGGGCTGAACTCAATGATGTGCGATGTGAATTAAAATCCATCACTGGAGAGTACTCATCGCTGACTTGTAAATACAATTCTTTATTATCAGAGTATAATTCTATTGCTGCGGAAATCAATGAAATATATTCAAGGATTCCTGTGGAAAAAGTCACTGATGGCAAACGAAAATCACGTGATGGCAGTGGCAAACGAAAACGAAAACGGAAATCACGTGATGACAGAGTCATTGACGATGATTCATAGAAGGTGCATATTCCCGAACAAGATCGTGAATT
Organism: Unio pictorum; assembly: GCA_030141615.1. NCBI lineage: Eukaryota > Metazoa > Mollusca > Bivalvia > Unionida > Unionidae > Unio > Unio pictorum. Next base: position 3,451,879 of record JARLTB010000316.1, read on the forward strand.
TTTTAATGAAATTGAAGAAGCTCTTGGAAAACGGAAACAAATAGAACCTAATGGCAATGGCTCTGCCATCAATGACAGAGTCACCAGAGCCATCAAACAAGAAATAGATCATGAACAATTTAATCGTGAAAATAGATTAGCAACACAAAAATATGAAGAACTGCAAGAACAGACCCGAAGAAAATTAAACGGGAAATAGTCCCAATCGATCCATCTCTTGTTCTGAGGCTCCATTTTGAATCATTTTGTTAAGCCGTTTTTGTTGTAGCCTGAACCGTGCAACACCTGATCGGTTTTCAAGCATTTTGGCTAAAAACTTCCCTGTTGGTGTTTTTTGTACCAACCGCATTTTTCCATTATTGAATTTCACTTTCACAGATGATTTTGGATTTACTGATAGTTGTCCCTGAATAATTCCGGGTAAACGGTCTATATCACATTTCAGATAGGCCATTTGTAATATCAAATTGTATTTTTAATTGAGTTGAATTATTGGACTACAATTTGTGTTTGACGGTTCTTAATGAATTCTTCAACGGTGGGTGGTGTAGTTCTTTCATAATACTTCGGAGACCTTTTATTGTAATAACTGATTAATGACCGATATTGTTTTCCGCCACAATCTTCACATAACTGATATGGTCCTTTAACACCCCGTTGACAAACCAAACAGGGCCTTGGACCTGATTGAGGATTCTTCCTAATCGAATAAGCATGAATTCCACAGTAATCACCGAAACAATTTCTCCCACAACGGGTTATAGCACCTACTGGAAGCCATTTGCAACAATCAGGTGCAGGTAGAAAACCCATTATATAATTGAGTTTAATCTAATTGAAAATTTAATTTTATCTAATATCATGCCATGCTCTCAATGGAGTAATGACCGAATGCAAACGTGTTAATACCATCACGGCAATATCGCTTATCATCAAAATTACATAATCCTGATTTAGTTATTCTGTCCGTGAAAACGGTATGACGATAGGATCTAAAGCCATATGTGGTTACTGTCGGTAAATTTTCTCCTGGAGATCTTTTTAATGCTGTCAAATAATCATTGAATTTCAATTTATTCTTCACATAATTGTTATTGATCCCTTTTGCTTTATTGATGGAATTGCTTGCAATTCTCACGCTAGCGTTTCCCACGCTATCTGAATCAGTTGACACCGAATACATTTTAGACCGAAGTCCTACAAATTCTTTGACGGGGAGAAATTCGAATTCATCTTTCATTTTCCCAATGACCTTTTTGTTGGTGTTATCATGAAATCTTCCCATAGCCCCGTTAGCATCTATATTGGATAAATCGAATAATTCACGATGCTGGTAAATCTCCTGATAGATATCATCGCCGGTGATTCCATCACTAGGGATTTCATAAACTAATGAATCAGTATCCGTAAATAACAATCTAGCGTCAGGCCATTTCTGTTTAACAAAACCATAATGAAATTGATACATCATAAATTTCGACATTTCTAGCACTGCAGCGCCGACATAGACTGGTTTATTAAGATGCAGCCGAGATTGCTTCAAAGTGATTAATGAGAAATGATTCGTTATTTTTTTAATATCAGCAAAGCGATTTCCCCGTACTAGTTTGTCACGCCGTGCTTTATTGTTTACAATTTCGATGTTAACCCGTTTTCTGATATTTTCCATGGTCTTACCAAATACAGAATTGATCATTAGTTTAAAAAAGTCTCTTTCAAATTCATTCTTTGCTTCCTTTCTTCTGGTTGTATTCAGATCAATATAAGATTTCATCCATGTGGAGTGATTAAACTGCAGCACTTTATGCACTTTTTTAAGTATCAATCCTGCCTCAATAGCCTGTTTCAACACTGCTATATGACAAACATAATTGCGTTTGTTATACAGATTGGGTATCAATTTCGCTATTGGAGTATATTTCGTGGTTCTCAATGCTAATTGTTCCGGGGATAACATTTCATCGGTGACTATCATTTTTTCAACAAGAAAGGGATAATCGTTGTGTGCATCATGAAGGTGTTCAGGATAGTCTACATCACATTCAACGTAATAACCTATTTGGTCGTCATCGTGAAATATTATACTGCTTAAATCATCGTTGATGACTTCGTCATTAGGTTTCCAATTTGATGCAGCAGATAGAAAATCTTCTACAGAAACCCATTTGAAACCACCATAGGGCATCAGCATTGACATACCACCACCATAGAGATTATTCATGTCCCAATAACCAATATACCGGTTAGGTTGATTTATATCATATTGTTTGAGGTATTTATTATTTGCGATGGAATGTTTCTTTGTAATCACACTAATTCCTCCTCGAATTGCTTTCTCGATAAACAAATACATGTCCACATCAGTCAGTAATTCTAATCTTATTTTTGTTGATTTCAATAATGCATCCCAGGATAACCCTGGTGCTGAGTAATAATGAGCTGGATCCAATCCATAATTGCTCATCGACATCATTCTAAATCCTTCAAAAATATCTGACAGCAATAACACATCCACAGTCAGATAAATATCATGATAATCACCGAAAGTTTTACACTTGAAAACATTCCACGTAGTTAGTGCTCGTTGGTATTCTTGGTCAGTGATATCTGTGTCTGACAGTGAAGAATAGAACTTATCAATGGATGGCAATGATGTTTCTGAAAATCGTTTTATGCTGTTGAAGTATTCATAGGGAAATATCCCCTTCACGGTGATGTATTCAAGCATTTCCTGCTTAAAGTGTTTTCCAGTAATCGGATAACTAGTACAATTCTTCGCTAATTTTTCCAGCGAGGTGTTCATGAACTGAAAACTGTCTATGAATCTCAATTTCCCAACCGTGATAGACATCAATCGTTCTGTGTTATTGGGGATACATTTCAATGATATATGATTGTTAGTACAATATTGTAATATTTCAGGATGCGCTAACGCGGTAATAATAAAATGTCCATCATAACCTCGCAAATTATGAAAAACGACAGGATAGAATTCTTGAAAGGATCTACAGCGCTGATGGACGGTTCCTATGTATTCACCTGTAGTAATATCGTAGAAGGGAACTTTTGGATTATTAGCAGTAAACTCTTTCTTACACTTGAAACATTGTTTCCCCATTGCAAAAGAATCCAATCTGGTAAATCTATCATCGTGTAACGGCAATAACGCTTCAATGTTTCGTTGTTGCTCAAACAGATATTTCAGCATGTGCACTTCTGCTGGTAAATCGGAATCCTTTTCCAATCGATAAATTGGCGATAGTTTTGAGTATCTATCATTGGTACAGATTGTATTGATCTGATAACTTGCTGGAACATGTTTGTGAGTAGATAGCGTTTTAAATTGACATTCACAGACTGTTTTTTCACAACCGCATTTAGCATCAACTGGCACACTAAAGGATTCAAAATCTCCTACGAAAATGAAAGGCAGTTTTTTAGTTCTTTCATGTTTTTTAAAGTAACATAGATTATTCGGGGCTTCTGGTGTGGTTACTGCTTTTACTTCAAAACAGTACTTATTGTGTTCAGTTAGTTTTTCCTGTGTTGTAAACCCACAGAGACAACTGTAACAAAAGAACATCTTGTGGTCGTATCCTGACATTTTTGAACCCATTAATCGGCTTAGATCTTTTATCCAAACATAGTGTTCATCATACCATAATAAATTCACTGTAGTACCATCTGTGATGTGCTTACTAGCTGGGGAAATCAGGTAGGGAAACACCCTTAATTTATCATCCAGTGAAAAAACGTTAATTCCAGATCGAAACAGTGTTGGGTTCTGTTTTTCTATTTTCTGTATTTGTTTGACTGGTGTTGGATAATCAATTCCAGACATATTAATTCGGCACTGATACGGCTTATAGTTGCTAACTCTATCTACGTGATGTTCTGCCGGAAATACTGCCGATAATAGCGCCCACAACAAGCACTTGTTATCATCGTTTTTCACATTAATACATGATTTCGTTGCTTGGATGCTTTTAGGAAGCGGTTTATAAGATGCTCCAGTGGTGGGTTTAAAATCGTGTACACTCAGCTGGATATAATTGATTTTCTTGAATACTAATCCAGTTTTCAGTGATGTGAATACTTCATACTGTCTTGATAGTACTGCGAAGAAATCTTTTGCCGCATCCTCAAGATGAGTAGACCTCAAAATAATCTGTGGTTCCGCTCGTAATAGGACGGTTATGGTGACATCGGGGTTGGATGCTAAATACATATCAAGATCATAGGTGACATTTACTTTCAATACAGGTCGTTCAAGTAGCACTGTCGGGATCACGCTGTTGAAGATTTTAATCAGATCACCCACCACAAAATGATTATACTGCCTTCCTCTTGGGATGAACTTAATATATTTATCAGCACCAGAAAAAGCTTCATCGATGATATAACCTCCTTGAAGTATTTCCTTATTGATTTTCTTCTTCTGTCGCAAAATTGTAATTCTATCTGTTAATTCTGCTAATTGCTGATTAGTTCTAGGCCAATCAGGTTTTGTTTTAGTGAGTTCATAGTATTCGTTGACCAGTTCCCTCGCAACTATATGACGAGGCTTTTTTGTTGTCTGGATCGTTTTTAGGTCCATCATATATGTTTCATCATATCTCTAATTCAGTTTTACTATATTTTTGAAGCAGAATATAAACCATACGCAAAATTAATACATTATAGAGCAAAATTGACTACATTATTAAATATGAATTAAAGAAACAGTTAAGTATGGTATAGAACTATGTATAAACTAAGTTCATGCCGTTGGCTTTTAAAAGATTCTAATAATCAATGCGGAAAATCTTGTTACGGGGAATACTGTGGAGTTCATGCGTATTTGTTGCGAAATAGTCCCCGCGCTGGTACAAATCCTTGTGTCAGTTGTGGTGTTGGTGTTAGAGGAAAAATCCATCTTTGTAATAATTGTGGGAAAAATACCTATCGATCTATTTTGACGTATTACAAAAACCGAGCAAACAAGCATCATATCATCATGACTGAAAATCCGCCTACGATAGAAGAATTCATTGCTGGGTATAGACCAAGAGGTAAAAAATTAGCACTGGAACCCAACGATAGAAGTATTATGGTAATCTGAGCCAGTGGTGGTACTCCTTTTGACAAAATTGAGTCAGCGATAGAAGCCTTATTTTATCAATCTGACACCTAAAATGGTACCCCTTTAGTAAATTTTTTAAAAGTCTCCATTTGTCAATCTGACACTTAAAATAAAAAATAGAGTGGTCCAGGGGTATAGAAGCGTTATTTTGTCAATCTGAGACTTAAATTATTTTTCAATAGAAGCCTTAATTCACTGAATGAAAGTCTTTTCTGGTACCCCTTTTGAGTTTTTTATAGAAGTCTCCATTTGGCAATCTGAGACTTAAAATAAAAAATAGAGTGGTCCAGTAGCGAAGACTCTATTTGGTAAATAGAAGCTTCTATGAAGCAATTTATTTTTTTAGTGTCAGATTGCTAAATAGAGGCTTCCATTGTGCTTTATTTTTTAATTTATTCTGCGATAGAAGCGTTATTTTACCATTTTGAGGCTTTTTGGTACCCCCCTTTTTCCAGGATTTTAGACAAAAATGAAAGTGTCAGAAAGGCAAAAGGAGAAATCACTTCCCATAGGAAATACATTAAAGTGGTCCAGAACCGGGCTTTCTCTATACTACTACAGCTCCAGTTACAGTTTCATCATTCAACAGAATAAGTCGATAGGCCAAACGGTATTGTAATGTGTAACATTTCAATGAGACGGCCGTTTTCAATTGTATATTGCTGGGGAACATTACAATAATAGCTTAAAAATATATATTTGAAATTTTACCCACATTTCATTTACCATTGGCTGTGTTTAAATGACGTTAAAATGTATAATCATGAATTTACCATTAATCGTGATTTTTTTCCATTTGAAAAAGTACATATATATTTTCAACAGTGACTGTACATCCAGGATTTGAAATGTAGACACATATATTGAACAGTGACTGTTTCAGTGATTTGAAAATGTAAACACATATAATATAGAGATTGTGACTGATAAATGGCCGTCAGTGATTTTTACTTATCTGGATCACACATCTAAGCGGAAAATAGTTTCGGTTATATGTTCTAAATACAATCGAAAACCATACATTAGACTTTGTTGTTACATAATCGACATTAAATTTGACACTATAAAATCTCCAAACTGAATCAAATTTTATAATAAACTTTAAACTGATTTATTACATGATATCTATTGAATTTAAATGCTTTATAATCATTATATAATTCTTTCTAAAGCATCTGCTATTTCCCACCACACATCTTAAGGATACTAGTTTTTGTTTTCCATTCAGATCACGTTACTATGTTACAATGTGTTAGAGTCAATTTAATATTTTTAGCTGTTTTTTTAATTATATAATTAATTTAACCGTAATATGATGTATTACAATGTTGTACGTTATCAATTAGACAAACAAGGCAAATATTTATTATCAAGAAGCAGATATTGTTCTGACAAAACCTGTGTTGATGTAAAGTCAAGATGCGATATTGAAAGGATCATTCTATCTCACCTATATTATTTATTTTGAAGAAAAAAAAAATCATTTAAGTCCATGAACTGGTCTGTTCGATATATAATACACAGGGTGTTACAATATCATTAATCACCGGATACAAACTTCATTTTAAACGGTCAACATATATCCTGCAGTTCCAGATATATGTCAGGTTACTTGCGGGTTATGAGCTTTATTCGTATAATATTGTATAAGCCCCACTTATACATACATAGGAGAGTAGATATAGTAAACTGAGCAGGTATATTGAACAAGCAACTCCGAACCCCCGTAAAGATAAATAAACAATTTAATCAATTACATACACAATTATGAAACTTCCTTTCCTTAGGAATAACCGCGGTTTAGAATTAAAATTTCACTGAATTACAATACGATTTGAAATAGATTTAAACAAATTAGCCGTTCTATTACTGATAGTTTAAAATCATCATAGGATCGAGTGGTACAATCGAAGTCAATGACTTGTTCGATTTTCATAACCTGTTATTCTCGATCCTCGTTCTTTGTTCAAACAATGTCGTTTCATGAAGTCGCTGTCTCGTCCAATTTCTAGATACTCTGCACTCGTGGATGTTTCCGCTTGATTCCGGACTTGTCCACTGTCTCATGCGTACACTGCAATTTCCGTCTCTCCCAATTTCTTTTCCCAAAGTTAACGTCGCTATTCTCGTAACTTCACGATCTTCCCAAAAAGATATTTTCTTCCTTTCAAAAGAAAATATTAAAACAACCTAAGTCTCTCGTTACAGTGGTTACAGTTGGTACTGTCCATTATTCCTGGTTAGAGCATTCAGATATTTCTATCAGTGATAACAACTTTACGGCTAGTAACATGTCCTCAAAAGACGGTAGTTAAACAAATTGTTCATTCGTTTTGCCTTGACCTAATACATTAACGTACTACACAGCGAGGCGCTGAATCGTATACACTGTCGCTAAATTATTTATGAAATCAAACTTCGGTGAATTCACATGTATTCTTGTAACCCCTACTAACGTAATACATTAAATTCTTAGAACACAATCATTATACAAAACAATATGATAAATTGAAGCATTAACGTAACACACCCTATTCATACTCAGCATAGTGTGTTTAGGACATACATTAACACTACGTCATTCTTAATTAAGAATTAAGGTAAGAATTCCAATTCATAATTTACAAGCACATTATCATACAAATGTATCAAATGAATGCATGCAAGTACGTCCGATTCATAATACAAAACACATTATTATACAAATGTATCAAATTAAATCAGTTATACAAATGTATCAAATGAAATCATGCAGACCTGTAAACTAAGCAAACGTCATATAAATTGCATCAACAATATACATGGAATTGTGACAGTACCTTTGTTTTTGGTGTGTCACTCATCCGTGGTTTTGGCGGTTTTCGAAAACGCATCCTTACGAATGTATTTCTTTCAAATAACATCCTTACTCAATAATTATACCACTGGCTCTCTTACAGAGCAATGTCAAGACTAACTTTTAACTTAGCTAGTGCGATATTATGTTCTAAAGAAAACACCCCCCTTATTTTCATGATCAATCAGAATCAAAATGCATTTTCTCCCGCTTTCTCTTAAGTCGCTTACGTCATGGTCAATATGACATGCTTGGTTTTAAGTAACAGAATCTCTGTATTTTCTCAATTTTGACACTTTCCGTGTGAAATGAAACTACAAAATGTCGCCAGCGGTCAGTCGGCTGCTGAATAAACAACGTTTAATTAGTACAAAGGTCACATCCTGCTATACAGATCAGTATTTGGCATAGCGTGTCATCATAAATCTAACTAATGACTATCTGGCCTCACTAAATTGCTTCTTAAAAGATCGACTTCAATTTGCCACTTCACAATATACCTGCAGCATAATATACATTTTGAAGAGTTTAGGTTATCGTGAACCTTATTTTAACTATGTTCATTCTAACAACACTTAATAATATACTATTTCTCTTTAAGTTACTGTAATCAATATTTTGTTTTACTGTTTCAGTGTATACGTGTTTAGTTTAATTTACATTAATACTATCGGATCGGTTTAATATTTAAAATTGAAGATATATTGTTTAAGTTACTCTAATGCGATCCGATTAAATTGCTGTTTCAGTATATACATTTAATGTGAAATCAAATATCATTCAATTAGGAAATTAAATATAATAAAAAAGATGTACAGAAATATAATTAAAAATTGTTGAAAATTCAAGTATTATTTATTTTGTATTTATTCAACCATATACACAGTTTGTTATTTATCTACATCACGTCTCTGACTAAAGTATTTTTATGTTAACTGTATCTGCCTGGGGTTTGTACCTTATTCGTCATTGTACTGGTTGACTCGACAGAAATAGTGTTGCATGAATGATAACCCTGACCATGGGCATACAAAGTCCACTGATAGGATGAATTTAGCTCACATGATATGGGCTTCACGTGTGCGTTACGTGCGTTGATGTAATATACTATATACAGGATGCGACCTTCACTTAGTTTATTCTTAAACGATGCGTGTACTTTTATTCCCTTGTTTGACCCTGTGAATTGGATTTTATCTATATGAACACCATAGTGCAATTTTACAAAGAACCAACACGAGGAAGTCATAATCGATTTTACAAGGTGTTATATAAATATCCAAAAATTATAAAATGTGTCCTATAGCTTAAGCTTGGAAGTTTGAGTTCATTCTAATGGTTATATTCAAACAACCTTATTTCCAGACTTTGTTTAACTTTTAAATACACCAGAACCATCAAGTTAAATCAAATCGAATTTTGTTAAGCAGTTAAAGAAAACTTTTCAAGCATGTGATAAACTTCCACCTTAGATCAATTCGTAAAGTGTAAGTCTGATACTTGCCTATGTGAACCTCCATCACCGTTTTGGTGTGTTTTTCAAACAGGGAGTTCTATCCTATTACCTGGTACTATAGAGTTTCACTTCACGTGCTAATATTTACGTTTAAACAAACTAATCAACCGTCCGCGATGCAAAGAATGGCAGATTTGTATACTGCACAGGAAAACTCGTTCAAAAATTTGAGCATGACATGTGATCCACTCTCTTTTAATAGGTTGCATTATTTTACGGAATTCGCTCGGATTTAGTAGACCATTGTAATATCTAACAGCAGCCAATCACACAACTAAACATCATACATATAATCACATTTAGTAAATACTTCAATGTCAAATATGGAATCGTATTCGCAAAATATTTTTCATACTTTATCATTTCTATATTTATAAATGTGAAAAATATATTCTTATATTTTGACATGTCACATATATATTCATATATTTTGACATGTCAAAATATTAGATTCGCCATCATGCCTTGCAACAATTGTGTGAGCCTGCAAAATGTGAAACTACAATAAAAAACGAGAGGTTTTTATCTGACACCTACAATGGTGAATGATTCCTGTAAACTATTTGCTCACTGCATTTTATGGAGGTCACCGTGGCACGTAAACAATAATCTGCTCTGCCAGGGTCATGAATTTAATGTTACCAATGTGAATTGCCGTATTGACAAGGTGTAAGGCAAATCAGTGAAATAGTTATGAGGTCTGCAGCCATTTAAAGTGGGTGTCATAAAATGATAGTTTTCAGAATAGTTATTAATAACAGCGGACTAAATAGGATTATGCTGATTTTAATGGGAGTGATACAAATGAAGCTAAATGAGGTGTATTTATATGCGAAATTTTGGATTAAAAAAAATCTCTCACTATATTAGTCAGTCCAATTTTTTTCTGTCGATGGAGAAAGTCAGAGGTGTTCTGAGAACAATAATGAGTACTCTTCCAGTTAAACAACTGTCCAAGGGACGAGGCGGTCTGCAAATGTTTGTTACCTTAAAGCAGAGTATACACAGAGTTAATTCGGTCCTGGAAATCGAGTGATGGTTCTGAAAGGAAAGTTTAGTCTCGGTTACATTTACTAACTGGTGTAAGTTTGCAATTATTGTTAATAATATTCATTTTAAATTCAAACTACAATTTCCCTCTAGTTTGATTCATATATTATCAGAAAGCCATGAAGTATTTCGTTATATCAATGAGTTTGGATTGAGTTGTTTTGTCGGTATAAAAAACGTATAGTGCAAGAGTTCATGAATCTCCCTCTGATACGAATTATGGAAAATGTACGTTGGCTGGTTTAAAAGACGCTAAAAATATCTTATTGCAAGGAATACAGTTGATAAAGTCGTAAGTAATTAAGTTGTGTGGTCTCTTCAGCCGAGAATGTAGGAGCCTGCTGACTGGCATAGCTTAGCTTGTAATTTATAACCATAACGGTTTGTGATGGTTTATCAGATAATTGTGTCGGTAGGAATGTGTGTGTGTGTGTGTGTGTGTGTGTGAGAGAGAGAGAGAGAGAGAGAGAGAGAGAGAGAGAGAGAGAGAGAGAGAGAGAGAGAGAGAGAGAGAGAGAGAGAGAGAGAGCTAAATATGGAAACGCGGACCTATCACCAGCAGTGATTTAGAAAGGACCGGACGCACCAGACAATGCGGTCATGCCAGAACTCGGGGTTGGATCAGTCACTCGGTCACATGATGATTTATTTTCTATCGGTACAACATAACGGTTACATGAAATTTGCAACTCTATTTCTGAGAGAAAGCGAATCATTCAAATGTCTTATTAGATTTCATCTTGTTTAGGTAATTCTTAAAACTGATATATTTTACATGCAGGGTTCGTATTATTCTATATATATGCTCAGATCTCTTTTTCTCACCCATTAATTAGGCGATCTGGTCTCTTAGGGAACAATAACCAAAAACAATAAGTAGAATGGGGAGATCACACATTTCCTTTACATATTGTCAGAAAGTAATATTTGGCAAAGTAATTTGACGAGACGCCGTTCACAAATCTCTGAAGTTATTTTGCGTTACTGCATTCACAAAGACAAAGCCGCTGTGGTGCATTGCTGAATCGAACTTGCTGTGTTTTCAGATAGAGTAAAAAAGTTTACAAGATGACATAATATAGTTTACTGCGTCAGATTATGTCAACCCAATTACACCGCTTTCTAAAGTCACGTATATTTATATTAGCAGGCTTTGAAAGTGACGTGAATTTACGGGAATGCGGGTTAGCGTGTGGAGCAAGTTTATTATATAATAAAAGAAAATGTTAATTTTCAACCTTAATAACGGATATATTTCATCTTGTGGTACCAAACATTATATTTTTAAAATTGTGTCTTCTCCACTCGTTTAAAGGTCATGTTTGTGGTACCATACGATGAAAGTTATATCCAGTAGTCTCGTTGGAAAACAAAATCTACTGTATTTAGTCCTCGAGAACCCATATCCCAAGTGTTGTTAAATACATATAGCAGTCATATGATAATTCTAGTATCATTCCCATCATGTTACGACCTGTAATCTCATCTCTGTAAACACGACCTATACTTTTGAACTACGATAACCGATTTAGACAAGTGACTAACTTAACATGTATTAGTTTACATGGCTGCAGTAATCTCTATAGATCGTGTATGTATATATAGAACAATGAAGTTAAAGTATCCATCAGTTTATAAACTGTGCTAATTGCCTTAGGAGAGTTAAATAAATGTCTTCGTCAATATGTATCGACTGTTTAGGTAGACATTTCACATTAAATGAATGTATCCGTCAATATGTATCGACTGCTTAGGTAGACATTTCGCATTTAAATGAATGTATCCATCAATATGTATCATCTGTTTAGGTAGGCATTTCATAGCAAAAGTAACGTATCCGTCAATATATATCGACTGTTTAAGGAGACATTTTACAGTAAAAATAATATATTCATAACAAATGTGGACATAAACGTACAGTCACTTGTCACTTGAAATGTGACCATGGTTTATTTATTAGAGCGCTTGATGGGTATCATGAAGACTTTGAGTATATTGAGACATTAACAGAGACTTTTGTATTTGTGACCTTTTGAGAAAAAATAGAGTTATTTGAAATTTTGGAAACTCCACTCCCCCCCCCCCAGACGTTGTGTGTTCGATCCCTGGCTGAATCATACATACTAGATACTTACAAAAACGGTACTAACAGCTGCCTCGCTTGTCGTACAGCATTAAGAGGTTAGTGTTAGGAATGGTCAGCCTGGTGTCAGGATAATGTGACTGATTGGTACGTCATGTCACGTGGCTGCGGCAAGATGCCCCAGTGACCTTTAACTGCCAGATCATTTCTAGCAACATAATATTAATGCCGTATATTAAAAACAGTGACATTGATGACATAAACATCGTATATATATATATATATATATATATATATATATATATATATATATATATATATATATATATATATATATATAACCCTGGTTGCAGCCTTAAGTGGACTTTTTTTGCAGCATTGGGCAGTACCAAATTGTATCTTCATAATTATTCGAAATATACAAATATTCATAACGTTTTTAATAAGTAAACATCATTTATATGTTATATATTGAATGGTTTCAATGCTCCAGGTAATATTAAAAAATATACAAGATACACGATCTCCTTAATTTGCATATGTTCAATATTATCATTATGGAGACCAGTGCTTAAATTTCAGCAGAAAGAAGATCACGATATATAAATATATAAATATAAATATATATGAATAAATATATATATAATTATATATATATATATATATATATATATATATATATATATATATATATATATATTTATATATATACATATATTTACTTTTATTTATATATATATATATATATATATATATAGATATATATATATATATATATGCAAAAATACATCATCTAAGAGACTTTAAACTCAAGATATAAGCTATGAAATGGATATAAATGTTGTTTACCTGAACTTATCTTTAGAGATTGTTTAATGCTTTGTTTTATTATTGAGATACATTTTGGTCTCCCTAATGCTGCAAATTTAGCTTGGTCCACTTAAAGCTGCTTTCAGAAGTATATATGCATAAATTCTAGCTTAAAGGAATAGGGAACGTACATGTTGATTTTATATTATCTGATTGCCTGTAGTGCAAAATTATATTTTATCTTACTCCCTTACACCGTTCTCGGGCTCTTTAGTTCCACAAGGGAATATTTGGTTATCCGTGCTAGTGCCTTGAGAGATAATTATATACGTATCACGTGGTCGGTAGTGACGTCGTAAGATCTATTGCTAACAGAAAACCGAACATAAAAGCCGATAGCATATCTGTGTTTTGTCAAATGGATTTGGCATCGACTAGGCAGACAAAACCGTGAAGTGCTTCCATCCTGTGTTGTTTCAAAAATAAAAGAACCTTTTCACTTAGAGGAATTTGTTGACTTCAAACATGCTGCACCATACAAATTATTGGATTTCAAAAAGCATGATTTTTGCTTTATGATGAGTTCATCTTTTTAAATATTGTTTGTATGATGCTGTGAGTGGTGGTGCATACTGAGATTCCCCTTTCAAGAACATTTATGCCTCTGTGTGCGTAGGCCAAGTCCTGCCTTAAGTCCAGAAATGCCTGCTTCAGGAATGCAATGTAACCTTAAAGAATAAAAATGCACCATTATATGAAATCAATAAACTATTGTTTTTAAATTTTGAACTTTTATATTTTCTTAATTATTGATATTAACCTGTGTCCCAACATAATGAACTTTAATAAAAATTTATTTCATGAATTATAAGTGTATTTAATTATTTTATTTATAGTTCAGATTTTACTATAGATTACTTTATTTCTGCTAATTACTTGCAGTGCTGGATTACCCATTAAGCACAATAAGCGCATGCTCAAGGCACCAGCTCAACAACGTCTTTTGTATCAGTTACTATAAGGGAGCACGTTCAAAGATACAAAAGGCAGGCGGCATTGGCTAGCCTTTGCGGATATTAAAATTTGCTGAGCAGTCTAAATATGTATATCTGACAATTTCAAAACAAGTCTAATTCCCAGTAACCTAACAATTACTTGTGCTAACATTTGATTGATCTAATGCATTATCTAGAAGTAGTTAAACACAAAATTGGATGCATCTATATTATCAAAGTACAGACTATAATATTGTGCTAGCTATACACAATTGAAATTTGGTATGCTAGTGGAATAACCAATGTTACAAAGACCTTGACGATTCAATAATTCTACTCAGAGTTAAATGCTCTCTTTCTGACTCCCTCGATTGTATGCCAATTTAAAAGTTGTATACAATATAATAATGACATTCACATAACGCTCTAATGACAACCATATATTGTACCTGCAGTAGCTGGATGCCAGGTACTTTCTTGGCCTCAAAATCAAAGTATAAGCCCCATATTTGGCTGCAAACATAGGGGAATTGCAACGAGCATCACTTCCACATATTATTTGCTTTCCAGTGCGCTCTTCAATGAAGGAAGCTTGTTGTTTCTCCCATACCTCTTCAACTGCAGGTACAATATAAGATGTTTGTAACTTTGTAAATATACGTTTACTGAAACTTTGCATATTCATTCCCTCAAAAAATATTGCTCCTGCAGTAAAGATGTAACTCCATGGCATTCTTCCATCATATGGTTGACTTTTCCATTCTGAAATTTGCCCACTGACACAAACTGAATTTCTTGTGATAATTGTTACTCTAGAAAATTTGAAAAATGTCTGAAAGGGCAAACAACATACATTCGTCAATTCCGCAAAAGTTGACTCAGACACCAGAACATGTTGCTCATCTTCTGGTTTTATATCTTATCAAGAATAAAGTTCATATGCATATCTTCAAAGTCACTGTTATTATCACTGTCCTCTCCATCATCAGTATCTGAATGTGGTTCAAATTCTGAATCATGGTGTGTATCAGGGTCAATGTCATCCTCACTACTTGGTTTATTTTCATTATCTCAATCCTGTATTGGTTGTAGAGCTCAAACTGAATGAATTGCTATTGCTCTTGCAGCTCGAACCTAAATTGGGTGAGTTCTTGTGAGATCAAATTTAGCCTGAACTTTCAGACTTTGTTTTACTTTTTGTGGTTGGGCCTAAGGAATTGGTACAAAAGCTGGTATCCTGAGATCAGCATCATCTACCTCTACCAGAGCACATGCACTTGCAGGTGTATTAAACACATAATTTGCATTGTAACTTTGCATTGCTTGATGCTGAACCTGAAGAAAAAAAGAATTAATGTTGACAAGAAATAGTATTTGCAGTATTATGTAGTATCTTTGAATCATTTGAGTAGTCACATGACAATAACTGATTAATTACAATGATGGCCGCACGAAATTTAAAAGGGAAGTAGAGGGGATGGCACAATGAAGTGTTTATCCTATTTTATAGCCTGAGGCTCATATTTCTCAGGTGATACTAGTAGTGAGAAACATGAAATTATGCATTCCACTATATTTTAAATACACATTAGTGTTAGTCTAACGTTAGCGTCATGAACAACTCTTTCCGAGATAAATATGTTCCAGGAATATATACATTAGTATACGCAATAATTCAATTTTCGCAGCACATGTGATGTGATAATATCTGAGAATCTGAGATGACCAAAGCTCTATTTTATGCAGGTATTGTTGTTTAAATACTTCAGTCTCGTTATGCTCACGACATTGATAGAAATTAGAGTGCATACAACATATTTATTTACCTCAGCATTCCGCGGTTTGTGATGGGCTCCTCTTACTCGTATCGGGTTAACAGTTGTGCTTATGTTGCCACTCGGATCTGTTGATAGATCTTCCCCCAGGCCTAGGGTTAGGATAATATCTGGTTCTGCTGTCGGCTTCATTTTCGACTGGCATTTCAATATCCCAATTCTGCACGTCTTTCTGGATCAACGTTTATACAGATCGTTTGAAAAATGAAGACGGCAAAGTCTATGAGTTACCGGATTAAAGTTCTCACGGAGTCATGGCAGCAGTAATGGATCCAAGGCGTTAGTCGTATTTTGTCTTTCTGAAATCGGAAAAATTTACCAGTAGAATTGCTGTTGCATCCAAACGCTGCACAGTGCAGCATTTTGGAAGATTTTTGGAAAATAAATTTGAATATAACATTAATAATCTGCCTACTCTCAAGCACAGTGGATCAACATGATGCTGAGCAACGGCCGATAGCTGCTAAAGATCATGTGGCGTCACATTTATTCAGCCTCGTTTCTACTGGACCAGTATGCATATCGGAACGCTCACGCAATTCATGCCCTCTAATGTACTGTACATTTTATTCAGTGCAATTGGGTCGCCCGAAACTATTATTTATCATGGGCATCAAAATGGGAAATATAACCACAAATTTAACTGTAAGATCCCTATTCCTTTCATGAAGACCGTTATATATTTAAATATCTTTGCAAAACTGTATCATTTGGGAGACTTTAATCTGAAAGTTGTAAGAAAAATATAAACGTTTGTTACTTCAACAAATCTTCAGTAGATAGTTAAGTGCTTTTGTATAACTATTACAATACGCTTTGGTCTGTCTAATGCTGCAAATTTAGGATAGTCCACTTAAAGCTGGTTTTAGAAGTATATATTCATAACTTCTATCTTAATGAAGACTGTTATATATATATATATATATATATATATATATATATATATATATATAAATATCTATGCCAAACTGCATCATTTGGGAGACCATACAACTGAAGATTTAATATGTGAAAAGCATATATATGTTGGTTACTTTTAAGAATCGTTGGATATATTTTGATGCTTTGTATAATTAAAAAGATATAGTTTGGTCTACCTTAAGCATATATGCTAATATTCTATTATATTCTAGCAAAAGAAAAATATAATGATTAATATTAATATCAAAATGCGTCATTTGGGAGACTCTAAAAAACGATACTGTTTGCAAATGTTTTATCCCCTTTGAATTAATTGTGATTTTGTTTAGAACAAAATACACCACCAACACCCCAGATTGGCCAAAATGTTATGTCTTAATGCTTTCCATACACAACCACAACGGAAAGGATATGGACCCAGAAGCAGGATATTGCTTGATAGTTAACATGACCACAAATTATGTCTTGCCCTCAGGCCCATTGTATTTACTTTGGGTTTTGACTTAATGTGGACATGCCTTTCCCATGGTCATTTAGTAGTGACTCTGAAAGCCAGGTGAATTAACATTACAAAGACCTGGATACTCTAAGGTGAAGTATATATTCCACATAAAAGCCTGGGCCAGGTATGGGGTATCCAAAAGTCCGGATCCCATCCCAAACCGGCAAATAGAAACCAATACAAATGTACACACACACACACAAACGTAGTCACTTGACATTTGATCATAGTTTAATTATTGCTAATGTATATGATGTATTATTCGAATTTAGTTTGAATTTTTCATTTTGTATTCTAGGGAAATAATTGCTTGTTGAATTGTAATGAAATTGCTGGTTTGATTTTTGTCTGTTACATATTTTAAGAAATATAGTAATAACAAACTGTATGACCCTTGTTACATCATGAGCAAAACCAAATGTGGCTCAAGACTTGTTTTTGTCCCAACAATTTCTTATGACTTGGATAATTTGACATTTTTTCTATTGTTAATGATGACAGGCATCTTGAATAACAGACTGACCATACCTGTACAAATTCAAATTAGTTTACAGCAAGGATCATCTTTACAAAAATCGTATGCATGCAATGGGCGAAGCAGTTTATGGGAAGCCATTTACAATACAAAGCTAGTGGGCAGCACTGGAAAGCAAAAAAATATTTAATCTGTGCTATATACCTAAAGATTACATGAGCAATGAAACCTACAAGTATGCACATACAAACAAATTTAGCACAAGCTTTCAGAAACATACAAACTATGAGCATAACAACCACAGTAGTTTTCAGCCCTAACAGTTTAAAGTGTCAAATGACGCTTTCAATAATGTGCTAGTACATGATGTACTAAGATAGTTTTCAGCACATTATCTGATCAAGAAAAATGGAAAAGCCCAGCCTTTAATGTCATATTAATCAATTGTGCATCTATTATATAAACTGTATAAATCTCATTTAATATTTTCGTAAACTGAACTAAGAACAACAATTGCATTGAAAAAGGAAAATTTATTACAAAATGATGTCAAATAAGCAGATAAACAATTTATTGATTGCTTAATTACATCTATATATTTTGCTAAAGTAACATAATATAGATCAATATTTCAATGCAAACAATATGTGATAAATATTCAAATATTCATAATAAATGTAATATGCTCTGTTATATTCAAACATGAAAAATATCAGCCTACCATCAATAATATGTTCATGAGCATTTCTGTAATATTCTAATTAAGTTTTTTTGATATAATGTGGGGTTAACATCCCTCAGTAACTCACACATCATTCCAAATGGTCTATTTATCTGGACCTTGTATGCACGTTATAGACGGAAAGGGTGAACCGCTCCAGTGGCCTACTGATTATTGTATCTACCACAGAAGCGGGAGATCGTGGGTTCGATCCCAGACTGAGTCATACCAAAGACTTAAAAAAATGGTACTAACAGTTGCCTCGCTTGACACTCAGCATTAAGAGGTTAGTGTTATGAATGGTCATAATCACAACAAACTGCCTCACTGCAGACATCATAGTGATATGACTGATAAATTATTAAAGCTGCGTTAAAAATCATAATCTAACAAACAAACAATAAATAGAGGGAATGGTGCCACGTTTCCCATGAATGCAACATGGTCACAGAGTCATCAAAAGCGCCTTCCCTTCCGTTATGGCTCAATGCCATGTCACCTGTCTGCGTGGGTTCAATTCTCAGATTCGGCCAATATTGGGTATGTGAGAATGTTTGCCAGTAGCTTCTCGTAGATTGGTGGATCTTTGCGGGAGTTCCCCGAGTTCTTTCTCCACCATGTATGGCCTATCATGTGCTGAAAAATGGCATTAAACCCTACAACAACAATAATGACCCAAGAGAGACAAAGACGGAATTGAAAGTATTTTGGATTCATGTAATACATATAGTACACTAAGCCATATAAATGTGAGATACTAATAATCATCTTCTCTTTATCTTTTATTAAAAGGGACCTCTTAACAAAATTCAAATATTTTTAGACTGAACATTTACAAATTATCCTAAGATGTACAATGGCATTAAGCCCAAAACAATAACAAAGACAGGAACAAAAGCTACACAAAGGCTGTGAAAATATATAAAGGAAAATAATCACTCATGTATCTTCTAACAAATAAATTTATGTTATGTACCTTAATATTCCTGTCTAGCTTTTCAAAAGCTAAAATAGCCAAATGAAGCTAGTTTTAAAATCCTAGTGAGACCTAAGTTACAAACCAAATAGAAAATTTTCAAATATATCATTTTCACCAGATGTAAAGTTTCAAAGCATTTAAAGAGTTTCTAACATGCTTCTGAGAATGGACTGCAAGTCTTGCTCATGGGACTATATACCAAAATAAGAGTCCTGGACTAGTAGTTTTAAAAATTCTAGTGATATATCGAAAGTACACTCTCTTGCAGAAAAAAAAGTTTGCTCTCTCTCTCTCTCTCTCTCTCTCTCTCTCTCTCTCTCTGATACTTCCGATACTAGGATGAGAGCAGTTTTATAGCAATAACAAGACAGGATTCAATGACTGAAGCCTATGCCAGTAGGACGTTGCTGTCTAGGGAACAAACATACTCAGTGATTGAGAAACACTGCTTAGCTGTAGGATGGGGCATTGGTAAGTTTCAGGACAATCTTTTTGGGAGAGACCATTGACCATTACTGTACTTAAAAAAGTTAAGATCGTTAACATTGATGCGTTGGTTGCTAACCCTTTTAATCCTATCGCTTTCGAGCTGAGTCAATCAGTGGGTTCGAAAACGCAGGTGCGGATTATTTGAGTAGGATGTAATTAGAAAATCTGGATTACTGTATAACCACTGCAGATATTGTAAAACAGTATCAATAGTAATATACTTCTATTCTGTGTAAATTAAAAACATGAGTACATTTTTCTCGTTGTTGGTAGGGGATGGTGTATTCATCGAAAAAGACAAGAAATGATTTGGTTACTCCTTAGAACATATCTCGATATATATGCGTACAACGTCACCTAGGGTGAATATTTGTTTTTTCTAGTTAAGCAGCTGAAGTAGCGTGTATCTCATCCTAGATAGCTTGCGGAGAGACATTAGAAGCACGGTATGCACGGGTATTTCGCCCTGACTAATACTCACTCTCCTGTGTATTTAAGGCAAGTCTTTTGCTTCACTGATACACTCGTCTTGGATCTTGTCAAGCAGTGAACGTTGTCCATTTTTGTAATCTAGCCATATCGGTAAGTGTTACATTTTTAATTTATTTGATATGTGAAGCATATTCAGTTTTATGTGGTATCGTGAAATGATGCCTTTACCTGATAAATTGTGAACTTTAAGTTACTAGCTGATTTTAATGGTTCTTTTTAGCAGCATGTATCTGTCCGTACCTTTTATAATGACCAGTTGATATGATGGAGCCATTAATGGTGGGCGTGTCCAATAAAGTGTTCTAAGCCAATTCAGGACAACAGTGGTATGGAGTTATTTAAATCGAGTAACATTTGGATAATTACAGTTACATGCGATTCTATGAATTTTATTTTGATTACATTATATTATTTGAATCTTAAATCTATTACTGATTTACCAGTGATGATATCTGGGGATGGTGTATTCATCGAAAAAGACAAGAAATGATTTCACTTTTTAATAGAAATTATTTCCGTTCACAAATATATTTCCGTTGATGCCACTTGCATGTTCACTAGCACTTTAAGCTGTATTACTGTAACTCAGTTTGGTGTGGTTTGTATCAATATCTACTCCTCAAACTTGAAAACTTTTACAAATAGATCTGCTCGGATGTTTTACTGACGGACTCCAGGGAAACTTACCTATCCGACCTCACCCATGTACATACACAATGTACTTACGCTTCTCTTCTGACAACCGTAGACTTACTATTCCCACTATGAAATCGAAGCGATATGGACAACTTTAGTTTGCATACAGGGCCCAGCAAAGTAGAACAAATTGCCCTTTGAAATAAAGAGTACGCTAAAAATCAACTTTTACGAGTGCAAATAACAAATTTAAAAATAAACTAATAATAATAAATACCTAAGGTCTCGTATCTTAAATATTGTCAGCATGTTTTTCTATATAAAAAAGTGTTACGGGTAATATGTAATGTTGTAAAGCGCTTAGAGCTTCTAGAGATTAGGCGATATACAACGTCCTCATTATTGTTATCCAACATATAAATAGAATATCCCCCTACCCCGAGTGGTGTAAAGCGCTCTCCGTTACGGATCACTGCCATCTAACCCCTATCTCTGTGGATTCGAGTGTCCCGTTCCGCCAATTTGGTTAAATTGTATGAGAAAGCTTGCCAGCAGCTTCTCGTGGGTCGGTGGCTCTTCCGGGGTTTTCCCAGGTTCTTCCTCCACCATTAATACTGACCGCCATGTATGGCTTATAGTGTGCTGAAAATTGACTTTAAACCCTACATCAACAACATGAAAAGAATTATAAACTTTTAGTAATTTCTATTAAAAATTGAAAACGCCAAATGGATTCTGTTTAATGTATTTTCATGGAAACGCAGTAGACAACGAAGCCCAATCTCCCCTACATCCAGAGAGCGTGCTTTCGTAATGTCTAACATGCTAATGAGATATTGCATATTTATTTATAGCCCACATATATAATGATGTGTTTAACGATATTCTCCCTATTTGAAAACCCACCTTGATGACAACAGTGCAACGCATATTTCTTTTACCAATGATTATCTCGGCTTTAACTATATAATTTAAGAGCTGTTTATATCAGGACCAGACTGAGATATAGTTTATATTCTGTCATACAATTTAGTGAACCAGTCAAGCTTTAAACACGCCCAAACATGACCAGAAAGATATATCAGCGAGATCAGTTTAAGGCTTGTTATAGTACATACAACGTTATACCTCAATATTAAATTAGAAAAAAAGGAATATACTGCATAATGGCGACTGCTATAACACATGCTGAAGACGAACCAACATGTCCTATTTGTATGGGATTATTCAATGTACCAAGACTGCTGCCATGTGCCCACACATTCTGTCAGAGTTGTCTACAGTCATACATTACAAGCAAGGCTTCAGAACACGAGAAAAAGAGATGCATCGAGTGTCCGGTTTGTAGAAAAACAGCAGGTCATTTTAAAGAGAATAAATCGACAAATGAATGGGCGTCGCTCTTTCCAGTCGATACTGTGATACAATCCATATTACCGACGAAATCGAAAGTAGATCGTGTATGTGATGCTTGTTCGTCTGGCGGCCTCTCTGTCGCAGCTATAGGGTTCTGTGCAGTATGCGAGGAAGCAATGTGTGATACCTGCCTAAGTGTTCACAGAAAACAAAAAATGTCCAAAGCTCACAATATTCTTACAATGGAAGAGTTATTGAACAATCCACAAAATGTGATGAAATTTGCTGAAGGTTTTACATGTTTTGATCACGACGATGAAGATCTAAAATTTTACTGCAATAATCACAAGATTGCCTGTTGTGGAATTTGCTTTTTACAAAGTCATAAAACGTGTTCTGCTGTGAGACAGATGAAGGAGGAACTCCCTGCTTTGCTTTGTGAAACCAAACCAAGTGAAATCATTGAAGAGTTGAAGAAACTGGAAACTCATTTAAAAAGGTTTATCGATATAACCGAGTCTAATGTGAATAATCTAGAGACCCAAGTTAATGGACTGACTGATCAAATCAGAGAAATGAGAAAGAAAATAAACACGGCTTTGGACGAATTGGAGATTAAACTGAATATGGAGGGAAGGAAAATCCACAAAGAAGTTGCTATTAGGACACAAGAAGAAAACCATCAATGCTTGTCACTCATTCATGCCATAAGAAATTCTCAACTTCTGTGTGAGACAGTTAACAAATATGGAATTGATATACAGAAATTTCTGACTGCAGAGAAAATAAAGTCACAACTACCTTTATATTACTCTCAGGTCAGAGAAAAGTATCAGATGCCAGACACACTGACAGTGCAGGTGAAATTCACTCCACTGTTAGAATCTATTATATCACTCTCATCATCTGATATTGGAAAACTTGTGACCATGGCTGTCTCAGCTCTTCCTATACCTGGGTTCAGGAAACCAACAAAGGAATGCCAGGTTGAGAACGTTGAAACATTTAATGTAAATATCATTGGAGGGACACCATTTTATACCGGCATTAGTTTTCTCCCTAGAGACAGGGTGATGCTTGTTGATTTGAACAATAGTGTTTGCATTCTTCTTAACAATTCACATCAAGTAGTTACAACATACAAACTCACAGAAAAGCCTCATGACATTTGTGTGGTGGGTGATGAGGAAGTGGCTGTATCTGTGTATAATCAAAATAAAATTCAGATTCTATCAGTCAGGGAGGATATCATCAGTCCAGTCAAAACAATAACAGCTAAATATAAGTGCTCTGGAATTACATCAGCTGAGAAGGGAGAGATGATTGTGGTTGGGGACTGTGGTAATAACAAGTATTGCTGGAGTCTGATCAGAGATGGGAGAGAGGTCTATTATTCTGATCAGTATGACTCAAAATCTGGATCCTACAACTATATAGCACTGAATAACTCTAAAACACTAGTCTATGTTACTGTGTTTAATAACAATTCCCTTCTGTGTTTCAATATCGAAGGCAAGAAGCAGTATACATATAGTCCAGACAACCTCAAATTTCCTTCAGGAGTAGCTGTGGACAGGGATGACAACATCTATGTTGTTGGAACTAACATTCATCAGTTATCACCAGAAGGCTGCATAATACAGGTCATAACTACAGGAGTGCCACAGTATCCATGGGCAATCAGTGTTGACAACAGTAGGGATACTTTTTTTATTACAAACATTTGTGAAAAGCAAAAGATACACATTTACCAACTGAACTAAAACTTAAAAACCAGAAATCTAATCATCATAGTTCATATGATAAATGTCTTTTGTAGAAATAGATAGTGGAGGTTTCTTTGAAGGTGCAAACAATCTCAATATTGTCAGATGATTTGTCACTTATAATGCAATACTATTTTGGGTAGGTTTATAAATGAACCTCATAGATGATGATCTTTTTCTTAATGATAAGAGGATAACATACTTCTGCATTTAAGGACACTCTGAAACGTCCCCCCCCCTCTTCTTACTGGCAATGTTTGATAACTATATAAAGGAAAGAGGAGAATAGTATTTCTACACTTGGA
The DNA here is from genome assembly GCA_030141615.1 of Unio pictorum. NCBI lineage: Eukaryota > Metazoa > Mollusca > Bivalvia > Unionida > Unionidae > Unio > Unio pictorum. The sequence continues at coordinate 3,476,768 of JARLTB010000316.1, forward strand.
GTCTTATATTGGTGTCGTGGATGGTATTAATACAAGAACATTCAAAATTTTGAGAGATGTTTGGGGTTTGAGACTTGATGCTGTTAGAATTGAATATTATTTCTTCAAATAGCACTCGATTAGTAAATGATTGATTGCTAAGTGACCTAAATTAGAAGGTCCCAATAATAGATATTTCAAGACATTACAATAATAGAAGTAATGAAACTGATATTTGTCAGTATTCATGGGTACTGTGAACCTTCTAACAATAGTTGTATATAATTATTATATCCTATCCTTACCGACTAAATGATTATATAAACTTCTAACTATAGTTATTATATCCTATCCTTGCCGTCTAAAGGATTATATAAACTTCTAACCATTGTTGTATATAATGATTATATCCTATCCTTACCGACTAAATGACTATATAAACTTCTAACCATTGTTGTATATAATGATTATATCCTATCCTTACCGACTAAATGACTATATAAACTTCTAACCATTGTTGTATATAATTATTATATCATATCCTTACAGACTAAATGACTATATAAACTTCTAACCATTGTTGTATATAATTATTATATCCTATCCTTACAGACTAAAAGAATATATAAACTTCTAACCATTGTTGTATATAATGATTATATCCTATCCTTACCGACTTTTTTCCTATTCTTACCGACTAAATGACTATATAATGGAAAGAGAAGAATAGTATTTTTCAGATTCTTCTCTGAATTTCATACCTATAATGAAAAGAGTATTGTTACCATATTAATGAAACACAATAGAATAACATTTGGTCATTCATGGTGTGGAATGATTACAAAATCAAAATCTTAAAGTGAAACCAGAAACTATAATCTTTAATTTCATGAACCTTTATGAAACAGATGGTTGTGTTTGGGCACTGTAATAAGAAGGGCTGCTGGAGTCTGATCAGATCTGGGAGAGAGGTCAATTATTCTGATAAGAATGACTTCCATCTGAAGCCTCAATTATTCTGATCAGAGACGAGTACAAGAGGATAAACATGGTGACAGTGCAGATGAAATTCACTCCACAATTAGAATCTATTATAGCACTGTCATCATCTGATATAGGAAAACCTGTGACCATGAATGGCTGAACTCTTTTTATACCTGGTTTGAGGAAACCAGCAAAGGAATGCCAGGTTGAGAAAGTTGAAAAATTTAATATAAATGTCAGTGAAAATGAACCATATTATAGCGGCATCAGTATTCTCCCTAGAGACAGCGTGGTGCTTGTTGATTTGAACAATAGTGTTTGCATTCTTCTTAACAATTCACATCAAGTATTTACAACATACAAACTCACAGAAAAGCCTCATGACATTTGTGTGGTGGGTGATGAGGAAGTTGCTGTATCTGTGTATAATCAAAAGAAAATTCAGATTCTATCAGTCTGCGATGATGTCATCTGTCCAGTCAGAACAATAACTAAATACAAGTGCTATGGAATTACAGCAGCTGGGAAGAGAGAGATGGTTGTGGTTGGGGACTGAAGTAATAACAAGTATTGCTGGAGTCTGATCAGAGATGGGAGAGAGGTCAATTATTCTGATCAGTATGACTCGTTATCTGGAAAAGTAAACTACATAGCACTGAATAATTCTAAAACACGAGTCTATGTTACTGTGTCTAATAAAAATTCCCTTTTGTGTTTCAATATGGAAGGTAAGAAGCAGTATACATATTGTCCAGACAACCTCAAATGGCCTTTAGGAGTAGCTGTGGACAGTGATGACATCTATGTTGCTGGATATACGTCTCATAGCATTCATCAGTTGTCACCAGAAGGCTGCATAATACAGGTCATAACCACAGGAGTCCCACAGTATCCAAGGGCAACCAGTTTTGACAACAGTAGAGATACTTTTATCATTACAAACTCATCTGAAACCTAAAAGCTACATTTACCAACTGAAATAACACTTAGAAACTGAAAATCTAATCATCATGTAGTCTATGACAAATGTCTTGTGCAGATAGTCGAGGCTTCTTTGAAGCTGCACTTGAACTTCTCCCACTTTTCCTTGTTGGCAATATTAGATAACTATAAAAAGGAAAGAGGAGAATGTTATTTTTCAGATTCTACTCAGAATTGCATACCTAAATAAAATGAGAATATTACTGTTACCATTTAAAATGAAACACAAAGTTGTTATTATTGGTGGTGAATATTTACCAAAACCAGAAATTAAAATCTTTCATTTCATGCACCTATGAGGTAAATAAGGAATATTTTTTTACTAAAAAAAATAATGAAACCAATAAAAGGTTTGTATTATTTAGAAGATTGGTGGAAACTCAAACATAAAATTAATTGCACAAAATGTGGATTAAAATACAGGGAATAGTTACAATGGGTTGTCATAATTTGATGCTTGGATTAACCTCAGAATTTGAAATCTAACTAATTTATAGGTACAAATTACAAGCCTTTTTGACAATTAACAATGAATTTTCAAATGAAACTTTTGTTTTTCGTACCATTATTGCATGACATCTATTATTAGATTAATAATGCTAAATTAATTCCATGAGAAAATAAATATTTAAATCTTTTAATTTACGTATGTATATTATTTAAATAACATTTCTTGTCAAATATTAAATATTCCTTGATGAACATGCATTCATTACACATAATTTGTTGAATCTATGTATCTGACAGCCTGTACATGTACACTGGTAGCACTCCTCTATTTCTTCTCAACCCATTGCTATAATTTAGTCCCCTCTAATGGTACTGCTTCTACTATTACTTTGTAGTCATTTTTAATGGTAAAAGTAGGATTACCACTCCTACTATTATTACTATCTGGACAGTACATCAAATAAAAGCAAAACAATTCAAATTAAAAATACATTTATAAAATTCTTTCATATTTTTTTTAATTCTCTCTTTTTTAAGTAGATGTAGTAATGACTCCTTTCTGAAATAGCCTTCCATTGGCAAATTAATTTTACATTTTGATTGCTTGGCAAATTAATTATTCATCTTGACTGTTTGGCAAATTTATTTTATATTTACAACAATGTGTACTAAAACCAGACTTGTCAAGAACCATCTCTTCATTGCCTTGAAAAACAGAATGACCATATGCACGAGGTCTGTCTAAATGTTTCATTAGTACACTAGTTTGCTGAGATCAACATGACATTGCTGGATGGACCACAGTCTGAGGCCTGTCTAACCTTATATGCCTCTGTATAACTGCTAGTAAACATATGAAAAGCTTTATGCCTACGACATCTCTAAATTAAGGGATCTATCCCCTCTTCCTCTCAATACTTGTGAACAACTGGATGACCCTATGTATGTGACCTTTCAAAGTCATATAACTGGTTGTCAGAGAACTAGTCTAATTTTGGCCCTATACTAGAATCCTGTTTAAATCTTGCACGGACCTCTCTTCTAATGAAACATACAAGTAAAAACTGGATGGCCCTGTGTCTGAGACATGTCAACATCATTGTGTGGGTCCCTCTCCCGGAAAACAATGTCCGAGGCCTAGCTAAGTTTTATAAAGCTCCCGATCCCAGACAACAAGTGCAAGAGTCCTAGATAAGTTTTATATTTGGCCCATCATAATTTTGATAGTTACTTATAAACATTGGATGGTCCTATGCCTGACTTGTGTCTTCAAATTAAACATAAAAGTGAAATATGCATGGCTCTGTCTGAGGTATGTCTACATCATTGTTTAGGTCTGTCTCCCAAAAGCATGCCTAAGGCCTAGCTAAGTTTTATATGGGATCGGCTCCTATACAAAAATGCCAGAGGTCTAGATAAGTTTTATATAGGCTCCTCATTATTCTGAGAATTACTTGCGAATATTGGATGTCACTATGCCAGTTTATATCTATTCCACTAGTTATCAAATTGATGAATATATGCCTGAAGCTTGTCTAATAGTATTTAGACCCCCTCTTATGAGAACTAATTGTTAAAGCTTCTACTAATTGTTAATTCATGTGTGCAGTCATAGTGACCTTTTTCCTATACAAAGATTAGGTCCTTTCCATCCGCTAGAAAGATAATTATTGATTGGGTCCTCTGTTTCCTACCAAAAGATCCTCGTTGGGTCCTATGTTTCTTACAGAAAACCCATTGTTGATAGGGGCCTCTGTTTGCCACAGGAAGAACATTGTTGATTTAGTCCCGTTTCTCACCAAAAAAAGATCACTGTCAACTGAGTCTTGTTTTCCACAGCAAGATCATTTTGGGTTGAATCCTGTGTTTCCTTTTCACTGGGTCTTTAAAGTTGTAATTGTATGTTACCACAAAATCTATGAAAATTTGCACAGAAAATAGTGAATGTACAACAGTGCACAGAAAATAGCAAATGTACAGCAGTATACAGGAACATTTTTAAGAAAATGATTCCTGCATTCAGCATGTGAGAAAAAGTTACAAATGTTCAAATGCACCACTCACAATATAATGTCATCTTTGATGCACAATTTGATGCATGTAAAAAGACACTGATCATGTGCAAACTATAACCCAATGTCTTTCATCTTTTCCCGAGACTATTACTGGTAAACCATGTTAGCATGCAAGATAGTAGCCAATCATTTTCATCAATTGTTATGTTTGTGAAAATTGTAGGATAACAAAATAATTAAAGTTAAAAATAATAAGTTACATTGTATTGAATTTTGAAGTAAAAACAATTCACAAAACGAAAAGTTTACAATTTTGATTTATTTATTTTCATTGAGCCATGTTTTCCAATGCCTTTTGCAAACGGTGCTGCCCCTTCAAGAAGGACAAATATGGTGTTAAAATAGCATATCATATACGTTATTCGTACAAATTCTGACATTCTGTCAATGAGAAGCAATATTATGTTATTTTTTCAAGTATAACAATTTATCCATGTAAATAAGAAAATCTGGATCAATTATATTTGCTGTACTGATGATTTCAACCTGTCAATGTAGAACTGGATTCTAGGTTGTAAATATACAGCTGGATCTTATGGTTCCTTGTGTATCATAAAACATAAAATGTATCAATAAGTTCTGTACTGTACTGTTTGTAAATTTTATATCCAAAATCTCTCATATATTATGGCAATTTCAAAATTATATTTCTTTTAATATTATTTGTTTTCATGAAATATTTTGCAAATGTAAAACTTTTTAAATTTTGACAATGCATCAAGTTGAAACTCATACTTTTTTATATTAACTTGTATATACCTTAAAAAATACATATCACAAAGTTTAAAAACTGCTGAAAGAAGGTAATAAACTTCAATCGTAATTAGTCATAAGGGACAAAGATTTGCCAACAAGATATATAGATTGAAAAAATATACAAGTATGCATGACAGAAATGTATATGATTAACTCTGAAATAGAGTAAAGGCTTTCGATTTCATGTGTACCAATGTATAAATTGATAAATTGTTTTCAGACCCCACCCTGGTTAATCTAGACTGTATATCTGATTAATTACATGGCTATTATGTAAAACAAAATTAGTGTGAAAACAAATACAAGAAATGTACAAATTATACAGCAAATATTGCCTAGGTTGTAGAGTTTAACACTTTTTCAGCACAAGATAGGCAATGCCTAATGAAGTTTAGTACATAAATAATTAAGCAGCTACAGAGACCTGAATACGGTATCTTTATTGGGACATAAAGATAGTGTAAACATTGATATGAATACAGGCAAACTTGTCAATTGCAATCACTATTTGATTTACCTCATAATTAGTTGTATGTGCAATTTACAAGCAATTTGCAAAGAACAGTGAATTTTCAAATGAAACTTCTTTTTTCATGCTGATCAACAAATATGTTGCATGTGTTATTGAGTAATATTTTATCACATACTGAAGAATTATGTAAATGAGGAATAAAACATTTGACTGTTTATATTGTTTGTATGTACAATCACAACTTTCTAAATATGAAATCTTACTTGGTGAGCATTTAAATCCTTTTTTTACAACACTATACATACATAATAGTTCTATTTATCTGACAGCAGTAGCACTCCTCCATTTCTCCTCAACCAATTTATATTTTTATCCTTATAATGGTACTGCTAGGATTACTGCTCCTCCAATTAATACAATGTTTTCCCTTCTAATGGTACCGCTAGGATTGCCAATCCTCCAATTAATACCATGTCTTCAAATGGTACATCAAGTTTACAGATACGTTGTTGTGATTCCTTCCAATATGTTTAAGATGCTGGATGACTTGGATAGTGACCACCCTGATAAATTGAATTGTCATGCAAAACACCAGGTTGCCGCCTAAGTCATTGAATGTGAAATCATCCAGTGATTGCATATACAGTGATGAAGTAGAATGCACTGATAAAACCAATGCAATGAAATTCTTAATTAATTAAACCCAATCAACATTTACTTAATTTCTAAATAATAAATATACGGATAATCACCAAAACACGTACATCCTCATGTAACTGTTCCTGGTCAATGAATAGAATATAGATAAAAGAAAAATCTAAATCACACACACAAACACACATCAAACAATGGTGTAATCAGTGTAATTCTAGGCAAACAAAAAGCATGCAAACTATCAGTTAGAGACATAAATATTCCCTATGAGAGTGGTTTCTATAATGTGGATTAAATTAGGCGGATGAAGCTGTAAACAAAAGCTACCAGACTGTGAGTACATGTATTGTTGAACACACTGAAGCCAAACTCTTAAATTCGTCCCTCTTGTGAGAATTGTTTATCAAATTAGATCAAACAATGATTAAGGCCCATCTTAGAAGTGTGATAAAATATTTCACATGCTAACTACAACCCTACTGTTTTCATCAGGCATTTGTTAGCTTTGATTTAAAATAACAAAATAATTGAATACTAATTGAACAGCAATTTGATAAAATAATTGTTTTATTCAATTTTAAGTACAAAAATAACAAAACCAAAATTCATCAACTTTGATACTATATTCATGTTGAATGCACTGTTTTCCATTGCTTTCACAAGCGATGCTGCACCTAAAAAAAGAGATAAAAGATAGTGTTACAATCTCTATCAGTGTATTATATCATTTAGTGCTACAAACTCTGACCTTTAATTAAGGTCTGTTCCAGTAAAACATACTTGGGACCCAGGGAAAGTAGTGTGAATGTGTTACAATCTCTATCAGAGTTTTATATCATTTACTGCTATGAACTCTGGCCTTAAACTAAGGTATGTTCCAGTAAAATATACCCAGTGAAAGTAGTGCGAATGTGGGGTACTCACCCATAGATACAATTCAAAATTTTCTTTTCATTTTAATATGAAATCTGTGCAGTCAAAATGTCTTGACATTTTTTTTAAAGTGCCTTACCTGGATAACCTGTACGTTTAAATGGAACAGCTCTAATAAACAAGTAATGTAAATTTGCAGTTTGAATACTGTACAATATTCCAAACCAAATTATGTCATATTTGCCATTGTACGTCCTTGTACATCTCGGATCATTTTATTTGTTGCACAGGTGATTAAACTAGTTCAATGTTGATAAAAGGATAGACAGAGATGATGATTTATTTTATCTATGATTTATGGTTAAGAGATGCACATAACTGGGTGGACACTGGCATATTTGGTCTAAGATGCACAGATCTGGGTAGACACTGGCATATTTGGTCTATGATGTACATAACTTGGTGGACACTGGCATATTTGGTCTAAGATGCACAGATCTGGGTAGACACTGGCATATTTGGTCTAAGATGCACAGATCTGGGTGGACACAGGCAGATTTAATCTGTGATGCATAATTGCAGTAAAAATATTTTTTACATTTCTTCCAATATATTAAAAAAATGATCACAATACGGTGAAAGTCACAAATTACCAGATATAGTCTACCATTATTTTTTGTTATCACTGAAAGAAGTAAAGATACCTCATACTTAAATACAGTTGTAAGGTACAAAAACTTTTTGCTGATATGGTATATAGACAGTATAAATGTTCAAGTAAATAAAATAAACTGAAATTTGCATGAACAGAGTTAATAGGCCAAGGGAGACAACACTGAAACATACAATTAAAAAGTTACTTTCTCATGTACAAAATAAGTTCACAAGTCAGATGAGCTTGTTCTGGTTAAGCTTAAATGTTATTGTTTGGCACATTTCTGGAAAATATTTTAAAAATTTAAATGTCAGATGTTAATGAAGTCTTTTCAGATGAAACTATTCATTAACAAGTTGGACATAACATAAACAAGATTAGTGTTAAACACAGATAGAAAAAATTTACAGCATGTAAAAGTGAAATTGCCTAATGCAGACAACAATATAAATAATAGGAATAGGAATATTGTTGACACCAACATCAATAGTAGGGATATAACGAGTTGTGGAAACACCAAAGCAACACACATTTTATTTAACGCCAAGGTAATTGGGGTAAAGTGACATGCCCAAGGGCACATACTGATAGCTCCCTTGGGTTAATGGAATGGTCATGAATCAATGAACTGAGTATGGTACAACAACCGAAGATTCTCTTATACCTCACAAAACCCTTTCGGTCATGAATCATTAGGGCAAATGGTGAGACTGCTACACTACTAATCAATGAGTCTACAGCCCCAAACCATTGGAGGGCATTTTGCTGTCCCAACAACATTGTTATGAAAATGTTTTACTGCATTTCAAATATATGCCATTCTGTTCCTGTACCACAAACCTATTGGCTGCCTCATTTTAAGTGCATTTTGCCCCCAAATAGCCTGCTGGTTAGGATTATATCCATGGCACAAGATGGTCCTATCAGCTTTGGAAGTTTCAGTGCCTTATCTATTAGGTGCACACCTATAAGAAAAGGACATCTATATATTTGTTGGTGATTGGTTTGGTGTTTTGTAGCACAGCAACACAAACAAGCTATATTATGTGAATGAAATGATATTTTAAAAAGGATCTCTTGTTTATCACAAGTAATGAACCACTGATTTTAACTGGCATGTGATATTTTGCACATTGTTTATGACAATGTCATCTTTAAATGCTTGGTAATAGGTAAGTTGTTTGTATCCTCTGAAGTCAAATATTTATCCAGCACATTTGTTAACCTGCCACATTGTTGGTGATTGGGTTTTTCTTAACAATGAAATGCCATATGAGATGGAAGCTGTTATTAACATATTTAAATTTTTCATGTAAGAATCTGTCTTAAAATGTCAAACAATGAAAAGAAAGTTTTAATCATTTACAACTGATCATGGAAAATCATAATGAACTGATTGCTCAATAGACTTTTATGACCTGTGTTTGACTATTTTAATTATTCATCATTTCGCTAATTAGGACACACCCATGGTAATTTAATGACAATTATGTTTAATCTTTTTTGTATTAAAGAGAAAATTTTCAATTTTAGTCCCTACATTAATCCATATTAAGCTCTAACCTACTCTACCAATTTTAAGGTTAATCAGCCAATCAGCTCATAGATATATAGGTCAGAGTTCAATAATCACTGGGTCATTCAATGTTAGGTCTATCCTGGTACTCATTCACTTTGGACAAGTTTTCATTAGGAAATTCAGATTGATTGATTTGTTTACATGTTGAACAATATTTCACTTCGGACTTCTGCAAGATACATGTAAAAGATATCATTAAAAGTTATCAGTGACATGCCATAACAACTATATTCTGGTACTCCCCATCACCATGGACTTTGAGTGATCAATAATATACTATATAAACCATCTTTTTTAGTGGCGACAATATACTGACTGATTCTTTTACATTAAGGACCAGTGTTTCAGTAAGACTACAGACTGATATACTTTTGAGTTATATAAATTTACTATGGAATGATTAAATTATCAACTGTTAACCAATAGCAAGGTTTTCTTATCGTGTGTAAAGATAGTATCTTCTAATGACAGAATCAAGCCCAACAAACTCTAATGAAAGAACCTAAATTACAATCTTTCAATGTCACACTTCTGTCTAAAACCTTGTTTGATATAAATGCAACTAAATACAAAGTCTCGTAAAAATCCATTTCTATATATACAATTCACAGGTCTCGCAGGAGTTTAAAACTAGGAGTCCAGGACTCCCATTTTGGTAAAAATAGGAGACCCACCATCAAAAGTTGCAGTTACATCCCATTTGTTTTTAAACTTTGCGGATTTGACTAACTGTTGGTTACCATTGAGTTTAATTCCCCCATTCTTTATAACACTGACATGTACAACTGTATCATCTTCTTCTGCGTGTCTGGTAATTCTGCACAACAATACGTCTTTCCTGTAAAATATTAGATAACGTGCCTTTCTGGTTAAATCATTTTTAATTATTTATGGGCTGAAATGTAGATAGAAAAATTCCAAAGTAATGTATTTCATTTCCATAGCCTGAGGCATAAACATTACGGTTTGTTAAAGCCATGCGCAGAATAGTCCACTATATCAGTTCTAGCAACTTAAGCACAGTTCTGAATTTCATTTAAATCTTCATCATTTTTTCGTTTAACCCCAAAATAATTTTCCAAATTTGCAAATGGCATATTGTCATGTCTCGATGTGTCTTGGTTTCGAGTTCGCATGCAATATTTTATATAGCTACAATCGGAAATAAAATCAATTACAGGATTACAGGGGCTTCATCAACGTAGCACATGGCGATTCTGTTTTCCTTTATGATGACAAAATATACCATCTGGCGATATTTGTGGCGTCACCAATTTTGGCTGATAAAAACTGTATATACACTCAAAATCAAAGGCACCATGCCAGGAAGCAGCGAACATGGATATAACAATGCACTGTTATATCATAATCCGCTTATGCTGATATCTGGCCTTATTACTGTATGCTGTATTAAAATTAAAATAACCATGCAACTGACTAGTAAAAATCCAACACCTTTGAAGGCGGAAACATGAAAAAAAATAGTTTTGCTGACATTTCAAGGAAAACTGATTACCTTTGAAGCACTGCTATATACGAATTAAAAACATCTGTCTACGAATGTAACCATAGCATGTCATCTATGAATGTAAACCATAGCATATCATCTATGAATGTAAAACCGTAGCATATCATTTATGATTGCAGAATCATAGCATATCATCTATGATTGTAAAACCATAGCATGTCCTCTATGAATATAAAACCATAGCCCTTTTTACAGCCCTTTCAAACACCTATAATTATAGACAGCAGAACACTGACTCCTTAATTATGCATGCACAGATCAAATCAATCAAGTATCATATTAGACTGACTGAAGAGGACACAAATGATAAAATAAACAACCAAATGGAAATATATTTCCCAACTAGAACTTGACAACATTAGTTGTAACTGTCTTATTCCTTTCTACATCCAAGTTGCCGTAGTGGTGTAATGGCATGGTTTTTTAAACAAATGGGTTTTACTGATTTTAGCATTTTTTGCATTTTATTTTACTTCCTCTTTTCTAAAAAATCCCATTGAATTTAGGTGTGAGATTTGGATATTTCCTGTTTACGCAGCTTTTACAATATTCCAGTCATACATTATTATGTCTGCAGTGTAACAGTTTATAGTGATATCTAGCACGGAGCATCATCTAGCATGATGCCCCACCCTAACACATTATCGTGAAACCAGGCCGGTCAATCGTAACACTAACCTCTTATTGCTGAGCGCAAAGCAAGGAAACTGTTAGTACCATTTTTATAAGTCTTTGGGATGACTCAGCCGGGGATCGGACCCACGACTTCCCGCATCTGAGTCAGATGGTATGAGCACTTGGCCACTGGAGCGGTCAGTGGATTAGCACTCTGAAAATCAGCATATTGTGGAGAAAGATATCAGAGTTTATTTTAAAAGCATTGCATTTCGGGATGACGATACAAGATTGGAAATTTACTTGCAAAGATTCGTCCGTTCAGCATTTTTCACGTGATATCGGATGAAACAAGTTCAGCAATATCAACGTTCTTGAGAAATATTCATATTCTTTTTTAATTGTGGAAAACAGGTTCTTTCGAATACGAGAAAAAGCAATTTCATATTTGTGTAGGATAGAAACGATAATGTTTCCTGACCATGTCATCGAGCTGGATCTTAAATATTCATATATAAAATAGTGATCCCATGGATTACTAAATTATGACCAAAACAAGAACGTGAAGTATGAATTTTATCTCTCTTGACTTTGAATGCTATCAAGAGCATATAATTCACACTTCTTGGTGCTTGAACGGTTACATTTAAGTTCCGTTATTTTATCGCTGTGGGAATTGAAGCATGTTCCAAGGCCATATAGGTCGCGGCCTTTCGTACTCTTTCTAATTTATTAAGTAGTCCTAGATTTTATTTTACCATGGTTGACACATGCAGCTAAAAGGAACAAATTTTGAGTTTTGATGGATCTGCATGATCTTCATCAGTAAAAGGACTGACACTGAATTATCATTTCAGTGAAGTAATTAAATTTGTTTAAATAAAATAATCTTCAAAAATGTCAAGGCAAAGATCAAAAAGGTGGATCCTCACAAATTAGATCCTCATAAATTGTACGTTTGGCAGATCATCAAAAAAAAGAATAAGAATTATGAATTTCGAAGATGGAAGTATAAAAATGGGCGTATAAAGATGGGAATATAAATATTGGAATATAAATTGGGAGTGTAAAGTTGAAAGTATAAAGATAGAAGTATATAGATAGGAATATACAGATGGGAGTATGAGGATGGGAGTATATAGATGAGATTATAATGATGGGAGCGTAAAGATGGGATTATATAGATGCGAGTACAACGACGTGAGTATAAAGATGGGAATATAAAGTTGGGACTATAAATATGAGAGTATAAAAAAGGGAGTAATACGTATATAGATGGGATTATAATGATGGGAGTATATAGATGGGAGTACAAAGACGGGAATATAAAGATGGGAGTATTACGTATATATGGGATTATAATGATGGGAGTATATAGATGGGAGTACAAAGATAGAAGTATAAAGATGGGAATATACAGCTGGGAATATAAAGATGGGAGTATAAAGATGGGAGTAATACGTATATAGACGGGATTATAATGATGGGAGAGTAAAGATGGGATTATATAGATGGGAGCATAAAGATGGGAATATACAGATGGGAGTGTAAATATGCAGCTTTCGCGACAAATCCACATAGTGTCCACGCTATTGCTGCCTTCCTTTGGTCGGTTCAGAATATGGATCTTGTGGATACTTTAGAAGAGGATAGGATTCTTTATTTTACCGTTCGAGCTATGAGTAGGCATTTATGGAGAACTTGCATATATTCGAGTGAAGCACAAGGAACAACTCCATTCGCAAATTTCGTTGAAAAGAACTGATTCCACAACACGAAAGGATTTCTTTGCATTTTGGACATGTCTTGCCTAGTACCTGTATTTTCTATTCTGTTAGCAGCATATTCGGCGTGGCATATTAGCATTGACATATCTGCCATTGTTTGTGTGTCTCGCGACCAGATTTCATACATACATACATACATACATACATACATACATACATACATACATACATACATACATACATACATACATACATACATACATACATACATACATACATACATACATACATACATACCTCCTTATTCCATGACAACGTTATTTTGTAAGATCCCGGTTTTCTCTGGTAGAAATAGAGCCACTGTTTCTCAAGGCCGAGCTTCCGGTGGGTAGTACTTTAAGATGCTGTTAGTTTCAGTTTGGAAAAAGTGTGTTCCGATTATGCTAAGGTATCTCACGCGCAGCCTTTTTTTACAGCTCTAGTTACAGTTTCATCATTAAACAGAATAAGTCGATAGATCAAATGGTAATGAAATGTATAACATTCCATTGAGACGGCCGTTTTCACTTGCATATTGCTGCGGAAAATTATAATAAAAGCTTAAACATTAATGTATATATGCTTCATATATATATATATATATATATATATATATATATATATTTGAAATTTTCCCGCATTTCTTTACCATTGGCTGTGTTTTAATGACTTTAAAATGTATAAACATAAATTGACCTTTAATCGTTATTTTTTTCCATTTGAAAATGTACATATATATATTGAAAAGTGACTGTACATCCAGGATTTGAAATGTACACACATATATTGAACAGTGACTGTGTTTCAGTGATTTGAAAATGTAAACACATATATAGAGACTGTGACTGAGAAATGTCCGTCAGTGATTTTTACCTATATGGATCACACATCTAAGCAGAAAAGAGTTTCGGTTATATGTTCTAAATACAATCGAAAACCATAAATAAGACTTTGTTGTTACATAATCGACATTAAAAAATTTGACACTATAAAATCTCCAAACTGAATCAAATTTTATAAGAAACTTTAAACTGATTTATTACATGATATCTATTGATTTTAAATGCTTTATAATTATTATATAATTCTTTCTAAAGCCTCTGCTATTTCCCACCACAAATCTTAATGATACTAGTTCTTGTTTTCCATTCAGATCACGTTAATATCTTACAATGTGTTAGAGTCAATTTAATATTTTTAGCTGTGTCTTTAATAATATAATTAATTTAACCTTAATATGGTGTATTACAATGTTGTACGTTATCAATTAGACAAACAAGGCAATTATTTATTATCAAGAAGCTGATATTGTTCTGACAAAACCTGTGTTGATGTAAAGTCAAGATACAATATTGAAAGGATCATTCTATCTCACCTATATTATTTATTTTGAAAAAAAAAAAAAAACATTTAAGTCCACGAACTGGTCTGTTCGATACATAACACACAGGGTGTTACAATATCATTAATCACCGGATATAAACTTCATTTTAAACTGTCAACATATATCCTACAGTTCCAGATATATGTCCGGTTACTTGCGGGTTATGAGCGTTATTCGTATAATATTTTATAAGCCCCACTTGTCAAAATGTAAGCGTTAAGTCTCACTTGTCAATGGGTATTGTACAACATATAATAATATTAACTGTAACCCACTCCGTTTTGATACTTTTTATCTAAGAGATGACCGCCCTCGATATAATTGCGCGGTTCTAGTAGGAGAGTAGATATGGTAAATTGAGCAGGTATATTGAACAAACAACTCCGAACCCCCGTAAAGATAAATAAACAATTTAATCAATTACATACACAATTATGAAACTTCCTTTCCTTAGGAATAACCGCGGTTTAAAATTAAAATTTCACTGAATTACAATACGATTTGAAATAGATTTAAACAAATTAGCCGTTCTATTACTGATAGTTTAAAATCATCACAGGATCGATTGGTACAATCGAAGTCAATGACTTGTTCGATTTTCATAACCTGTTATTCTTGGTTATCGTTCTTTGTTCAATCAATGTCGTTTCAAGAAGTCGCTGTCTCGTCCAATTTCTATATAATCTGCACTCGTGGATGTTTCCGCTTCATTCCGGACTTGTCCACTGTCTCATGCGTACATTGCAATTTCCGTCTCTCCCAATTTCTTTTCCCAAAGTTGATGTCGCTATTCCCGTAACTTCACGATCTTCTCAAAAAGCTATTTTCTTCCTTTCAAAAGAAAATTAAAACAACCCAAGTATCTGGTTACAGTTGAGACTGTCCATTATTCCTAGTTCGAGCATTCAGATATTTCTATCAGTGATAACAACTTTACGGCTAGTAGCATGTCCTCAAAAGACGGTAGTTAAACAAATTGTTCATTCGTTTTGCCTTGACCTAATACATTAACTTACTAAAGCAGCGAGGCGCTGAATCGTATACAATGTCGCTAAATTATCTATGAAATCAAACTTAGGTGAATTCACATGTATTCTTGTAACCCCTACTATCGTAATACATAAATTCTTAGAACACAATCATTATACAAAACAATATGATAAATTGAAGCATTAACGTAACACACCCTATTCATACTCAGCATAGTGTGTTTAGGACATACATTAACACTACGTCATTCTTAATTAAGAATTAAGGTAAGAATTCCAATTCATAATTTACAAGCACATTATCATACAAATGTATCAAATGAATGCATGCAAGTACGTCCGATTCATAATACAAAACACATTATTATACAAATGTATCAAATTAAATCAATTATACAAATGTATCAAATGAAATCATGCAGACCTGTAAACTAAGCAAACGTCATATAAATTGCATCAACAATATACATGGAATTGTGATAGTACCTTTTTTTTGGTGTGCCACTCATCCGTGGGTTTGGCGGTTTTCGAAAACGCATCCTTACAAATGTATTTCTTTCAAATAACATCCTTACTCAATAATTATACCACTGGCTCTCTTACAGAGCAATGTCAAGACTAAATTTTAACTTAGCTAGTGCGATATTATGTTCTAAAGAAAACACACCCCTTATTTTCGTGATCGATCAGAATCAAATGTATTTTTTCCCGCTTTCTCTTAAGTCGCTTACGTCATGGTCAATATGACATGCTTGGTTTTAAGTAACAGAATCTCTGTATTTTCTCAATTTTGACACTTTCCGTGTGAAATGAAACTTCAAAATGTCGCCAGCGGTCAGTCGGCTGCTGAATAAACGTTTAATTAGTACAAAGGTCACATCCTGCTATACAGATCAGTATTTGGCATAGCGGGTCATCATCAATCTAACTAATGGCTATCTGGCCTCACGTAATTGTTTTTTAATAGATCGAATTAAATTTGTCACTTCACAATATACCTGCTGCATAATTTACATCTTGAAGAGTTTAGGTTATCGTGAACCTTATTTTAACCACGTTAATTCTAACAACATTTAATAATATACTATTTCACTTTAAGTTACGGTAATTAATATTTGTTTTACTGTTTCAGTGTATACGTGTTTAGTTTAATTTACATTAATACTATCGGATCGGTTCAATATTTAAAATTGAAGATATATTGTTTAGGTTACTCTAATGCGATCTGATTAAATTGCTGTTCCAATGTATAAATTTAATGTGAAATCAAATATCATTCAATTATAAAATAAAATATAATAACAAAGATGTACAGAAATATTAGTAAAAACTGTTGAAAATTCAAGTATTATTTATTTTGTATTTATTCAACCATATACAGTTTGTTATTTATCTACATCACGTCTCAGACTAAAGTATTATTATGTTATCTTTATCTGCCTGGGGTTTTGTACCTTATTCGTCATTGTACTGGTTGATTCGACAGAAATAGTGTTGCATGAATGATAACCCAGACAATGGGCATACAAAGGCCACCGATAGCATGAATTTAACTCACATGATATGGGCTTCCACGTGTGCGTTACGTGCGTTGATGTAGCATACTATATACGGGATGCGACCTTCACTTAGTTTATTCTTAAACGACGCGTGTACTTGTATTCCCTTGTTTGACCCTGTGAATTTGATTTATCTATATGTACACCATAGTGCAATTTTACAAAGAACCAACACGAGGAAGTCATAATTGATTTTACACGGTGTTATATAAATATCCAATAATTATAAAATTTGTCCTATAGCTCAAGCTTCGAAGTTTGAGTTCATTCTAATGGTTATATTCGAACAACCTTATTTCCAGACTTTGTTTAACTGTTAAATACACCAGAACCATCAAGTTAAATCAAATCTAATTGCGTTAATCAGTTAAACAGAACTTTTCAAGTATGTGGTAATCTTCCGCCTTAGATCTATTCGTTTAGTGTATGTCTGATTCTTGCCTATTCGAACCTACGTGTCTTTTTTGGTGTGTTTTTCAAACAGGCAGTTCTACCCCATTAGTTGGTACTATAGAGTTTCACTTCACGTGCTTATATATACGTTTAAACAAACTAATCAACCGTCCGCGATGCAAAGAAGGGCAGATTTTTATACTGCACAGGAAAACGTGTTCCAAAATTTGAGCATGACATATGATCCGCACTCTTTTAATAGGTTGCATAATTTTACGGAATTCGCTCGGATCTAGTAGCACCATTGTAATATATGGCGGCAGCCAATCACACAACTAAACATCATACATATAATTACATTTAGTAAATACCTCAATGTCAAATATGGAGTCGTATTGGCAAAATAATTTTCATACTTTATCATTTCTATATTTACACATGTGAAAAATATATCCGTATTTCATCACATGTGAAAAATATATTCTTATATTTTGACAATGAGGCATATAATTAGAGTAGTACCATTAGAGGGTCAAGAATCAATGAGGCAATTACCATGAGGATCATATAGTGGGTCAAGAATCAGTGAGTTAATTACCATGAGGATCATATAGTGGGTCAAGAATGAATGAGGCAATTACCATGAGGATCGTATTGTGGGTCAACAATCAATGAGGCAATTACCATGAGGATCATATAGTGGGTCTGGTACACCTGCCAATGAGTTGTCATGGCTCTTGACTCCATTAGCCAGGCTCCTTCTACATCCCCAAGCCCACAGAGGGCATTTTTTTGTCTCAACAACTTTTTTTAAATAAAAGTATTTTATTGTATTACAAATATATGCCAACCTGTTCCTTTACTAATAACTATATTGGCTATTCCCATTTCAAGTGCTTACATTGCCACAAATGGCCAGACAATCAGGATTAGGTCCAGGGTATGAAACAGTCCCATCAGCTTGGGAAGCTTGACAGTGCCTCCATCAATGTGGGAATACCTGTAAAAAAAAAACACTGATATATTTTCCATTGATTAACTTGGTGTGTTATGTTTCATAGCAAAGAGAGATAGACTGACTTGTTAAGATTATTTACTAATTGTTTTAGTGGGGGCTTTCAGGCAGACTGACTGGTACTTAGTTTTTGTTAATCACTATGATTTGTGAGTAGATGCCATGTAAGCTTATCCTCACAATACATGATTTTAGACTGGTTAGATAAACTCACTTCTGATTCACTGAATCATTACCTGCTGACCAATACTGCAATAGTAATAATAAAAATAACACTAAGCAACTGCCTCAATTGTTGCTGAGAATCAAGAGGGAAGTGTTATAACTGGTGGGCCTGATGTCAGGATAATGTGACTGGGTGGGACATGATGCTTCATCTGTATGACATAATACCCCAGTGCTAGACATTACTATAAACTGCCATACTGCAGACAATGTACCAAAATGAGTCTGAAATATTTATTTAAAACACAAATTTCACTGAATAAAAAACTTATTTACTTGGTATTTGTTTATAAAGTATTGCCTCCACTAGGTATAAGTGAAAATTCATTCAAAATTGTAAGAATACTCTTTATTGTTCTGTTACCTGACAGTTGTCTTATTCCTTATGTAAACACTACAAGCACACTATTATATTCCATTGGCAATAAAACCTGAATAAATACATCATTTTGGTTGTAATTATGAGATCCATTGTCTCTGTGTCACATGGTCGAGCAGATGTAATATACATGCTAATTAAATACTCTTGACCTTTTGCTTGGTCATTTCTAGCTACAATGTTGTACTCATTATTGTAGCTTTAACTTATTTGTTGTGGTTGAGGCTATGAACTGATCATGTAATGGATAAAAAACACTTAAGTCAGAAAAACAAATAGTATAGAAATCTACTACATAAGTATAATTGTGTTGTGAAAGAAGTTCAGTTTAATGAAGTTCAGTTTAATATAAAATAATATATTAAAATAAACTGGGATGGTTATATAACTCAAGACTCTCTCAATTTTACTTTTATTTGTTTGTTTAAAAAATAATGGTCTTATAAGGCACACAAACAAATGAGGATGAGAACAGAAATAATCATTATTTGAAAAAATATGATGGACGATTGAAAATATCTAATAAGAAAGGTAAATGAGATTTTCCAATTATTTCTACAATGACATGCAATACTTATGAATTTACATAAGAGGGTTAGTCAATTTATTTCATTATATGCAAGGAACATGTTAATAATAGGCTAAAAATGTGAATCACACACACGTTTCATTAACACATTGAAAGAGTAGGGATACTAATAGTAGTACTAGGTCTTTTCCAGTAAATACTGCATTGAAGACCAGATTCACCTCTACAGATGGAATCGCATGACAGTTATTATTTCTAGTTCAGTACCACAAATGTAGTTCGTCTATTTTTAGAACATTTTTCTCTCATTTTGGTGGTGATAGAAGAGTTAAATTGATACATTTTTGGTAGGGATTTAAAGGTAATTGTTTATTCTTGAGAATGTGAGCTGAGAGAGTGGATGTCTGTGTGTATTTTGGCGACAGTGCACATTGAGTAATAAAGCCTTGGTGATGATCTGGATGTGAAATCAGTGGTATGTTTACATGCTGTTCTGTTTACAGTGCAGTCGCTCAAAAAATACCAGTGAACCCTTGATAAGAACTTCACAGTGAAGTCATCTTTGGATGTATTTTAGATAAACATATAATTTGTATTGATTGTTACACAGTTGAAAGGTCAGTACTGAGAAATATATGTAGAGAACATATAGTAAAATTAATTGTGATGTATGTCCAGATCAAATTAAGGAGGCTCTATGTAGGGAAATGAGGCTACCCATGGGGTATTGAAAATGTCAATGACAAGCGCAGTAGCTCAAGAACAACATTATCTATTGATACTTTCTATGAAGCCAGTTGGAAAAGAAAATGGCAAATGAGAGAGAGAGAGAGAGAGAGAGAGAGAGAGAGAGAGAGAGAGAGAGCAACTAAGCAATGTGCATATAAAATAATTTTTTGTAACATAAACACATGTTATTTTGAAAGATATAATCTGTGATCCAATGTTGGATCAATTCACAAAACAAATGCAAAAAGTGATGTAACTTATTCTTTTGCCTCCTCAAAAACTTCACTGGTTGAAATATTTTGGAAGTCTGGTCCTTCATGTATTTTGACCATTGTTTCCACAGCAGTCTCCTGAAAGACTTATTAGATATACATCCAGTTTATTTTTTGTTTATTGCATCCGTCAAATGGCCATGGAATAAATCCAACACTAGGAAAGAAGGTGCTCACTTCATGTGTACTTTCCAAACTTCATCAATATAAACCAACATTAGGTGTTCATCCATCCATGCTTTCTGTTGAACTTTCAATACAACTCCCTTTGGGATTTTTAAATGTTTGTTTTTTTTCCCTGAAAAGATTACTATGGGTGGCAACAAGTCTCCAGATGCCAGGCATGTCAATAAACAAGATAAATGGAGCTTGTCACTGCAGGTACCTCTAATATGCAACACTCTCATTCCAACACTTTTATGAATTATATTCCCTGGAACCAAATCAAAATACACTGGTGTTTCATCCATATTTCCAGTTAAATATTCACCAATCTCCTCATCCTCCCACTGCACCCATATATATCTTGTAAATCAGTCTATTTTTTCCTCTAGGTATTGAGGTCGTTTTAGAAACAATGAAGTTCTGCATCTCAGTGCAAGTCCATTTCGCTTGAAAATCCATCAATCCATCCTCTTGAGCCCTGACACTTTGAATTTTCCTCCTGAATAACTGCAGTAGCATAATTTTGTAAGATCTCAATTGTTACAGGCACAATATAGTTCCATATACTGACTAGCCAGGAAAACATTTCATGCTTGTTCTCATTAAAATACCTCAAGGGTCAGATATCACCTGGGATATATCCTTTTTGACCTTTCAATATTTTTCGAAATATCCATTTTCATATAGTTTGATAAAGTACTTAGTGTAATTCCACATAGTTTTTTCTCCTTAACAATTCTTATTTAATTGTTAATGTCCCATTTCTTATCCTTTCTTCTTACCGGTGTCTTTGCACTGCCAGAAAACTGTCTTATATCCCTAATATCTTTGCATGTAGTCCAGCTTATATACTGCAGATTCTCAGGGAAATTTTTCACCAACAATGGACACTTTTTCAATAGTATCTTCGAGTATGATGGTATTATCTGCTGCAATAATATTTAATTTGTGCAGTTCAGCATCATCTTTTGCATTGGTAACTGCAGTAACAGACAGGTCATGTACTAAAAGTCTTTCCATTTGGCAGGGGTTTCAAGAAACTTAATAATGAAGATATGGCAAAGCACAAATAGTCAAAGATCATTGATGATATTAACTATATATAAATCAAACACATGTAGTCAAAGACTTTTGCATGTATGATGAAACCTCACTGGAATTTTAAAGTTTTTATTACATTATTATATTGAGACAATAAGATTAATTGCCCAACGGTCTGTGGTCTTCACATCTTCATGTACCAAGATATTAAATTTACTGGATAAATTAATTCATATGCATGAGTTTATTTGTTACACTGACGGATATAATCAAGAGTGCTCATTAAAGATGTTGTCCAGCTGTTAATGAATAGTGGTAAATATTGTAATGACAACAACAGAACAAATACACCAATCATTACATTTTCACAGTGATACAAAAGACGAAGAAGGGTAATATGATCTATGTTGATAGATTATTAGTGGTGAATATTTCTTAATTTTTTTTATTATTTTTCATTATAAAATGCTTCAGATACATATTTACGCTAAGAGAACATATAATTCGGGTTTGTGTTCATTGAGGAAGCACTATTTATATTTCTCATATTGGATTATATCAAATATACTTGGCAAAAAATAAATTGGTCATTTTGTAATACATATTTTCCTGATTTTTATGATGTGTCAGCCCAGTGCAAAATGTCGTACAAAGGTTTTATATGGCATCATTGTCATAAATATCAAAAGATCGTCATGCAATTCTCAATACCAAACTTGGTTATTTGTATTGAAAACATGGTGTTTGCGTCGTGTGCATCATTCCTCGAAATATGGGAGTAATGAAGTCTCCTGTTGCCATGCATGGCCATTTAACATACACCTATCTATGCTTTCCCATGTCAAATTCCACGATACCTAGTTCAATGTCTTCTTATCACCCTGCTGATTTAATAACACTCGTGCTGACTTTTCTTATCATGCGGTATGCTTCGGTGACATTCAATCATTGTACGACTTAATACATGCATCGAACCTTTGCTCTCAACAAACGTCTATAAACACGGTATATGAAGCAAAAGAAGAAAAATATTTTTCAATATTTGAGATATAATGTTATTATTACATTTAAATTGACAGTAAAATTGTACTCTTTTCGATACTCTTTTATTGTTTTACACTTCACATCACAATTTATTTATTTTTTTGTTTATTTATTTATAAAATTATCTATTTATTAAAATTGTCTTGTTTTTTAATTTTCTCTATTGTTCTTATGGAACATTCAGCAATATCTTTGTGCATTTTTGTTTCAAGTTTATTTAAAGCAAAAAAATAGTCCTAAATATTTTTGTCAGAAATTGTTTTGTCCCATGAGTCATGGTTTGAAGGAATGATGACATGAGCTATATAGACGGTAACAGTTTTAATTGTATCGTTAGAGAGCAACCGCAGATGCGTCCTAATAAAACTATTTACGTTAACAATTTGTATAAAAAAAAAATAGTGCTAAAGTGTTTAGTGAGATGGAATCAGGACCAGAATGATGGTTGTACGATCCTTGAAGTGTGCTTGGCAAAGATGGTTGTTTGATCCTTGCTGTGTATCTGACAAGGCACTTTACAACAAATGACATTAGATACCCTACTGATGGAAACTGGAATTATTGAAACTATCTTGCTCTGATTTATATCTTTATAGCAAATGACATTAGAGGAAACTGGAATTATTGAAACTATCTTGCTCTGATTTATAGCGAAATAAAACTTATATCTTGTATTATATCCAACATAATAACATATGTATTTATCCACTTTATATTACATACTATACAGAATGTTATTTGAAGAAAAAAATAATAACTATCTTGAGATAGAAGACAAGAAAATATTTCACATCGAAGAAAACTCACACACCTACCCCCTCAACGCGAAAATTAAATGGCGAACATCTTAAAGAAGACGAATTTTCTCTGTGTATGATACTTATTGTGTAAACTGCAATCTAAAAGCTGTAAGTAAAATGGGGCGTGTAAGCTTACACCACAGTTGATACTGTGAAAGATTTCGTGCTGACATTACAGTGCCTGTTGATAAAAATTGGAAGTGGTGAAAATTAAGCCTACTATTTGCTAGCTACATTGCAGGGAGTGAAACTTTGAGTGGGATGCCAACACCCGGCAATATAGTTATCAGATGGGGTCTAGAAACATAAAACACTCAACAAATTATAAAAGTATTCAGTACACATGAGATATTACAGTAACTTTCTGACAGAAAATATGCGCGCTTCTGAAAATCGTAGGATGGTTCACAATCAAGCCGAGGAACACATATGCTATCAAACTCATATTTGCTAATAAATTACAAAACCATGATATATTTTAAATTTGATTTGATCCGAATGTTTGTCCGAAAGTTGAATTTGACCATAATATGTTTCATAATGTTCCATTTTAGAAACTCCATTGACATATGGGACACGTTTCCATTTCAGCCACTCTATTGACATATGGAACACGTTTCCATTTTAGCCATTCCACTGACATATGGGAAACGTTTCCATTTTAGCAACTCGATTGACATATGAGACACGTTTCCAATGGAGTGCATTGACAGATGGAACACGTTTCAAACGTGTACTTAAAGGCTCATAAATATAATTGTATTTTGTAAAATTACACTTAACTTTTTTCAAGAACAATTTGAAAACTAATCTGTCATGAATACTTAAAACACACTGTTGATATCATGCAAGTCGTAGAAAAAGCCCTCAGTATATGGAGATGAATAATCAAGGTATCGAAACGAATAACAAAGGTATGGAAACAAATAATAAATGTAAGAAAATGAATAATCAAGGTATGGTATGGAAACGAATAATCAACGCATGGTAAGGAAACGAATCATAAATGGAAGGAAACGAATAATAAATGTAAGGAAATGAATAATCAAGGTATGGTATGGAAAAGAATAACCAAGGTATATAAACGAATAAAAAATGTAAGGAGATGAATAATAAATGTAAGGAAATAAATAATAAATGTAAGGAGATGAATAATAAATGTAAGGAAATAAATAATAAGGATACTGATAAGAATAATCAAGATATGGAAATGAAAGATCAATATATGGAATGAATAAACAAAATAAATAACCAAGATAATGAATAATAAACAGATGATGGGATATGAAAAGTAACTAACGAATAATTAAAACAGGAAGAAGCATAATCAAGAGATAAGTATAGCTAATGAAGACTTGGAGATCAATAATCAAGAGATAGGTATGGCTAATTAAGACGTGGACATGAATAATCAAGAGATAATTATGGCTAATAAAGACGTGAACATGAACAATGAAGAAATGAATATGACTAATTAACTGGTAGAGAGGAATAATCAAGAGATAAGCATGACCAATTAGGATGTGGAGATGAATATTACAAATATACGTATTGCTAATTCGGAGGTGAAGAGGAATAGCAGCAGAGAGGGTGAACCCTACAAGGTCGTAGAGGTATCGATTCAGCAAACTGAGGTTTCCTCGAAAATCCTTTATAGAAGTGTCTATTGGCAAAATAGCAGAGAGGGTGAACCCTACAACCTTGTAGAGGCGTCGATTCGATGATCTAAGGCTTGTACCAAATAGTAAAAAAATGGCGTCTATTCGATAAAATAAGATTTCCTTCTATACGCCAACGTCGTTGTCATCCACCCTCTCTGCTGCTAAAGCTTTCAGTTTTGGGTTAACCGAATATTTGATCGAGTCTTTATGATTTCACAAACAAACTAATCGCTAACACTTCATCTTGTAGATCAATTAAATTATTTGACTGGTCGGTGAGTCGGAAATTAATTCTCGTTAACGAATTATTATGGCATCGCATGTAGACAGGATTATTTGGGTTTTCAATAATTAGGAATCCTCTAGGAGCTGTTGGTGCAAACGAATAAAGAATATATCCCTGCTGAGCTTGATTTGATTGTTCTAGATTAATTTGATAGCTTCCTTCAATTGCATCACATGTTAAATTGAGCGCAATCACCGCTGAAATATTCACATTATGCGGGGCAATATGCCTACCACCGCCATTTGGATCATTATTATACTTGAGGATAGTTGAATCTGGTTTTTGTAGCGCCTTGATATCGGTTTTAACAATTCTTGCTAGTTCATCAGCGTTGTATTTGGGAAACTTGAAATTACGCAGATTATCTTCTGTGATATTGTAATCGGTTAGGAATCGTTGTTTATTGTCGCTGTTGTCATTAATTATTGTTTGAATAATTAGTTCATAGATATATTCCATGTCAGATATAAGTTGATTTATTATTTCAACGTGTTTTTGCGATTTTGTTTGCCGTAGTTGTTCTAGTTGTGTTTCATATAATTGTTTAATTTCATTAAAATAACCACGGACGTCAGTTAGCGTAAATGAAATAGTAACAGATGAGTCGGCTGTTCTTTTAATGATAAAATCCCATTGCAATGTGTCTTTGTTGGTAAATATAAATCTATCGCCGATTCTTCCTTTTCTGATATCAGATAAATTATCTCGATAACTGGGATTGATTTCATGGTATGATTTTACGTCCGTGGTTAAGTCGGTGATGGATTTTTCCGGTGGTTTTTCGGGCCATCCTAACACTGTTCTTAACGAGCTGTTATAGATATCTACAATGTATCCCTCTGTGCTTATTTCGATCGACGACGAGAGCGTCGGTTCATGAAGTTTAATAGCTATTTTTGATTCTTTTTCAGTGATTGATTTTATTCTACGCTGAATTTCAGCATCGATTTGCTCAATTTGGTACGACCCAGTTGGTAACGAAACAGTTTCCCACGCTGGAGTACCATCGGGTTTATTCTTATACGAGAACACCAGTGTGTTATTGGGTTGCTGACCGCCAAATGCAACCGATCTGATATTAGGCCAGCTATGATATACTCGTAATTTTGCCAGCGCGATCTCACGCACTGGAATCGGAGAAGGAAAGTTCACACTAAATTCAGGGGTTGTTGATGTTATTGATATCATGCTTGTTCGTATCGGAATGGTATTCTCCGCGATTCGTTGAAGCAGTTGCAGTTCGTTGAATTGTAGTGACATTATTGTTAACGCTGTCTTCAATTTCCAATTTCAACACCGCGGAGTTATACAACTGGGTCATCGTGGAAAATTCAACATCGGATATGAACGAATTATCTATCGACAGCGAGATCAACTCGGATAATTTCGAGTACGCGTCAAATACCACCCTGTCCCGAGCTGTATAATCACTGAGTTTTTTCTGAGAACACGATGATAACATTTTAGTTATCGCGGTGGCGACTGCCGTAATTGTTGTTGCCGCGGAGATAGCGATTGGAACTGCAATCGGAGCCATCATGGTCACCGTCGACAAAATAACCCCGGCGCTGGCCATCACACCAGACACCGAGTACACGGTGATGTCGATGGCGGTAATTCTTTTGCGGTATCTTTTCATTTTTTCACGATAACGCTCAGAAAGTGATTTCAAGTTCGCGGAAAATTCTTTCACGGTGTCGAATCGATATTGCGACGATGGCAAAGTCATTGTTAATGACGAAGTCATCATTATTTTAAACCCGTTAGTGTTTTCAATTATTCATCATCGTCAGGGTCGTAGATCAGGGGGATGTATACTTCACCTACGAATTCTAAACACCAGGTTATATGTTTTCTAATGGTGTTATCAACCGCGACAATCTCAAATTCTTCTTCTCCCCCCACGATAATTACTGTCGCGGTGCCACCAAAGTAGGTTTTACCTTTCACGATGATATCAAATTGCTTGTTAGAGATTAACGTCATCCTGTAGATACCATGGGGCCACTTCACGTTAGTGACTTTCAATTTAGCATTAGAGTTTTTTACCCAATCAAAGGTCCCATGATCAACCGTATACACGATATTTTTAACGCCTATGTCTGGATGCGGAATCTTTACCTTTTCAGAGGCTTCTTTTAGTTTAAGAATATCACTGTAAATCTCGAGATAATTTGCCTTATATCGGAGGAAGTCATCATCCTCCCATCCCTCTTATTAAAAAAGAATGAAACCAGAAGGCCTGTGAATCCAAGCTGTATTTGGTTTTCAATATGCTGGTTGATGTTATAAAAATTTCTCGTGATATCTTGGAGGCTACTGCCCTCAAAGAACTTATTAACAATTTCGCTGGTGAGCTTTTGTTCGTCAAACGCGCTTTTAATTTCAGCGAGGGTTGGGCCTGTCAACGATGTTGTTTCAGATTCGCGTGTTCTCCCTAAAAATTTATCAAGGATGGTATTAAGTGTTGCTTGTCTCACCATAAACCTAATAATATCGTTGAGAGTCATCGTGGATGTAGCTGGGACACCAAAGAAATTATTAGCGACGTAGGAATTGTGAGTATGCCTGATAATAAACTCGCTAATTTCAGCGAGAGTCGAGTCTGCCACAGGTGGGGATCCAAAAAACTTACTAACGACGTCGTTGGTGGGTTTTTGTACCTTTTCAAGATTTTCTATTAGTTTAGAAATATCATTGTAAATATCGAGATAATTTGCCTTGATTTCTGAAGCAGTCATCATCCTTCCAACTTCCTTGTTAGCGAAGAATAGCGTCAGAAGGTCTTTGATTTCAGCGAGAGTCATGCCAACCACAAGCGGGGTTCCAAAGAATTTATGTATGACATTTTTGCGAAAACTATTATAACCTTGTATATAATCATCCAGATCACGTTCGTTGGTAGCAATCGCGTCGGTGATCGTAGACACAAGTGCGCCTGGTTTAAGTCGTCCACCGCTGAAATTCAGCGCAATAGAGTTTTCAGCCGTATCAAAATGTCATCCAATGACACATTACTGCTTTTCAATTTACCCTGGCGATCTTGAAATACAACTATTTCGTTCGGGTCAACATCTACTAAATTTAACGTCTCAGCGATTTCATCTTCAATTATTTTTTTTACATCCTCGATAGAACCCGCAGATGTTTTCGTGGTCGGTTTCGACATTGACAGAGATTGTCCCCAAATATCAATCATTATTGTAAAGATTCTAGTATTTTCAATTTATTGATTCTCTAAAATTACCTTGTAATTTCCCACTCGTGTATTTATTTACAACCAGATGAGGTGGTTTCTGTGACGATGAAATCTCCGCGAGAACATTTAATACTTCACGGCCGCATATCGGTGGATCATTTAATTGTTGTGTTGGCAGCGTGGAATAAAAAATCGGAAACTTTTTGAGTTTCATCGAAGAATTTATATACCGCATAAACTCTCTTGTCGGAGCTAACCCATATGAATCGAAATAGACAATCCTACGTGGATCAATCGCGTATGCAACCCAGTGAGTTCCCGATCCACTGCTGTTATCAAGATTGATGATACCGGTTTCAACGCTGTCTGGTTTTCTCGGTAATTGATCTCTCATAAAAACCCCTCTAAAGTTTTTTATCGCTAGTTTTTTAGCAGCATCAATTAAATCAAAATTGGACATAGGGAGAATTGGGCTTTCAACTAATAAACCGTTCCTGGGATTCTTAGGCCGGATCCGTGAACGGATCTCCCGCTGTACCATGAATACGGGGTTCCTGGTAGTCTTAGACCCAATCGGTGAACGGATCGTCTCTTTTTTTTTATATTCTTTCCCAGTTGCCTTTTTCAATGCCATCCCTGCCGCGGTCCCAACGGCTCCCAACGCTGCCGCTTTAGCCACCGCTGGGGCAGCCGCTGCAATCAATGCTGGTATTGCGGCTAACAATGGAAATATACCACCTGATTTTATCATGTTGGCGACTGCAGCTTTCGAAAACTCTATTTGAACTCCTCGCTGTTTCTTCAGCGCATCATTGAAATGTTTTATTTGACGATCCGTCAATGATATTTTATGTGTACCGCCGGACATCTGCGCTGGTTTTAACGTTATTGTTGTTCCACATTCTTTAGCGGATTTTGATCGCAATTTCTTGACCTGACCATCAGTCAGATTGACACTAACAACACTATATGTCATTTTATTGTAAAACGTATTTATTCTTTCAATTGATCTAACTGGAAACTCTTCAAGTTCATTTACATATTTTCCACTGGTGCATCAACGATTCTCATTCGTCCGCCAGCCCCTTCTAACAACATTGATTTGTCACTGAGAATAACAGCAACCGCTCTATAATCAACACCACCAGGATCTATACGAGCCCTAAAATGTATGTCAACAACGGATTGCATTGTTAAATCAAGATGTTCCAGCGAAAAGTAATAAATTGGATACAAGTTCTGAAAATCGAGTTGCGATATTTGCAAACCAGTATCAACATTTTGATCACGACCCATATATGACAGCATCCGATGATACACACGTGCTATCTGGTTGTTTCCGTAATTAAGCTGTATATCCTCAGATGGTTCTTGTTGTCCGTTTATTCTCAGTGAAACCTCACTTACCCCTAACCGATCAAATATCATATGACTGCGTTCTTGGGAACCTAATCGATTTCTATTCTGTAGCGCTATAAATATATGACGTGGAGCTGAAACGCCTTGTTTGGCTGCTAAGTGTCATGTAAATGTACCATTAACATCATCCTGTTTGACATCAGTTGTTGTTGTTAGCCAACTTATCAATGATTTTCCACCTGTTTCCATAAATGAAAGTAGCCGCTCTTCTCTGGTAATTGATGGGGTCATTACTGGCATCCATAATACTATTTTACTCAAAACAACTTTACCTTCATCGGCACCAGTACGCCAAATTGCATCATTGTCATTGCCTTTTCGCACTAACGCGATTGTGTGTTTGGCTCCATAGATGACCTTTCTGACATTTCTGCAGAATCCAAATATGTGATGGAGTGGAATCGCACATGAAAAGTATCGCTGCTGTTCTTGCAATGCTAATTTTCGTGTTGCAAATCCTAAATTGAAATTACCATTAACGCCTCCGAGAATATCAAACGCAGCTCCGGGTCTAGCTCGACGTTCTGGATTAGTTGCTTCTCGTTGATTATCAACTGAAGTGTCTTGCGGTGTTAACACTTTAATGTATTGAAGGTGGTCAGCGTTATCAGAGGTATCCTTTGCAAACATCATAGATGGACCAGCCGATCTTGTATAATCGTCGGAGTATCTTGCTAGCCCGATTATTGTTGTTGCAACATCCACCTCGCGGTCTATTGATTCAATTTCTTTTCCATCAATGAGCTATCTTGCACTTTCAAATAACGCCATTATACCATTGTTGACGAAACCAACTCGGATATTTGAATCATTTGCATATGGGGTATCAGCTGCAACATTTGTTACAAGTTTTCCCTCAATTTCAATAAATGCTTCACATGGCAAAAAGTATTTACTGGTATCTTGAACTTGAAGTTCAATTCGCGATCGTAGGTCGGGTTGTATTGCATGATAGGAATAGTATTGATAATCGCGGATAATCGCGGACGGAATCATCTTTGCCCACTGGGGCTTCCATATCTAACGCGGGATCAGCTGTTCGTTTAAACATTGTTATTATTATTTAGTGCTTTCAATTGTGAAACTCAAAGAGTTTAACGCTAGCGTTTTAACTCTTTGTAATCATCGTCGTTGAAAATTCTTCGAATTTCTTTTTTGTTTCAAACCACTTCCTGCTATCGCGTTCATGATAGCGCTATCTGTTACCATTGAAGCCGTCAATGTCGACGGAGTCACCGAAGCAGCCACTATTGACGAAGTCAATTGTGCTAGTTTTTCTTCCACTGCGCTATTTATTGCTTTGCTGATTTTTGCAGGCATCACTGTAGTTGATGGCAGCACTAATGACGATGTCATTCGTGGTTTCACCACTAACGAAGTCATTCCTGGTTTCTTTCGCACCAATGATGCTATTTTATTCTTCGCAGCTGAAAACGCTTTTCCGGCGAGATCTCCAACGAAATCTCCAATTTTGCTAATTCCCTTATCACGGATAGCATCAATGGCTTTTATTGATAATTGTTTAGCTAACGGCGCCACCTTGGGAGCCATTCTTGTAAATAACCCCGCAATGGTATTGCCGAAACCGTCTCCGTAATATGCTCTATAAACAGGCAATCGTGAGTTCACCATGTAGACGCTTACGGGTTTATCATGGTTGTAGTGTATAATCATCTTGTTATAAAACTAGTAGTTTTATAATTAGTGATCAATCGCTGTAATAACCATGGGCGTCTCTGTGATTTTCAGCTAATTCAGCAATGAGTTCTCGATATACATTAATGTCCATGATACCGCCGGCAAATAATCGTCTACTTATATCAGCTGCTTCATTAATTATTTCCGGAGAGTTTTTTCCGGCTCGTTTCCCTCCGATGAGAACTTTCAACCGTGATATATCACTTAGGATGTTACCGGGACAACTACGAAACGTCAAGACGTTTTGACCACTACCTGAAATTACTGGCAATTTCTGAGATTTAGAAAATACCTCCCCACTACTATAATCAGGTGCTTCCTCCAGTTTTTCTAAATCCGTACTTTGTAAATAACTAAAAGAATCATCATCTAGATCAGATGGTCCAGGCGAAGGTCCAAACGAAGTTTGACGCGGTAGTTGTTGTTGAGATTTTTCTTGTTTAGCAGGTGAAAAAATATTTTTTTTGCAGTTTGTTGTCGCCGTCGCTGCAGCCTTTGTGGTTTTCTTTGTGATTTTTGTTCTTCATATTCATTATACATTGTACTCACTATTATGAGATATTCAATATATGACGTATTCCTGTTGTCAATTGTACCCGTTTCAGTTTTAATTTTGTAAAATATATCAGCCCAATGTTGTATACCTCTTACATACTTGTGCTGTTCTGGTTTTAACATTTTCTTTCTGTTTTCATACGTCGTAACAACAAGTGCAGGAAACTCTGCTGCTTCAGTCTTATCAATTGTTGCTAACCCTTCTTCGTTAAATCGCGCGCGTAATTCATCTACTATTTTATCATTGGTCTTTTTTGGACCAGGTGGTTTTTTTTGTAACAACGCTGATGTCTTTTCAGTTTCCGCTGCTATCTTTTCAAGCACACCAAGAACAGGCACTTCTCGTCGCTTGCCTTCCTCAGGAATATCTCCGTATATTGCTCGTTCAGTTGCTGTTTTCACATCGCTGGTCGCGCTTGTTATCGGGGCGAACAGTTGTTCACTTGACACAGAAAAGTCAGTCTGCGCTTGTTGTCGTTGTTGAAGTTTCTCACGAACTCTGTCTCGAACCGGTATAAACTTTTTAATTGCTGCTAGCCGCTCTCGGGCTAATCTAGTTGTAAGCGATTCACCTACCATATATCGTTTGTGAACTGAGTTTTCAAATGTGAAACTATCACAATTAAAAGATAAGTTATTAAATAAAATGTACTATCAAGCTAACGTATCCATCTTTGACAGGGTTAAACTGTACGACGCCATCCGCGAGTGTTTCAGAAATAACATCGCTGGGAGTTTCAGAATTGTAATATCTGAGAACGGCGATGAACGATTTGTGTTAACGACGCGGCAACAACAACAACTACGTGAAAATGGAGGCGTCGCAGTGATTACTTGCTACCACAACCAGATCATCCATTATGCACATAGCTGCATAAGCAGACCCAAACTGCTGAGTATCCTTTCAGGAGAAAATCCCATGTGAGTGTTACAAAAAACGCTAAAAAAAAATTATTTTATAAATTATTTACTGAAAGCCTATTTTTTTATAGTAACGCTCACGTGGTTAGGATACTGGTTTTTCCTCGTTTAATATTTTTCTAAGATCACGAACCTTAGAACTAATTTCAGCTCGTTTTTGATACTCTTGGCTGAGCTTTTGACGTATTGCTTCAACGGTGTTAAATAGCGTTATAAATACATCAATATCGTTACCGTACAAACAAGCATAGATGGATTTTTGAATTCCTTTCACGAGCCTGTACATCTTAGGTAAAACATAACGACCCTTACTAGACTGATACTCAATATCTTCATATTTCGAGGTAATCTTGTCACAGTCGAGATCTTTAGATAATATTATCCCGTTATTTTTTAAATTTGAGATTTCGGCAATTATAGCATTTACATCTTTGATATCCATTATTTATATATATATAAATATAGTATACTGTATTTCTAATTATTAAAAAAAATTTGGGGTCCTTTTTGACCCGTTTTTTGAAGGACAGTACAATGCCGTATATATCTCCACTCGAGTGTTGCGGCAGATTTTAGGCATACATAAATGGACAGTACAATGCGTATATATCTCCACTCGAGTGTTGCGGCAGATTTTAGGCATACATAAATGGACAGTACAATGCCGTATATCTCCACTCGAGTGTTGCGGCAGATTTTAGGCATAACATATACTTAATTAAGGATGGGATTGCGATGTCCCCAAAGCATACATCTCCGGCGGGAGGCCTAAGGTGACAAACATCATCTTAGACCGCCCAGAAGATATGCTTGGGAGGACATTCACAACCATATTCAATGAAATGATGATGTAATGATTTGGGACGGCACAAGACAGCACAAACATGAAACGACGGGGCGGATTTTCTACGGCCAACCAACCAATCAAAAGCAACCCAATTAAATTAACCCGGTTGCATGATTGTGAACAAAAGACAACCACACGCCCGGGTTAATGGCGCTGGTTAGTTTTGATCGGTCGCATTGGCCTTCGAAAGCCCCAGCTTTCTACCTTTCATATGCTATATAAGGTGACTAATACAGCAGCGTTGATTCACGAGTGTGTTATTTTATTTCCTTGAATTACTTATTAATGCTGTTTCAAAACATTTAAAAAGACAAAATAGTTTAATAAAACACTAAAAAAAATAATGTAGTTGTTAGATAAAACAGCGTTTTTACTCTGTTATAATTCTCTAATCAAAATACATTACGATTAGATCACAAAGAGCTGTATACAGGAATTTTAACCACGCCCACCTACTTCAATGAATGGAAACCACTCGCGATGTACATATGGTTTTTATCGGAAGGATGCATTCGCTTTTATTTCCCCGCGTGGTTTCTATGCACAGTCACGTGCGCGCCTAGTTAACAGACGACAAATTCCTTTGACGTCATAATACAAGGGAACTTAGTGAGTTGCGGCGGATTTGTATATGGGGATTTATCTCCCTTGAATAGTTTCAGGTGTATACGAATTTTATTTTATGACTATTTTTTTTCGACAGAGCAGTTTTAATTATATTTTCTGCTACTCTTTGTACTGAAGGACTACCAATATCGAAATATCTACTGGCTTCATTTATTGACTGAAATATTTTCTCCTCGTTGGTTTCTGTATCAAATGATTTGACGGATCTCTTTCCAACTGACTTACAGGTCCCTGTCCCGCCCCCTTTTGCATTCTGACTTTGTGAGACGGCTTGAAGATTCTCAAGACAATTATCAGTCTTTACGCCATTTATGTGATGTGACACAAGGCCGTCTTCGATTAATCCGTGAAATGCTTCATAGATGGCTCTGTGACAGAGATACTTCAAAACATCAAATACCCAATATTATTCAGATACCCAACCGGTTCTTTTAGTCTGCAATTTCTAATAACACCATCACGGGATGCTTCATAATTAACAAGCACTGGGTGAGGTCTGAAATCTTGGCTCATTTGTATAATAATACTATTTGTCTAATTTATTATTTGCTTTAATTATAAGTCTATCAATGTCGTCTTGAGGGTTTTTTATGATTTTATCAAGGTCGTTGGGGTCAATGACTGCAGTTTTTATTCGTTTGTCATAATAGCGTTTTAGTTCCCTGTATCGTTTGCCGCCGCAACTGAGACACAACTGCGATTTTTCCCTTACCCCAGCCCCACATTGGAGGCATGGGAGAGGACCAAAACTTCCTCGCCGAACGCTTTGTAAATGATGCCACAGAATTCGCTTCTGCATGATTCGTTACACGGGGTTGTTGATCCAATCATAAGCCACTTGCAGTGATTCATTATACTATATTTTTCTATTTAAATACTTGTTTTAATTATAACATGGAAGAGTTCAAGAGATTATCGAAAATCGAACCTTGGAGAAATACTAAATTCAATCTCGATAGAGTCTCTGATACACCAAAACGTCTAATCGGTGACAGAACTATACTAAGTAAAATCAAGGAGTGTTTTAATGAATTCTACCGAGACGGTGCAGCATACTGTTGGTCGACATTTCAAATTATACACAACATCGAAGATGTCAATGTCAATGTACCTAACATCGATGCTACCATGAATGATGAAAGAGCAGCTGAGATCATTTCACACCTTGGCGAGCCAACGGGGTGGAAATCTAAAGATGGAAATCCAAAGTATTTTTTCAGAATAAAATTCATTATCGAAGTCTAAGGTAAATGGATTATCAAGGATAAATTTGAAACAATCCTCAAGGATAAAAAACAATCACGCTGAGTAGAGATTCCAAACCAGAAATTCTAACTGGAATCGACAAACCATACTACGAGAGATCTTATCCTGTAACAGCAATCGTATATGGGATATACCCGCTAAATGATAAACCCGATATCGCAAAACTAGCTCCTATGAAATATTCACCGTTGACTTCGTCAAGGCTCAATTGTGTAGCAACACGGGTAATGGAACACTTCACAAATGCATCCCGAGGAAATAAACTAACTGATCTGCGACGTAGGAAAATAACCGAATGGGAACTGACAGTGAAACAGCACGGTGCAAAGATTTCTGATATAGCTAAATTAGAAACATCATTAAGATTCCCAATATCAGTAATGACGATAACCGGAGAAGTTTTATACGAACCGAAATATAACAAAAATGGAGCTCCAATACAAATTATTGATCATAACGAACACGCGTGGACACCTGCAGTAACAATATTTCCACGAGATAGAACCGTGAGATATATCCCCGAGGAATTCGTCGGAGATGTTTTTTATAATGAGAAATTATTCGATGCTATTCATGCGTTGTGTAAAGATGATCCTGTGTCAGTGTGGTTACTTAGAAGTGATGAAGATCCCGAAATAGGATTTGATCAATTTGTAAGACCAAATGGTGAATTATATCGCGTTGAAGAATTAGATAACAGAATGAGAAAAGTCGCTAATGATTTTTCACCGGAGAGTTTCCATGAAAAACTACTCACGGATAGTTTTACTATTCCATCAGTGGTAGCTCACTTCGCAAGAGAAAAAAACTCATGGCGTCCAACACGAAGTGATTTTCTCGAAGATGTTAAATTGAGTTGCGTCGAATTTAGTCATGGAGGACTGTGGAATACAAAATACTCACGTGATGGTATGATTTCAATTGATATAGCTGCGTGTTATCCAGGGAGTTTTCTAGGATATGGAGAAGCCGCTGAATACTTTAAACGATTTGGACACCCCACGCATGAAATGACTCGTGTTGCGATTAATAGGCCATTACCTGATTTTGATTTAACCGGATTCGCTCGTGTGATATCATTTGAACTCGCTACAGGGTTACATCCGTGTAGTTATGTTTGGCTTGGTAGACATATATCTGAAAATGCCTGGATGCCAATAGTGTTACTACGATATATGATTGATTGTGAGATGTTACAATCGTTGATTGTTTCCGAAGCTATTATATGCTATCGAGCTCAGAAAGAAGTTTGGCTACCACAACCCGATCTAGATCGTATAATTAGCGAACAGCGAAAACAATTTCCAGATGGAAATTCTTCGAATTTAAGCGAGGAAGAAGTCATGAATTGGTCTAAGAAGTTATTTGAAATTAAAAAAGAACAAGCAAAAGATTTTGGACGAAGAATAATCGGTAAATTTACCCAGGGTGGACGATACAACAATGCAAAATATTCATCGCGGTTGATCATAGACGTCGCTGAATACGATTTTATTGTAGCGGATTTAACGAAACAGGGAAAACTTGTAAATCGTAAAGACGCTTTTCTATCCAATGGTGAGAAATTAGGTACGGTTGTTACCTATTGTGATGGATATATTAAACAATATACACATCTGAGAAGTTCTATGCTAGCTTATGCTTGTATTAATCTATTTTCGATGATAAATAGATTTCCAGATACCGCGGTTAGAGTAGCCACTGATTCTATTTATATCCACGAGAAATACAAATCAGATGTAGCTAAATTCACAGATCCCGAGGAAAACTGGGGACGTTGGCGATTTAAAAAGAAAAAACTACATGAGTATTGTGAATCGGCAGATGTTACCATGGATGAAAAGTACTTAAAGTGTGATAAGATTCAATCAGAATTTTCTAATGCACCACCGGTATCTGATCCAATATGTAGATACAAGACAGTTTATTTAAACGGTTGTGGTGGGTCAGGAAAGACAACTCGTGCAATTGAATTATATCGTCGGTCAAACATGATTGTGTTAACACCGACTCACAGACTCGCCAGAGAGATGATACAGCGAGGGGTAAATGCCTGTACTTATCACAGTTTCTTTCGATGGAAAGGCGATGAATGGACCCCTGATCGAATGGGCGATAAATTCATTCCTGAAATCATAATTTGGGATGAAATATGCACGGCATCGTTGAGAGTATTACAGACATTTCTCGAATGGTTGTTAAACAAAAACACAAAGGTCGTCATGTGCGGTGATCACGGCCAACCACCACCATTTGTCGGTGCATCTCCACATGAATGGCTAAAGGGTTTTGTAGACTACTATGAAGAAATTACTACTGATTATAGATCACTTGATGAACAATTACGCGAGTTCAAAGCAATGATTAGATTACAGCCGGATAAAATCCAATGTGAAATAGCGCGTGAAATAATTTCAGAAACTCCCATGAATGTTTTTTGGGAAACGTGGAGACCAAATGATTTGATAGTAGCAAGTAGAAAAATAGTCAGAGACACACTTCAGATGAAGTTATTTGAAACGCATAAAGAAAAATTTGCAACACTTCCAGTACCGTTGTGTTATAGGCCCTCGGATACACGAAAGCAGAATATTGAAGTTGATATTCCAGGGAAGAGTGAAAAGCAGATTCTCGTGTTAAATGATATTGTGCTGGTTGATATCAGCGTCGTTGAAGATGCATTGCGTGCTAATAAATCCTCGTGGACGCTAGGATACGCAGCGACGATACATTCTTCACAGGCATTGACTATATCGGATACAATTGTTTGGATGGTAGATAATCGCATCGAATGGTCGAATTTAGTCTATCTTGCAGTATCCAGAGTACGAAGAATAAATCAACTTCGAAGAGTTGTTTTCGATGATGAAATCATTGGTGACGATGATGAAATCATTGGTGGCGATGATGAAATCATTGGTGACACTACAATGGATGATGCTAGTATCATTAATAAAAAACTCTCCGGTTATAAACAACAGGATAAAAAAAATAATAGAGAATTTGACATTGATGCTAAATTAATAATTACGCTGAAACAACAACAGAATAATCACTGCGCGAGTTGCAATTGTATAATGCGTTGGCAGTATTCGGATAAAGATCCTCGCCAATTTACCGTAGACAGAAAGAATAGCAGCATTGGTCATACCAACGATAATGTTATGCTGACTTGTCTTGAGTGCAACAGACGCCGGGGTGCCAGCACCTTGGGTGCTAGTTAAGACCATGAGGTGGCAATTGAGTATCGTCAGGAATCACTTGTAATTGTTCGCGTATAAAACCCGGCTGAGGGGCAGTTGAATCCAGTTTATAGATTGCTGGTCTACCCGTAGATCGTGTTATAGTAGATATCTTGTGTGCAGTAACACTCCAAATAGGATCAGTAGCCCTTTTTCTGCCACCTTCAAGCTCTCCTGGTTCGTATAAATATCTCACAGTGACATTACTACCAAGAATTAGTTGGGAAACGCTAGCGTTTCTAGAAATTATTTTGGGTGAAATTCCTTGGATTTCCATTTTTGGTATGGACGCTTTCTTAATCGCGTTGACAGGTTTCATGTTAATTGTTCGAGTAATCTCGTTATTGAGCGCGGTAATCACAGCTGGTAATCTCTTAACCCATTCACTGGATCTTTTATCCTGAATAAACTCCTTCGAGTATTGATATCCAAATAACAGTTCAGCAAGAGTCCGATTAAATCGTTCAACAATTGCCTGATCGCGATGTAACGCAGTATGTCCTCGTCTGATGGTGACATTATGATGTTTCATTGTTGATGACACTGCACCCTGAAATTCCTTGCCAGGATCAACTTGTAACAGATTTGGCCAGCGTAGTAGACCTCGTCGATAAATCTTTTCAAATGCAGAAGCTACTTCAGTAGCTGACTTTGTTTTTAGCGGTTCTGCCTGTTTGTATCGACTCGCAACGTCAACTACGGTTAGCGCGTATTTGTAACCGTTGTCATGTGGAAAAAACAATAAATCAGCTTGATGAACTTCATTGGGTCCGGTCACATCAAAATGCGAAAAATTGATTTGTTTAGGCGGTGGTAGATAAATCTGCCATAGTGCCTGTTTGGATAACCAATTAGCCGCAGTAGACTTTTTCACTTTTGCGGCGTTGGCGAGTTTATTGATTGCAGCGTTACCCCTCCAGTATCCTTTTGGAGAATAATAAATAGATTCCATATTATTAATTACCAGCACCCATCATCAATTTGCCTTTCATAGCTGATTTTACCAACCACGAAGCCAATTTTTCTTTGAAAGATTTATCAATAATAGCATTTAACGCATGAATTAATTTCACATCTGCGAGATGCCTGTGTTGCAGATTGCTGCTTTTATATGCAACATCATGAGCGTGACACGCCTTATCAATGGCGTTTATCGGATACTCGCCGGATCTGGGTTGATTTTGATCATCAAGTCTGATATCTAATCGTGTTCCGGGGCC
The DNA here is from genome assembly GCA_030141615.1 of Unio pictorum. Classification (NCBI taxonomy): domain Eukaryota; kingdom Metazoa; phylum Mollusca; class Bivalvia; order Unionida; family Unionidae; genus Unio; species Unio pictorum. The sequence goes on from JARLTB010000316.1 coordinate 3,517,600, forward strand.
ACAGTAGCTATATCCTGGAAGGTGCTTTTCTCCGGGGTACTTTGCCCATGGGGTTCCAGGGAGTTTTGCAAATTTGGCTGCGATATCACCTCCTCGTTTTTTTTTAAATCCTTGGTTTTACCAGGGGAAATAAATCTAAATTTTTTATACCACATGTTGCACATCTACCAGTAAGTGCTGATCTGTTATTTTTAGTTGTAATCGTCGCCACATCATTTGTGCCAGTACGCGTTTTACACTTCACACAATATAGATCCATAATTTATGTATAGAGATATCGATATAATTGATTTTTCAGCGACTAAAACAAGAGAACCAGTTAAGCATCATGCAGCGCTACCAAACTCTATCCGGATGATTATAATCGGGCCATCTGGATCCGGCAAGACGCAATTGTTACTCAATTTAATAATGAGATGGATGAAGTGGGATAAGTTGTATTTAATTGCCCCTAGCGTAGATGATCAACGATGTTATGAAGTGTTAAAGGATTTTAACGAGAATGCATCAGAAATTAAGGGTGAGAACGCCATTGATTTTATAACTGATATTGACGAGGCACCATCCGTGGATGACCTTGATGGGAACATTAATAATTTAGTCGTATACGACGATGTGATGTTAGACAATCAAAAAAATCCTGCTAGGATTTTTTCCAGAGGCAGGCATAAAAACACCGACGTGATATATGTCACTCAACGATACACTCAGATTCCAAAAGTGATCAGAGATAACTGTAATATTCTTGCTGTGTTTAACGGCGTTGATACACATACGTTACGAAATATTTGGCAGACATGGTGCTCTGATATGGACTTCAATCAATTTAAAAATTTCTTTAGTAACGCTCTGTCAACCCCGTATGGATTTATAACAATAAATTTACATGATCCTCGAACACGATATCGTATCGGACTCGATCAAATATTCTGTTAACCTAGAACTGAAAGTTTCAGCAGCAGAGAGGGTGGATGACAACGACGTTGGCGTATATAAGGAAATCTTATTTTATCGAATAGACGCCATTTTTTGTACTATTTGGTACAAGCCTTAGATCATCGAATCGACGCCTCTACAAGGTTGTAGGGTTCACCCTCTCTGCTATTTTGCCAATAGACACTTCTATAAAGGATTTTCGAGGAAACCTCAGTTTGCTGAATCGATACCTCTACGACCATGTAGGGTTCACCCTCTCTGGTGCTGGAATATCCAAGGGATAGGTATGGCTAATTAAGATGTAGAGAGGAATAATCAAGAGATATGTATGAATAATTAAGTATTGGAGAGGATTAATCGAAAGATAAAAGAATAGCAAACAAGCTAATGAAAACGGTGTGAAACATGGGGACTAATGTAGATTTTTAACGTATTTTTTAAGCAATTTTAGTCAGGTTATAGTGATGTATAGTACCAGAACTGATACTTCCGATACTAGGACGAGAGCAGTTTTATAGCAATAACAAGACAGGATTCAATGACTGAAGCCTATGCCAGTAGGAAGTAGCTGTCTATGAAACAAAAATACTCAGTGATTGAGAAAGACTGCTTAGCTGTAGGATGGGGGATTGGTAAGTTTCAGGACTATCTTTTCCGGAGAGACCATTGACCATTGCTGTACTTAAGCAAAGTTAAGATCGTTAACACTGATGCGTTGGTTGCTAACCCTTCAATCCTATCTTTCTCGAGCTGAGTCAATCAGTGGGGTCGAAAACGTAGGTGCGGATTATTTGAGTAGCATGTAATTAGAAAATCCGGATTACTGTATAACCACTGTAAATATTGTAAAGCAGCATCAATAGTAATATACTTCTATTCTGTGTAAGTTAAAAACATGAGTACATTTTTCTCGTTGTTGGTAGGGGATGGTATATTCAACGAAAAAGATAAGAAATGATTTGGTTACTCCTTAGAACATATCTCGATATATATGCGTACAACGTTACCTAGTGTGAATATTTGTTTTTCTAGTTAAGCAGCTAAAGTAGCGTGTATCTCGTTGTATATCGCCTGCGGAGAGAGACACTAGAAGCACGATATGCACGGGTATTTCACCCTGACTAATACTCACTCTCCTGTGTATTTAAGGCAAGTCTTTTACTTAACGTATACACTCGTCTTGGATCTTGTCAAGCAGTGAACGTTGTCCAGTTTTGTAATCTAGCCATATGGGAAAGTGTTACATTTCTAATCTGTTTGATATGTGAAGCATATTCAGTTTTATGTCGTATCGTGAAATGATGCCTTTACCTGATAAATTGTGAACTTTAAGTTACTAGCTGATTTTAATGGTTCTTTTTAGCATCATGTATGTATATCTTTAAGTCAGTACCTTTTTATAATGAACAGTTGATATGGTGGAGCCATTAAAGGTGGGCGTGTCCAATAAAGTGTTCTAAGCCAATTTAGGACAACAGTGGTCTGTACGTTTCTGTCTGTGGGTAGAACTATCTGGTCGTCTATATTGATATGAAAGCTGACTGAACCATCAAGACCAGACAAAGTCGAAACCGCTCATTTGTAAACTTGTGGGCATGGTGGATTCTTGAACAGCAGATACAAATGTTAGCGGCAGATACAAGTGTGGGCCGACCCAAGAATTCAGGACAACAGTGGTCTGGATTTATTTCAATCCAGTAACATTTGGATAATTATAGTTGCATTGCCATTCTATGAATTTTATTTTGATTACATCAGATTATTTGAATCTTAAATCGATTACTGAAGTTTCGATTATTTGAAACTTATTTTGATTCCAAGAAGTTATCTGAATCTCGGTTTCATTGTACGAAAATGTGTGATTATTTGAATCTTACTCCCATTACGCCAGATTATACAAATGTTACCGTAATGCATTGTAAATGAACACATTTATCGTTTTCCTATTTGTGAATGTCTGCATTGAGTAATTGAATGAGACGCATATTTTAGAGCGTGAAAGAAGCGCTTTATTCGTAAAACATATTTTGTCATAATCCAATCCATGTGTTGTGTCGTCATTCAAGCATCTATTCAGTGTTACAATTAGTATGAACTGCAGATGAATGATAATGAAACTGAGGCCGCCTCCCATTTATTTGAATCTGAAATCGATTACTGAAGGCCAATTTTAATCGTTTACCTCAACAAATAACAACACCAACATTAAATTCAGTCTATACGAAACCTAGGTATTTCTCTAGACAGTACTCGCAATGCATCAACAGGTCATGAACATATGCGAGGCTTCATATATTGAGCTGAGAAGCATCAGCTCGGTTCACAAATGTTTCCGTCGATGCCACTTGCATGTTCACTAGTACTTAAAGCTGTATTATTGTAACTCAATTCGGTCTGGTTTGTATCAATATCTACTCCTCAAACTTCAAAAATGTTACAAATAGATCTGCTAGGATGTTTTACTGACGGACTCCAGTGCACATACCTATCCGACCTCACCCATGTGCATACACAATATACTTACGCTCCTCTTCTGACAATCGTAGACTTATTATTCCCACTATGAAAACGAAGCGATCCGGACAACTTTCGTTTGCATACAGGGCCCGGCAAAGGGGAACAAATTGCCCTTTGAAATTAAGAGTGTGCTAAAAATCAACTTTTTCGAATGCAATAACAAATTTAAAAAAAAACTACTAATAATAAATACATATGGTTTCATATCTTATATATTGTCAGCATGTTTTTCTATATAAAAAAGTAGGCCGAGGCTATTCGCACGGCCGCCGTGTGGCCAATTTAGAAAAGACTATTCGCACGGCCGCCGTGTGGCCAATTTAGAAAAGACTATTCGCACGGCCGCCGTGTGGCCAATTTGGAAAAGACTTCGCACGGCCGTCGTGTGGCCAATTTAGAAAAGACTATTCGCACGGCCGCCGTGTGGCCAATTTGGAAAAGACTTCGCACGGCCGCCGTGTGGCCAATTTGGAAAAGACTATTCGCACAGCCGCCGTGTGGCCAATTTGGAAAAGACTATTCGCACGGCTGCCGTTTTTATCCCAAGTGATTTTAGGTACAACTGGTACAATGCTATAATCTGGTATGCGCACCTATTCAAGGATAAAGTAATGATCATATGGCCATCACCGTTACCAGTAACGGTATTTAACGTTCCACCTTGCGCCCCCCCCCTTGTTTTTTTTCGGGTTAACGATTAGTATAAACTGTTCATTAATACTCATTCGGATTGATATATTGTATGCACATATTATAATGTGTGTGTGTCCCAAATGAATGTGTTGAAACCAATAATATTAATTTATATCTACTTTGTTTCCTTTTCAGTCAGCATTTGTGTGTAAAATATGTATCATTGTTAGGGTCGCTTTCGTCATTAAGGACAGCAGGTTTTGTATTGCTGTTTCCATCCGTACATGCATAAAATTATACTTCCTGATAAAATATAATTGTATATATCTTTTAATTAAGGAAATGTATTATCCACTCAGCATAAATATAATCAATCAGTGCTGCTCTTTTCAACACCATAACTCTAATGGACTTAATGCATTCTTTTATGTTTAAAACTGTCATTCAAACTTATGATTTATTTGTAAAACAGATAATAAAATAAATATAAAAAATTTCTCTCCTTTTTTCTTAACTCTGTTACCGAGTAACACATCGAAATCAGAAAAGGTTAATACAAACACTAATGCATAATACAACCCCCACCCTAAAATCTAAAAAAAACCAAAACAAAACAGCGATGCATTTATTATAAACTTATGGAATATATATGCACCATTTCTGAATTCTACATGCATAATATCACATCAACTAAGCAGAGCGTAATTTTATACGCTAAACAAAATATAATAAGTAGTCACTTTCCTACCCACCTCCCTCTCTATTTATAAGTTAACACATAAATCACATTTAAGAATACTTCATCGATATTATTGAAAGGGGGGGGGGGGGAGGGTTAATGTCCCTTGGAATTTTCATCTCAAAATATTCAGGGTATATCTATCGGTGATGAAATACAAGGAATTTGTGTCTTATACCACCATGTCGGCTAATTATGCGAGTCTGGTAATTCTGTGCGACGATACGTCATTTCTGTAAACACTAAATCACGTGTTATTTTTGTTCAAAAGCCCGTTTTGTATCAAGAAAGAACCATCGTACTTTAATTATGGAAAGTGATATTCATAAAGTGTACAAAAATATCCCACATTTCGACTTGAAATGCATATGAAAATGTGATTTCTAAATGTCAACAAAATGTCACTCAATGACCTTATTTACCCGGTAACCTAGAAAATCCGATTTACTATGCATCTGTTAGAATCATACAAATAAATATATTATATAAAATATGGAAATGTATACCTTAAACAATACTGAATTTTAATCCAAATTTCCAATTATCCAAAAAGTTGTCCTACACGTACAAAATTGTCTGCTACCCAACGTGTCAACTTGTCGCTAGAATATAAATTCTCAGGACATTCCCCGGCGCATAGTCGTTTTCGAAGTTTTTTAGTAATTTTTTCCCATCAACAAGACGTTTTAAATACATTGTATCCTATTCATTGTTACTTGTCTTCCACGTACTAGCTTATTTTTATATATAAAATGTTTGACTTTACTAACTTTTGTACAAGATCAGCTTAGTTTGCTGAATATCTCTTGCCATTTATTGACATTTGTACGTTGAAGTTTATAAATCTAGTTATAAACCTGCCTTAAGTACTCGACTGAACTGCTGTCAGAATCAATCCAAAGCAACATACTTCATTTATATAGCCAGATGGATAAATATTACATCTTTTCAAAGCTGTGCGCAGAATAGGCTGACATATCGAGAGTCAGGAAAATGGGGGGGGGGTAATCTCGTGTGTCCAAACTTAATATTATTTGGAACAGAATATTCTGGCGACAATGTCCTTTTTACAAATAGTAAGCATTGCTGTATTTTATTTTTGCCAAAAGGTCGATTTCGGTATGCGTTTTGCTTCAATATTGGAGACTGAAACCTATTGCGCAGATATGCCCGACTACGTTGTACTGTTATAGATGATACATCAACTTTGATTATATGATTTATACAGTCTGCAGGTTTTACCACTAGCTACGATGTCGTAGCCTCAACTTGATTTGTTGTGGTTGAGATACGAGTATGGGTACTAATATTAGTACTAGTTTTACCACCACTGTAACTAAATATTGGAATGCACATCTATAATCAGGTGAACAAATTTACACGATTTTCAGTAAGAACAATAATAAGAATAATACGGAAAAGAAGACTGAAAGCCCTTACGCCGGTTCGCCTTGTCCGAATTGCTATTTTTAAAAACTGAAATCACTGCTTGTGACGTTTCACAGCAGAAAAAAGTACAAGCGCCATTTGGATCAAGCCTGTCCCGACCCTTAGATCATCAAGTCTTACATATCAGGAACTGTTCACTTAATTTTTCCGTTGGGGGTGGCTGCATGGAATTTTCTTTTATACTACAATATATTTTTAACAAATATAATGGGTAACAATTATAATCAATATAATGATTTCCTTTTTTATTAAGGCAAGAAGTTTCTTTCAAGCTGTGTGGGTGTGGTTTGCTGATATTTTAAAAACAGTAAAATCAGTACAGTGGAGGTGAGATAGGTGAGCTATTGGCTTTGGTAGATAAAGTGGTTATAACACTGTAAATCATATGACAGAACATGTTTGCTTTTTTTTAAACAACAAATCCAGATACAATTCTTTTTTCATAACTGTCTCATGAAGCGACACGAGACCCTTTATTAATACGTACCATGTGGTGGAATTTCCTTCTAGTATACATTTTTCAGATTTTGTGTGGAAATAATACTTCTATTAGAACAGATAGTATTTTAAATCTGAACAAAGTCAAAGGCTTGAAATTTTCGACAACCATACCCAGATTAATATTTGTTTATGTTTATATGTGAAAGTTTATGTGAATGTGAGAAAGCCAGAATACCCATACAGCAGCACAGTCTAGGCTTGTGGTTTGGCTTAAATGCCATTTCTCATCACATTAAAGGCTATACATGGCAGCCAAAAGAACACTAAATAATACACAGGAACACCCATACAAAACAAGACAAGAGTTCGCACATTCTCACATTGACCAGGTTATAGTGTGGCCTCTTTTGCCTAAACATGTCCTCCTTTATTATAACACATTAATACAAGCCGGGTCTGTAGATACTAATACTCTCTTTTTTGAAAGTTCAGATATCATAAACCTTGCATTGACAGAGCCAGACTTTCAAACCAACGCAAATAGAGATAAAATGTCAATGATTCAATATTTGATTCTGTATTGCAAAGTTTTAAGTTTATTGAGGTTTATGCAGATGTGGTAAAAGTCCTTTTCCAGATACATATGTGATTTCTAGAGAGAGAGACAGAGAGAAAGAGAGAGAGGATACGCATTTATGAGAGCATCTGTGAGTGTGTAAGAGTGCACAAAATTAAGAAAGCTATTCTACTTTTAAAGATGTGTTTAATCATGTATTATCTAATGAATATATATTTCTTCCAAAAATTATATCACATAAATACAGCTGCTCCACACAGATATACAGTCAACAAACATCTGTGATGAATATACATGGAAATCAAAATATTGGGATGCTGTCTGTTTACCAATAGCCATCATTCACTCATCATAGGTCTACTATTATATGTTTAAAACAATAGAAACTAAATATAGTATTGTTTTTTTAACTCCTCCATAATGCAAAGTAAATGTATGCTTTTACACATTAAGATTAAGTCATAACAGAAATTACATTTGTAAGTCATGGGAATGATTACCAGCATTGTGATAATATGACTGTTCACAGTAAATTGCTATGGTATATAACAAGGCAAAGTTACATCTAAAAACAAGCATAAAAGAAACTATACATCTGATTTTCAGATTATAAACTGTTCTCCTTATCACTCAAATGCACAGGAGTAAATGTAAACCAACATGATTAAAAGTCAGTAACAAAGCATTAATTTGGTACTTTTCCCTTTTCACATCTGACTGAAAGAGGAAATCAGAGGGGAAAAAATACATTTTCAAAAGTATTTAATCTCATTAAAACAATAATTTTTATATCTAGGAAGCTGAGAACTAGATAAGAAGATAAGAATTTCTTATTTCAGACTTCAAAGTCCATACCTCTAAAGTAAAATATAAATATAAAGTAAAATACATTGTAAACATAAAAGTATATATATATATATATATATATATATATATATATATATATATATATATATATAATACCTACAAATATACAGCAACATCTACAACTATTAACTGTGCCATGCAGTGTTAAGAATAAAATTAAGTGACACATTTAAAGAGTAATTTGTTCCATCTACTAATAGTATGAGAATTTAAATGAATGTCATAGTTCCAAACAGAGAATACATACTTTCTCATTATTTCATCAAAACTGAATACATTATAATTAACAAAAGTGCTGGTAACACTGATCCACAGAAAACAAAGACTCTCTCTCTCTCTCTCTCTCTCTCTCTCTCTCTCTCTCTCTATATATATATATATATATATATATATATATATATATATATATATATATATATATATATATATATATATATATATATATATATATATATATATATATATATAAGATATAAACTTCAATCCTTCTTCTAAAATGCCTGATGAAGTTGAAGTGAAGGGTTGTGGTCACACTTGCATTCCTTGTGTTTATTTATATTACCGATAAGGGGAGTTCATGTTGTCAGAGATTTCACCGTACTTTATTGATAAAATGTCAGACTCCTGTGGCTAAACTGTCCTCCTCAAGCTAATAAAAAGATCAGCATAAAAACAATGTTCCTTCAGACAACCTGCATCCAAACATATTTTCATGTACAATAGTACCTCATGTTTTTCTTGTATCATTTAACTAATGATTTTACTTCTCACCACAATGTGTGCATAGCCACCCTTCACTGAGTGTTTTATCCATAAACATTTCTTTTGGAATTGACAGACATGTCTGATGGTACCACTCCTTGCAACTGGAGCATTCAATCATCCTCTCTTTATGGTTGTCAGGAAGTCTGCAGATGCAGTGAAGATTTACTTTTGATATTATATACGTCTCTTTATTTGATTTAACCATGACCTCTTTATGTGGAAATTCTGCAAAATGACTTTTGTGTAAGCAATCTTCCAAATGTCTCCGCATGACGTCTTGGTTATACTTAAGGTTAGTTGGATCTTTTCCTTTGCAAAGTGATGCTGTCATGGCTATTGCAAACAGGCCACAATCAACTCCTCCCTTTTGCCTCTGACATTTTCTAATCCTTAGTGTTATGTGCTTTTTTTGTGTCATTGTAATTGCTGCTATTTGCATCTTGACATTCATTGAAATATGATGAGTGCACGATGCCAATGAGTCATATATATCTATTTCATGATTACTACCCATTACATTTGATACTGTCAACCAGTGCAAATTTCCATCATGCAATATCTGCACAAACTTCCCTTTGCAGATGTCAAACTGAAGTTTGCTTCCAAGTAAGGGATCCTGAAATCCCTGGATATCAGGATGCTGTTTCTTTAGAAGCCTTAGAGCTGCACTGATGTGAGTATCAGTTAACATTCCACCAGCTCTTATTTCTGCAAGCTCCTCTGGTTTTAAGGTGATGGACTCTGTTATGCATTCATGATCTATGGACTGAAGATCTTTTTCTTTCTGTGTCCTGTTTCTTTTTCTTGCTTTTAACATAATCTCTGTATTTTCAACATTCTTGTGCTTCTTTTTCTTAATTTTAGATCTTCCACGAACTGGTGGAGATGATGGTAATCTTATGTTTGTTACACGCTGGAGTACATCTGAGAAGGTTCCTGTTCTTATCAAACCAGTTTTTATAGAAGTTTCAATATTAGACAGACTGCTTGGACACTCGTTATCTTCTGATGGTCTATGTTCCTCAATGTTTGCTTCTGTAGTTGATGTCATTATGTTTTCTTGATCATCTGGCATGTCAGATAGGTGTGCAAAACTTCTTCGTTTCTTCAAGCAAAACAAAGGAGAAGTGGGTGGGTTTTCTTCCTAGTCTGAACCTACATCATTGTCAGTTTCACTGCATACATACCTTTTTTGAATCTTTTCATCTGCTTGGCATTTTTCTGTTGTGCTATTGATTTGTGTGTTCGGCTCTACATTGTTGTTTGTTTCCTCAGAAGAGTTTTGTGCATTGCCATCCTGAGTACAACTGTTTTTATCAGATGAGTGAAGAAACTGGGTTTTACCAGGCTCTTGCCCTGATTGGTTATCTTCCATTATGTCTACCAGCACCACCTTCTGACCTTTGGACCACATACTGTAGAGCAGATTCAATGCATGTAATTTTTCTGTGAATTTTTTCGATCCAAGGGTTGAAACTAAATCAGCCAGTGACTTGCACACAACCATCACATCTCTGTATTTTTCTTCCTTTGACTTTGGAACATTTTTATTCTCTGGATTAGATCGCACCCGGCTCTCCACCTGATCAAGTTTCCGTTTAAATATTACTTCATCACCATATCCTAAACACCATCGTGGAAATACATCAGTGCTTAAAAAGAGAATCTCATTTTTTTTCTTCATTCTTGTTGCAAAGATGTGTCGACATGGCAGTCCCATTGTAGTTTTAAGCACGCAGCATTTCTCAGGAGTGCATGCATAATTTTCTGTTTGAGATCTTGCTGCTTTCAACTCGTGCACAACAATATTGGCTGCGTAGGGAGTCAATTTCTTCACAACGATGTCAACAACTTCATCATCATCATTCAGTCTGTATGGAACTGTCATCTGCTGAACAAAAGATCGATGTCGTACAGCATAATTAGATGTTCTGCATACCAAAAGTAAACCCTGAACAGCTTCTGGAACAAATAAATTCCTATGAAGAACATCTTTTATCTTCTGATTTATTGATTCCATTCTGTTATTAGTTGTATTCCCAAGGTTTATATGCATGTTGGTCTGGTATGCACACCACATTGGAGCACTTCTTGTAGTAGTAGTCAACAAACTGTTGTGGTGCTACCTTAAGCAATTGGCCAAAGCTGTTGTCATATGCCGTCTTGGACCTTGCATACACCATCTGCCGTACAAGTTGCGTTATTGTACTTTGCACCTCTTGATTCACTGCACATTTCTTTAATTCTCTTTCAAATGCCTGCATTATATGAAATTTGCATAACTGGATGGAAATGTCTGGCATAAACTTCTGCACGGCAGCTATTTCATTCTGGTCTTTGTCGACGACTACAGTTTTTACTTTCTTCAAATTGTGTATTTGTCCAAACTCACCTATCAGATTTTCTAGTGTCTCCTTCTTTTCATTGGCAACTAAACTGAACCCAACTATGCGCCCCTGACCATATCCATCTTCAACAATTAAGAGATATAAAGGCATTCTCAATTTGTTGACTCTGTATGTTCCATCCACCATCACAACCTCTGGGAACATTTCATATGTCCTTCTCATTCCCCCTGTTACAACCAAAAGGCATTCCAAATCACCAGTCTCTCCTGTCTGGACTGATATGGTAGCATCTGGATCTTCATCACCTAAAGAAGAAAATTGCAAACACAAATGTAAGGGTATTCTGACGTCTAGAACCTAAGTACAGTGCTAATACAATACATTGTTGAAGGGATTTGATTACTAATTCATTTCCTGTAGAACTTAATACTAATATATATAATAAAACAGATTTCTTCACCTGTTTAGCATAAAAGCAATACATGTTTCCATTCAATAGTTTTCGAATTTTTTCAGCCTAGAAACGCAGATGTCAGGGGTCATGCAAATTAAAATGATGTGATATGGTTTACATTTGCAAGGTAATTCAATCACCAGAATATTATTTTCCATGGTACAACAAAGAACTGTAGACACATCATAATTCATTACAACACTGGCTATAACATACGTCATTACCTTCCATTTTTTGTTTTCATTGGGGCTCGAACTCAGATTCATTAGAACATTTTATTGCTAGGACTTCTAATTTTTTAATTCTGGGATTATTCTAGGATTATTTTTGGATTTTATTCTTAAAACCATAAGTTAATTTTTCTATTCTTTTTCTATTATCCATTATTTGTTAAATTTTACAAAGCATGTTGTCTTCATTCTTTTCTTGTTACTGTATATGAGAGCCTAAACACATAACAATCATGCGAAACTGGAGGAAGGACTGTAGAACACTTTTATAGTGACGTTTGGCAAGCACAAGTGAACAATGGAATAAATTTGTACCAAGTCTTCCCAACTCTGCAAGCATTCTCTCTTCATCAGTTTGTGTACCAAATTCCTCCTTCTCATTTTCTGTCTCATGTTGTGCAGATCCTTTACAGTGATGAAAGAGGAGCCCTGAAGACAAAAATATTGTAATAACTGCAAATGTATCTGCTCTATAATCATTATCCAGCTTGACTCAGCTGACTTTATGTTAAAATTATACACACATACACTCAGAAATGATATAAAAATAAATGTCTAATCTTTTGTTTGCTATCACCATTTATCTCTTAAATTTTGGAATAAAATGTGTATATGTATTTCTTCAAGAAAGTAAATGTGATGACAGACTGGGGTGGGGAATGGGGTTATAAAAGCACGGAACTAAACATGATTATGATTACCTGTTAGGTATAACTGTATTTTGTAATGAGTGGTCTAAAATAAATTTCATGGTTTACCTGATCAGGACATTTGTTTTGTAAGCAACATAATACAAGGCAAGTACTTCCCTGTGAGAGTTGGTCAAAATTAGAATCATTAACTGAATCTGAGTAAAGGACGATGGATGGACCTATTCTGCCTAGTGTTTACTGCATTTTTTAATAATTTTATTTAAAGATTTTATCTTGATGACATTTTAGAATTTTCTACCAATGAATTTTTGACCCTAATACTGCTTCTACTATTGACTTACCTGTTTATATACACTTGTTTACTTGAAAGAAAATTCATTCTTGCTATAACATCTGCAGCATAATCGTTTGTAGCGTTATGTTCAGGTTTTAATCTGGATGTATTTATTTAAAATATTCACTGGAATGACAATGCACTCAATAATACTCTTGCACAGCGGCAGTAATGTTGACCTTTTGTGAATTCAGACATCTTAGATTATATTATTGTCATATATCGAAAAGTTGTTGGCACATCACCCACACTTCAGAACACAGACACTTTATCGGATTCACAAGAACAGACACATCAACACCTTCAGTGTTGGATCTTGTCTGGAATACCAAAAAACTTTTGTGGATTTATTTCCAAATACAATATTTTTATAATTTCACTTTGTTTCAACTTTTTGGAAAATACAATATTTGTTGAATTTTACAAAACGTGTTGCTTTGTTCTGTTACTTAGTTTAAGGTCATATAGAGTCATAGCAGTCTAAAGAATTATACTTTGGAAACTTTAATAACACACACAGTGAAGTTCTTTTATCATAAAAAGTACTCTTAATCTTTTATATGGCGCTCAATAGCATTATACCGGTAGTGCTGGTATGCCATTAAACCACAATCAGTCAATAATAAAAAGTAATCTTAACCTTTTCTATGGGGCTCAATAACCTTATAGTGCTGGTATGCTGTAAAACCAACATCAATCATAAAATGTATATACCTGGCAATGAATATGGTCTTGTAACAATTTTACTTTGACTCTCATCTTAAGCATTGTTTGAACCATTTCCTTGGTATCTTTCTCTAGTCGCCGCTGCTCTGGGTACTGCACAAACAAATCTGGACACAATGGATGGTTATGATCATTATTAAACTTGCGAATTACAAGTTTACCAATATCTCTATCGGCTATTACATAGACTTCTGCAGGGCAGCAACTCTTGAATGATCTGAAAATACATAAAAGTAATTAGTATCAAGTCTTAATTGGATGGATAGGTCAGATAAAGGTGTTTTTTTCGGGTTACTAGAAACACCGAAATACACTTAAAAACCGAAATACACATGTATTTACAAGTTCTAACTGTACCTATCGGTTTCCACACACAAATTATTATTTGTTTTTGTTTTAATAATAATATAAAGCAAAATAAATATCATTTATGTGACTTTGTGACAATATTTCACTGTGTATGCGTGCCTTAACCAATGTCCTGTGTTGGTGAAGAAGTACACAAATATTTGTGATGTAGAACACGTTTTTAGAGACACTACACATATGCATAGTGAAGTATGACTGCAGTCGTATTTAGGATAAAATGAAATATTATGACCAAATCGTATTATGTAGAAAAATGTTGAAAATCACATTTGGTGGAAATGCTTTCCCGGTCATTTCTGGTTGTCTAGGGGGTCCTTTATTTTTGGAATTTGTTGCATAGGGTGGGGTGCGGTTAGTAGCGGCTTTATCGGGGGGGGGAGGGGGATGTCTGACTCCAGAGGCGTAGCGTAGCCATATAAAAGATTACGAGTACATATGTCCCAGGGCGCCAAGGTACAGGGGCGCCAAAATGAGGTTTGCAACATTACATTATAATAAGAAAACAAGAGGGTAATAAATCTGTCACAAGATCGCTTGGGCGCCAATTTTACAGTTTGTCCCCGGGCGCAAAATATCATCGCTACGCCTTTGTCTGACTCCGCCTCTTAGAAATGCCTCCAGCGCAAGATATCTATTAAAAATTTAAATGCACTTACCTTTGATACGGCCGTAAACCAAGACCTTGCATTCTGCCTTGACCACCATGTTTGCATCTAAACCTTACGTAACGATAGGCAAATTTGCTTTCATAAGGCTTAGATGATGCCATCAAAGCCTTATTTGCTGCTTCAACAGACTTACTATCAGCTTTCACCCACTGAATGTTGTTATTCTTTCCATGCTTTTCCAACACGGCGAAAAAATCGACATAATTATTGAAGTTGTCTCCTTCTTTCAGGTCTTCCATCTCAGCTTCTGGAACAAGCGCGCAATTCGATTTGAATCGGGATATTTCGGAGTCGTCCCTACTTCCAGGTTTTCCATCTCAGCTGCTGAAACAAGCGCGTAATCCGATTTGAATCGGAATATTTCGGACTCGTACCTTATGCAGTTACTTACGGCCGTACGAATAGCCTTTTCAAAATTGGCCACACGGCGGCCGTGCGAATAGACACTACCAAAAAAGTATTACGGGTAATACGTAATGTTGTAAAGCCCTTAGACCTTATAGAGATTTGGCGATATACAACGTCCTCATTATTGTTATTCTGCATATGAATATAATATGGACCCACCCACCCCCGAGTGGTGTAAAGCGCTCGCAGTTATGAATCACTGCCATCTCACCACTATCTCTGTGGATTCGAGTCTCCCGTTCGGCCAATTTGGTTAACTTGTATGAGAAAACTTGTCAGTGGCTTCTCGTGGGTCGGTGGCTCTTCCGGGGTATTTCCAGGTTCTTCCTCCACCATTAATACTGGCCGCCATGTATTGCTTATAGTGTGATTAAAAATGGCTTTAAAGCCTACATCAACAACATGAAAAGAATTATAAAAGTTAGTAATTTCTACTTAAAATTGAAAACGCCCAATGGATTCGCTCTAATGTATTTTCATGGAAAACACTGTAAACAACGATGGCCCGTCTCCCCTACATCCAGAGAGCGTGCTTTCGTAATGTCTAACATACTGATGAGATATTGCATATTTATTTATAGCTTACATATATAATGATGTGTTTAACGATATTCTCCCTATTTGAAAACCCACCCTGATATCAATAGTGCAACGCATATATTTCTTTTACCAATGATTATCTCGGCCTTATCTATATAATTTAAGAGTTGTTTATATCAAGCCTAGACTGTTATATAGCATATATTCTGTCCAACAATTTCGTGAACCAGTCAAGCTTTAAACACGCCCACACATGACCAGGAAGATATATCAGCGAGATCAGTTTAAGGCTTATTATAGTCCATACAAAGTTATACCTCAATATTAAATTAGAAAATAAAGGGATATACTTATATACTTCATAATGGCGACTGCTATAACACATACTGAAAACGAACCAACATGTCCTATTTGTATGGGATTAACTAATGTACCAAGACAGCTGCCATGTGCTCACACATTCTGTCAGAGGTGTCTGCAGTCATACATCAGAAGCAAGGCTTTAGAACACGAGAAAAAGAGATGCATCGAGTGTCCGGTTTGTAAAAAAACATCAGGTCATTTTAAAGAGAATAAATCAACAAGTGAATGGGCGTCGCTATTTCCAGTCGATACTGTGATACAATCCATATTACCGACGAAATCGAAAGTAGATCGTGTATGTGAAGCTTGTTCGTCTGGCGGCCTCTCCGTCGCAGCTACAGGATTCTGTGCAGCATGCGAGGAAGCAATGTGTGATACCTGCCTAAGTGTTCACAGAAAACAAAAAATGTCCAAAGCTCACAATATTTTTACAATGGAAGAGTTATTGAACAGTCCACAAAATGTGATGAAATTTGCTGAAGGTTTTACATGTTTTGATCACGACGATGAAGATCTAAAATTTTACTGCAATAATCACAAGATTGCCTGTTGTGCAATTTGCTTTTTACAAAGTCATAAAACTTGTTCTGATGTGAGACAGATGAAGGAGGCACTCCCTGCTTTGCTTCGTGAAACCAAACCAAGTGAAATCATTGAAGAGTTGAAGAAACTGGAAACTCATTTAAAAAGGTTTATCGATATAACTGAGTCTAATATGAACGATCTAGAGTCCAAAGTTAATGGACTGAATGATCAAATCAAAGAAATGAGAACGAAAATCAACACAGCTTTGGACGAATTAGAGATGAAAGTGAAGATGGAGGGAAGGAGAATCCATAAAGAAGTTGCTATTAGGACACAAGAAGAGAACCATCAATGCATGTCACTCATTCATGCCATAAGAAATTCTCAACTTATGTGCGAGACAGTTTTCAAATATGGAATTGATATACAAAAATTCTTGACTGCAGAAAAAATAAAGTCTCAACTACCTTTATATTACTCTCAGGCCAGAGAAAAGTATGAGAGGACAGACACACTCACAGTGCAGGTGAAATTCACTCCACTGTTAGAATCTATTATATCACTCTCATCATCCGATATTGGAAAACTTGTGACCATGACTAGCTTAACTCTATCTATACCTGGTGCAAGGAAACCAACAAAGGAATGCCAGGTTGAGAACGTTGAAACATTTAATGTAAATGTCAGTGAAAATGAACCATATTATAGCGGCATTAGTATTCTCCCTAGAGACAGGGTGATGCTTGTTGATTACATCAATAGACAGTGCATTCTTCTTAACAATTCACATCAAGTAGTTTCAACATACATACTCACAGGATGTCCTCGTGACATTTGTGTGGTGGGTGATGAGGAAGTGGCTGTATCTGTGAATGGTCAAAATAAAATTCAGATTCTATCAGTCAGCGATGATGTCATCAGTCCAGTCAGAACAATAAAAACTAAACATAAGTGCTATGGAATTACAGGAGCTGGGAATGGAGAGATGGTTGTGGTTGGGGACTGTGATAATGACAAGTATTGCTGGAGTCTGATCAGAGATGGGAGAGAGGTCATTTATTCTGATCAGTATGACTCAAAATCTGGATCATACAACTATATAGCACTGAATAACTCTAAAACACGAGTCTATGTTACTGTGCCTGACACAGATTCCCTTCATTGTTTCAATATGGAAGGTAAGAAGCAGTATACCTACAGTCATGACAACCTCAAAGGTCCTACAGGAGTAGCTGTGGACAGGGATGACAACATCTATGTTGTTGGAACTAAAATTCATCAGTTATCACCAGAAGGCTGCATAATACAGGACATAACAACAGGAGTGCCAAAGTATCCATGGGCAATCAGTTTTGACAACAATAGAGATACTTTTATCATTACAAACTATTCTGAAAAGCAAAAGATACACATTTACCAACTGAAATGAAACTTAAAAACCAGAAATCTAATCATCATAGATCATATGATAAATGTCGTTTGTTGGGATGGTGGAGGTTTCTTTGAAGGTGCAAACAATCTCATCTCAACATTGTCAGATGATTTGTCACTTATAATGCAATAATAGTTTGGGTAGTTTTATAAATGAACCTCAAATTCACCCCATTTTGTATATTATTATTATATCCTTTTCCTTACTGGCAATATTTGATAACTATATAAAGGAAAGAGGAGATTAGTATTTTTGCACTTGGAGTCTTATATTGGTGTTGTGGATGGTAACCCTACAAGAACACTCAAAATTATGACGGATGTTTAGGGCTGGAGACTTGATGCTGTTAGAATTGAATATTATTTCTTCAAATAGCACTCTATAAGTAAATGATTGATTGCTAAGTGATATAAATTAGAAGGTCACAAGAACAGACATTTCAAGACAATAAAATATTAGAAGTAATGAAACTGATATCTGTCAGTATTCATGGGTACTGTGAACCTTCTAACAATAGTTGTATATAATTATTATATCCTATCCTTACTAAATGATTATATAAATTTCTAACCATAGTTGTTATTTCCTATCCTTACCAACTAAATGACTATATAAACTTCTAACCATTGTTGTATATAATTATTCCCTATCCTTACCGACTAAATGACTATATAATGGAAAGAGAAGAATAGTATTTTTCAGATTCTTCTCTGAATTTCATACCTATAATGAGAAGAGTATTTTACCATATGAATGAAACACAATAGAATAACGATTGGTCATTCATGGTGTGGAATGATTACCAAATCAAAATTCTAAAGTGAAACCAGAAACTATAATCTTTAATTTCATGCACCTTTAAGAAAGGAATGGTTGTGTTTGGGCACTGTAATAAGAAGGGTTGCTGGAGTCTGATCAGAGATGGGAGAGAGGTCAATTATTCTGATAAGAATGACTTCCATCTGGAGCCTCAATTATTCTAATCAGAGACGAGTACAAGAGGACAGACTTGGTGACAGTGCATATGAATTTCACTCCACTGTTAGAATCTATTATAGCAGTCTCATCATCTGATATCAGAAAACTTGTGACCATGAATGGCTCAACTCTTTTTATACCTGGTTTGAGGAAACCAACAAAAGAATGCCAGGTTGAAAAAGTTGAAACATTTGATGTAAATGTCAGTGAAAATGAACCATATTATAGTGGCATTAGCATTCTCCCTAGAGACAGCGTGGTGCTTGTTGATTTGAACAATAGTGTTTGCATTCTTCTTAACAATTCACATCAAGTAGTTACAACATACAAACTCACAGAAAAACCTCATGACATTTGTGTGGTGGGTGATGAGGAAGTGGCTGTATCTGTGTATAATCAAAATAAAATTCAGATTCTATCAGTCAGCGATGATGTCATCAGTCCATTCAGAACAATAAAAACTAAATATAAGTGCTATGGAATTACAGGAGCTGGGAATGGAGAGATGGTTGTGGTTGAGGACTGTGGTAATGACAAGTATTGCTGGAGTCTGATCAGAGATAGGACAGAGGTCAATTATTCTGATATCAGTATGACTCAACATCTGGATACTTAAACTACATAACACTGAATAACTCTAATACACAAATCTATGTTACTGTGCCTGATAACAATTCCCTTCTGTGTTTCAATATGGAAGGTAAGAAGCAGTATACATATAGTCCAGACAACCTCAAATGGCCTTCAGGAGTAGCTGTGGAAAGGGATGACAACATATATGCTGTTGGATATAATTCTCATAACATTCATCAGTTATCACCAGAAGGCTGCATAATACAGGTCATAACTACAAGAATCCCACAGTATCCAAGGGCAACCAGTTTTGACAACAGTAGATATACTTTTATTATTACAAACTCTTCTGAATCCTAAAAGCTACATTTACCAACTGAAATAAAACTTAGAAACTGAAAATCTAATCATCATATATTCTATGACAAATGTCTTTTACAGATAGTCGAGGCTTCTTTGAAGCAGCACTTGAACTTCTCCCCCTTTTTCTTACTGGCAATATTAGATATAAAAATATAAAAAGGACAGAGGAGAATGTTATTTTTCAGATTCTACTCAGAATTTCATACCTAAATAAACTGAGAATATTATTGATAACATCTAAAATGAAACACAAAGTTGTTATTATTGTTGGTGAATATTTACGAAATCAATATTATAAAGCAAAACAAGAAATTAAAATCCTTAATTTCATGCACCTATAACGTAAATAAGGAATATTTTCTTACTAAATAAAAAAAAATGAAACCAATAAAAGGTTTGTATTATTTAGAATATTGGTGGAAAATCAAACAGAAAATTAATTGCATAAAAAGTGGATTAAAATACCGGGAATAGTTTCAATGGGTTGTCATAAATTGCTGCTTGGATTAACCTCATAATTTGAAATCTAACTAATTTGTAGGAACAAATTACACGCCTTTTTGACAATTAACAATACATTTTCAAATGAAACTTTTGTTTTTGTCTTACCTTTACTGCATGACATCTATTATTAGATTAATAATGCTAAATTAATTCCATGAGAAAATAAATATTTAAATCTTTTAAACTACGTATTTCTACTGTATTATTTACAAAACATCACTTGTCAAATATTACATATTCCTTGATGAACATGCATATTCATTACACACAATTTATTGAATCTATGTATCTGACAGCCTGTACATGTACACTGGTAGCACTCCTCCATTTCTTCTAAACCTATTGCTATAATTTAGTCCCCTCTAATGGTATTGCTCCTACTATTACTTTGTAGTCATTTTTAATGGTAAAACTAGGAGTACCACTCCTACTATTATTACTATCTGGACAGTGCATAAAATAAAAGCAAAAAAATTCAAATTAAAAAATACATTTATAAAATTCTTTCTTCTCAACTTATTGCTATAATTTAGTCCCCTTTCATTGCCTTGAAAAACAGAATGACCATATGCATGAGGTCTGTCTAAATGTTTCATTATTACACTAGTATGCTGAGTCTGAGGCCTGTCTAACCTTATATGCCTCTATATAACTGCTAGTAAACATATGAATAGCTTTATGGCTAGGACATCTCTAATTTAAGGGGATCTGTCCCCTATTCCTCTTAATACTTGTGAACAACTGGATGACCCCATGTCTGTGACCTTTCCAAGTCTTATAACTGGTCTTTCAGAGAACTAGCTGTCAAACTAGTCTCGCTCCCAGATGACAAATGCCAGAGGCCTAGATAAGTTTTATATTAGGCCCATCATAATTTTGATAGTTACTTATAAACATTGGATGGTTGTATACCCGACTCCTATCTTCTAATGAAACATAAAAGTGAAATCTGCATGGCTCTGTATCTGAGGCAGGTCAACATCATTGTTTAGGTCTCTCTCCCGAAAACATGCCTAAGGCCTAGCTAAGTTTTATATACGAATATTGGATGGCCTTATGCCTGTTTATCTCTTCCACTAGTTGTCAAAATAGATGAATATATGCCTAAAGCCTGTCTAATAGTATTTAGTCCCCTCTTATGAGAACTACTTCTTAAAGCTTCTACGTAATGTTAATTCATGTGTGCAGTCATAGTTTTTTGTTTCCTACACAAAAAATAGGTCCTTTGCTTCCAATAGAAAGATAATTATTGATTGGGTCCTCTGTTTCCTACCAAAAGATCTTTGTTGGGACCTATGTTTCCTACAGAAAAACCATTCTTGATCGAGGCCTGTGTTTGCCACAGCAAGAGCATTGTTGATTTAGTCCTGTTTCCCACCAAAAAAAGATCACTGTCGACAGTCTTGTTTTCTACAGCAAGATTCATTTTGGTTTGAATCCTGTGTTTTCTTTTCACTGGGTCTTTAAAGTTGTAATTGTATGTAACCACAATCTATGAAAATTTGCATAAAAAATAGTAAATGTACAGCAGTGCACAGAAAATGGCGAATGTACAGCAGTATACAGGAACATTTTTAAGAAAATGATTCCTGCATTCAGCATGTGAGAAAAAGTTTCAAATGTTTAAATGCACCATTCACAATATAATGTCATCTTTGACGCACAATTTAATGTATGTCAAAAGACACTGATCATGTGCAAACTATAACCCAATGTCTTATCTTTTCCTGAGACTTTTACTGATAAACCATGCTAGCATGCAAGATAGTAGCCAATCATTTTCATAATTTGTTATGTTTATGAAAATTGTAGGATAACAAAATAATTAAGTTAAAGATAATAAGTTACATTGTATTGAAATTTTAGATACTAAAATAGCATTAACCAAATATCTGAATATTGCACTGCTAGGATTACCACTCTTCCAATTAATACCATTTCTTCCATTCCAATGGTACTGCTAGGATTACCACTCCTCCAATTAATACCATTTCTTCCCTTCTAATGGTACTGCTAGGATTACCACTCCTCCAATTAATACCATTTCTTCAAATGGTACTGATACGATTACTATTCCTACAATTAATACCATTTTTTCCATTCCAATGGTACTGCTAGGATTACCACTCCTCCAATTAATATCATTTCTTCCATTCTAATGGTATAGTTCAGCAGTTACTATGGCAAATAACTGCCAAACAAAGTATCAGCACTTCCAGATATATCTCGGGTAAAAAGACATCAAGTTTATAAATCATTGTTGTGATTCCTTCCAATATGTTTAAGATGTTGGATGGCTTGGATAGCCTAGTGATAGGCATTCGCACACCTTTGGAAAACTATAATTGTTTGTCATCAACTTCTAATTCAGTCTATCGCTTTCTCAATCAAGTATAAGGTTGGTTTTAGCGACAACTAGATGCAAGAAGTAAGAGCGCATTATGAAATGACTGGAAGGCCACATTACAACTTTAATAACAATGCAATATTATGAAAATATTCTAGTCACAGCTTTTATCAGTCTACCACAGAAAAGCAATAACCTCTCGAATATATAATGTGGGGCATTTATTGAGTGAGAGGTTGCTAAGAGCTGTTTGGGGCTTGGTACTTGATGCTGTTAGAATTTGATATTATTTCTTAACATTGCACTAGTCTATTAGTATTTGATTGCTAAGTGAATTATCTAAATTAGAAGGTCCCAAGAACAGAGTCGAAGATTTCAAGACATTACAAAAATAGAAGTTAGAAATTCTTTATTTTAATCAGATGCCAATATTATGTTAGTGAAAACATGATCAGCTGAAGCAGCATTTATAATGGACACCAGGGAAATAGATTTACAGAAGTTACATGATGACGAAGAAGCATTACTAACTGTTTATGGTGTTTGCATTGACGAATACAGTTTTTCAACAACTAGCCTTAGGCTTGTTCAGGGTAACAATGGGGCTGGAGTCCAAACAGAGGTTTTGGAGCAGCTGGGAGGGCATACTAACAACTTTGTTCATCTGGTCCATGACTATATTCATGCCACAGGGTTTAACTACGGACAGCTGCGACCACCCTGATAAATTGAACTGTCATGCAAAAGCACATGGTTGCCGGCTAAGTCATTGGATTTGAAAGCATCCAGTGATTGCATATACAGTGATGAAGTAGAATGCACTGATAAAATCAATGCAATGAAATTCTTAATTAATTATACCCAATCAACATTTACTTAATTTCTAAATAATAAACATACTGATAATCACCAAAACACATACATCCTCATGTAACTGTTCCTGGTCAATAAATAGACTATAGATAAAAGATAAATCTAAATAACACACACAAACACACATCAAACAAGGGTGTAATCAGTGTAATTCTAGGCAAACAAAAAGCATGCAAACTATCAGTTAGAGACATGAATATTCCCCATGAGAGTGGTTTCTATAAGGCGGATTAAGTACAAAAATAACAAAACAAAATTCATCAACTTTGATACTATATTTATGTTGAATGAACTGTTTTCCATTGCTTTTCACAAGCGATGCTGCACCTAAAAAAAGAGATAAAAGATAGTGTTACAATCTCCAACAGTGTATTATATTATTTAGTGCTACAAACTCTGACCTTTAATTAAGGTCTGTTCCAGTAAAACATACTTGGTACCCAGGGAAAGTAGTTTGAATGTGTTACAATCTCCATCAGTGTGTTATATCATTTACTGCTATGAACTCTGGCCTTCAACTAAGGTATGTTCCAGTAAAACATACCCAGGGAAAGTAGTCTGAATGTGGGGTACTCACCTATAGATACAATTCAGAATTTTCTTTTCATTTTAATATGAACTCTGTGCAATCAAAGTGTCCTGACATATTTTTTTTAAAGTGCCTTACCTGGGTAACATGTACGTTTAAATGGAACAGCTCTAATAAACAAGTAATGTAAATTTGCAGTTTGAATACTGTACAATATTCCAAACCAAATTATGTCATATTTGCCATTGTACGTCCATGTACATCTCGGATCATTTTACGTGTTGCACAGGTGATTAAACTAGTTCAATGTTGATCTATATCTGATGGCTCATTAGATACCAGCAGATCTGAGTCTGTTATATGTTGTTCCAAGGAGTTTAAGCTATCAGTGTAATCTGAATCTTTCAGTTCTTTATCAACCAGTGGATCTGAATTTGGATTATTTGTTATTATTACTGGTTCAAGCTAACTGTCAGTCTCGATCTCCCAGTTGATTATGCAACCATCAGATCTGGGTCTATTATTTGTTGCATTTATATGCTCAAGCCAATGTTATTGAATGTTTCATGATAGTTTGCAGCAGACAAGCACTGACAGAATGGAAGAATGCACATGACCAGATCAGTCACTAGCAGTCTAAAGCACAAAACAAAGTCAACCAAAGAGTAATGGCAAGTGCTCTTGTTTATATAAATTAAATGAATTTAATTAACATCTAAGTCAAAAACAGCTGATCATAATTGAAGTTCATAATTAAATTGAATTAAATAATCATTGAGAAACAATATGGTCATATCTGCCAATAGATATGTAGGTCAGTGCGCAATGGCAGATCTGTAACTATGATGTGTGTACTAATTATTGGTTGTGATGTATGATGCCGTGTTGAGCCTTAGTTGTGAAAAGATTTAACTGTAGCAATTATTAATATGTAACATTACACTCAAAAGCACATGATATAAGTATTGATGTGTCTCTCAACATTATATCATTTTTTTCAAAGCTGTTTTCTTGCAATCATCTACTGAACAAGCAATGAGAACTTTATCTAATGAACAACAAAAGCAATGGCAGGTCTGGGTGGTCACTGGCAGATTTGGATGTGATACTCCTATCTGGATAGACAGAGATTTTATCTGTGATGCACATATCTGGGTGGACACTGGCAGATTTAGTATTTGGTCTAAGATGCACAGATCTGGGTGGACACGGGCAGATTTAATCTGTGATGCACAATTGCAGTACAAATAATTTTTACAATTCTTCTAATATATTAAAAGAATGTTCACAATACGGTTAAAGTCACAAATTACCAGATATAGTCTACCATTATTTGCTGTTACCACTGAAAGAAGTAAATATACCTCATACTTAATTACAGTTGTAAGTTACAAACTTTTTGCTGATATGGTATATAGACAGTATAAATGTTCAAGAAAATAAAATTAACTGAAATTTACATGAACAGATTTGATAGGCCAAGGGAGACAACTCTGAAACATACAATTAAAAAGTTAGTTTCTCATGTACAAAATAAGTTCACAAGTCAGATGAACTTGTCCTGGTTAAGCTTAAATGTTATTGTTTGGCACATTTCTGAAAAATATTTTAAAAACTTAAATGTCAGATGTCAATGAAATCTTTTCAGATGAAACCATTCATTAACAAGTTGGACATAACATAAACAAGATTAGTGTCAAACACAGATAGAAGAAATTTACAGCATGTAAAAATGAAATTGCCTAATCCAGACAACAATATAAATAATAGGAATATGAATATTGTTGACACCAACATCAATAGTAAGGATATAACGAGTTGTGGAAACACCAAACCAACACAAATATTTTATTTAATGTCAAGGTATTTGGGGTAAAGTGACATGCCCCCCGGGCACATAATGATAGCTCCCTTGGGTTAATGGAATGGTCATGAATCAATGAACTGAGTATGTTACAACAACCAAGGATCCTCTTGTACCTCACAAAACCCTTTCGGTCATGAATCATTAGGGCAAATAGTGAGACTGCTACACTACTAATCAATGAGTCTACAGCCCCAAACCATTGGAGGGCATTTTGTTGTCCCAACAACATTGTTATGAAAATGTTTTACTACATTTCAAATATATGCCATTCTGTTCCTCTACCACAAACCTATTGGCTGCCTCATTTTAAGTGCATTTTGCCCCCAAATAGCCTGCTGGTCTGGATTATATCCATGGCACAAGATCGTCCTATCAGCTTGGGAAGTTTCAGTGCCTTATCTATTAGGTGCACACTTATAAGAAAAGGACATCTATATATTTTTCAGTGATTGGTTTGGTGTTTTGTAGCATAGCAACACAAACAAGCTATATTATTTGAATGAAATGATATTTTAAAAAGGATCTCTTGTTTATCACAAGTAATGAACCACCGAATTTAATTGGCATGTGATATATTACACATTGTTTATGACAATGTCATCTTTAAATACTTGGTAACAGGTAAGTTGTTTGTATCATCTGAAGTCAAATATTTATCCAGCACATTTCTTAACCTGCCACATTGTTAGTGATTGGGTTGTACTTAACAATGAAATGCCATATGAGATGGAAGCTGTTATTAACATATTTCAATGTTTCCTGTAAGAGTCTGTCTTAAAATGTCAAACAATGAAAAGAAAGTTTTAATCATTTACAACTGATCATGGAAAATCATAATGAACTGATTGCTCAATTGACTTTTATGACCTGTGTTTGACTATTTTAATTATTCATCATTTCGCTAATTAGGGCACACCCAAGGTAATTTAACGGCAATTATATTTAATCTTTTTTTGTATTAAAGATAAAATCTTCAATTTTAGTCCCTACATTAATCCATATTAAGCTCTAAGCTACTCTGCCAACTTTAAAGTTAATCAGCCAAATCATTTCATTGAAATATAGGTTAGAGTTCAATCATCACTGGGTCATGCAATGTTAGGTCTATCCTGGTACTCATTCACTTTGGACAAGTTTCAGTGGGAAATTCAGATTGATTTGTTTACATGTTGAACAATATTTCAATTCGGACTTCTGCAACATACATGTAAAAGATATCATTAAAGGCTATCAATGACATGCCATATCAACTATATTCTTGTACTCCATCACTATGGACATTGTCTGAGTGACCAATATATATATAACCATCTTTTTTATTGGGGACTACATACTGATTGATTCTTTTACATTAAGGACCAGTGTTTCAGTGGGACTACAGACTGATATACTTTTGAGTTATATGAATTTACTACGGAATGATTGAATTATCATCTGTAGCATGCAAGATTCATGTCATGTAACTAGCAATCCAAATGGCTTGTACTGTCAAATTTCATAAATGCTACAGTTCTGTCTCATCTAATGATCTATCAGCAGATTATAACAGAATGATTCTAAAACTTGCAAATTGTGAAGTAATAAATAATATTTATATCTATTTAATGCATGAATAATATTTCTATCTATTTAATGCATGAATGATATTTCTATCTATTTAATGCATGAATAATATTTCTATCTATTTAATGCATGAATGACTCAAAGGTTTGCTAGTCAACAGCTACCTCATGTCACAACAATAAGTGGTGGCAGATAACAGCAATTGCCTCTGACCCCATACCCCAACATAAGAACTAAAAAAAGAAAAAATGAGACAGAAAAGGTCAGAGCAAACTTGGATTAATCTGATTTGACAAGTAGTATAAAGGTTTTATATGGCATTAATTTAACAAGGCAATATCACTAAATTTTCCCTACTTGGGGGTATTTTATCTAATGACGATCTTGATCATGTAAATGCTTTAAATCAATCATACTTTGAAAACAGTTCTGTAGATAAGAAAACAATTGATATTATTCATATCTAATGCAATCAAATAAACATACTTCAAAAATAGGCAGCAAATAAAAGTAGTTTTTCTTTAACATAAATGGCAAAATTGTGAGTCAGTTACTCGCTGATAATTTTTAACCTGTAAAATAGAATTGGAAATTATGGAATGATTCACAGTAGTCTTTATAAAATCAAAATACAAACTAAATTATTCCTTGCTTCATACGAAGGAAACTTCATTACTGTAATAACATTGGTGAGTTATCATGACATTTTGTTGAAAATTCCAGGGAAATTATTGCAGTTAATAAAATCTTACATGGAATTGGATCTCATTATTATATGCACCCTCTTGGATATTAATAAGGTTTCTTCCGTACAAGATGGAATTTCTATTTGATACATGGGTGAACAGGTCCCAGTGGACTTCATTGCTGTAATAACATTGATGCGTTATCATCACATTTTGTTGAAAATTCAAAATGTCAAAGCTGTTTCCGGATTATGGGTCAGAAGGAGCCATATAACATATATTTAGCAAGGCAATAAGAAGCACTTCAGTCAGGTAAGCATGTTTTACTTTCTGATTAGGTACAAGTTAAGACATTTGTTGATAAAAGTCTCTGATGAGACAAATTTGAACTTCTGCCAGTAAATAAGCTATATATTTTCCAGCAGTAACAGAGTACTCTGTTTGTAATATATATCATGTCGACTTGTAGCCATCCATAATTGCGCAAATAAATAATACTGAATCCAGGTAAATTTTCTCCAACAACAACTGTCAGCGTCCTCCTAAATAATACATGGTAAGAAGACTGAAATTTATATCAATAGTTTGTTAAGCAAAGGGAGACAGTTCTGCAAATTAGCATTATAATATTTTAATTTAAAAATGAATTTTATGAGTTTTGGTAATTTTTAGGATTTCTGAACGTTTAATTTTTTTGAGGTTTAATACACATATTAGTTCGATGATTATCCCTATGGTGAGCATACCAATAATCACAAATCTAAAGTATACTTTAAGTCTGTTCCTAAATATAATGTAAATAAAGATAAAGCAAAAAGAAAAAAAAATAACTAAAATACCAGATATCTTTCATTTGTATAGTTCATGCATGTTCCAGACGTCTAGGCTAACCTAACAAAAAAACCATTTTCACAAGAAAGGCACTTTTGGTAGGGTTATGGTAGAGCCATTCAATAGTTCTTAAAATATTATTAGGATTTCATTACTTTACGTTCCTTCAGATGTTTAGGTATCATAATGTCAAAATGAAATATTAATTTTTTCAAGGTGAAAGGTCATGATTGATCAGTTACTGTGTTTTGTTTTCTCTCCATTTCAAAACCATCTGTCTGCCAGTTACATGCAGTAAACACTTTATCAAGTAAAAAGAACCTGTTTTCATTTTCAAAATTCAAGTATATTCAAGGACATGAAAAGTTATTAGAAAATTTAAGGATATTCAAGGTGTGTAGAGCTAAATAATTGGGATATAAGGACATGTGATACCAAAATGATTTTGGTGTGGAATGATGCCATAAAGCACAGCAAAACAATTAGGTTATTTAGTCCCAAGGCAATTGGTGAAAAAAGCTGTATACAGGATAACATCATGATAACTGACCTGGATGAATCCAATGGTAGGATCTGAACCTGAATCAATTAAGGACATTGTACATATGGTATGTAAATCAATGGGCCGCTCTAACTCTTGCCTTCATTACTCATGCCATGATTGTATTTTGGTTGTTCCAAAACCTTTGTCATGAGAGTGTTGCATTGGAAATATATACCAACCTGTTGCTTTAACAACAGCGCCATTGTTTAGTCACATTTCAAGTACTTCTTTTGCTCCACCTAACCTGCCAGCCTGGATTAGGTTATGGGTACAAGGCAGTGCTAACATCTAGGAAGAGGACACCTAGAACAAAAAAAAAGAATTATATACTTTCTATCGATTGTTTTTTTTAAATTTATAGTTCAGCATCACATGTAAGCTATTTTATGTAATGGCAACTGGAATAAATTAGTTTGCTCAGGACACACCACACAGACTTGTCCAATGCTATTAAAACTCACACCCTTAGAGTCAAGAATCTTTAAAGCATTCATGGTTTATTCAATGCTATTAAAACTCACACCCTTAGACCATTCATGGGTTACCCAATGCTATCAAAACCCACACCCTTAAAGCATTCATGGTGTATTCAATGCTATTAAAACTCACACCCTTAGAGCATTCATGGTTTAAACCCACACCCTAATACTCATGAATCTTTAAAGCATTCATAGTTTATCCAATGCTATCAAAACCCACACCCTTAGAGCATTCATGGTTTATCCAATGCTATTAAAACTCACACCCTTAGAGTCATGAATCTTTAAAGCATCCATAGCACCTGCCTTAGTGGTAGTGTTAGAAACAAAATGCAGTGTCAAGAAAGATCACTCTTGCAACATAAGCAATGAACCATTGATTTTAATTGGCTCAATACATATTTTATATTTGTATGGACTGTCACCGTTTGCACACTTGGTAATGGTCAAATTGTTTGTACCATGAACAATGTCATTATTGTTCGCATACAATGCAATTGTCAGGACGATATCATTTTTGCATACTCTTTAATGGTTAAATTGCAATTTTTTGGGACCAGTTTTTTTCACCCAAAATTTGCCTGTGGTTGGAATCGATTTTTGGGTCCAGACTTTAGACTTTTAGGCATCAGACCAAAAGCAGACAGGTCTAAACTGCACACAGGTGATCTTTGCAAAAAGTAGAATCAGGTGGGCATTTTGATTAAGGAGTGGTCTCCATACATAAATGATGGGTCCTTTATGCCCCCAAAACACTCCAACTTTCCTTCTGCTCATGCACGAGCAAAATAACCAATGAAAACAATGTTTTTAACACAACTAGGCATTAGGCTAGCAAAATAACCAATGGAAAACAATGTTTTTAATACAACTAGGCATTAGGCTAGCAAAATAAGCAATGGAAAACAATGTTTTTAACACAACTAGGCATTAAGCTAGCAAAATAACCAACGGAAAACAATGTTTTTAACACAACTAGGCATTAGGCTAGCAAAATAACCAATGGAAAACAATGTTTTTAACACAACTAGGCATTAGGCTAGCAAAATAACCAATGCAAAACAATGTTTTTAACACAAATAGGCATTAGGCTAGCAAAATAACCAATGGAAAACTATGTTTTTAAAACAACTAGGCATTAGGCTAGCAAAATAACCAATGGAAAACTATGTTTTTAACACAACTAGGCATTAGGCTAGCAAAATAACCAATGGAAAACAATGTTTTTAACACAACTAGGCATTAGGCTAGCAAAATAACCAATGGAAAACAATGTTTTTAACACAACTAGGCATTAGGCTAGCAAAATAACCAATGGAAAACAATGTTTTTAACACAACTAGGCATTAGGCTAGCAAAATAACCAATGGAAAACAATGTTTTTAACACAACTATGCATTAGGCTAGTGGATAATTGCTTGGAATTTAATGTATTATGATGCATTCAGAAATAGCCAGCAAAATCCTCATGGACATAATGTGTTAACAGATTTATCTGAGTTAAGAGTTATTTCTTGATACGGATAGCAGAGTTGAAAGCAGGCAATGATTTCAGTACCTAGGTCTAAAGAGGGAAACATTGAAATTGATCCATCTTGTAAGAACTGTTTGTAAATTCTCATAGAAAAGTCAAAAGAGGGAATTAGATTTTTATCATTGAACATGGAGTGCTTTCTTGCTTGAGCAATTCTCTCCATGACTGACTCAGTGAAATGTGTTGGTCAGTAGAGAACAATATTCATACAAAAATGGATTAAGCTCTGAAACAATTAAGATCAATGCTTATATAACACGAAGAAATTATCTTTTAAATATTTTAATTTTAATAAGAGTTTTACAGTGGAGCAGGAAGAAAGACAGATACCTAAGTGTTATGTAACTACTGGACTGTAGCCGTTTTCTTTTCTGCTAACTTTTGTTAGATGGAGGGAATCTCACCTTATGATAAAATCAAGGGTGAAGCTCTCCAGTCATTTCCACATGACCTTCTTAAAACGGCTATATGCCCATGAAAACTAAATTCTGGATAACTGTTGTTGTTCCATACTAAACCTCTGGTGGATGAAGCACATCAGGGCTGACTCATCCATGAACCTGAGGTCACATATTAAAGTTAATTCCATATCTTCAGGCACTGCATATCTTTACAAAGCCATGTTGATTGACTAGGATGGCAGCAGCCAAGAAGAATCTGAAATCAAAGAATGGTTACTTTTACTTCATGTTGTGGAATTAAGATGTTAGAAATTATGAGTCAATTTATTTTATTATATATTGTAATATATAGACAGAAAAGAACTTAAAATTCAGTCTTACTATTATTTATTATGACCCTGAACCCTTTATCTCTAATTAACAGGGAACTCTTTCAAAAATGTACAAAATATTTCAGAGAGATCAATGTAAACAATTACCTTTCATGAACTTTCTATTCTGAAACTTTGAAAATCTACAAAGTGAATGTCAAAATATATCCAGGATAAGAGATCATTCTTACTTATTATTTCCTCTCAGGATTACAATGAGTTATGTCCCTCTAGGTATCCTGACAGGTTATTTCATGGTCAAAACATTTAAATAGAGAAAGTACATGAATAAAAGAATTACAAACACCTTTTTGGTAACAGACATTAGACTGCATACCTACGGCTTCTAATGATGAAATCTTTCCAAACTTAAAATTATTTGTCAAGGTTTCAGATATAAGATCTGGCTAAGCAAAGTCTACACTGTAAATAGTAATTCTGATACCAAATATGCCTCAAAATTTGCAGTCATTAATCTGATGGTATATACTTTATGCATGGGATTCTCATGGGTCAATTTTCAGGTTAAAATTTTAATCCAAAAACTTATTTTCCAAAATGTGATAAGACAGTTAACTAAGATTAAAAAGAGACAAAAGTAAAACTCATCAGGAGAAGCTAATAATAATAATCTTGATTTTCATGCAAATGACAATAATCATGAAATAACTAACTTAAAAACCAAATAATAAAACAAATGTCACAGAATTGTATTAAACTTTTTAATTTATTTATTAAATTTGTGTACTAGAGTTTCATTTTTGGCGTACAATAATACCCGAGTGTGATTAATGTATATTGTGTCCTTTTTCAAAACAGCTAATTCAGTTCATCCTGTACCGCAGGTGCAAAGTGCTTTTAATGAGACAAACTAAATGCCTTTAATGCACAGACAATACCTGTGTATAAATACCTCACCGCATGTAAAGCTCTTTATATTATGAAAAGTCTTGTCAGTCCGTGATCTACTAAAAACAGATTCACACATGTAAAGATTTAGAGCTGTCCAGTATCTGTTGTGTCCAGTGTTCACGAAAGACGAAAGTGTGCTGCAAGCTCTAAAGCCATCCACAGGAATTGTAATAGCTGTAAAGCTGAACTTTAGCAGCAATGGAGCTAAAATAAAGTGTTCTGATGATGTAGTGTATCTCCTTGCACGTATTATTGTAGCCATGGGCTAAATTTTGGAGTTCATGAAACCCATTGTATCTTTAGGGACTGTAAAGATAAGTTAGATATCTGTCCTGTGTCATCTGCACGATTTCACTGAGTGAATTCATTTTACTACATGAATAAAAATCTACATTGTTTGCTAGCTGAGTAAACTATATCCATCTTTCCATTATTTCATCACTGGGAATCATTCACAACTTGTTTTTGTCTTTTGTAGAATAAATAGATTTTTCCTCTTTATTACATTTGTGAGTTATTATGTTAATAATCCAATATTTGGATTAAATACATGCTTACGTATTCATAATTAATTTGCTCATTAAAGTCATTCATCATTAAACATTGTATTTATATCATCATCAAAAGTGTTCCGTTGTGAATCTGAAAAATCCCACCCGGTTATCTTGTTACTGTAATCATCCAAGGATATGCCATTTTCTTGTACATGAAATGGAAGGTTTTCCAATACAGTCAGATAATAATAATAATGAGGACTTTGTATAGTACCTAATTTTCCGAAGCTCTAAGCGCTTTACACCATCAATAATGATATGACTACACTACAGAACAACAAATGACAAAAACAATGAAATTGGAAAACATAAAAACATGCTGAAAACATATAAGATACAAAACATGATTAGGTCGCTGAGTTTGTCCCTGCAGTTGAAACGGGCGAGTCTTAAGAGCACTCTTAAAAGATAGCAAGTAATATAAAAAAAATCCATGGACCCCATAAAATAGACAATAACTGATAATCCCAACTTATTATAAAATATTTTAATACTGTTAATTCTGTATGGATGGATGGATGGATGGATGTAATATGTACTGATGCTATATTTATTTACGTATGTATGTATTCACGCAAGTACTTTCTTATGTTTTAAACAGAAAATTAAATGCAGTAAATATCTGTTAGTGTCTAATAATTGTACCGAACACCGCGCAGAATCTGTGTTTTTAAAGTTACCCGTTCCAGCAACAGTCGTAAATATTTGAAGTGTGATGACGTCATCAACCGTTATTTCTACTATCCGAACTTTTACTACATATTTCTGTTCTGGAAATTTAAATAAAACTATAAAATGATACAATCGGAAATAAAATGCAAGATAAACATTTTATCTTGAGAAATTACTTTCATTATGTTATTCAGCATATTTACTGCAGGGTAGAAACTGGTAGAAATTAGAATGGGCTACTTCCTTCAGGTCAATTTTGCAGCATGGGATTGTGACCGTAATGGTGAAAATAAAGGTTAATTCGCCGATTGGATTCAGGACATGTTCATTTAAAAGTTATGCGTTGGTACGTAACTGTCTTTTGAATGCATATGAGTAGTTTTTCTGTCTTCTTGCGATTCTGAAGCGATAAAAGACTCGGGAGAAAAAAGTCGAATCGAGCGAAGGGTTGTTGTCACGCTTACATTCCTTGTGTTTATTTATATTATTGATAAAGGTAATTCATGTTGTCTGACATTTCGCCGTACTTTATTGATAAAACGTCAGTCTCCTGTGGTCAGAGCTAACTCGGATTATTCCGGTGTGACAAGTCTTATAATGGCGTCAGTCAAAGATCCGAACATCCATGTAATTAACAAGAATGAAAGATCATGATGCCAGAATACTTTCTATCAAAATTCTACAGTGCAGCCTTTGCTATCTTCACTAACAAAATGGGTGTTTGTGACCTGAGCATCATTCCTCGAAAACTGGTGAGTATCGTAGTCGGCTGTAACCCTGCAGAAGATACACCATCTTTGCTTAATCATTTCAAACTGCCTGATATCTAATCAATGTCCACATATCACCGTGTTCATCTAGCGTGTGTTATTTTGTTTAAATCGAATTATTTACCTAATGTGATGATTTCGCTCTGAAATCACGCTGAATACCTTTCTCATGCGGTGTATGTCGGTGACGTTCTAACGGTGTATGACCCAATATCTGCTTCGAAGTTTTGCTCTTAATAAACGGCAGTAAACACGGTACATGTATCTGCAGCAAAATAAGAAAAATATTTGTATACCATATGAGAAAAATCGCTATGATTATAATATGTGAAAAAAATGATGACTTTATTACAGCAGTTTTTGTACAACTTCATTAAATTTGAATCCATCATTGCAGATTGTCCTTGTTGGAATTTTCTAAACAACATCATGACAAATGTTTTTTATTGGAGTTATATAAGATGATGCGGGTTGCTTGACGGGATTCGACTCAAAAGTTTCCAAACACTTAAATTCACAATTAAATTGTACTTTTCGGGTACTCTTCTTTTGTTGTTAGACTTCACATCACTGTTAATTTTATTTGTTTATTTGTTTATTGTTTTTATTAAAATTGTTAAGTTTATTAATTGACTATATAGGTTTTAATGGAACTTTTAGCAATATTTTTATTTTTACTTTTTCCTTTCCAATTGATTTAAAGCAAAATATAATCCCTACTGTTTATTTCAGAAATTGTTTTTGTCCAACAAGCCATGGATTGAAAGAACATTGACTAGACTTTTAAATGCAGACAAAATTAACCTAAACAGATGGTAATGGTTTGAATACTATCAAAAGAGAGTGACCGCAGATAAATCCTAGTGAAAGAATTTACTTATTAAAACAACGTAGTGTTAAAGTGTTTAATGAGATGGAAGCGGGACCAGAATGATGATAGTTAAATCCCTGAAGTGTGTTGGGCAAGGATTGAAGTTTGTTGTGTATCTGGCAAGCCACTTTACTGCAGAGGAAAATAAAATGAGGTCGGTTGTTTAACAGTATTAGACTCACAAGATTCGGTAAAATTCAATTAGCAAATAAATTGTACAATTGTATATGCTTTTTTTTATTTGTTTACAATTCTCATCACAATTAAATTATTGGATAATTTATTTATTTTTTTTTTTTTTTTGTTTATTGTCTTGATACTTTTTGTGGAACTTCAAGCAGTATTTTATAAAATACATTTTCGTTTTTAAGTTTACCTACAGCAAACTATTATTTCTAATATTTTTTCAGAAATTGTTCTGTCCAATGAACCATTGCTTAATGCCATTTTTCAGCACACGATAGGCTATACATGGCAGCCAGTAATATTGGTAGAGGAAGAACCCGGGAAACACCGTGGAAAGAACCACAGACCCACGAGAAGCTACTGGCAAGCTTTCTCACATAACTACATCAG
The DNA here is from genome assembly GCA_030141615.1 of Unio pictorum. NCBI lineage: Eukaryota > Metazoa > Mollusca > Bivalvia > Unionida > Unionidae > Unio > Unio pictorum. The sequence goes on from JARLTB010000316.1 coordinate 3,554,372, forward strand.
CCGAATCTTAGACTCGAACCCACGCAGACAGAGGTCAGACATCAGTGACTCGTAACGGACAGCACTTTAGACCAGTCGACAAATCTGCCCCCCCCCCCAAAAGGTGGTTAGAGTATTGGATGCAAGAGATCATGGGTTTTGAACCACAGCCGAGTCATACCAAAGGCTAATATAAATGGTACAAGCAAATGCTTCACTTGTTTGCTCAGCAGTAAGAGGTTACATTACAATTGGTCAGCCTGGTGTCAGGATAATCTGACAGGGTGGGATGATTATTCATCTGTATAGCATAATGCCCCAGTGCTAGACATCACTATAAACTGCCACAATGCAGACAATGAAGAGAAATATGTTTAAAGCAACATTGAAACTTTTTATGTAGGATTTGCTTGCCTTTACCATTTCTTTATTTTCACCTCTTTTATTTGACACAAAAGACGTAATTAACATGATAAAACAAAGGAGATCAGCTTTTAATCCAGTGGACAATTCAACAAATATTTCTGCAAACACAAATGGCATTTAGTTGAAGCTAATCTGAAAAATGCTTATGGACATGCTTTTATGGTAGATTGGGCAAATTGCGTTTATTAGGAATGCATTAAACCAAACTGAAAAATGGAAGTAAAACACAAATTTCACTTGATGAAAAACATAGTCCTTTCAATATTTTTCGAAAAATCCATTTTCATCCAGTTTGATAAATTACTTAGTGTAAGGTGGTACTTTGCAGCTAAGGGACTTATTCCACATAGTTTTACCTCCTCAATTCTTATTTTATTGTTAATGTCCCATTTCGTATACTTTCCTCTTACTGGTGACTTTGCAGTACCAGAAAACTGGCTTACATCTCTCATATCTTTGCATGTAGTCCAGCTTGAATACTGCAGGCTCAGGGAAATTTTTCAGCAACAATGTGCACCTTTTCAAACGTATCTTTTAGTATGATGGCATTATCTGCTGTATCAAAATTTGATTTGTGCAGTTCAGCATCATCTTTTACATTCGCGATCTCTGTAACTGCAGTAACAGACAGGTGATAGGCTTGACCTTTGTCTTTTCTAGGCCGTTCAGCTCCAGTATTCTTCATTTTGTTTGGTCGTTCAATGTATTCAGGTGGTGGTGGGATAAAAGTTTCTCCATTTGGCAGGGGTTTGAAGAAACTTGATAATGAAGACATGCCAAAGCACAAATAGTCCAAGATCATTGATGATATTAGCTATATATAAATTGAACACACGTAGTCAAAGACTTTTGCATTTATGATTAAACCTAACTGGGCTTTTACATTATTATATTGAGACTATAAGATTAATTGCCCAATGGTCTGTGGTCTTCGCATCTTCTTGTACCGAGATATTAGTTTTACTGGATAAATGAATTAAAATCATGGCTCATTTTCAAATGCATGCATTTATTTATTACACTGACTGACGTAAGAGCATTCATTAAAGAGGTTGTCCGGCTGTTAATGAATAGTGGTAAATATTGTAATTACAACAACAGAACAAATACACCAAACATTAAATTTTCTCACTAATACAAAAGACCAAGAAGGGTAATATGATAGAATGTGAATAGTAGTAGTAGTAGTAGTAGTAGTAGTGTTTAACTCCATTTTTCAGCACAAGATAGGCTATACATGGCGGCCATTATTAATGGTGGAGGAAGAACCCGGGAAAATCCCCGGAAAGACCCACGACCCACAAGAAGCTACTGGCAAGCTTTCTCACATACTCACATTGGCTGAATCTGAGATTCGAACCTACGCAGACAGATGTGAGATGGCAGTGATCTGTAACGGAGAGCGCTTTAGACCACTCGGAGCCCCTGAATGTGAATAGATTCTTAGTTAACAAAAGAGTTGACCATTCTGAGCTAAGTGAGCAAAGGGTGTTCTACATGCTTATCATTGGTGAATACTTATTTAGTGTTTTTCTTATTCGTTAGTAAATGCTTCAGATATACATTTACGCGAAGAGAACATATAATTCGGATTAGTGTTTCATTAAGGAAACAACTATTTATATTTCTGATATTGGATTATACCAAATATACTCAGCAAAGAATAAATGGTCATTTTGTGATACATTAGCAATTTTCTGATGTCAGACTGGGTATGACTAAAGTGCGAAAAGTTACATAAAGTTATGAAAAGTTACGAAAGGTGCAAAAAGTTACAAAAGTGAGAAAAGTATGTAGAATGAGTTGTTGCACGATATAATTTAATTTATATATAATTTTAAATTTTAGAATTATGATAAACGAAAACCACAAACACCGATAATTATGTGCAACTAATTTCGCATTAATTGTATGTTTCATAATTCTTTAGTGTTTTACAACTTTTGATGAAATTGCTTCCTTCATGCATTAAAGGTACTACTGATTTCATTAAAAAACGTGAAGTCTATTCCACAGCTATCTGATAACTCAATCCTGGTATCATAAGATGTAACATCACTATATATCAACATTACTCATACAGATGGCATTGAATCATCTGTTTCACTTGTTTCATTTTTAGATGTAAATGTAATAAAAATATTGATAACACTATCTCTACAATATTCATGTCAAGGAAACTAATATCAACTGAACATATTTCTAAAATTGAAATTATCCTACACATATAATGGATTATGCGCTGGACAAAGCTCTAAATCGTACTCAGCATGAGGCTTTAAACACAGCAAAATGTACAATAGAGAAAAATATATTTTTTTTTAGAATATAATATAATCCTTCAACACCTAATATAGGCCTTATAGTCAATAAATATTGGAGTCTCCTAAATTTATCAACTAAAAACAGCTTAACACACTTTTAAAAATATACCAGTTCATGCTTATAGAAGACCCAACAGTTCGCAAGATTTTCGAATTAAAAATAAACAGGCAGAAAGTAAAACATATTTTTCAGTATTTATATATAACAAACATCTGTGCTCTCAATGTGCAAAAATATGAGAAAATACATTTTTAGCAGCGCCAATACAAATGAAGTCTTTTCTCTTCATTATAACATTTGCTGCGTGTCAGCTGATGTGACGTATTTGACAACCTATAATATTTAACATGCATCATGTTGGACAATCGATATTGTGCATGGAGACATGAACACATTAATCCAAGAAATTTATTGGATTCGTAAGATACTATACAATTACATGGCATTACGCGACATAAATCTATCTGAATAAAATGTAATTGTGTGTATGGCTGTTTGTCTCTATTTTATTATTTGACTATAATTTTAAATTAACTTTTCGCACTTTTTGCACTTTAGTCATACTGTGTCAGACCAGTGCGAAATGTCGTATAAAGGTTTCTTATGAAATCATTTTGAAAAATATATAAGATGTCACTTTTACTGACAATATGGTGTCTGTGTAGACCAAGAAATTGTTATCCGCCTTTTCTATTTTGACTGCCGCTAGTCAAAATAATAAAAAGGCGGAGAACAATTTCTTCGTCTAGGTGTTTGTGTCGTGTGCATCATTCCTCGAAATATGGGAGTACCAAAATTTCCTGTTGCCATGCTTGGCAATTTAACATACACCTATCTTTGCTTAACCATGTCGAATTCCATTGTAAGGCAATGTTCTTATATCACCCGATGTTAATTTGGTATGTCATTTTGTCTAAATCGATTTATTTACCTAAATGTGCTGCATTGTCACACTCGTGCTGACTTTTCATGTCATGCGGTCTGCTTCGGTGACATTCAATCATTGTATAACTTAATACATGCATCAAACGTTTGATCTGAACAAACGAATGTAAACACGGTAGATTACATTTAAATTTACAATTAAATTTTATTCCTACAATTCTCCTTTTGTTTTACACTTCACATCACAATTTATTTATTTATCGTTTTATTAAAATTGTCTAGTTTCTTAATTGCCTCCATTGTTCTTATGGAACATTCAGCAAAATAGTTTTGCATTTTTGTTTCAAGTTTATTTAAAGCAAAAAATAGTAATAAATTTTTTTGTCAGAAATCGATTTGTCCCATGAGTCATGGCTTAACGGAATGATGAGATAAGCGATAAAGCCGGTAATGATTTTAAGGGTTTCGTTAGGTCGCAAGCGCTGATGCATCCTAATAAAAGAATGTACATGTTTTTAAAAAAAAACTAGTGTTAAAGTGTTTAGTGATATAGAATCAGGACCGGAAGGATGGTTACTCGATCCTCAATGTGTGCCTGGCAAACATGATTGTTTGATTCTTGAAGTGTGCTTGGCAAAGATGGTTGTTTGATCCTTGATGTGTATAAGACACAGCACTTTACAGCAAATGACATTAGATACCCTATTGATGGAACTGGAATTATTGAAATAATCTTGCTCTGATTTATAGCTAAATATATCATTTTTATATCCATCATAATAACATATGTATTTTATTCATTTTATATTACATACTATCCAGGATATTATTTTGAAGAAAATAAAATTAGTAACTACTAGTATCTGGAGATAGAATAAAATAAAATATTTCATATCGAAAGAAAATTAAACGGCGAATATCTTAAAGAAGACGAATTTTGTCTGTTTATGATATTTATTGTGTAAGCTGCAATCTAAAACCTGTTAAGTCAAATGGGGCGTTTAAGCTTACACCACAGCTGATACTGTCAAAGATTTCGTGCTGACATTACAGAGCCTATTGATAAAAATTGGAAGTCGTGAAAATTAAGCCTACTATTTGCTAGCTACATTGCAAGGAGTGAAACTTTGAGTGGGATGCCATCACCCGGCAATAGAGTTATCAGATGGAGTCTAAGAACAGCAAACACTCAACAAATTATAAAAATATTCAGTGCACATGAGACATTACAGTAAATTTCTGACAGAAAACATGCGCGCTTCTGAAAATCGTAGAATGGTTCACAATCGAACCTTGGAACACATATGTTATCACATTCATATTTGCTAATAAATAACTAAACCATGATACATTTTAAACTTTATTTACTTCCGAATGTTTTTCCGAAAGTTGAATTTGACCAGAGTATGTTTCACAATTTTCCATTTTAGCCACTTATTCACATTTGGGTCACGTTTCCATTTTAGTCACTCCAATGACATATGGGACACATTTCCATTTAAGTCACTCCATTGACATATGGGACACATTTCCATTTTAGTCACTCCAATGACATATGGGACACGTTTCCATTTTAGCCACTCCATTGACATATGGGACACGTTTCCATTTTAGCAACTCCATTGACATATGAGACACGTTTCGAACATGTACTTAAAGGCTCATAAATTTAATTGCATTTTGTAAAATTACACTTAACTTTTTTTAAAGAACAATTGGAAAACTAATCTGTCATGAATACTTAAAACACGCTGTTGATATCATGCAAGTTGTAGTAAAAATCCTCATGGATCCATAAGAGGTGCGCGTGACCAATAAAGTGTTCTAAGCCAATTCAGGACAACAGTGCTGTCTGTACGTATGTGTCTGTGAGTATAACAGGCCGTCTGTCTGGTCATCTATATTGATATGAAAGATGACTGAACCATTAATACCAAAGTCGAAACCGCTAATGTGGAAACTTGTGGGCATGGTGGATTCCTGATACAAGTGTTAGTGGCACAAGTGGGGCCATACCCACAAATGCCGGAAAAGTGTGGTTTGTCAGTCGACACATTTGCAAGTTTTTCGGACGATTTATGAATCGTACAGCTGCGCAATGATTTGTTTCTTCCAACTGATTATTTCAACAGAGTAAAATTTTGATCATTCTGGTTACATGCGATTATTTGAATCTTACTTTGATTCCATTAGATTTATTTAAATCTTAAATCGCTTACTGAATATTTTTAAAAATCTTATTTTGATTCTAAGAAGTTACTTCAATCTCTGTTTCATTGTAATAAATTGTGAGATTATTTCAATCTTACTCCCATTACGTGAGATTATATAAATGTTACCGTAATACATTGTATATGAACCATTTTTTGGTTTCATATGTGTGAATGTTTGGATAGAGTAATTGAATGAGATGTATGTTTTAGAGCGTGAATAATTTTTTGTAATAATCCAATCCACATAATTCAATCGTTCACATTGTATTGTCATTTGATTCAAGCATCCATTCAGTGTTACAATTAGTATAAGCTGCAGATGAATGATAATAAAACTGAGGCCGACTCTCATTCACATCGTTTACCTCAATAAATAACAGCAACACCAACATTAAATTCAGTCGATACGAAACCTAGTTATTTCTTTTTACAGTACTCTCACATTGCACCAACATGGCATGAACATATCCAAGGCTTGATATCTTGAGCTGAGAAGCATCAGCTCTATTCGCAAATATATTTCAGTTGATGCCACTTGCGTGTTCATTAGTGGATTATTGTAACACCATTCGGTCTGGTTTGTCTCAATATCTACTCCATAATCTTCAAAAATGTTAAAATACATCTGCTCTGATGTTCACTGACAAGACTCAAGCCCAATATCCCTATCCGTCCCCACCCATGTGTATACACAAGCAAGATACTTACACTCCTCTTCTAACAATCGTAGACTTATTATTCCCACTATGAAAACTAAGTGATCTGGACCACTTTCTTTTGCATACAGGACCCAGCAAAGTGGAACAAATTGCCCATTGAAATTAAGACGCAAAGACACATTGATCCCTCTCAAGAGTGTGCTTAAAACTCGCCTTTTTCGAATGCAAGAACAAATCAAAAATAAACTAATAACAATAAATACCAAAGGATTTCTATCTTAAATATTTTCAGCATTTTTTTAAGAAAATGTTACGGATAATATCTAATGTTGAAAAGCACTTAGATCTTTTAGAGATTAGGTGCTATACAAAGTCTTCATTATTATTATTATTAGTCTACATATCAATAGAATAGAAAAGTTAGTAATTTCTATTAAAAATTGAAAACTCCTAAAACAATGAACGAAGCCTCTAAAACTGGGAACGAAGCCCAGTCTCCAGAAAGCGTGCTTTCGTAATGTCGAACATCCTAATGAGTTATTGCATATTTCTTTGTAGTTCCAAACATATTTTCCTGTTTAGCATATATTCTCTATTTCTAAACCCACCTTGCTATCCAGTGCAACACATTTCTTTTACCTATGATTATCTCGGCCTGACCTATATAATTTAAGAGCTGTTTATGTTGGCCTTAGATTGAGATCTAGTATTAATTGTCAAACAATTTTGTGTACCAGTCAAGATTTAAACATGACCAGGAAGAAAAACCAGCGTGATCAGTTTAAGGCTTATGGGAGTACATAACAAGTTATACCTCAATACGAATTAGAAAAAGGGAGATACTTTATAATGGCGACTGCTATAACACATACTGAAGACGAACCAACTTGTCCTATTTGTATGGGATTATTCAACGTACCAAGACAGCTACCGTGTGCCCACACATTCTGTCAGAGGTGTCTACAGTCATACATCACAAGCAAGGCTATAGAACATGAGAACAATAGATGCATCGAGTGTCCGATATGTAGAAAAACAGCAGGTCATTTTAAAGAGAATAAACCAACAAGTGAATGGGCGTCGCTCTTTCCAGTCGACACTGTGATACAATCCATGTTACCGACGAAATCGAAAGTAGATCGTGTATGTGATGCTTGTTCCTCTGACGGCCTCTCTGTCACAGCTACGGGGTTCTGTGCAGTATGCGAGGAAGCAATGTGTGAAAACTGCCTAAGCGTTCACAGAAAACAAAAAATGTCCAAAGCTCACTCTATTCTTACAATGGAAGAGCTACTGAAGAATCCACAAAATGTGATGAAATTTGCTGAAGGTTTTACATGTTTTGATCACGACGATGAAGATCTAAATTTTTACTGCAATAATCACAAGATTGCCTGTTGTGGAATTTGTTATTTTGAAAACCATAAAACTTGTTCCGATGTGAGAAAGTTGAAGGAGGAACTCCCTGCTCTGTTATGTGAAACCGAATCAAGTGAAATCATTGAAGAGTTGAAAAAACTGGAAATTCACTTAGAAAGGTTTATTGATGTAAAAGAGTCTAATATGAAAGATCTAGAGTCCCAAGTTAATCGACTTACTGATCAAATCAGAGAAATGAGAAAGAAAATCAACACAGCTTTTGACGAATTAGAGATAAAAATAAACACGGAAGGTAGGAGAATCCATAAAGAAGTTGCTATTAGGACACAAGAACAGAACCAGCAATGTTTGTCACTGATTCTTGCCATACGAAATTCTCAACTTCTGTGTGAAACAGTCCACAAATATGGAATTGATGTACAAAAATTTCTGACTGCAGAAAAAGTAAAGTCACATCTACCTTTATATTACTCCCAGATCAGAGAAAAATATGAGCGGACAGACACACTGACAGTGCAGGTGAAATTCACTCCACTGTTAGAATCAATTATATCACTCTCATCATCCGATATTGGAAAACTTGTGACCATGACTAGCTCAACCCTTTCTATACCTGGTGTGAGGAAACCAACAAAGTATTGCCAGGTTGAGCACGTTGAAACATTTAGTGTTAACATCAGTGGAGGTACACCATGTTATACTGGCATTACTATTCTCCCTAGAGACAGGGTGATGCTTGTTGATAAGAACAATAGTCAGTGCATTCTTCTAAACAATTCTTCACATCAGGTAGTTACAACATACAAACTCACAGGAATACCTTGTGACATTTGTGTGGTGGGTGATGAGGAAGTGGCTGTATCTGTCTATAATCAAAAGAAAATTCAGATTCTATCAGTCAGGGATGATGTCATCAGTCCAGTCAGAACAATAACAACTAAACGTAACTGCATTGGAATTGCAGCAGCTGGGAAGGGAGAGATGGTTGTGGTTGGAGAATGTGGTAATAACAAATATTGCTGGAGTCTGATCAGAGATGGGAGAGAGTTCAATTATTCTGATCAGTATGACTCAGCTTCTAGAGTCTTTAAGTACAAGTATTTAAGTCTGAATCACTCTAAAACAAGAGTCTATGTTACTGTGCCTGATACAAATTCCCTTCTGTGTTTCAATATGGAAGGCAAGAAGCAGTATACCTACAGTCCAGACAACCTCCAATATCCTAAAGGAGTGGCTGTGGACAGTGATGACAACATCTATGTTGTTGGATATATGTCTCATAACATTCATCAGTTGTCACCAGAAGGCTGCATAATACAGGTCATAACTACTGGAGTGCCACAGTCTCCATGGGAAATCAGTTTTGACAACAGTAGAGATACTTTTATTATTACAGACTAAAAAGAGCAAATGCTACACAATTACCGACTGAAATAAAATTTAAAACCAGAAATCTAATCATCATATATCATACGATAAAGTTGTAGAAATAGATAGTTGAGGTTTCTTATCCTTTTACTTTCTGGCAATATAACTATATAAAGGAAAGAGGATTATGGTATTTTTAAGATTATACTTTGAAATTCATACCTAAATTAAGAATATTATTGTAAAGATAAAAAATGAAACAATATAATAAAGGTTAGTCGTTCATGGCGATAAATGAGTAGCAAATCGTTATTATAAAGTAAAATCAGAAATTGAAATCTTTGATTTTATTTACATACAAGGTAAAGAAATATTTTCTCACTGCAAAAAAAAAACGTCAAATGAAACAAACAAAAGGTTTCTATTATGTACATGATAAACTGATATAGCACATATGGTGACCAAATAGATTGGTGGAAAACCAAACATAAAATGAATTGAACAGAAAGTGGATGATAATACAGGGAATAGTTACAATATGTTTTCATAATTTGTTATTTGGATTTACCTTATATTTTGAAATCTAACTTGTAGATACAATTTACAAGCCTTCTTGGCAATTAACAATGAATTTTCAAATTAAACTTGTTTTTGTCTTATCTTATTTGCATGACATATTAGATTAATAATGATCAATTAATTCCATGAGAAACCAAATATTTGAATGTTTCAATCAGGCTTATTTATATTGCATCATTTACATATCATCACTTATTAAATATTCCTTGATGAACACGCTTATTCAGTACACATCATTTATTGATTGGGGGATATATGTATCTGATAGCCTGTACAGTGGTAGCACCCCTCCATTTCTTCTCAACCTATTACTCCTATAATTTCTTCCCCTCTAATGGTACTGCTCTGCTGCTAGGATTACCACTCCTACTACATGTATTTCTATTTCTTCTCTTCTAATGCTACAACTAGGATTACCACTCCTATTTCTACTACTTTCTCACTTCTACTTGTACAACTAGCATTGCTAATCTGACTATTTATAATTCTTCCCTTCTAATTGAAAAACTAGGAAAATATAAGCAAAATAATTCAAATTTTAAAAAGTGCCAAAAAGATCGTTCCCTCTAACTAATACACTGATAAAATTTCATTTTTTTTTTAAAATCTCTTTTCTTAAATAGGTTTAGTAATGATTCATTTCTGAAATAGTCTTCCATTGGCAAATTAATTTTACATTTTGATTGCTTGGCAAATTTATTTTATATTTTGATTGCTATCACAGTATGTGTACTAAAATCAGACTTGTCAAGAATCCTCTCTTCATGTCCTCGAAATACAGAATGACCATGTGCATGGGGCCTGTCTAAATATTTCATTTGTACATTAGTGTGCTGAGATCAACATGACATTGCTGGATGGGCCAAAGTCAGAGGCCTGTATAACCTTATATGCCCCTGTGGAACTTCTAGTAAAAAACTGAATGCCTTTATGTCTAGGACATCTCTAATTAAAGGGGGTGGGTTCCCTCTTCCTCGTAAATATTTGTAAACAACTCCATGGCCCTATATCTGTGACCTTTCAAAATCATATAAGGGTTCTTCTGAGAACTAGTTGGAGCAAGTTGGACCTATTCCATAATCCTGTTTAAATCTTGCAAAACCTTTTTCTAATGAAACAAGGGAAAACTGGATGGACCTGTGTCTGAGGTGTGTGAACATCTTGTATGGGCCCTACGCCCAGAAAAATGCCTAAGGCCTAGCTACATTTGATATGGGTCCATCTCCCAGAAGAAAATGCCAGAGGCCTATATAAGTTAGTCCCCTCCTTATTCTGAAACATTGGATGACCGTATGTCCAATGCCTGGCTTAATCTCTTCTATTGATAAATGGCTGTCAAAATGGACGAATCTGAAGCCTGTCTGTTATGTAGAGCCCTCTTTTAATGAGAACTATTTGTCAAAGCTTTTACCTAATCTTAATTCATGTGTGCAGTTTCCTGTTACGTGTTTTCTACTGAAAGATCATTGTTGATTAGGTCCCACGTTTCCTAAACAAAGATCATCATTGATTAAGTCCTGTGAAACATAGGACATACACAAAGATCATTGTTGATTAGCTCCTATGTTTCCCTGCACAAAGATCTTTGTTGATTTATGTCCTGTGTTTCCTCCACAAAGATCATTGTTGATTATGTAATGTTTCCTACATAAAGACGATTGTTGATTAGTTAATATGTTTCCTACAGAAAGATCATTGTTGATTTGGTCCTATGTATCTTACACAAAAATCTTTGTTGATTAGGTCCCGCTGTTTCTTACAGAAATAGCTTTGTTGACCAAGCCATGTGTTTTCAACAGAAATATCTTTGTTCACCACACCCTGTGTTTTCCACAGAAAGATCATTGTTGATTTAGTCCTGTTTCCCATCAACAAAAATATTACTGGCGACTGAGTCTTGTTTTCCAAAGCAAGATCATTTTGAATTAGGTCCTGTGTTTCCTGTTCACTATGTCTTTAAAGTTGTAATTGTATATAACCACAAAATCTATGGGGGCCCCGAGTGGCCGAGTGGTCTAAAGCGTTGTTCGTTACGGACCACTGCCATCTCACCTCTGTCTGCGTGTGTTCGAGTCTAAGGTTCGGCAAATGTAGTTATGTGAGAAAGCTTGCCAGTAGCTTCTCGTGGGTCGGTGGTTCTTTCCGGGATTTGTCCGGTTTCTTCCTCCACCATTAATACTGGCCGCCATGTATAGCCTATATTGTGCTGAAAAATGGCGTTAAACCATAAAAACAAAAACAAACAAAATCTATGAAAATTTGCACAGTAAATGTACAGCAGTATACGATAAAACACCTAATCATTTTCAACAGACATCTGTTGTGTTTGTGGAAATGAAGTGCCAACATTGGAGGATAACAAAATAATTCAAGTTATAGAGATATTAATTAACATAATTAGTTACATTTTATTGAATTTTAAGTAAAAACAATTAGCAAGACCAACACTTTACAATTTTACAAGTTTATTTATCTTGAATGAGTCCTGTTTTTTCTGTTTTTCAATGCCTTTCACAAACGATGCTGCGACTACAAGAAGGAAAAAAATGGTGTTAGAATGGCATATTATATAATTTACTGCTGCAAATTCTTACATTTTGCCAACGACAAAGCAATATTACGTTAATTTCTTATGAACAGCAATTTTTCCATGTAATTAGATAATGTGGATCAATTAATTTCTGTACTGATGATTTCAATCTGTCAATGTAGACCTGGATTCTATGTTGTAAATGTACATCTGGATCTTATGGTTTATTATGTATCAATATGTATCATGGCACTTAAAATGTATCAATGAGTATGATCCCACTTAAAATGTATCTATGAATATCATGGCACTTAAAACGTATCGATGAATATCATGGCACTTAAAATGTATCGATGAATATTATGGCACTTAAAATGTATCGATGAATATCATGGCACTTAAAACGTATCGATGAGTATCATGGCATTTAAAATGTATCGATGAATATCATGGCACTTAAAATGTATCGATGAATATCATGGCACTTAAAACGTGTTGAAGAATATCATGGCACTTAAAACGTATTGATGAGTACCATGGCACTTAAAATGTATCGATAAGTATCATGGCACATAAAACGTATCAATGAATATCATGGAATTTAAAACGTATCGATGAATATCATGGCACTTAAAAAATATTGATGAACATCATGGCACTTAAAATTTATTGATGAGTATCATGGCACTTAAAACGAATTGATTAGTATCATTGCACTTAAAATGTATTGATGAGTGTCATGGAACTTAAAACGTATCGATGAGTATCATGGCACTTAAAACGTATCGATGAGCATCATGGCACTTAAAACGTGACGATGAATATCATGGCACTTAAAACGTGATTATGAATATCATGGCACTTAAAACGTGACGATGAATATCATGGCACTTAAAACGTGACAATGAATATCATGGCACTTAAAACGTATCGCTGAATATCATGGCATAGAAGTATCCTAACATTATATTCATTTCCCCTAAAATGCACAGACATTTAGATGCATTTCCATTTTAGCCACTTCATTGACATATGGGACAAGTTTCCATTTTAGCCACTCCATTGACATATGGGACACGTTTTGTTATGTATCATAACACTAAACATGTATCAATATGTATCCTAACACTAAAAATCTATCAATGTGTATCATAACCCTAAACATCTATCAATATGTATCATAACACTAATATGTATCGATATGTATCATAACACTAATATGTATCAATATGTATCACAACACTAATATGTATAGATATGTATCATAACACTAATATGTATCGATATGTATCCTAGCACTAACATGTATCAATATGTATCATAGCACTAAACATCTATCAATATGTATCATAACACTAAACATGTATCAGTATTATTGGTGGAGGAAGAACCTGAAAAACCCCTGAAAGAACCACCGACCCACGTGAAGCTACTGGGAAGCTTTCTCACAAAACTACATTAGCCGAATCTTAGACTCAAACCCACGCAAACAGAGGTGAGATGGCAGTGATCCGTAATGGAAAGCACTGTAGACCACTCGGCCACTCGGGGGCCCCAAACATCATTCATAATTACAGTCATAAGGGACAAACATTTGCAAGCAAGATATATAGATTGAAAAAGTGTACAAGTATACAAGACAGAAATTTATATAAAGATAGTTGGTTTCACCAAGGGAGATAACTCTGAAATATAGCTTTAGACTTTCAATTTCATGTGTACCAATGAATAAATTAATAAATTGTTTTCATACCCCAGACCCAACCCTGGTTGATCTGGAATGTATATCTGATTAAGATATTGGACATTATGTCAAATAAAATTAGGGGGAGAAAAAAAAACGTGAAAATTATATAAAAACTTATTGACTAATGATTGTGGTTGAAGAGTTGAACAGTTTTTCACCACAAGAAAGGCTATGCATGGAGGTCAGTATTGATGGTGGAGGAAGAACCAGGGGAAATCCCAGGAAGAACCATCGCCCCATGAGAAGCTACCAGCAAGTTTTCTCACATACCCGCTGAATGCTAGATCTGAACCCACGCAGACAAATGATTGCCTTATGAAGATTAGTACATATATACTTAACGAGCTGCACAGACCTGAATATGGTATCTTTATAGAGACATAAAGATGGTGGGAATACTGAATTGAATACAGGCAAACCTGTCAATAGCGATCACTCAAGGGGAAATGGTAGAACTGGCTGTTGCACATTGGTGACTTCTGTATACAGTTTGACAGTTAAAACAAGTACCACACATCAAATATCAGTCATTACTAATATTATTTTATGATCAAAATTTATTTAGTTGTGCTGTGAAACAAAATCATAATTATAGGTATATATTGAACTCCCTCGGATTTAAATTCCACACATGATTACTTTACCTTGATCACTTTCATCCATACTAGAAATGAAATCACACAAATTGAAAGATATACACCCATCTATGTTCACCGCATGCAAACAAAATCTGCATTAGTCATAAAATAAAAACTACATAGTTTTAGAAATTCACATATTATGTTTGAGTTAGTGCCAACATGACAGGATGAGTATAAGCAAGATAAGAACTGCTAGCACATTGTTTTACAGAATAATCCATTATCTAAACAATTCCTCTCATGAAGAAAATATTAAGTTTGTGTATAAAGAATATTGAATGTAGATGCGCTTTATTGGTCACTAAACACCTTGCTACTCACCACACAAGGCAGATGACTGTTAAATACAGGACATTTATGTAGGAAATTGCCTTGCTGAAAATTAGAATGGCCATTGAGAACATGTGACTGATGAGTATGGGTGACTATTTGGACAGGATTTAATAGGGATATTAGGATTTGTGGAGACACCTACATAACAGTGATATAATGTTTTGTGAAGATTCCAAAATCAAGAAGAGGGAGATAAGGAATTGTGTAGACTCCAACATAAAGAAAAGGGAGTTGTGGAGACATCAACCTAAATAGTACAGATGTAAAGTACTGTGAACTCATGAACCCATGCCAATGAGCTGCCAATCTTCTACATACTTCTACTTCTACATCTTCCCATATATTTTTTTTTTTGCTCCAACTAGCCTGACAGTCTTTGATTAGGTCCAGGGCATGAGACAGTCCTATAAGCTTGGAAAGTCTGACAGTGTCTCCATCTATAAAAGGCTTACTTGTAAACCAAATGAAAACTGATATATTTTCTATTTTGAGTGGCTTGGTGTGTTATGTTTTATAGCACATAAACACAAATAAGCTATTTGATGCCTAAGCAACTGGAATAAAGTGCCTTGTCCAAGGACACACCACAAAGACTGGTATAATAATTCAATCCCATAATACACCACAAAGACTGGTGTAATAATTCAATCCCATACATCAATGATTAAGGATATCATGGTATCTGCCTTAATGGTAGAAATGTTTAAAATATTAAGAATGATCACACAGTAAGCAGTAAACTATACTGACTCAATTGGTTTGAGATATTTTAAAATTTTATACATCTTTGAAGAACAATGTAACTTTTACATAGTTTTTTACATGGCGTAATTTCTTTTATCATGGACATTGTCATTTTCGCATTCTCGTTATGGCAGGATTACAGTAATTGGCATAATTGATAAAATGAGTTGTGGAGATACCTAAATCAAGACGAGGCAAACGAGGAGCTGTGTAGACTCGAACATAAAAAAGGGGATATAGGAGTTGTATAAATTATTTTGACCCAAGGCAATTAGTGTAACATGTCCTACTCAAGGACACATCATGACAGCTGCCATTAATCACAATATTCTACATCCCTGAACCAATAGAGGGTTATGAATCACAGAAGCATATAATGAGTATGACACACTAACCAATGAGTTGTCATGGCTCTTGACTCCATTACTGAAGCCACTTATATATCCCCAAGCTAAGAGAGGGCATTTAGTTGGTATAAGTGTTTCATTGCAGTGCAAATATATGCCCACCTTTTCCTTTAGCACCAACTCTATTGGTTAGTCCCATACTTCTGCAACTAGCCTGACAGTCATGATTAGGACCAGGGCATGAGACAGTCCTATCCGCTTGGGAGGTCTGACAGTGTCTCCATCTATGAGGTGCACACCTGTAACAAAACAGATCAAAATATTTGCCATTGATTGGTTTAGTGATGTATTGTTTTATAGCAGAGAAACACAAAATAGCCATTGTATGCCTAGGCAACTGAAATAAATCTTTTAAGCATCTGCCTTACTGGTAGTGTTAGGAATAAAAAAAATAAGAATGATCACTCATGTAACATGAGCAATGAACCATTGATTTTAATTGGTACAAGATATTTTCTAGATATTTTTGGGACAATGTAATTCTTGCATACATGGCAATGGTCAAGATGTTTATATAATTTCTGTATTCTTGGTTATTTACACAAACCACCTTAAAACAATGCAAACATTCATCTTGGTGGCAATGTTGTCTATTCTGATGTTCAAGGTAATGTTTCAATTAGTCAAAATATTTTAACAACAATTACTTAATTAGTATTTGTCCTTGGTACCAGTCAGATTCAGATTGAATAGTTAATATCCAGACTGAATAATTGATATCCAGACTGAATAATTGATATCCAGATGGAATAACTGATATTCTGACTGAATAATTGATATATAGATGGAATAACTGATATTCTGACTGAATAATTGATATTCATATTGAATAACTGATATTCTGACTGAATAATTGATATCCAGATGGAATAACTGAAATTGAGTAAATCATAGCCACATTGAATGATATTCATATTGAATAATTGATATTCTTATTGAATAATTGATATTCTGATTCAATAATTGATATTCAAATGAATAACTGATACTTAGATGGCCCAAATATCTGAGTTGTTATTTAGTGCCAGTGGCGCTTTTCACATTTATGTGGTAATATCACACTACGGACAAGGGAACTATGTATCTTTCATCAAAATCCATTAAGAAAGCCAATCAAATGAGACACCAATGACCCACTAAGGCAGCTAACCAAAGGAGTCTTGTACATAAATGAGACACCAAGGACCCACTAAGGCAACCAACCACAGGAGCCATGTACATAAATGTAGCAGTCAGTAATATGTTGAAATCATCTGGACTGCCCTTCAAAAGTTTATCAATAACACTGGACACAATGTCTAGCCATGATATATAAGTAGGGAAAGTTAGATGAAGAAATCTCAAAAGGTTGAGTTAAAAAGTAAAACATAATTGAGATAGATGGATAACTGTCAAATTGACATCAATATACTCCTCCTCACACCCATTTAATTTGCAGGGCATATATAATTTTGATTTAAGATGTTATAGCTCTGTTTAGTTGGTTTAAATATTACAATCATTCCACCTTGGATAAATTTCTTGTGTTTACAGTGATTACAGTAAACCATGCAAAAAGCAGATCAACACCATATCAAGTCAGTAAGAAGAATAAAATTTCAGCTTATAAGTAATTCCTACTCTAACTCAGACAAAACTCAGAAACCTTGCAGTTGACAGGCTAATGTGAAATTAGTGACCAACCAGATTTCTGGATTCTCTGTCTAATGAGACCACTGATGTTGGCATTTGAATAGCTGACATCACATCACAGTCCTATCAAATGACTGGTATAAACAACCTGAAATTTCAGAGGTCATGCATTGATTGGCTGATATAAAATCATAGGCCAATCAGATGTCAGATTCTGATTTGAATGTGCCAAACCAACAACCATATGTAAAAATTGTGAGTCAAGTCAGAGTATAAAGACTTCTTTACAACCTTGGGACCTGATGAGTGTGACAAACCTTACCACATGAAAATCTTAGAAATATCTTAAATGAAGTTAGGGTTATAGATGGGTTAAATGGGATGCATCATTTATTAGTTACCAAATATTAGATAATACCAAGACATTAGAAAATGTATCCTTCTTTCCATGCAAGTACCTCTTATAGAACATTTCTTACTAATATGGTATTATTCCATACATTGTGTCACTGACAAATAACACTACTAATAAAGGACCCTTGTTCCTGTGGCATACATGTTAAATGAACATACAAGGATTTTTCCACATGACATTTTCAAACTGGACATTATCTCCTATAATAACTGAGATTTGGATAAAGACCAATAAAAACCTTCCTGAAGAAAATGCCCATCATGGCCAATTCCTCCATGAACCAGAGCTAACACATCTAGTCTAAATCCATGACTCTAGCCACTGCATACTTAAACACAGCCATGATGATTGGCGTGGATGCCATGTCAAGAGGGCCCTTAAATGAAATCAAATATTGGTTATCTTTACTACTACCTTTAAAATGTCAATGTTAGAACATGTGAGTCAATTCAAGTTTTTAAATAAAGTAATTACCACACAAACAAAAATATGAAAATTCAATCTCTTGCTATTATACAGTTATTTCCTTTGAAACCTGACCTTTTTGATGCTATCATTACCATAGTTATTTCAGTTGTTGGTGTATCTATGATCATGCAGTAATTATAAGATTTATCAGCTGGATTAGCAGGAAGTGAAGCACTCGAAAAACAATACACATCAGGGAAAACTGCATCACATGGCATGAGGAAAGACATTGTGATCAAACCTGATGTAGGAAACTGCAAAGTAAATGCATCAAATTTAAGTGAGGTAGAATATTTCTGCAGTAGGGAAATTTAATTTAAGATGTTTACAATCCCCTGTAACAATATCAATCTAGAAATTAACCATTTTCTTTCACGGAAAGTTGAGAATGGCTTATTATATCTAATGCTGGAATGCTTAATGAGAATTTATGTAACAACATAGCTATAACTATAAAACATGTCTGAATTTTGTTACTAGTTCTCATATCAATCTGTTTCATACAAAACCTTGCAGTCCATATTGTACCACATCCTCTATATGGTCTTCAAGAACAAAGTCCCAGTCTGAGTTCTACATGATAGATTTTAAAATTATCAAGTCTGATAAACAACACTCTCAATAACTGCACCCAAACAACTTGCAAACATGCTGACAATGTATGTCATTTGCAGAAAAGGGGACACAGGTTATCTAACCTACATGGGTTAAAGACTCTTGATCGAGCAATGTGGGTGTGTGAGAAAGCTTGAAAAATGTTAAAAGTATGGCCAGTGAACTTAAAAATAACTTTCACAATTTGACCAAGTTCAGAAATTATTATATATATATAAGCTGTCATTATCATTGTATTATAATTCCTAAGGACAGCTGAAACTAGGAAATAAACCATCATCAGTCATCAGAGACAAAAAAATTTCAAACAGGATATGGACATCATAAATGTACAAGTAAACATGACTGAAATAGTTTGTTAGGCCAAGGGAGACAGCCATGAAATATAGCATTATAATCTTTTAATTTCCAATTGATATAAATTGGAAATTATATATATATAAATTAGTCAGACCTTACCCTGGTCAATCTGGAATGTAAATGTTTAGTATAGTAAAATTCTTGAATATGCTTCAAAAAGTTAAAAGTTTTAAAAAATGTCTGATCATTAACACTGTGATTTGCAGAAAAGGGGATTAAAGAGCTTGCTTTTACAGTCTCATCTTATCCACATGGATTTAAGGCTCTCAATCAAGCAATGTGTGTATGTGAGAAAGCTTGAAAAATGTTAAGAGTATGGCCAGTGAAATTAAAAATAACTTTCAGAATTTGATGAAATTCAGAAATTACTAGATATAAAATGTCATTATCATTGTAATATAATTCTTATAGATAATGCAAACAAGAAAATAAACTTCATTTCTTATTACAGTCATAAGGGACAAACGTTTTCAAAAAGGTATATGGACATCATAAATGTACAAGTAATCTGGACTGAAATAGCTTGTTAGGCCAAGGGAGACAACTATGTCAGATCATTAACACTGTGGACATTATTTAAAACAAAGTGTAAAAACAAACAAGAATGTGTAGCTTGTACACAAATTAAATTTGCCTGATTAATACATTAGGCAAAAACATGAATATGATTATTGGAACATAGACAGAGTGGAGACACTAATATGAAAACATCAACATGATAGCTTTATTGGAACATAGAGATAGTGGAGACACTAATATGAAAACATGCAATTCTGTCAATAACATTGGCCAAAAACATCAACATGATAGCTTTATTGGAACAGAGAGATAATGGAGACACTAATATGAAAACATCAAAATGATAGCTTTATTGGAACAGAGAGATGGTGGAGACACTAATATGAAAACACCAATATGATAGCTTTATTGGAACAGAGAGATAGTGGAGACACTAATATGAAAACATCAGTATGATAGCTTTATTGGAACAGAGAGATGGTGGAGACACTAATATGAAAACACCAATATGATAGCTTTATTGGAACAGAGAGATAGTGGAGACACTAATATGAAAACATCAATATGATAGCTTAATTGGAACAGAGAGATGGTGGAGACACTAATATGAAAACACCAATATGATAGCTTTATTGGAACAGAGAGATAGTGGAGACACTAATATGAAAACATCAGTATGATAGCTTTATTGGAACAGAGAGATGGTGGAGACACTAATATGAAAACACCAATATGATAGCTTTATTGGAACAGAGAGATAGTGGAGACACTAATATGAAAACATCAATATGATAGCTTTATTGGAACATAGAGATAGTGGAGACACTAATATGAAAACATCAATATGATAGCTTTATTGGAACAGAGAGAGAGAGAGTGGAGACACTAATATGAAAACATCAATATGATAGCTTTATTGGAACAGAGAGATAGTGGAGACACTAATATGAAAACATCAGTATGATAGCTTTATTGGAACAGAGAGATAATGGAGACACTAATATGAAAACATCAAAATGATAGCTTTATTGGAACAGAGAGATGGTGGAGACACTAATATGAAAACACCAATATGATAGCTTTATTGGAACAGAGAGATGGTGGAGACACTAATATGAAAACATCAGTATGATAGCTTTATTGGAACAGAGAGATGGTGGAGACACTAATATGAAAACACCAATATGATAGCTTTATTGGAACAGAGAGATAGTGGAGACACTAATATGAAAACATCAATATGATAGCTTAATTGGAACAGAGAGATGGTGGAGACACTAATATGAAAACACCAATATGATAGCTTTATTGGAACAGAGAGATAGTGGAGACACTAATATGAAAACATCAGTATGATAGCTTTATTGGAACAGAGAGATGGTGGAGACACTAATATGAAAACACCAATATGATAGCTTTATTGGAACAGAGAGATAGTGGAGACACTAATATGAAAACATCAATATGATAGCTTTATTGGAACATAGAGATCGTGGAGACACTAATATGAAAACATCAATATGATAGCTTTATTGGAACAGAGAGAGAGAGAGTGGAGACACTAATATGAAAACATCAATATGATAGCTTTATTGGAACAGAGAGATAGTGGAGACACTAATATGAAAACATCAGTATGATAGCTTTATTGGAATAGAGAGATAGTGGAGACACTAATATGAAAACATCAGTATGATAGCTTTATTGGAACAGAGAGAGAGAGTGGAGACAGTAATATGAAAACATCAATATGATAGCTTTATTGGAACAGAGAGATAGTGGAGACACTAATATGAAAACATCAGTATGATAGCTTTATTGGAATAGAGAGATAGTGGAGACACTAATATGAAAACATCAGTATGATAGCTTTATTGGAACAGAGAGAGAGAGTGGAGACACTAATATGGAAACATCAATATGATAGCTTTATTGGAACAGAGAGATAGTGGAGACACTAATATGAAAACATCAGTATGATAGCTTTATTGGAATAGAGAGATAGTGGAGACACTAATATGAAAACATCAATATGATAGCTTTATTGGAACAGAGAGATAGTGGAGACACTAATATGAAAACACCAATATGATAGCTTTATTGGAACAGAGAGATAGTGGAGACACTAATATGAAAACACCAATATGATAGCTTTATTGGAACAGAGAGATAGTGGAGACACTAATATGAAAACACCAATATGATAGCTTTTTTGGAATAGAGAGATAGTGGAGACACTAATATGAAAACATCAGTATGATAGCTTTATTGGAACATAGAGATAGTGGAGACACTAATATGAAAACATCAATATGATAGCTTAATTGGAACAGAGAGATAGTGGAGACACTAATATGAAAACATCAATATGAAAGCTTTATTGGAACAGAGAGATAGTGGAGACACTAATATGAAAACATCAATATGATAGCTTTATTGGAACAGAGAGATAGTGGAGACACTAATATGAAAACACCAATATGATAGCTTTATTGGAACAGAGAGATGGTGGAGACACTAATATGAAAACATCAATATGATGGCTTTATTGGAACAGAGAGATAGTGGAGACACTAATATGAAAACATCAGTATGATAGCTTTATTGGAACAGAGAGAGAGAGTGGAGACACTAATATGAAAACATCAATATGATAGCTTAGTTGGAACAGAGAGATAGTGGAGACACTAATATGAAAACATCAATATGATAGCTTTATTGGAACAGAGAGATAGTGGAGACACTAATATGAAAACATCAGTATGATAGCTTTATTGGAACAGAGAGAGAGAGTGGAGACACTAATATGAAAACATCAATATGATAGCTTTATTGGAACAGAGAGATAGTGGAGACACTAATATGAAAACATCAGTATGATAGCTTTATTGGAATAGAGAGATAGTGGAGACACTAATATGAAAACATCAATATGATAGCTTTATTGGAACAGAGAGATAGTGGAGACACTAATATGAAAACATCAGTATGATAGCTTTATTGGAACAGAGAGATGGTGGAGACACTAATATGAAAAAACCAATATGATAGCTTTATTGGAACATAGAGATAGTGGAGACACTAATATGAAAACATCAGTATGATAGCTTTATTGGAACGGAGAGATGGTGGAGACACTAATATGAAAACACCAATATGATAGCTTTATTGGAACAGAGAGATAGTTGAGACACTAATATGAAAACATCAATATGATAGCTTTATTGGAACATAGAGATAGTGGAGACACTAATATGAAAACATCAATATGATAGCTTTATTGGAACAGAGAGATAGTGGAGACACTAATATGAAAACATCAATATGATAGCTTTATTGGAACATAGAGATAGTGGAGACACTAATATGAAAACATCAATATGATAGCTTTATTGGAACAGAGAGAGAGAGAGTGGAGACACTAATATGAAAACATCAATATGATAGCTTTATTGGAACAGAGAGATAGTGGAGACACTAATATGAAAACATCAGTATGATAGCTTTATTGGAATAGAGAGATAGTGGAGACACTAATATGAAAACATCAATATGATAGCTTTATTGGAACAGAGAGAGAGAGTGGAGACACTAATATGAAAACATCAATATGATAGCTTTATTGGAACAGAGAGATAGTGGAGACACTAATATGAAAACATCAGTATGATAGCTTTATTGGAATAAAGAGATAGTGGAGACACTAATATGAAAACATCAATATGATAGCTTTATTGGAACAGAGAGATGGTGGAGACACTAATATGAAAACACCAATATGATGGCTTTATTGGAACAAAGAGATAGTGGAGACACTAATATGAAAACATCAGTATGATAGCTTTATTGGAACAGAGAGATGGTGGAGACACTAATATGAAAACATCAGTATGATAGCTTTATTGGAACAGAGAGATGGTGGAGACACTAATATGAAAACACCAATATGATAGCTTTATTGGAACAGAGAGATAGTGGAGACACTAATATGAAAACATCAATATGATAGCTTTATTGGAACATAGAGATAGTGGAGACACTAATATGAAAACATCAATATGATAGCTTTATTGGAACAGAGAGAGAGAGTGGAGACACTAATATGAAAACATCAATATGATAGCTTTATTGGAACAGAGAGATAGTGGAGACACTAATATGAAAACATCAGTATGATAGCTTTATTGGAATAGAGAGATAGTGGAGACACTAATATGAAAACATCAGTATGATAGCTTTATTGGAACAGAGAGAGAGAGTGGAGACACTAATATGAAAACATCAATATGATAGCTTTATTGGAACAGAGAGATAGTGGAGACACTAATATGAAAACATCAGTATGATAGCTTTATTGGAACAGAGAGATAGTGGAGACACTAATAAGAAAACATCAATATGATAGCTTTATTGGAACAGAGAGATAGTGGAGACACTAATATGAAAACATCAATATGATAGCTTTATTGGAACAGAGAGAGAGAGTGGAGACACTAATATGAAAACACCAATATGATAGCTTTATTGGAACAGAGAGATAGTGGAGACACTAATATGAAAACATCAATATGATAGCTTTATTGGAACATAGAGATAGTGGAGACACTAATATGAAAACATCAATATGATAGCTTTATTGGAACAGAGAGATAGTGGAGACACTAATATGAAAACATCAATATGATAGCTTTATTAAAACATAGAGATAGTGGAGACACTAATATGAAAACATCAATATGATAGCTTTATTGGAACAGAGAGATGGTGGAGACACTAATATGAAAACACCAATATGATAGCTTTATTGGAACATAGAGATAGTGGAGACACTAATATGAAAACATCAGTATGATAGCTTTATTGGAACAGAGAGATGGTGGAGACACTAATATGAAAACACCAATATGATAGCTTTATTGGAACAGAGAGATAGTGGAGACACTAATATGAAAACATCAATATGATAGCTTTATTGGAACAGAGAGATGGTGGAGACACTAATATGAAAACACCAATATGATAGCTTTATTGGAACAGAGAGATAGTGGAGACACTAATATGAAAACATCAATATGATAGCTTTATTGGAACATAGAGATAGTGGAGACACTAATATGAAAACATCAATATGATAGCTTTATTGGAACAGAGAGAGAGAGTGGAGACACTAATATGAAAACATCAATATGATAGCTTTATTGGAACAGAGAGATAGTGGAGACACTAATATGAAAACATCAGTATGATAGCTTTATTGGAATAGAGAGATAGTGGAGACACTAATATGAAAACATCAGTATGATAGCTTTATTGGAACAGAGAGAGAGAGTGGAGACACTAATATGAAAACATCAATATGATAGCTTTATTGGAACAGAGAGATAGTGGAGACACTAATATGAAAACATCAGTATGATAGCTTTATTGGAATAGAGAGATAGTGGAGACACTAATATGAAAACATCAATATGATTGCTTTATTGGAACAGAGAGATAGTGGAGACACTAATATGAAAACACCAATATGATAGCTTTATTGGAACAGAGAGATAGTGGAGACACTAATATGAAAACACCAATATGATAGCTTTATTGGAACAGAGAGATAGTGGAGACACTAATATGAAAACACCAATATGATAGCTTTATTGGAATAGAGAGATAGTGGAGACACTAATATGAAAACATCAGTATGATAGCTTTATTGGAACATAGAGATAGTGGAGACACTAATATGAAAACATCAATATGATAGCTTTATTGGAACAGAGAGATAGTGGAGACACTAATATGAAAACATCAATATGATAGCTTTATTGGAACAGAGAGATAGTGGAGACACTAATATGAAAACATCAGTATGATAGCTTTATTGGAATAGAGAGATAGTGGAGACACTAATATGAAAACATCAATATGATAGCTTTATTGGAACAGAGAGAGAGAGTGGAGACACTAATATGAAAACATCAGTATTGTAGCTTTATTGGAACATAGAGAGAGTGGAGACACTAATATGAAAACACCAATATGATAGCATTATTGGAACAGAGAGATAGTGGAGACACTAATATGAAAACATCAGTATGATAGCTTTATTGGAATAGAGAGATAGTGGAGACACTAATATGAAAACATCAATATGATAGCTTTATTGGAACAGAGAGATAGTGGAGACACTAATATGAAAACACCAATATGATAGCTTTATTGGAACAGAGAGATATTGGAGACACTAATATGAAAACACCAAAATGATAGCTTTATTGGAACAGAGAGATAGTGGAGACACTAATATGAAAACACCAATATGATAGCTTTATTGGAATAGAGAGATAGTGGAGACACTAATATGAAAACATCAGTATGATAGCTTTATTGGAACATAGAGATAGTGGAGACACTAATATGAAAACATCAATATGATAGCTTAATTGGAACAGAGAGATAGTGGAGACACTAATATGAAAACATCAATATGATAGCTTTATTGGAACAGAGAGATAGTGGAGACACTAATATGAAAACATCAATATGATAGCTTTATTGGAACAGAGAGAGAGAGTGGAGACACTAATATGAAAACATCAGTATGATAGCTTTATTGGAACAGAGAGAGAGAGAGTGGAGACACTAATATGAAAACATCAATATGATAGCTTAATTGGAACAGAGAGATAGTGGAGAAACTAATATGATAACATCAATATGATAGCTTTATTAGAATAGAGAGATAGTGGAGACACTAATATGAAAACATCAATATAATAGCTTAATTGGAACAGAGAGATAGTGGAGACACTAATATGAAAACACCAATATGATGGCTTTATTGGAACAGAGAGAGAGTGGAGACACTAATATGAAAACATCAGTATGATAGCTTTATTGGAACAGAGAGAGAGAGTGGAGACACTAATATGAAAACATCAATATGATAGCTTTATTGGAACATAGAGAGATAGTGGAGACACTAATATGAAAACATCAATATGATAGCTTTATTGGAACATAGAGAGATAGTGGAGACACTAATATGAAAACATCAATATGATGGCTTTATTGGAACAGAGAGAGATAGTGGAGACACTAATATGAAAACATCAATATGATAGCTTTATTGGAACAGAGAGATGGTGGAGACACTAATATGAAAACATCAATATGATAGCTTAATTGGAACAGAGAGATAGTGGAGACACTAATATGATAACATCAATATGATAGCTTTATTGGAACAGAGAGATGGTGGAGACACTAATATGAAAACATCAATATGATAGCTTTATTGGAACAGAGAGATGGTGGAGACACTAATATGAAAACACCAATATGATAGCTTTATTGGAATAGAGAGATAGTGGAGACACTAATATGAAAACACCAATATGATAGCTTTATTGGAACAGAGAGATGGTGGAGACACTAATATGAAAACACCAATATGATGGCTTTATTGGAACAGAGAGAGAGTGGAGACACTAATATGAAAACATCAGTATGATAGCTTTATTGGAACAGAGAGAGAGAGTGGAGACACTAATATGAAAACATCAATATGATAGCTTTATTGGAACATAGAGAGATAGTGGAGACACTAATATGAAAACATCAATATGATAGCTTTATTGGAACATAGAGAGATAGTGGAGACACTAATATGAAAACATCAATATGATGGCTTTATTGGAACAGAGAGAGAGTGGAGACACTAATATGAAAACATCAGTATGATAGCTTTATTGGAACAGAGAGAGAGAGTGGAGACACTAATATGAAAACATCAATATGATAGCTTAATTGGAACAGAGAGATAGTGGAGACACTAATATGATAACATCAATATGATAGCTTTATTGGAACAGAGAGATAGTGGAGACACTAATATGAAAACATCAATATGATAGCTTTATTGGAACAGAGAGATAGTGGAGACACTAATATGAAAACACCAATATGATAGCTTTATTGGAACAGAGAGATAATGGAGACACTAATATGAAAACATCAATATGATAGCTTTATTGGAACATAGAGAGATAGTGGAGACACTAATATGAAAACACCAATATGATAGCTTTATTGGAACAGAGAGATAGTGGAGACACTAATATGAAAACACCAATATGATGGCTTTATTGGAACAGAGAGAGATAGTGGAGACACTAATATGAAAACACCAATATGATAGCTTTATTGGAACAGAGAGAGAGAGTGGAGACACTAATATGAAAACATCAATATGATAGCTTTATTGGAACAGAGAGATAGTGGAGACACTAATATGAAAACACCAATATGATAGCTTTATTGGAACAGAGAGATAGTGGAGACACTAATATGAAAACATCAATATGATAGCTTTATTGGAACAGACAGATAGTGGAGACACTAATATGAAAACACCAATATGATAGCTTTATTGGAACAGAGAGATAGTGGAGACACTAATATGAAAACATCAATATGATAGCTTTATTGGAACATAGAGAGATAGTGTAGACACTAATATGAAAACACCAATATGATAGCTTTATTGGAACAGAGAGATAGTGGAGACACTAATATGAAAACACCAATATGATGGCTTTATTGGAACAGAGAGAGATAGTGGAGACACTAATATGAAAACACCAATATGATGGCTTTATTGGAATAGAGAGAGATAGTGGAGACACTAATATGAAAACACCAATATGATAGCTTTATTGGAACAGAGACAGAGAGTGGAGACACTAATATGAAAACATCAATATGATAGCTTTATTGGAGTAGAGAGATAGTGGAGACACTAATATGAAAACATCAGTATGATAGCTTTATTGGAACAGAGAGAGAGAGAGTGGAGACACTAATATGAAAACATCAATATGATAGCTTTATTGGAACAGAGAGATAGTGGAGACACTAATATGAAAACATCAGTATGATAGCTTTATTGGAATAGAGAGATAGTGGAGACACTAATATGAAAACATCAATATGATTGCTTTATTGGAACAGAGAGATAGTGAAAACACTAATATGAAAACATCAGTATGATAGCTTTATTGGAACAGAGAGATGGTGGAGACACTAATATGAAAACATCAATATGATAGCTTTATTGGAACATAGAGATAGTGGAGACACTAATATGAAAACATCAGTATGATAGCTTTATTGGAA
The DNA here is from genome assembly GCA_030141615.1 of Unio pictorum. Classification (NCBI taxonomy): domain Eukaryota; kingdom Metazoa; phylum Mollusca; class Bivalvia; order Unionida; family Unionidae; genus Unio; species Unio pictorum. The sequence goes on from JARLTB010000316.1 coordinate 3,583,765, forward strand.
CAGAGAGATGGTGGAGACACTAATATGAAAACACCAATATGATAGTTTTATTGGAACAGAGAGATAGTGGAGACACTAATATGAAAACATCAGTATGATAGCTTTATTGGAACAGAGAGATGGTGGAGACACTAATATGAAAACACCAATATGATAGTTTTATTGGAACAGAGAGATAGTGGAGACACTAATATGAAAACATCAATATGATAGCTTTATTGGAACATAGAGATAGTGGAGACACTAATATGAAAACATCAATATGATAGCTTTATTGGAACAGAGAGATAGTGGAGACACTAATATGAAAACATCAATATGATAGCTTTATTGGAACATAGAGATAGTGGAGACACTAATATGAAAACATCAATATGATAGCTTTATTGGAACAGAGAGAGAGAGTGGAGACACTAATATGAAAACATCAATATGATAGCTTTATTGGAACAGAGAGATAGTGGAGACACTAATATGAAAACATCAGTATGATAGCTTTATTGGAATAGAGAGATAGTGGAGACACTAATATGAAAACATCAATATGATAGCTTTATTGGAACAGAGAGAGAGAGTGGAGACACTAATATGAAAACATCAATATGATAGCTTTATTGGAACAGAGAGATAGTGGAGACACTAATATGTAAACATCAGTATGATAGCTTTATTGGAATAGAGAGATAGTGGATACACTAATATGAAAACATCAATATGATAGCTTTATTGGAACAGAGAGATAGTGGAGACACTAATATGAAAACATCAGTATGATAGCTTTATTGGAACAGAGAGAGAGAGTGGAGACACTAATATGAAAACATCAATATGATAGCTTTACTGGAACAGAGAGATAGTGGAGACACTAATATGAAAACATCAGTATGATAGCTTTATTGGAACAGAGAGATAGTGGAGACACTAATATAAAAACATCAGTATGATAGCTTTATTGGAACATAGCGATAGTGGAGACACTAATATGAAAACACCAATATGATAGCTTTATTGGAATAGAGAGATAGTGGAGACACTAATATGAAAACATCAGTATGATAGCTTTATTGGAACATAGAGATAGTGGAGACACTAATATGAAAACATCAATATGATAGCTTAATTGGAACAGAGAGATAGTGGAGACACTAATATGAAAACATCAACATGATAGCTTTATTGGAACAGAGAGATAATGGAGACACTAATATGAAAACATCAGTATGATAGCTTTATTGGAACAGAGAGATAGTGGAGACACTAATATGAAAACACCAATATGATAGCTTTATTGGAACAGAAAGATAGTGGAGACACTAATATGAAAACACCAATATGATAGCTTTATTGGAACAGAGAGATAGTGGAGACACTAATATGAAAACACCAATATGATAGCTTTATTGGAACAGAGAGATAGTGGAGACACTAATATGAAAACACCAATATGATAGCTTTATTGGAACAGAGAGATAGTGGAGACACTAATATGAAAACACCAATATGATAGCTTTATTGGAACAGAGAGATAGTGGAGACACTAATATGAAAACACCAATATGATAGCTTTATTGGAACAGAGAGATAGTGGAGACACTAATATGAAAACACCAATATGATTATTGGAACAGAGAGATAGTGGAGACACTAATATGAAAACATCAATATGATAGCTTTATTGTAACATAGAGATAGTGGAGACACTAATATGAAAACATCAATATGATAGCTTTATTGGAACAGAGAGAGAGAGTGGAGACACTAATATGAAAACATCAATATGATAGCTTTTTTGGAACAGAGAGATAGTGGTGACGCTAATATGAAAACATCAATATAATGGCTTTATTGGAACATCGAGATAGTGGAGACACTAATATGAAAACATGCAATTCTGTCAATAACATTGGCCAAAAACATCAACATGATAGCTTTATTGGAACAGAGAGATAATGGAGACACTAATATGAAAACATCAGTATGATAGCTTTATTGGAACAGAGAGATAGTGGAGACACTAATATGAAAACACCAATATGATAGCTTTATTGGAACAGAGAGATAGTGGAGACACTAATATGAAAACACCAATATGATAGCTTTATTGGAACAGAGAGATAGTGGAGACACTAATATGAAAACACCAATATGATAGCTTTATTGGAACAGAGAGATAGTGGAGACACTAATATGAAAACACCAATATGATAGCTTTATTGGAACAGAGAGATAGTGGAGACACTAATATGAAAACACCAATATGATAGCTTTATTGGAACAGAGAGATAGTGGAGACACTAATATGAAAACATCAGTATGATAGCTTTATTGGAACAGAGAGATAGTGGAGACACTAATATGAAAACACCAATATGATAGCTTTATTGGAACAGAGAGTTAGTGGAGACACTAATATGAAAACACCAATATGATAGCTTTATTGGAACAGAGAGATAGTGGAGACACTAATATGAAAACACCAATATGATAGCTTTATTGGAACAGAGAGAGAGAGTGGAGACACTAATATGAAAACATCAATATGATAGCTTTTTTGGAACAGAGAGATAGTAGTGACGCTAATATGAAAACATCAATATAATAGCTTTATTGGAACATCGAGATAGTGGAGACACTAATATGAAAACATGCAATTCTGTCAATAGCAACCACTGTGTGAAATGGCAAAACAGACCAATGCACATAGTGATTCATGTACACACATAATGAAATTAATTTTTGAACAATTACTATGCAGTGCATTTCAGTCATTATTATTATTATTATTATTATTATTATTATTATTATATTTGAACTGTAAAACAAAATTATAATTAAAGGCATATACTGCACTCTCCCAAATTTATGTTCCACACATATGATTTTAGGTAGTTTTTAGGATTTCTTATGGTTTTAAAATATTTATGAGGTTTATGACACATTAGTTATATGATTATCCCCATGGTGAGCATACAATTTAGCACAAATCTAAAGTTTACTTCAAGTCTGTTCCTACATATAATGTAAATAAAGAAATAGCAAAAAAGCAAAAGTAACTAAAATACCAGATATCTGTCATTTGTATTGCTCATGCATGTCCCAGACTTCTAGTCTAACTGAGCTAAAAATCATGTACAAAAGAAAAGTACTTTGTGGAGTTATGGTAGAGCCATTCAATAGTTATTAAAACATTCTTAGGATTTTGATACTTTTCTTTCCTTCATATTTTTAAAGATTAATTGAAGTTTTCTAATGTCAAAATAACATATTAGGTTTTTCAAGGATTTCAATGTCCTCTTCTAACCATGTTTATTCTGCTCACTTTAATCCAGGCTAGAAATTAAATCACACCAACTTTAAAAATATTCTCCCATCTTAGTCTGCTATAAACTAAATAAGCTACAGAGTCAGCTGCTCGGCGCATGCAGATCAAAATGCAGTCAGATAACGTGAGAAGTCTGTGATGATCAGAAAATAACGGAAACTGAAAATGTCAGTTTGTGAGAAGCCTGTGATATTCAGAAAATCAAATACTGAATGACTGCTGAACCTAATAGAAAGGGATTTAACTTGTATCTCTTTCCAAAGACAAATATCTTCTCTAGAGATAGCATCAACTTTCATGTATGAAATGAAGATATTTTACCATACCTGTCACAAAAGGTACTTTTCTGCTGTTATGACACAATTACTTTTTACCCACCACCAACCCTCTACCAAATGATACAAACTACGTTTCTTCTGAAGTTAAAATATTGGCACCTTTGAGTTACAGAGTCAACATGACTAGAGTTGAGAGTATATGCAATATAAGAAATATTTCCACATTGATTCACATGATGATGCCTTCACAGACATGATATTAAAATTAAGTGACCTTGATCCCCATGAAAATGAATGTAATTTGTATATGTTCTCAAAGATGAACATCTTTTATATTTAGAGATGAAGATCTCACTATACTGTCACAGAAAAGATGACTTCCATTTCTGCTGCAATAACACAAGAACCTTTTCCCCACCATCCAGCAAACAAATTGTTTTGACCCTCTACATTAGTCATAAAAACTGCCTTGCTTTAATAAAGGCACATCTTGCTACCCTTGTGTTATGTTGTCAATATGACTTGAATTACGAGTTAAAGCAAAATAAGAAATGTTTTCACATTGATTTACATGATAATCCTTTTTTTAAACAATGCCTTTCTCCCCAAGCAAAGATACAGTCTACGTAGACTGAATGGTCAATTAAGATATACTCTAGTGCCCATGTAAGGCAGGGAGAAACCATTGTCATGTCACGATACATGTAGCTATTGACCACTGAAGGCAGGCAGCCAATACATACAAACCAATAATATAGGACATTGTGAAGGAATTAAAAGGGTTAATGTGATTGTTTGTTTGTCTGATTTGAATTTTTAACGTAGCTTTAACAATTTTTCAGTCATATCGCTACGATGTCTGCAGTGAGGCAGTTTATAGTGATGTCTAGCACTGAGACATCATGCCGCAGACATGTAGCATGATGTCTCACGCAGTCACATTATCCTGACACCAGGCCGACCAGTCCTAACACTAACCTCTTTTTGCTGAGCGTCAAGTGAGGCAGCTGTTAGTATAATTTTTGTAAGTCTTTGGTATGACTCGGCCGGCGATCGAACCGATGACCTCCCGCTTCCGGGGCAGACGCTCTAACAACTAGGCCACCTGAGCAGTTGGGCTAATGTGAACAGATGGCTACTGGTAAAGGTGACTGTTAGAACAGGTTTACTGTAATAAGGGATATAACAAGTTGTGGAAAAACAAACTTAAAATAACAGGGATAATAGGAGTTATCAAGACCCAACATACGTAACAGGGATATAAGGAGTTGTGGTCTGAGACAACAACACAGGGTTACATACAGGTCTATGTGAAGTGAAAATTCTAGGACAGAACCCAGATTTTCAAGTAACAAAATCAAGATATAAGCTAAACTGAGTCTATAATAGTGAAGTCGAAGAATAAGACAAAATAACTGTACTTGAAAGAAAGCTGGACCTGCTATTAATTCATAAAAACTACAGGTCATACGAAATAAAAAGGGACATAATTCAAGATGAATAATACTTGCACCACAGAAATATATCCAACTAAAAACTGCACGAAGTTAATAAAGGGTGAAATGCAGCAGACAGGTGTGGGAGAGAAATTTCTTATACGGAAAGCAGTATAATTTATTTAGTGCCTTTTGTCACATTTTTGAAGCCAATATCTACAAAACACTCCTATCCAATCATTAGATGACAGGTTTATGTGCTTTTCACTTAAAAATTTGAACACAGATCTTTCGTTTCAAAATGAAATGAATTAAACTGGATCTGCCATTCAATTATAAAAACTACAGGTCATAAAAAATAACAAGGGCCATAATCCAAACTGACAAGATGAATAATACTGGCACCACACAAAGAACGAAACAAAAACTAAAAAAGGCATAAAGTCATTGAAAGATGAAAGAAAGTAAACAGGTTAGGGTAAGAAACTTCTTACATGGAAAGCAGTGCCTTTTGTCACCTTTTTGAAGTCTCTACATTCATCTTTTTCATGACATAATTCCTTAGAGCAACAAGAACCAAGTTTATAGTAAAAGCTCCAACTCTTGCCTTCATTAGTCAGGCCATGATCATATTTTGGTTGTTCCAAAACCTTTGTCATGAGAGTGTTGCATTGGAAATATATAATTACCTGTTGCTTTAACAACAGCACCATTGGTTAGTCACATTTCAAGTACTTCTTTTGCCCCACCTAACCTGCCAGCCTGGATTAGGTCATGGGTACAAGACGGTGCTAACATCTAGAAAGAGGACACCTGGAATAAAAATGAAGAATTATATATATTCCAATAATTGTTTTTTTCAAATTTATAGTGCAGCAACACATGTCAGCTATTTTATGAATTGGCAACTGGAATAAATTAGTTTGCCCAGAACACACCACACAGACTTATCCAATGCTATTAAAACCCACACCATCAGAGTCTTGAATCTTTAAAGCATTCATGACTTATCAAATGCTATTAAAACAGATTAAGCTATGAAACAATTAAGATTAATGCTTATAGAACATGAGGAAATTATATTTTGAAGATTTTAATTTCAATAAAAGTTTTACAGTGGAGCAGGAAGAAAGACAGATTCCTAATTATATGAATACTGAACTATAGCCGTTTCCTTTTCTGCAAACTTTTGTTCTTTTCCGCCCTTAATTTTGTGAGATGGATGGAAATCTCATCTTATGATAAAATCCAGGGTGAAGCTCTCCAGTCATTTCCATATGACCTACTTATTACAGGCTATATGCCCATGAAAACTAAATTCTGGATAACTGTTGTTATTCCATACCAAACCTCTGGTGGATGATACACATCAGGGCCGACTCCTCCATGACCCTGAGGTCACATATTAAAGTTAATTCCATGTCTTCAGCCACTGCATATTTTTACAAAGCCATGATGATTGACTTGGATGTCAGCAGCCAAGAAGGATCTGAAATCAGAGAATGGTTACTTTTACTTCATGCTATGGAAATAAGATGTTAGAAATTGAGAGTCAATTCTTTTTATTATATACTGTAATATACTGACTGAAAAGAACTTAAAACTCAGTCTTAGAATTATTTATTATGACCCTGAACCCTTTATCTCTAATTAACAGGGAACTCTTTCAAAACTGTACAAAATATTTCAGAGAGAGCAATGTAGACAATTACCTTTCATGAATGCTTAATTCTGAAATTTACAAAGTGACTGTCCATTTATATCAAGGATAAGAGATCATTCTTACTTATTATTTCCTTTCAGGATTACAATGAGTTATGTCCCCCTAAGTATCCTGACTGGTTGTTTCAAGGCCAAAACTTATAAATAAGAAAGTGCCTGAATAAAAGAAGTAAAAACAACCTTTTGGAAACAGTCATGAGACTGCATGCCTATGCCAAACTTAAAATTAGTTGCCAAGGTTTCAGATATCATTTTAGGCTAAGCAAAATTTAATGTAAATACATGATTCTGATGCCAAATATATCTGAAAATTTGCAGTCATTATTTAAGTCTTGGATTCTCATGGGTCAATTTTAGGTTAAATTCTTTAACCCAAAACTTTACCAAAATGTGACATGACAATTCCCAAAGATTAAAGATGAATTCAGTTCATCCTATACTGCATGTGCATAGTGCTTTTGATGATACGAACCAAATGCCTTTAATGCACAGACAATGCCTGTGTATAAATACCTCACCGCATGTAAAGCTCTTTACATTATGAAAATTCTTGTCAGTCAGTGATCTACTAAAAAAGATTTGCACATATAAAGTTATAGAGCTGTCCAGTATCTGGAGTGTCCAGTGTTCACCAAAGGGACTAGAGCATTCAAAGGAATTGAGGTCTATGTGGTTCAAGCTCTAAAGCCATCCACAGGAATTGTAACAATTCATTTTGCTACATGAACAAAAATCTACATTGCTTGCTAGTTGAGTAAACTATATCCATCATTCCATTATTTCATCATTGGGAATCATTCACACCTTGAATTTGTCTTTTGTAGAATAAATAGTTTTATCTTCTTTATTAAATTTGTGCATTTATTATGTTAATAATCCAATATTCGGATTAAATACATTTATTATGTTAATAATCCAATATTCGGATTAAATACATGCATATAAATTCATAATTAATTTACTCATTCAAGTCATTCATCATTAAACATTGTATTTATATCATCGTCAAACGTGATCTGTTGTAAATCTGAAAAATCCCACCCGGTTATCTTTTTACAGCAATCACCCAAGGATGTGCCATTTTCTTGAAATAGAAGGTTTTCCGATACAGTCAGATAGCAAGTAATATAAAAAATTCCATGGACCCCATAAAAAAGACAATAACTGATAATCCCAACTTATTATAAAATATTTGATTACTGTTAACTATGTATGTATGTATGTATGTATGTATGTATGTATGTATGTATGTATGTATGTATGTATGTATGTATGTATGTATGTATGTATGTATGTATGTATGTATGTATGTATGTATGTATGTATGTATGTACTAATGCTCTATTTATGTATAAATGTATTCACACAAGTACTTAATTATGTTCTAAACAGGAAATTAAATGCAATTTAGATGTCATTTGTACACAAGATGCAATACATTTCATTTAGCATCAGAAGTCTGATTGAAAGTAGCAGCAGAGAGGGTGAACAGACCACGTTTTCAAGCAAAATTAAGGCTTACAGATCATGTTTTCGAGCAAAATATGGCCTACAGATCATGTTTTCAGACAAAAAATAAGACTTCCAACAAATCTCATTTAACCCAAAAAAAAGTCTCCATTTTGCAAAAACGGAGATTTTACGATTTTTTAATCAATTTTGCTCGCAACGATGTGGTCATCCACCCTCTCTGCTGCTAAAGTTTTCAGTTCTGGTTAACAAAAAATAATAAATGATTTTAACCAAATATTTGATCAAGTCCGATACGATATCGTGTCCGAGGATCATGTAGATTTATTGTTGCGAATCCGTGCGGAGTCGACTGAGCATGACTAAAGAAATCTCGAAATTGATTGAAGTCCATATCAGAGCACCATGTCTGCCAAATATTTCTAAGAGTATAAGTATCAACTCCGTTGAATACAGCAAGAATATTGCAGTTATCTCTGATGACTTTTGGAACCTGAGTGTAGCGTTGAGTGACATATATCACGTCAGTGTTTTTATGCCTGCCTCTGGAAAAGATCCTAGCAGGATTTTTTTGTTTATCCAACATTATATCGTCGTATACGACTAAATTGTTAATATCTCCATCAATATCATCAATACTCGGTGCTTCATCGATATCGGTTATAAAATCAATGGCGTTCTCACCCTTAATTTCTGATGCATTCTCGTTAAAATCCTTTAACACTTCATAACATCGTTGATCATCTACGCTAGGGGCAATTAAATACAACTTATCCCACTTCATCCATCTCATTATTAAATTGAGCAACAATTGCGTTTTACCGGATCCAGATGGCCCGATTATAATCATCCGGATAGAGTTTGGTAGCGCTGCATGATGCTTAACTGGTTCTCTTGTTTTAGTCGCCGAAAAATCAATTATATCCATATCTCTATACATAAATTATGGATCTACATTGTGTGAAGTGTAAAACGCGTACTAGCACAAATGATGTGACGACGGTTACAACTAAAAATAACCGATCAGCGCTTTCTGGTAGATGTGCAACATGTGGTACAAAAAAATTTAGATTTGTTTCTACAAAATCAAAGATTTTACAATTCGGAGATGTTTTAAAAAAAACGAGGAGGTGATATCGCAGCCAAATTGGCAAAGCTCCCTGGAACCCCATGGGCAAAGTACCCCGGAGAAAAGCACCTTCCGGGATATAGCTACTGTGGACCGGGAACCAGACTTGATATCAGACTCAATAATCAAAATCAACCCAACCCCGGTGAAGAACCAATAAACGCCATTGATAAGGCCTGTCCTCTTCATGATGTTGCTTATAAAAGCAATAATCTGCAACACAGGCATCTCGCGGATGTGAAATTAATTCATGCGTTAAATGCTATTCCTGATAAATCCTTCAAAGAAAAATTGGCTTCATTTTTGATAAAATCGGCTATGAAAAGTAAATTGATGTTAGGTGCCGGTAATTAATAATATGGAATCAATTTATTATTCCCCAAGAGGATACTGGAGGGGTAAATCAGCAGTCCATAAACTCGCTAGCGCTGCAAAAGTGAAAAAAACCACTGCGGCTAATTGGTTATCCAAACAGGCACTATGGCAAATTTATCTACCACCGCCTAAACAAATTCAATTCTCGCATTTTGATGTGACCGCTCCTAATGAAGTTCATCAGGCTGATATATTATTTTTACCTCATGATCGTGGTTACAAATACGCTTTAACCGTTGTTGATATTGCAAGTCGATACAAAGAAGCAGAACCGTTAAAAACAAAATCAGCCACTGAAGTTGTTTCTGCATTTGAGAGGATTTATCGACGAGGTCTTCTGCACTGGCCAAATCTATTGCAGGTTGATCCTGGCAAGGAATTTCAGGGTGCAGTGTTATCTACAATGAAACATCATAATGTCACCATACGACGAGGGCATACTGCGCTACATCGCGATCAGGCCATTGTAGAACGATTTAATCGGACGATTGCTGAGCGGTTATTTGGATATCAATACGCAAAAGAATTCATTCAAGAAAAGCGATCCCGTGAATGGGTTAAAAGATTACCATCTGTGATTACTGCACTGAATAACGAGATTACTAGAACAATCAACATGAAACCTATCAACGCTATTAAAAAGAAGTCTATACCCGTACAACCACAAAAAGATTTCAAAGAACCAATTCTTGGTAGTAATGTCATTGTGAGGTACTTATACGAACCAGGAGAGCTTGAGGGTGGCACAAAAAGGGCTACTGATCCTATTTGGAGTGTTACTGCACACAAGATATCTAGTATAACACGATCAACTGGTAGACCAGCAATCTATAAACTGGATTCAACTGCCCCTCAACGAGGATTTACTAGACAACAACTACAGGTAATTCCTGACGATACTCAATTACCACCGCATGGTCTTAACTAGCGCCGTTGCGTCTATTGCACTCAAGACAAGTCAACATCACATTATTTTTGACATGACCGAGACTGTTATTTTTTATGTCTACGGTAAATTGGCGAGGATCCTTATCCGAATACTGCCAACGCATTATACAATTGCAACTCGCGCAGTGATTATTCTGTTGTTGTTTCAGCGTAATTATTAATTTAGCATCAATATCAAATTCTCGTTGTTTTTTTTTGTCCTGTTGTTTGTAACCGGAGAGTTTTTTATTAATGATGCTAACATCAATATCACTTATTGTTGTGTCATTATCATCGAAAACAATTCTTCGAAGTTGATTTATTTTTCGTACTCTGGATACTGCGAGATAGACTAAATTCGACCATTCGATGTGATTATCCACCATCCAAACAATTGTATCCGATATAGTCAATCCCTGTGAAGAATGTATTGTTGCTGCGTATCCTAGCGTCCACGGGGATTTATTAGCACGCAATGCATTTTCGACGACGCTGATATCAACCAGCACAATATCATTTAATACGAGAATTTGTTTTTCACTCTGTCCTGGAATATCAACTTCAATGTTCTGTTTTCGTGTATCCGATGGCCTATAACAAAGGGGTACTGGAAGCGTTGCAAATTTTTCTTTATGCAATTCAAATAACTTCATCTGAAGTGTGTCTCTGACTATTTTTCTACTTGCAATTATCAAATCATTTGGTCTCCATGTTTCCCAGAAATCATTCATTGGAGTTTCTGAAATCACTTCACGCGCTATTTCGCATTGGATTCTATCCGGTTGTAATCTAATTAGCGCTTTGAACTCGCGTAATTGTTCATCAAGTGATCTATAATCAGTGGTAATTTCTTCATAATAGTCTACAAAACCCCTTAGCCATTCATGTGGAGATGCACCGACAAATGGTGGTGGTTGGCCGTGATCACCGCACATGACGACTTTTGTGTTTTTGTTTAACAACCACTCGAGAAATGTTTGTAATACATCTAATGACACTGTGCATATTTCATCCCAGATTATGATTTCAGGAATGAATTTATCACCCATACGCTCAGGAGTCCATTTGTCACCCTTCCATCGAAAGAAACTATGGTAAGTGCAAGCATTTACCCCTCGCTGCATCATCTCTCTGGCGAGTCTGTGAGTCGGTGTTAGCACAATCATGGTTGACCGACGAAATAATTCAATTGCACGAGTTGTCTTTCCTGACCCACCACAACCGTTTAAATAAATTGTCTTGTATCTACATATTGAATCAGATACCGGTGGTGCATTAGAAAATTCTGATTGAATTTCAGCGCGGTTACAACAAAGATATTTATCATCCATGGCAACGTCTGCGGATTCACAATACTCATGTAGCATCTCCTTTTTAAATCGCCAACGCCCCCAATTTTCTTCGGGATCTGTGAATTTAGCTACAGCTGATTTGTATTTATTGTGTATATACATCGAATCAGTGGCCACTCTAACCGCGGTATTAGGAAATCTATTTATCATCGAAAATAGATTAATACAAGCATAGGCTAGCATAGAACCTCTCAAATGTGTATACTGGGAATTATATCCATCACAGTAGGTAACAACGTACCCATTTTCTCACCATTGGATAGAAAAGCATCCTTACGGGATACAAGTTTTCCCTGTTTCATTAAATCCGTTACAATAAAATCGTATTCAGCGATATCTATGATCAACCGCGAAGAATATTTTGCGTTGTCGTATCGCCCACCCTGGGTAAATTTACCGATTATTCTTCGTCCGAGATCTTTTGCTTGTTCTTTTTTACTTTCAAATAACTTCTTAGACCAATTCATGATTTGTTCTTCATTAAAATCTGGACACTGTTTTCGTAGTTCGCTGATTATTCTATCTAGATCGGGTTGTGGTAGCCAAACTTCTTTCTGAGCTCGATAGCATATAATAGCCTCGGAAACAATCAACGATATTAGAATACCACAATCAATCATATATCTCAATAGCACTATTGGCATCCAGGCCTTTTCAGATAGGTGTCTACCGAGCCAAACATAACTACACGGATGTAATCCTGACGCTAATTCAAATGATATCACACGAGCGAATCCGGTTAAATCAAAATCAGGCAATGGTCCATTAATTGCAACACGAGTCATTTCATGCGTGGGGTGTCCAAATCGTTTGAAGTACTCAGCACATTCCCCATATCCTAGAAAACTCCCTGGATAACACGCGGATATATCAATTGAAATCATACCATCACGTGAGTATTTCGTATTCCACAGTCCTCCATGACCAAATACGACGCAACTCAATTTAACATCTTCGAGAAAATCACTTCGTGTTGGACGCCATGAGTTTTTTTTCTCTTGCGAAGTGAGCTACCACTGATGGAATAGTAAAACTATCCGTGAGTAGTTTTTCATGGAAACTCTCCGGTGAAAAATCATTAGCGATTTTTCTCATTCTGTTATCTAATTCTTCAACGCGATATAATTCACCATTTGGTCTTACAAATTGATCGAATCCTATTTCGGGATCTTCATCACTTCTAAGTAACCACACTGACACAGGATCATCTTTACACAACGCATGAATAGCATCGAATAATCTCTCTTCATAGAAAACATTCCCGACGAACTCCTCGGGGATATATCTCACGGTTCTTTCTCGTGGAAATATTGTTACTGCAGGTGTCCACGCGTGTTTGTTATGATCAATAATCTGTATTGGAGCTCCTCGCGATTGATATTTCGGTTCGTATAATACTTCTCCGGTTATTGTCGTTACTGATATTGGGAATTTTAATGATGCTTCTAATTTAGCTATATCAGAAATCTTTGCACCATGCTGTTTCACTGTCAGTTCCCACTCGGTTATTTTCCTACGTCGCAGATCAGTTAGTTTATTTCCTCGGGATGCATTTGTGAAGTGTTCTATTATTCGTTCTGCTACACAATTCAGTGAACTAGAATATTTCATAGGAGCTAGTTTTGCGATATCGGGTTTATCATTTAACGGATATATCCCATAAACCATTGCTGTTACGGGATAAGATCTTTCGTAGTATGGTTTGTCAATGCCGGTTAGAATTCCTGGTTTGGAATCTCTACTCACAATGACAGCTTTTTTATTCTTGAGGATGGGTTCAAATTTATTCCTAATAATCCATTTGCCATCGACTTCGATAATGAATTTGATTCGGAAAAAATACCGTTTTTCCCCAACACGTGAAATTATCACTGCTGCTTTTTCATCAGTCATGGTAGCGTCAACAACACCATCAATTCGAAATGTTGACCAACAATAAGATGCTCCATCACGCTTAAATTCATTAAAACAGTCTCTGATTTTACTAATCATGGCTTTATCAAGAATTGTATTCTTTGGTGTATTAGAAACTATATCGAGATTGAATTGAGCATCCTTCCAGGGTAATCTCTTGGACGTTTTTTTTGGTTTATCGAGATTAAATTTAGGACTAATTTTTAATAATCTCTTAAACTCTTTCATGTTTCCGTCTCTTGGACGTTTTTTTGGTTTATCGAGATTAAATTTGAGATTAATTTTGTTACGTTTTTTTGGTTTATCAAGATTAAATTTAGGACTAATTTTTAATAATCTCTTAAACTCTTTCATGTTTCCGTCTCTTGGACGTTTGAGATTAATTTTGTTACGTTTTTTTGGTTTATCAAGATTAAATTTAGGACTAATTTTTAATAATCTCTTAAACTCTTTCATGTTTCCGTCTCTTGGACGTTTGAGATTAATTTTGTTACGTTTTTTTGGTTTATCGAGATTAAATTTAGGACTAATTTTTAATAATCTCTTAAACTCTTTCATGTTTCCGTCTCTTGGACGTTTGAGATTAATTTTGTTACGTTTTTTTGGTTTATCGAGATTAAATTTAGGACTAATTTTTAATAATCTCTTAAACTCTTTCATGTTTCCGTCTCTTGGACGTTTGAGATTAATTTTGTTACGTTTTTTTTGGTTTATCGAGATTAAATTTAGGACTAATTTTTAATAATCTCTTAAACTCTTTCATGTTTCCGTCTCTTGGACGTTTGAGATTAATTTTGTTACGTTTTTTGGTTTATCGAGATTAAATTTAGGACTAATTTTTAATAATCTCTTAAACTCTTTCATGTTTCCGTCTCTTGGACGTTTGAGATTAATTTTGTTACGTTTTTTGGGTTTATCGAGATTAAATTTAGGACTAATTTTTAATAATCTCTTAAACTCTTTTATGTTTTCGTCTCTTGGACGTTTTTTGGGTCTATCGATATTAAATTTAGGACTTATTTTTAATAATCTTTTAAACTCTTTATCAGCATTGAATTCAGCATTTTTCGAAGGCGTTCTCCTTAATTCCTTCATGCTATAATTAAAACAAGCATTTAAATGAAGAATTTATATATAATGAATCACTGCAAGTGGCTTATGATTGGATCAGTAACCCCGTGTAACAAATCATGCAGAAATGAGTTTTGTGGGTATCATATGCAAAGCTTTCGTCGTGGAAGCCTTGGTCCGTTACCCTGTATTCTATGTGGGGTTGGGGTTAGGGGAAAATCTCAGTTGTGTCTTAATTGCGGTGGTAAGCGATACAGGGAATTGAAGCGTTATTATGATAAAAGAATAAAAAATGGACAATCAATCAGAAATTATGACCCTGACGCTGACAAAGTCAGTATTCTTGACGCTGACAAAGTCAGTATTCTTGACGCTGACAAAGTCAGTATCAAGGATAAAATCATAAGAACTCCTCAAGACTACATCGAAAGATTTATCATTAAACCAAACAATGAATTAGACAAACAATAGTATTATGTATACGAATGAACCAAGAATTCAGACAACACCCTGTGATCACAAATTATGAAGCATCCAGTGATGGTGTTGTAAGAAATCGTAGACTGAAGAAACCAGTTGGTGCTGACAATGGTATGGGGTATTTGGTGTTCACTGTTAAGGGAAAGAAAACTTATCGCAATCATCGTTTCGTGTACGAGTGTTTTTATGGATTGATCGAGGATGATTTTGTTATTGATCATATCGATTCTAATCCAATGAACAATTCTTTATCAAATCTGCAGGTTATCACACAAAGTGAGAATATCAAACGAGGAAAGACTGGAAAATGCTCAAAAAAAGCGAGACCTGTGAAATCTTTGAATACGATAACTAACGAAGAAAAAATATTTCAATCAATATATGAAGCCGGTAGGCATTTCGATATTTGTGGACCCTCAGTACGATATGTTGCAGTGGGGATAACCAAAACGGCGATTTCAAAAAAGACAGGACAGAAAATTCGATTTAGTTACGTCTAATGCGTCATATTTTTCATTTAGAAATATATCATTATTATAGAATAATGAATTCTGAAAACATGAATAGCATTTTATCCGAGATTTCAAAATTGAAAAGTTGGGATATTGAACTATCAGATGGGTTAAATCCTGATCAAATCATGTCTGATTTTCAGGATATTGAATACGGAGTTAACAACAATAAATATATGCTACCAAAGAAGTATGCGCTCATCAAGAGAATTCAGAATTCTATTCCGGACTCTCTCGCATTTTCCAGT